>OU342744.1:112628789-113828789 GCA_910589775.1 Avena eriantha
GGTTCATGATATGGTTTGCGAGAAGAACACACATGTAATGACACTGGTGGATCCATGTGTGGTCTTTGGGAAGAACACACATGCAATGACACTGGGTGTGGTTCATGATATGGTTTGTGAGAAGAAGACACATGCAATGACATTGGTGGATCCATGTGTGGTATGTGAGAAGAACACACATGCAATGACACTGGGTGTGGTTCATGATATGGTTTGTGAGAAGAACATACATGCAATGACACTGGTGGATCCATGTGTGGTCTTTGGGAAGAACACACATGCAATGACACTAGTGATATGTAGTCTGTGAGAAGAACACACATCCAATGACTCTAGTTGTGGTTCATGAAAAGAGCAGACATGCAATGACACTGGTGGATCTATGTGTGGTTCATGGAAGAATACACATGCAATGACACTGGGTGTGGTTCATGATATGGTTTGTGAGAAGAACACACATGCAATGACACTTGTGGATCCATGTGCGGTCCGTGAGAAGAACACACATGCAATGACACTGGATGTGGTTCATGATATGGTTTGTGAGAAGAACACACATGCAATGACACTGGTGGATCAATGTGTGGTCTTTGGGAAGAACACACATGCAATGACACTGGTGATATGTGGTCTGTGAGAAGAACATACATCCAATGACTCTATATGTGGTTCATGAAAAGAGCAAACATGCAATGACACTGGTGGATCCATGTGTGGTTCATGGGAAGAACACACATGCAATGACAGTGGTGGATCCATGTGTGGTCTGTGGGAAGAACACACATGTAATGACACTGGTGGATCCATGTGTGGTTCATGGGAAGAACACACATGCAATGACACTGGGTGTGGTTCATGATATGGTTTGCGAGAAGAACACACATGTAATGACACTGGTGGATCCATGTGTGGTCTTTGGGAAGAACACACATGCAATGACACTAGTGATATGTGGTCTGTGAGAAGAACACACATCCAATGACTCTAGTTGTGGTTCATGAAAAGAGCAGACATGCAATGACACTGGTGGATCCATGTGTGGTTCATGGGAAGAACACACATGAAATGACACTGGTGGATCCGTGTGTGGTTAATGGGAAGAACACACATGCAATGACACTTGGTGTGGTTCATGATATGGTTTGTGAGAAGAACACACATGCAAAGACACTGGTGGATCCATGTGTGGTCTATGAGAAGAACACACATGCAATGACACTGTGTGTGGTTCATGATATAGTTTGTGAGAAGAACAGACATGCAATGACACTGGTGGATCCATGTGTGGTCTTTGGGAAGAACACACATGCAATGACACTGGTGATATGTGGTCTGTGAGAAGAACACACATCCAATGACTCTAGATGTGGTTCATGAAAAGAGCAGACATGCAATGACACTGGTGGATCCATGTGTGGTTCATGGGAAGAACACACATGCAATGGCACTGGTGGATCCATGTGTGGTCTGTGGGAAGAACACACATGCAATGACACTGGTGGATCCATGTGTGGTTCATGGGAAGAACACACATGCAATGACACTAGGTGTGGTTCATGATATGGTTTGTGAGAAGAACACACATGCAATGACACTAGTGGATCCATGTGTGGTCTGTGAGAAGAACACAGATGCAATGACACTGGTGGATCCATGTGTGGTTCATGGGAAGAACACACATGCATTGACACTGGGTGTGGTTCATGATATGGTTTGTGAGAAGAACACACATGCAATGACACTGGATGTGGTTCATCATAAGGTTTGTGAGAAGAACACACATGCAATGACACTGGTGGATCCATGTGTGGTTCATGGGAAGAACACACATGCAATGACAGTGGTGGATCCATGTGTGGTCTGTGGGAAGAACACACATGCAATGACACTGGTGGATCCATGTGTGGTTCATGGGAAGAACACACATGCAATGACACTGGGTGTGGTTCATGATATGGTTTGCGAGAAGAACACACATGTAATGACACTGGTGGATCCATGTGTGGTCTTTGGGAAGAACACACATGCAATGACACTAGTGATATGTGGTCTGTGAGAAGAACACACATCCAATGACTCTAGCTGTGGTTCATGAAAAGAGCAGACATGCAATGACACTGGTGGATCCATGTGTGGTTCATGGGAAGAACACACATGAAATGACACTGGTGGATCCGTGTGTGGTTCATGGGAAGAACACACATGCAATGACACTGGGTGTGGTTCATGATATGGTTTGTGAGAAGAACACACATGCAAAGACACTGGGGGTGGTTCATGATATGGTTTGTGAGAAGAACACACATGCAATGACATTGGTGGATCCATGTGTGGTCTGTGAGAAGAACACACATGCAATGACACCGGTTGTGGTTCATGATATGGTTTGTGAGAAGAAGACACATGCAATGACATTGGTGGATCCATGTGTGGTATGTGAGAAGAACACACATGCAATGACACTGGGTGTGGTTCATGATATGGTTTGTGAGAAGAACACACATGCAATGACACTGGTGGATCCATGTGTGGTCTTTGGGAAGAACACACATGCAATGACACTGGTGGCATGTGGTCTGTGAGAAGAACACACATCCAATGACTCTAGCTGTGTTTCATGAAAAGAGTAGACATGCAATGACACTGGTGGATCCATGTGTGGTTCATGGGAAGAACACACATGCAATGACACCGGGTGTGGTTCATGATATGGTTTGTGAGAAGAAGACACATGCAATGACATTGGTGGATCCATGTGTGGTATGTGAGAAGAACACACATGCAATGACACTGGGTGTGGTTCATGATATGGTTTGTGAGAAGAACACACATGCAATGACACTGGTGGATCCATGTGTGGTCTTTGGGAAGAACACACATGCAATGACACTGGTGACATGTGGTCTGTGAGAAGAACACACATCCAATGACTCTAGCTGTGGTTCATGAAAAGAGCAGACATGCAATGACACTGGTGGATCCATGTGTGGTTCATGGGAAGAACACACATGCAATGACACTGGTGGATCCATGTGTGGCTTGTGGGAAGAAAACACATGCATTAACACTGGGTGTGGTTAATGATATGGTTTGTGAGAAAAACACACATGCAATAACACTGGTGGATCCATGTGTGGTCTTTGGGAAGAACACACATGCAATGACACTGGTGATATGTGGTATGTGAGAAGAACACACATCCAATGAGTCTAGCTGTGGTTCATGAAAAGAGGGACATGCAATGAAACTGGTGGATCCATGTGTGGTTCATGGGAAGAACACACATGCAATGACACTGGTGGATCCATGTGTGGTCTGTGGGAAGAACACACATGCAATGACACTGGTGGATCCATGTGTGGTTTATGGGAAAAACACACATGCCATGACACTTGGTGTGGTTCATGCTATAGTTTGTGAGAAGAACACACATGCAATGACACTGGTGGATCCATGTGTGGTCTTTGGGAAGAACACACATGCAATGACACTAGTGATATGTGGTCTGTGAGAAGAACACACATCCAATGACTCTAGCTGTGGTTCATGAAAAGAGCAGACATGCAATGACACTGGTGGATCCATGTGTGGTTCATGGGAAGAACACAGATGCAATGACACTGGTGGATCCATGTGTGGTTCATGGGAAGAACACACATGCATTGACACTGGGTGTGGTTCATGATATGGTTTGTGAGAAGAACACACATGCAATAACACTGGTGGATCCATGTGTGGTCTTTGGGAAGAACACACATGGAATGACATTGGTGATATGTGGTATGTGAGAAGAACATACATCCAATGAGTCTAGCTGTGGTTCATGAAAAGAGCAGACATGCAATGAAACTGGTGGATCCATGTGTGGTTCATGGGAAGAACACACATGCAATGACACTGGTGGATCCATGTGTGGTCTGTGGGAAGAACACACATGCAATGACACTAGTGGATCCATGTGTGGTTCATGGGAAGAACACACATGCCATGACACTGGGCGTGGTTCATGATATGGTTTGTGAGAAGAACAAACATGCAATGACACTAGTGGATCCATGCGTGGTCTTTCGTAAGAACACACATGCAATGACACTGGTGATATGTGGTTTGTAAAAAGAGCACGCATGCGGTGACTCTAGTTGTGGTTCATGGGAAGAACGGACATGCAATCACACTGGTGGATCCATGTGTGGTTCATGGGAAGAACACACATGCAATGACACTGGTGGATCCATGTGTGGTTCATGGGAAGAACACACATGCAATGACACTGGGTGTGGTTCATGATATGGTTTGTGAGAAGAACACACATGCAATAACACTGGTGGATCCATGTGTGGTCTGTGAGAAGAACACACATGCAATGACAATGGGTGTGGTTCATGATATGGTTTGTGAGAAGAACACACATGCAATGACACTGGTGGATCCATGTGTGGTCTTTGGGAAGAACACACATGCAATGACACTGGTGATATGTGGTTTGTGAGAAGAACACACATCCAATAACTCTAGCTGTAGTTCATGAAAAGAGCAAACATGCAATGACACTGGTGGATCCATGTGTGGTTCATGGGAAGAACACACATGCAATGACACTGGTGGATCCATGTGTGGTCTATGGTAAGAGCACACATGCAATGACACTGGTGGATCCATGTGTGGTTCATGGGAAGAACATACATGCAATGACACTGGGTGTGGATCATGATATGGTTTGTGAGAAGAACACACATGCAATGACACTGGTGGATCCATGTGTGGTATGTGAGAAGAACACACATGCAATGACACTGGTGGATCCATGTGTGGTTCATGGGAAGAACACACATGCAATGACTTTGGTGGATCCATGTGTGGTCTGTGGGAAGAACACACATGCAATGACACTGGGTGGATCCATGTGTGGTCTGTGGGAAGAACACACGTGCAATGACACTAGTGGATCCATGTGTGGTCTGTGGGAAGAACACACATGCAATGACAGAAGTGATATGTGGTATGTTTGAAGAACTCACATGCAATGACTCTAGCCGTGGTTCATGAAAAGAGCAGGCATGCGATGACACTTTTGGATCCATGTGTGGTTTGTGAGAAGAACATACATGCAATGACACTGGTGGATCCATGTGTGGTCTGTGGGAAGAACACACATGCAATGACACTGGTGATATGTGGTTTGTGAGAAGAACACACGTCCAATGACACTCGTGGATCCTTACGTGGTTTATGAGTGGTTTATGAGAAGAACACACATCCAATGAACTCTTGTGGATCTATCTTGGCATAATTTGATGTATGCCACAATGTATTTCATTGTGCAAGACACTCACTTTCCATTTTTATACTACTCAGTATCTCCCTTGGTTTTATGTGGTACTACTTAGTTTCCCCCCCCCCCACCTCTCCATCTTTCATAGAAGCACAAATCTGTGCTCACCCTGTCTGCTACTCCCTGATTTGTTATCACAGTTGTCACACGGATCGTGCGCACCAACCGTTGATTCTGTGCGATCCAACGATGATCGTTGCACACGTCATGCCCTTCACAGTACAGTGTGAGACAGCATGGACGTCTCCCTCAGCAAGACTTCTACAAGAAGGAACACGATGCCGTCCATGGAAAAAGTCATCGAGTGGTCATGTCATGTTTAATCAAGTCTGAAAAGCCTACTACTGCTACTACTATGCCACAACGCATGCGTCATCGAGTGCACGGTCATCGATGGACAGCTGCAATTTATTGCCACTTGATTTTAATAAGACATATCCCATTTTTTACGCAGCGGCTCTCAATCGCCAATTTTAGGGCCGTGTCAAACTTCGTACATAGAAATTGTGTGTGCGCCCTTTGCATGCGGCTCAATCCAGAACTGCCATGCATGGCCCGGGAAAAAATGTGACGTACCGTGCGCGTGTCGCGGTGCACGGTGCAATCGACTGCGCGGCGCATTGCACGACGGTGCAACAAAATGTGCCTTGCTTCTATCCACCTTAGCAAAACATGGTGAGATTGACAACCTCATCGCAAGTTGGGGACAAAGTTTTGTGGTTGTGTTGTGCAGGTCTCCACGTTGCTACTAGCACCGGTAGTGCGCCCTGCCAAAGCTCAGCTAGTAACACCTTTGAGGTGTTTCCTTGCTCCTACTGGTTCGATTAAACCTTGGTTTCATAACTGAGGGAAACTTGCTGATGTGCTCATCATACCTTCCTCTTGGGGTTCCCAACGAGCTCTACATCAACACCACGCACCAAGCACTTTTCTGGGCGCCGTGTATTGAGCTATCAAGCAATTTTCTTGCGCCGTTGCCGGGGAGTCAAGGACATCTTCACAAGGGGAGTCCCTCATAACCAATCTCTTTACTTTGTTGTTTTTGTTTTGCTTAGTTTCTTTTTGCTTTGTTTGCTTGTTTTGTTCTTCAAAAAACACAAAAAAATAGTTCCTTTCTTAAGTTGCCTTTATGACTAGCTCTGCTCCAATCACTATTTCATTATGGATAGCTCACTCAGTTTCCTATTTGGGAACAGTTTTATGACTGCTAAGGTAATAGATGAACCACCGCCTGCCAGAACCTCCATGGAAGAAGAAATTGTTGAACCTGAAAGCTCATTAGATGAAAATAAGGAGGAGAGTGATGGACAAAAGGAGGAAGAATGGATCTACCCATGCCTACCTTCCAATGAGAGTAACTCTTTATCCCTTACATTATTTGATTGTCCCCCATGCTTATCAAAGGAGGGTGAATGTTATGTTGCCAAGGATTCTTTTGAAAATGTTTATAATAAAGCTCTAGTGCTTGTAGATCATGAAAAGCATGCTTTATGTGATAGTTATATTGTTGAGTTTATTCATGAGGCTACTGAAAATTATTATGAGAGAGGAAAATATGGTTGTAGAAGTTTTTATGGTAATGAAACACCTCTCTATGTGCTGAAAGTTTTGAAGTTACTTTTGTTTTATCTTCCTATGCCTGTCACTTTGTTCTTTGTGCATTTATTTGAATACAAGATTCCTATGCATAGGAAGTGGGTTAGACTTAAATGTGTTTTGAATTTGCTTCTTGATGCTCTCTTTTACTTCAATTCGTATTTTCTATGAGAGCATCTTCTCAAATTTTCATGCCTAACTTAAAGGCGTTAAAGAAAAAGTACTTGTTGGGAGATAACCCAAGAGTTTTAGTTCAGTCTTGGAAGTTATTACCTCTGTAATAACCTATCCTTATCCTTTTTATTTGCTTTTTGTGCCAAGAGTAACCTCTAATGAGAGTGAAGTAATGATTGGGAAAGTTGCTGTGCCGAAACAGATTTCTGTGCTTCACCGTAAAAAATCATGTAAAATCTCTGAACGTCTTTTTGAGACGTGAATTTTTGTGCTTCTGCCCCCGGTTGTTATCTAACTTTCGTTAGTTCAACACTTTTTGATTTGAGCAACATAAGGTCTTCTAACAAATTCGTCTTTACCTGCTGGTCTGTTTTGACAGATTTCTGCCATTTTCTACATTTGCTTCTTGTTGGTTCCTTTTTGAGTTCTTTTAGGGAATTGAGCTTTTTGAGGGAAGTTCTACAGTATCTGTTGTTCTAATGGAAGTTTATTTGGTGTTAGAACTGAACCTTAAGACTTATTTATCTTGAGTGCACTAATGTTGCTAATAAAGATTTGTGAAGTTTTGTATGAAGGAAAATTTTCAGGTGTATGGAAGGAATGAGTAATGAGATGAAGGATGGACAAAAGCTCAAGCTTGGGGATGCCAAGCGTGTCATCCCAAGAAATATCCAAGAAGTACAAGCTTCAAAGCATGGGGATGCCAAGGCATCCCCTTCTTCATCAGTAAAAATCCCAGGTTTCTTCCAAACGCTTCATTTTTATTGTTTCATGCACAGTTGTGTTTTTCTTGGAGCGTCTTATTTTTCGTTTTCATTTTGTTTTTTCGTTTTCTTTGGTTTGCTTAGTTTTCTGAATAAATTGGTTGGACCCCCTCTTTCATACATTGGTTTGCAAATAGTTTGGTTTGGTTTGGAAAAGAGTAGGAAAGTTCATGCTTATGCGATAAAAAGAGCTTGTTTTTGACTGTGGCCTATGCTTTGTCATGCCATGCTTGATATTGTTTTGGCTTTATGCTTAGTATTCTTTGTTGTACCATGACTTGTTATAAACAATTGAGATTGCTTAATGTGCCTTGGATGAATCATGCGTTGTTTTAGCATACTAAAGCATAGTATAGTGGTATTCTCCTTTGATGCTTTATTTGGGTTAACTTGGCGCATGCTCACACCATGTTATGACTATCTCAAGTCACCATAGCCTTTATGATCCTTTATTTTTCAACTTGTAGTATCACTTTATGCTTTGATCAATGATGTTTTGTCGCTCTGCATGATTATGGCCATTATTGCTCTCTTAGTTTGTCTCTCCCAGTCTTTTGCTAGCCTCCACAACAAAGTATGAGTTCCACTCATGCATCCAACTCCCTAAACCAAGTTATTCCAAAGAGTCCACCATACCTACCTACTAGCTTATGCTATTCCAAGTATATTCATGCTTTTGTTTACCTTCCACTTGTTATGATAAAACTAGTGATTAAAGCTCTCATGGACTTGATGGAACACTTTATTTTATTGCCTCTAATAAACTTGAATCATTGGGTCCTTCTTTGTTACGTATATGCTTGCGCTTTATAAGTTGAAATTAGCAGAACCATGTTTCATGGGGAACGCTTTCAACATTGCACTTGTACTTTGTACCCCGTTGATATTATTTTCTTTTGCTTACGGATCCCGACGGTGTGAAATAAAAGTGGAACTTGTAAGATCATGGAGTTTGTATGTGTGTTAGAGAAACGCCTGGGCCGCTAGACTAAGCCATGCCTAATCATGGTGGAAACTTGCAGCATCACCATAATGAGCACTCTATGAAGCATCCTCAATAAAAACCTATGCAAATAGCAAATAAAAATATCGTTGAGATGCTCATTGTTTGCTTGCCTTATCATTTTGATTATGGGAAAGCTCCCGTATCATGTGCAAGGGGCACCCCGTTGGCGGTTCTTAATGATACACATATACTTACAATGACAAGAGCTTACTCGTGACTGAAGTTGAGTAGCATGAGGATCGGTCTTCGTAAGTAAGGGGCATGAGATTTCGGTTTATAACTTGTCAAGCATATCCTCTTAGTTGTGTCACTTTAACCTTCATCACCTTCAAGATGCTTATGATAGGGGCAATGAGAGCTGAAAGCTATAAGTACCATAATTTTTGGAAGCTCTTTATGAGACTTGAATCCCTACTTCCTTTTATAAAAGGCCTTTCTTCCACCATTATATTGAGTCTCCACCTTCTATCTTTATGCACCTACTTTGAGAGCATAGTGTCCATTCTTAGTTCTATGTGCATTGTCCCAAGATTAGTTGATTGATGCATAACTTGTTATTGCTTGTTTGAAACTATTGTATCTAGTCACTCTTATGAACTTTGAAGGAGTCATATGCATTTATATTTGCTACTCTATTGAGGGACAAGCTGAATACTTTTATGCTATGTTTTCTTTATGTGAAACAAACAAACGTATTGCAAAGCATGTTATTCATGAATCTTTTGTTTGTGCCTTTTCATGTTGCATCATAGTTTCTTTGCTTATTGCTAGAACTTTGTCTTTCATGTTATGATTGAAGTACTATGATCCCAGCTTTGAATGTTTTGCAAATACTTTGATCAAGTCCTTGATGGTGCATGTCACCTCAAAAATTATTTCTTTTTATCACTTACCTACTTGAGGATGAGCAGGAGTTAAGCTTGGGGATGTTGATACATTGCAAATGTATCTATAATTTTTGATGTTCCATGCTTGGTTTTATCCACTTTCTTGTGTTTTGTTCCAACTTTGCAGTACTTTTATTATGATTTCTTGGACTAACCTATTAACAAGAGCCACAGTGCCAGCTGCCTGTTTTCTATTGTTTTTGGTTCCAGAAAAGTCAGAACATGAATATTCTCGAAATTGGACGGGACAAAAGCCAAAGTGCCTATTTTTCGGAAGGGATCAAGTGCCAGAATACGAGACGGAGAAGGGCTGGGTCCCGGCCACACCATCTGGCCACCCGGCCAGGCCTGGCCCGCGCCAGGGGGTGGTCTGGTCGCCCCCAGCACCCCCTCGGCCTCTCCTTCCGCCTATAAGTTGCCCTCAGGACGAAAACCCTAGGTACCTGATCAAAAAATCCACGAAAGAGTCTGTAGCCACCGTCGTCTCTGTCCCTAGACCGGGGGGGTCTGAAGCTCTTCCCGGCACCCTGCTAGAGAGGGGAATTCACCCTGGAGGCCTTCTTCATCACCATGCAAGCCTCCGGTGTGATGCGTGAGTAGTTCACCTTGGACTACGGATCCATGTAGTAGCTAGATGGATGGTTTCTCCTCCTTTGTGCTTTCATGTTTAGATGTTGTGAGCTCCGTTCATGATCAAGATCATCTATTTGTAATTCATACATGTTGTGTTTGCGGGGATCCGATGGATATTGAGATGCTATTTCAGATTGATTACTGATTCTATCATGTCTTTGTTTTTTTGACATCTTGCATGCTTTCCGTTGTTAGTAGCTATCTTGGCCAAGTAGATGCTAGCAACTCCAAGAGTTAGTATTTATGCTCGATAGTGGGTTCATGCCTCTGGTAATCTGGGGAAGTGACAGAAATCTCTAAGGTACTAGATGTGTTGTTGCTACTAGGGAGAAAACAACAATCTGTTGTTCATAGAGCAATCGTATTGTTTACTTTACACACAGTTCGTAAAGCATTAATATGTTGCTTGCAACTTAATACTGGAGGGGGTTCGGATGATAACCTGAAGGTGGATTATTAGTCATAGATGCAGTTGGATGGCGGTCTATGTATTATGTTGTAATGCCCAATCAAGTCTCAAAGGAGTCAAGATGATTAGTATATGCATGTATTGCTTTCTCGGTGTTTGTCAATTGCCCCGTTGTAATTTGTTCACCCAGCATGTTATCTATCTAAGGAGAGCCACCTCTAGTGAACTATGGATCCCGGTCCTCTTTCTTTACATACAATTTACAACTGTTTACTGCTTTGTGTTTACTTTCTGCAAACTTTTACTTCTTTCCATTCGATACGTTTAATCCTTTGTTTTCCGCAAAACACGGTGAGATTGACAACCTCATCGCAAGTTGGGGACAAAGTTTTGTGGTTGTGTTGTGCAGGTCTCCATGTTGCTACTAGCACCGGTAGTGCGCCCTGCCAAAGCTCATCTAGTAACACCTTTGAGGTGTTTCCTTGCTCCTACTGGGTCGATTAAACCTTGGTTTCATAACTGAGGGAAACTTGCTGCTGTGCTCATCATACCTTCCTCTTGGGGTTCCCAACGAGCTCTACATCAACACCACGCACCAAGCACTTTTCTGGGCGCCGTGTACTGAGCCTCCATCACACACCCACTCCCACTCTCGCTCACTGTCCTCACGCAACCCTCTCCACTGTACCACCAGTATCCGCAAACTCCCGAGAATACCCCGTCCGCGTCGGTGATGGCCGAGGAGGATAAGGTGGCCATCGTCGCCTCCGTGGCCGCTGGCGAGGAGGCCCCCGTCTCCTCGCTGGTCCCCCTCTACGCGTTGAAAGCAGCCGCTATCCCTCTCCAGGCCCCAGTGGAGGCATTGATGGCAGCCGTCGTTCCCGTCCAAGCCCCCGTCCCAGCTACCGACGGAGCTGCCGAAGAGGAGCCCCCCGCCGGCGAGGAGGCCCCTGCCGGTCACAAGCAGATCACGCACTTCTTGGGAACCTATGATCCAGATAAGTACATCGCTCCGCTGAACCCCTACGACACCGGCATCGACGACCTATGGTCGGAGGTAACTTGGGTTTGCTCCCCTCCCCTGGTTCTTCTACCATTTGTTAGAAATAATGGGCTAATCTATTTAAAATTTAGCTGGTATTGTCATGTTTAATATTCTGGAATTAATCATGGAAAGTGTGCGTAATTATCCAACACCGTTCCCATTGTTGGATGCTAGATCTTGGTTTAATAGGATTCGCTTGTTCGCATTTCGATTGCTCGATCTTCTTACACCATCTACTCCCCGATTTTCCCTTTCTTCCAATAGGTTTCCGGCAGCAACAGTCTGCAGCGATGACGAGTCCATTCACACCAAGGATCGTCAGGTGATGAGGAGGCTGTGGGCCGGCAAGTACGACGGCTTCCTCAGGGACCCCTACAGCTGCCCCTTTCGCAAGGGGGGCGTCTACTGCTTGACGAGTCGCGCCGCCGATGGCACCGTCTTGAACACCTTACTGAAGCATGCAGAGGCCGCGGGCTCCGGCATCCACAAAAGCTGCAAGCCCGAGCCCGCGAACATCAACGCCTACATCGCTGAACACCGTGCTCTCTACATTCACCTCCGAAACCTCCAGCGGGTGGCCATCAAAGAGGGTTGCATGCCTCCAATTAGGCCCAAGGCCCCCAAGTCCAAGAAACTGGGTAGCAAGAAGTGCCGGAAGCACCAGAGGGAGATGGAGGCACTGGCGAATGAACGGGTTGGATGTCTCCTTGAAAGTATCTGCATCTGCCACGGCTGCTGCTGCTAAGCAGCTTCTTTTGATTTTCTATATTTTGCTTGCATCCTATTTCTGGCTGAATGCATCGAACCCCGTTAAGCAACCTACTACTTTCTATCGCTATATCCTAGTTAGCTGTGCACAGCTATATCTACATTTGTTTTGTTTTCTGAATGAATGTATTCTGCCTGGTGTGATTTGCTGCTTTAGATTTGCTACCTGATCGGAGGAAAAAAGAGGTCCAAAAGGGAACGAATAATCGAAGAGAGAATCTTCTCTAGATTTGCTACCAATTTGGGAAAAATGAAACATATCTGTTTAGCGACAGAGGAAAAGGGTACTCTTTCAAACTGCCAGTTAACGAGCTACCATCTTGACGAGGCCCATCTTGACGTCTCCTTCTACAAGAAGGAACAGGATGCCGTCCATGGAAAAAGTCGTCGAGCGGTCATGTCATGTTTAATCAAGTCTGAAAAGCCCACTACTGCTACTACTATGCCACAACACATGCGTCATCGAGTGCACGATCGTCGATGGACAGCTGCAGTTTATTGCATCTTGATTTTAATAAGACACATCCCATTTTTACGTAGCGGCTCTCAATCTCACTTCCAACTGGGGCCACCGTAAGAAGCTTGGACGCGCTAGCCGGAGGCCGAACAGCTGAGCTCGACGAGACCTAACGTCTCTAGTTCATCGAGTCACTCGCAGCCATCAACACATCCCTTTATCAAATCTATCACAACCCCACAAATCTCGCTATACAGCCACCTACCTTCCCCTCTACATTTCCACTTTTAACTATCGCCAATTTTAGGGCCGTGTCAAACTTTGTACATAGAAATTGTGTGTGCACCCTTTGCATGCGGCTCAATACAGAACTGCCATGCATGGCCCAGGAAAAAATGTGACGTACCGTGTGCGTGTCGCGGTGCACGGTGCAGTCGACTGCACGGCGTGTTGCAGGATGGTGCAATGAAACGTGCCTTGCTTCTATCCACCTTAGCTATAGAGCCCCTCTCCACAGACCCACTCACGCTCACTGTCCTCACGCAACCCTCTCCACTGTCCCACCAGCAGCCGCAAACTCCCGAGAATACCCTGTCCGCGTCGGCGATGGCCGAGGAGGATAAGGTGGCCATCGTCGCCTCCGTGGCCGCCGGCGAGGAGGCCCCCGTCTCCTTGCCGGTCCCCCTCTACGCATTGAAAGCAGCCGCTGTCCCTGTCCAGGCCCCAGTGGAGGCATCGATGCAGCCGTTGTTCCCGTCCAGACCCCCGTCCCAGCTACCGATGGAGCCGCCGAAGAGGAGCCCCCCGCCGGCGAGGAGGCCCCCACCGGTCACAAGCAGATCACACACTTCTTGGGCACCTACGATCTGGATAAATACATCGCTCCGCTGAACCCCTACGACACCGGCATCGATGACCTATAGTCGGAGGTAACTTGGGTTTGCTCCCCTCCCGTGGTTCTTCTACCGTTTGTTAGAAATAATGGGTTAATCTGTTTAAAATTTAGCTGGTATTGTCAAGTTTAATATTCTGGAAATAATCATGGAAATTGTGCCTAATTATCCAACACCGTTCCCATCGTTGGATGCTAGATCTTGGTTTATTAGGATTCGCTTGTTCGCATTTCGATTGCTCGATCTTCTTACACCATCTACTCCACCATTTTCCCTTTCTTCCAATAGGATTCTGGCAGCGACGTCTGCAGCGATGACGAGTCCATTCACACCAAGGCTCGTCTGGTGCTGAGGAGGCTGCGGGCCGGCAAGTACGATGGCTTCCTCAGGGACCCCTACAGCTGCCCCTTCCGCAAGGGGGCGTCTACTGCTTGACGAGTCACGCCGCCGGCGGCATCGTCTTGAACACCTTACTGAAGCATGCAAAGGCCGCGGGCTCCGGCATCCACAAAAGCGGCAAGCCCGAGCCCGCGAACATCAACGCCTACATCGCTGAACACCGTGCTCTCTACATTCACCTCCGAAACCTCCAGCGGGTGGCCATAAAAGAGGGTCGCATGCCTCCAATCAGGCCCAAGGCCCCCAAGTCCAAGAAACTGGGCAGCAAGAAGTGGCGTAAGCACTAGAGGCAGATGGCGGAGGCGCGGGCGCTTGCAGGATGTGCCTGCAGCTGCGGCGGCCCCCCTTGCTGCTAAGCAGCTTCTTTCTAGCTATATCCTATTTCTGGCTGAATGCATCGAACCTCGTTAAGCAACCTACTTTCTATCGCTATATCCTATTTAGCTGCGCACAGCTATATCTACATTTGTTTTGTTTTCTGAAAGAATGTATTCTGCCTAGTGTGATTTGCTGCTTTAGATTTGCTACCTGATCGGATGCAAAAAGAGGTCCAAAAGGAAACGAATTATCAAAGAGAGAATCTTCTCTAGATTTGCTACCAATTTGGGCAAATATGAACATATTTGTTTAGCGAGAGAGGAAAATGGTACTCTTTCAAACTGCCAGTTAACGAGCTACCGTCTTGACGTCTCCCTCTACAAGAAGGAACACGATGCCGCCTATGGAAAAAGTCGTCGAGCGGTCATGTCAAGTTTAATCAAGTCTGAGAAGCCTACTACTGCTAGTACTACGCCACAACAAATGCGCCATCGAGTGCATAGTCGTCGATGGACAGCTGCAATTTCTTGCCACTTGATTTTAATAAGACACATCCCATTTTTTACGCAGGGGCTTTCAATCTCACTTCCAACTGGGGCCCACCGTAAGAAGCTTGCACGCGCTAGCCGGAGGCCAAACAACTGAGCTCGACGAGACCTAACGTCTCCGGTTCATCGAGTCACTCGTAGTCATTAACACATCCCTCTAGCGAATCTAGCACAACCCCACAAATCTCGCCGTACAGCCACCTACCCCCCTCTACATTTCTACTTTTAACTATCGCCAATTTTAGGGCCGTGTCAAACTTTGTACATAGAAATTGTGTGTGCGCCCTTTGCATGTGCCTCAATACAGAACTGCCATCCATGGCCCGGGAAAAAAACGTGACGTACCGTGCCCGTGTCGCAGTGCACGGTGCAGTAGACTGCGCGGCGTGTTGCACGGTGGTGCAACGAAACGTGCCTTGCTTCTATCCACCTTAACTGTTGAGCTCACTGACCCCATGCAACTCTCTCCACTGCCCCACCAGCATCCGCAAACTCCCGAGAATACCTCGTCCGCGCCGGCGATGGCCGAGGAGGATAAGGTGGCCATTGTCGCCTCCGTGGCCGCCGGTGAGGAGGCCCCCGTCTCCTGGCTATATCCTATTTCTGGCTGAATGCATCGAACCTCGTTAAGCAACCTACTTTCTATCGCTATATCCTATTTAGCTGCGTACAACTATATCTACATTTGTTTTGTTTTCTGAATGAATGTATTCTGCCTGATGTGATTTGCTTCTCTAGATTTGCTACCTGATCAGAGGCAAAAGGAGGTCCAAAAGGGAACGAAATATCGAAGTGAGAATCTTCTCTAGATTTGCTACCAATTTGGGCAAAATGAAACATATATGTTTATCGACAGAGGAAAAGGGCACTCTTTCAAACTGCCACTTAAGAAGCTACCATCTTGACAAGCTACAAGACACATACATAAACATAACACAATGAGGGTTAAATTTATTTTACTAGTATCACTTGATGCGCTAGACATCTTGGCAAGCTAACTGAGTTCCACAAAACAGAAACATAACACTGACAAGTAAAATTTAATTCACTTCTCATCAGACCACTTGATGTGCTTGCCATCATTCCAGGTACTCCATGTCCGACGAACTGCTTTGTCCCAAATGGCATCTGACTTGGCTTTCCTATCTTCAGCGTCCTGTGGCATAATTAGCGGTGCATCACATGCCTGATTGTTGCCTCTAGAAGATGTCGCCTCTCTGTTTGTTGCTTTAGTTGCAGCCTCTCTGTTAGCTACTTCTTCAGCACTACTAGGAAACAGCTTATAGATAGACAAGATATTCAGTGGCGCATATGTAAAAATATGCGCCATAGATATATATCAGTGGCGCACTAGAAACAATGCGCCACAGAAGTTTGGCACTTCAGTGGCGCACGAAACCAATATGCGCCACAGAAGTCCATATTTCTGTGGCGCATATTTTCGTGTGCGCCACTGAAGTGTCAAACTTCTGTGGCGCATATAGACGTATGCGCCACAGAAGGTTGATGGGACCAAGCAGCAAAAAAAGGAGGAGAAACTTATGTGGCACATATGTCCATATGCGCCATAGAAGGTGATGTTTCTGTGGCGCATATAGGTTAATGCGCCACAGAACAAGCATATAGGGGGGAAAACAGATCCCCCCCCCCCCCCCCCCCGTGGATCGCCTTTTCAGTTTTGTAAAAAATAAACAAAAATGATAGAAACTTCAAAAAAATAATTCCTTTAAGTTGTAGTTATATTTTAGGGTATAGATCTAGAAAAAATCGAAAAACATGAATTTCGATGTATTTTGCAAAAATAGGTCATGGCACGGTAAAACGGCTCTAACTTTTGCATACGATGTCGGAAAAAAATCTTTAACCTATCAAAATGATCGTCTCGAAATTCCCTACTCGAATTCAATGACCTTTTATAGAATCCCCAAATTCGAAAAGAGTAAAAAGTTATTTAGGGTAGAAGATTTTTTACTGCAAAAAAATAAAAAGGGGGAGAAACTTATGTGGCGCATTTCCCCCATATGCGCCACAGAAGTCTTGGGCGGGATTCGAAATTTGAATCCCGCCAGCACCCTTTCTTCTTCCTTTTTTCCTTTTTCTCCCCCTCCCCACTTCTTCTCCCCTCCCTACTTCTCCTCCTCTCCACACTTCTCCTCCCCTCCTCTCCTCCACACTTCTCCCATTCTCCTCCCTCCTCCTTCTCCACTCTCCGGTGACCTCCTCCTCCTCCACCACCACCAACTCCGGTGACCACCTCCTCCTCCTCCTCCACCACCACCAACTCCGGCGACCACCACCTCCTCCTCCTCCTCCACCACCAACTCCAGCGACCTCCTCCTCCTCCTTCTCCTCCTCTTCCACCACCAACTCCGGCGAGCTCCTCCTCCTCCTCCACCACCACCAACTCCGGCAACCTCCTCCACCACCGCCCGCCACCACCACCACCGCCAACTCCGGCCAGATCCGACCAGATCTAGATCTGGCCCGGTTTTTTTTTTGAAATTTGAAAAAAACTTCTGTGGCGCATGTTGGCCATATGTGCCACAGAAGTTTGAGATCTGGCCCGCCTTTTTTTGAATTTTGGAAAACAACTTCTGTGGCGCATATTGGCCATATGCGCCACTGAAGTTTGAGACTTCTGTGGCGCATTTTGAAATACGCCACTGAAGTTAGTTATCAGTGGCGAGGTATTAGTGGCGACTAACAAATGCGCCACAGATGTTCAAAAAAGGTGCGCCACATAAGAGCTATTTCCTAGTAGTGGCTGCAAGCTCTCTTTTAGCTGCTTCTGTAGCCTCTCTGTCAGCTGCTTCAGATGCAGCCAATTTCTTTGCATATTCAGCTTCAAACTTAGCTATTCCGCATTTTGTACAAAGAGCTCCCCTAATCTCGTCTTCCCTCTTGCAAATAGGGCAAAACACGAGGTAACATTGAAAAAAATGGATCTTCTTGTACAGCTGGTAGATCACGTAAGCATCTATGGCTGCATACTTCAAGTTTATATCAGACAACGGCCAGTCGTCCCAGAAATCGTGCCTATCCGTAGGGAAATCTTCCTTCATTTTGTCGTACGACTCATCGAGGATTCTAGTTGCGAGTGATGCCATTCCATCCTTCTTCCTGCCCCTAGGATCTTGACAAGACACTGAATATCGATCCAGTTGTGCGCAGGAATTATAATTTCCTCTTGATACAATTTCGAAAAATTAGTTGCTGTGTGGACAGTGCAGAAAACAATTCCCTTTTATTCAAGGAACTGGCGCAGCGCCGGACATTTCCTGTCAGTCCTGAAAGTATGTAGTTTGTCATCACCTCAATATAATTTTCCTGTCATCACCTCAATATAATTTTCCTGTCATCACCTCAATATAATTTTGTCAATGCAAGATCATCATCTCAATATAATTTTGAAAAGTTTAGTAAATGCAAGATCAAGACTCTCAACATTGTATTGTCATAATTTATTCGATTTTGCTATTTCTCAGTCGACTGAGCGAGTTGCACATTTCTTTTAACTACGGTTGCACTTTTCTTAGGTGATTGAGACTAAAGAAAATCTCAGTCGATTGAGATTAGGCAAAACCTAATTTATTTGGTCCTACGTAAAATCTAGTAGTTGCAAGATGAGAAAGTGGATAAAGAACAAGAGGAGAAAACCCTAAAAGCGGTTAGCTACAGAGAGCAGATCTACAAATCGGGAGGGTGGTAGACGAGGACGTGTTTCCGCATGGCAAGTTGAACGACGGCGACTTCACTCCCTTCATATGGGTGCTCCGGGGTGTACTCGAGGTCCAATACCACAAACTTGTCCTCGTATATCCCAAGCCAACCCTCGTACATCCTCAGGACACGCACCACTGTCTCCTCCTTGTTGGTGTAGACAATGTCTATCTTCTTGTTGTCATGGGTGGTGAAGCTTGTCTCTAGAGTGCGTAGATCTTCCATGGCGGCAAGGAGAAGACGGGAAGAAGATAGTAGATGACAGAAAGAAGAAGAGTGGTTTCTGCGTGGCAGGGGAACGGTGGAACCGTCAATGCGCTTTTATGGTAGGGGTTAACGATTGGGACAGAAGTCCAAGGAGAGACGCGTGGCGGTGGCCGTTCCATCTTCTGAGTAAACAAAAAATAATTATAACGCCGACACATGGGCCCCGTTTTGTCACGTTAATACACTGGGTAGGGGGCATTGTCATATCCACTGTGCCAACGCTGCAAGCCTACGAGACAGCCACCCCGCCTAAGCGACGGGAGCGACATAACGGCAAACTGACAGGAGGGGCCCAACTTGACGCCCGTTAACCTGATTTTTTGTATTGAAACGTAAAGTTGAATTCGTGCCGAAAAAGACCCTCTGAGTATTTGGCACACCAACTATAGTCACTCCGGCTAATTTCAGGGAACTTGGGTACCGCGTTGCCTGTACACCCCAACTTTTGGGCCACAAAGTGATAATCTCTTTGTCTCTGGCTATTCCCGTGGCCATACTATGAAGAAGACTATCCGGAAGAAGGATAGCAGGACGGCTACGACAACTAGGATCATCTCCCATCGTCAGCATTGCATGTGACACTGAAGATGGAGCCCACCGCTACGCTTATTATTTATTCTGTTGCCTGTGTGTATTAAGACTAGATCATGAGATCCTTTATTCGTGTAAAACCTTATTATGGTTTGTAATGGATGATGTACTGTGATATGCAATCTGTTATGTCTCGCAAAAATGGTAATCCTGGGATTGCGAGGTATGGCATAATAGGCATCTGGGATTAAAAATCCGGGTGTTGACAAGTTGGTATCAGAGCCATCCCGACCATAGGAGACCCTAGTTAGAATGGACGTCCAAACAAAAACTTAGTTTCAAAAACAAATGAAGTGAGTATTTATGAAAACCTATTCCCACTCTTATCCTTGAGATTCTTTCAAAACAGATTCATGGTCCTCAAAAAATTCTTACACTACTACATAAAATTTGACACACTTGATCACTTCACTAACTTACTCATCCTAAATTCTTACAGATGGAAATTCAGTATTGCAAGTTCTACCAGTTGGGCATAGGAGGCCAACTGATCTTCAAGAGGGATCTTGATGCACTGTCTGAGTACCGGGAGCGCCCGCATCCGGAATTGTTCGGAGCTCAACTCAATGACCACCCAGGAGGAGATTTACAATGGATGATAGTTGCTCATCTTCGAGGCAAGATGGAAGCCCCCCTTTCTGAGAAGATTCAATTCACCGTGAGAGAGAACAACTGGCTAGATGGATTAGCCAGGGCAATGCATGAAGCTCTCGCCCGTCTTTGCGGACAGAATATCAACTTGATCCAGGAAATCGCTTTGCTCACTATGCAAGGTGTGATTCTATTGGAATGTCGTTGGAGATGCCAAGTCACCTAGAGATGAGACACCAAGTGGAGAACCTTGACTTCCTATTGTATGATAGGCAGAAGGAATTGGACAATGCTCAAGAGTACGCCAACCACAACCTTGCCATTGCTGCCCAAAAGGCCCAGACGTTCGCCCTACTCGTCAAGGATCTCCAATCACTTCGTCATCAACGCGCTAAGAAGGATCGCACCATCGCCCGTCTTTGCAAGAAGGTGGCCGACCTTGAGAAGACCATCAAGGAGCAAGAAGCTCAGCTTGCAGCCAAAGAATAAGAGGAAGAAGGTGAAGACATCTAGGGTGATCTTCACTCGTACCTCAGCAATGATGATGACTACCTGGAGGATGATGCCATGGACTTCTACACCGACGAAGATGACTCCGACTTCATTGATGATGAGTAGAGGCACTAGAGAACTATCATAGTAGTGAGATGTATCGGTCCCATTGTATCTTAGCTCACATAATGGTTCTTAAAACCATCTGTTTTCCTTTTTTTTGGTGTGTGTGTGTTTGTATCATGTGCTTTGATTGAATGAAAGAATGAGAAGAAGTTAGTTGCAAAACCTGAGTTAAACTCAAAGTTTTAGCTTTTGAAAACCAAACAATGAACCTTAGAACTTTCCCTCTTACCCCTTTATCTATCTTAATCTTTAGATGACTCGTGGAAACCCCGGAGGAAGCAGCTCATCGCAGGACCCGATGCTGCAGATTCTGCAGATGCTAGTTTCTGACCGTGAAGCTAGTAGGGCAGAGTGATACATTGCAAATGTATCTATAATTTTTGGTGTTCCATGCTTGGTTTTATCTACTTTCTTGTGTTTTTTCCACACTTTGGAGTACTTTTCATATGATTTCTTGGACTAACCTATTAACAAGAGCCACAGTGCCAGCTGCCTGTTTTCTGCTGTTTTTGGTTTTAGGAAAGTCAGAAAATGAATATTCTCGGAATTGGATGGGACAAAAGCCAAATTCATTGTTTTACCGGGGGACACTTGGAGCCAGAGTACGAGACAAAGAAGGCCCAGAGGGCGGCCACACCACCTGGCCGCACGGGCCAGGCCTGGTCGCGCCAGGGGTGGTGTGGCCAGCCCAGGCACCCCCTCGGCCTCTCCTTCCGCCTATAAGATGCCTCCGATACAGAAACCCTAAGTACCCGATCAAAATTCCACGAAAGAGTCTGTAGCCGCCGTCGTCTCTGTCCCTAGATCGGGAGGGATCTGAAGCTCTTCCCGGCACCATGCCGGAGAGGGGAATTCACCCTAGAGCCCTTCTTCATCACCATGCAAGCCTCCGGTGTGATGCGTGAGTAGTTCATCTCTGGAATACAGGTCCATGTAGTACCTAGATGGCTGGTTCTCCTCCTACTATCATGTCTAGATCTTGTGAGCTCCGTTCATGATCAAGATCATCTATTTGTAATTCTGCATGTTGTTTTTGCGAGGATCTGATGGATATTGAGATGCTATTTCAGATTGATTATTGATTCTATCATGTCTTTGTTATTTGTGATCTTGCATGCTTTCCGTTGTTAGTAGCTATCTTGGCCAAGTAGATGCTAGCAACTCCAAGAGTTAGTATTTATGCTCGATAGTGGGTTCATGCCTCTGGTAATCTGGGGAAGTGACAGAAATCTCTAAGGTACTAGATGTGTTGTTGCCACTAGGGAGAAAACAACAATCCTTTGTTCATAGAACAATCGTATTGTTTACTTTACATGCAATTCTTAATGAAATAATTTGTTGCTTGCAACTTAATACTGGAGGGGGGTTGGATGATAACCTGAAGGTGGATTATTAGTCATAGATGCAGTTGGATGGTGGTCTATGTATAATGTTGTAATGCCTAATCAAGTCTCAAAGGATTCAAGATGATTAGTATATGCATGTTTTGCTTTCTCGATGTTTGTCAATTGCCCCGCTGTAATTTGTTCACCCAGCATGTTATCTATCTTAAGGAGAGCCACCTCTAGTGAACTATGGACCCCGTTCCTTTCTTTACATTCATTTTACAAACTGTTTACTGCTTTGTGTTTACTTTCTGCAAACTACTACTTCCTTCCATTTGATACGTTTAATCCTTTGTTTTCAGCAAAACCGGTGAGATTGACAACCTCATCGTAAGTTGGGGGCAAAGTTCTGTGGTTGTGTTGTGTAGGTCTCCATGTTGCTACTAGCACCGGTAGTGCGCCCTGCCAAGGCTCAGCTAGCAACACCTTTGGGGTGTTTCCTTGATCCTACTGGATTGATAACCTTGGTTTCGTACTGAGGGAAAACTTGTTGTTGTGCTCATCATAGCTTCCTCTTGGGGTTCCCCAACGAGCTCGATACATTTTGGGCCATCACAGAGCGCCAAGCCAACCTAGCCACCCTGCAACAGATAGCTCAGATTGCCCACAATAATCAAGGCCATCGAAATTAGGATCATCATGGATCCAAGCTCAAGAATTTTTAGAATACCAATCCCCCTATCTTTAGCAAGTCTGAAGACCCACTAGATGCAGATGCTTGGTTGCAAACCATGGAGAACAACCAAGAAGTAGCAGGAGTTGAGGCAAATGATCAAGTATTGTTTGCCACCCACTATCTCGCAGGAGATGCAAGAGCATGGTGGAATAGCACCCGTACCATGAACCAAGGGCAAGTGATGACGTGGGAAGCTTTCAAGACCAAGTTTAGCCGCACCCATGTGCCGCAAGGTTTAGTTACCCGAATGAGAGATGAGTTCAGAGAACTGAAGCAGGGCATGGTGACTGTAGTAGAGTACCGTGACAGATTCCTGTCTCTCGTTAGGTATGCACCTAATGAGATCAAAACTAAATCCAAGAAGAAGGAGAGATTCCTGAATGGATTGCATGATGAGATGCAAACGGTGTTAATCAACATCCGTTTTGACAATCTCGAAGAGCTAGTCAACTCTGTCATCCAGATGGAAGGGAAGATCAACCAAGCTAACGACAATCACAAGCACAGAATGATGCACCAGAGTGGATCCAGCAATCACCAGAAGTATCGCCCCAACCCGTCTGTAGGATATGCCCCAAGGAAAATATACCCCCAATGTCTCGCCCAATCTACCCCAACCGTAGCGTAGGAAATGTGAAGTCCAGAGGAAATCACAACAACAACCCCGGCAATTCCAACAACTTCAACCGTGCACCGCCCAAGTCCAACAACAACAATACTTCCCCAAGGACTGGAAGCAATGTCGTGCCTTTTTGCAGCCAAAGACAAGTCTCAATTACTTGTTTTGAGTGTGGAGTGAAGGGTCACTACTCCAACGAGTGTCCCAAGAAGCTTGCAGCCACCCCCAATGTGAATGCCCCAGCTCAGCAGCAACGCCGTGTTCAGATTGGAAGAAGATTTTCCCCCGGGAATTCGCTCAAACACAACGGCCGTCTATTCCACATGAATGCTGAAGAAGCCCAAGAAGCGTCAGATGTCGTGTTGGGTATGTTTTCTGTTAACTCAGTATTAGCAAGAGTATTGTTTGATTCTAGAGCATCGCACTTGTTTGTTACAGAAGAATTTGCATGCACTAGTAAGATTCACCCAACCAACTTGAAGCATGTTATGATAGTTCAAATCCCTGGTTCAACCACCAAATCTAGAAAAATTTGCAAGACTGTACCTATCAGAATACATGGGATAGATTTATATGCCAATCTAATAGTACTGGGAACCAAAGGTTTGGAAGTAGTACTAGGCATAGATTGGATGTCGAAACATAAAGGATTGATCGACTATGCCAAGAAAGCCATAACCATGACCAACAGCTCTGGAGTATCAGTAGAGCATGTATCTGAAACCTTGCCCCATCAATTAAAATGCAACAAGAGTCTAGCCCTACCAACCATAGACCAAGTCAGAGTAGTCTGTGAATATCCTGACGTATTCCCAGATGAATTGCCCGGTATGCCCCCAGATCGGGATATCGAGTTCATTATTGAACTAATTCCTAGAACAGGACCCATAGCACAGAGACCTTATAGTATGAACCCGTCTGAAATAGTGGAGCTGAAGAAATAACTTGATACCATGCTGGCAAAAGGCTTGATTTAACCAAGCGCATCGCCATGGAGATCACCTGTTTTATTTGTCGACAAGAAGGATGGAGGTGACCATTTGTGCACAGATTACCGGAAGCTGAATGACATCACCATCAAGAACAAGTACCCACTGCCCAAGATTGAGGATCTATTTGATCAGTTGACTGGTGCCAGAGTGTTTTCTAAGATTGATCTTAGAACTGGGTATCATCAACTCAAGATTCGTGCAACGGATATTCCAAAGACCGGCTTTACCACCAGATATGGATTGTATGAGTATACGATCACGTCTTTTGGATTAACCAATGCCCCCGCTTATTTCGTGAATCTCATGCATAAGATATTTATGAACTTTCTGGATAAGTTTGTCGTGGTGTTTATTGACGATATTCTTATCTACTCCAAGTCAGAAGAAGACCATGAGCAACATCTGAGAACCATACTTGAAACCCTGAGAGAGCATCAGTTGTATGCCAAGTTCAGCAAATGTGAGTTTTGGCTGAAGGAAGTAGGATTCCTCGGACATATTGTGTCAGCAGGAAGAGTCGTTGTTGATCCCGCCAAGATCAAAGATGTTGAAGAATGGAAAGCACCAACCACTCAAACCCAAGCCCGTGCATTTCTCGGATTAGCGGGATATTACCGCAAGTTTGTTGAAGGATTTTCGAGCATCACAAGACCAATGACCCAATTGTTGAAGAAGGACAAGAAATTTGAATGGACCGACAAATGTGAAGCAAGTTTCCAAGAACTCAAGAAGATATTGATTTCAGCCCCAATATTGATTATGCTAGATATCAAGAAGCCTTTTGATGTGTATTGTGATGCATCCAAGATTGGTCTCGGATGTGTGTTGATGCAATAAGGCAAAGTCATAGCATATCTATCTCGACAACTGAAGCAGCATGAGCAAAACTACCCTACCCATGATCTTGAACTAGCAGCCGTAGTTTTAGCCTTGAAGACATGGTGTCATTACCTTATGGGTAACCGCTATGAGATTTATTCGGATCACAAGAGTCTGAAGTATATTTTCACTCAGAAGGAGATGAATATGAGGCAAAGGAGATGGATATATTTAATCAGGGATTATGACCTTGACATTCACTATCACCCCGGTAAAGCCAATGTGGTAGCGGATGCTCTTAGCAGATTGCCGTGTAGGTTAAACACCATGATCAAAGAAACCCAGCCAAGTTTGCATGAAGAGCTGGAGCAGTTTAGAACTGAGCTAGTTAGCAAAGGATTTTTAGCTAGCATCGAACTTCAACCCACTTTGATCAGTCAGATCAAGGAAGCCCAGAAGGGAAATGCAAGTATCGACGGAATCAAGCGTCGTATTGATACAGGAAAGGTACCTGGATTCACCGAAGATGAAGAAGGAGTTATGTGGTACAAAGGATGTATCTATGTGCCAGCAGATTTGGAACTAAATCAAGTTATCATGCAAGAAGCTCATGATACTCTTTATTCTATCCACCCCGGAGGAAAAAGATGTATCAGGATTTGAAGGAGCAATTTTGGTGGCACAAGATGAAGAGAGAAATCGGAAGCTACATCGCCAAATGTGATATCTATCAAAGAGTCAAAGCAGAACATCAGAGACATGTAGGACTGTTGCAACCATTGCAAATTCCGGAATGGAAATGGGATTCCATCGGAATGGACTTTATCACCGGTTTGCCTACCTCTAGTAGGGGAAATGACTCTATTTGGGTCATAGTTGATAGACTGTCCAAGGTAGCCCATTTTATACACGTCAAGACTACCTACCAGAGTTCGAAGCTAGCAGAGTTGTACATTGCTAGAATCGTCAGTTTGCATGGAACCCCCAAGAACATAGTGTCGGATCGAGGGACCCAATTTACCTCAAGATTTTGGCAGAAAGTCCAAGAAGGATTAGGAACCAAGTTGTATTTCAGCATAGCTTATCACCCGCAGACCAATGGACAGACTGAAAGAGTCAACCAAATCCTAGAAGATACGTTGAGAGCTTGTGTGTTAGAGTATGGATCAAAATGGGAAGACTATCTACCTTTCGCAGAGTTCTCATACAACAACAGTTATCAAGCCAGTTTGCAAATGGCCCCATTTGAGTTCTTGTATGGAAGAAAGTGTCGTACCCCCTTGAATTTGTCGCAAGTAGGAGAGAGTCATATTTTTGGACCCGACATCGTACGAGAAGCCGAAGAGAAGGTTCACAAAGTCCATGAGCACCTCAAGACCGCTCAATCAAGACAGAAGAGTTATGCTGACAAGAGACGTAGAGACCTGACCTTCAATATCGGAGATTTTGTGTATCTCAAGGTTTCGCCATTGAACGGAACAGAACGTTTTAGTCTAAAAGGAAAGTTAGCACTCAAAATATATTGGACCCTTCAAGATTCTGAATCGCCGAGGAGAAGTATCCTATCAACTGGAACTGCCAGAGGAGATGTCCACCATCCATGATGTGTTCCACATCTCGTTACTTTGCAAATGCTTGGAAGTTTCAGAGAAGACCGAAGTGTTCAAGAACATCGATCACTGAGCCATTGATATCAACAAGGATATGACATATCGTGAAGTGCCCATTCGTATCTTGAAAGAAGCTTTCAGAACCACCAGGACCCGGAGTATCAAGTTTCTCAAGATCCAATGGAGCAACCATACCAAAGAAGAAGTTACCTGGGAGCGAGAAGATTACAATAGGACTGAGTTTCCAGATCTTTTTAGTTCCTAGTTCTCTTTCTTAAATCTCGGGACGAGATTTTGTTTAAGGCAGGATGGTTTGTAACATCCCAAATCTTTAATTAAGGTTATCAAGATCCAAATCACCCAGTTTAGGGTTAACAAAAACTTTTATTATTAAAAACAATTATGAATGCATGTGTTTGTGCATTAGTATAGAATTGTGTGTAATTGCCATGTTTGTTTGCTCTAATGGTTGTGAAATGATTCAAAGGTGAATGCCACATCATCTAGATCATTTCAAAACAAAATACAAAGAAAAAGAAATCAAATAAGAATAAAAAGACCAAATGGTCATTTTGACCATTTTAATCCACTAGGCCACTTTAGGTGTTCCTAGAAGTCAATTCTTAATAGAAATAATTCTAACTCTTTTCACCCCTTGCTAGTACAAGTAAATACCTACCAAAACCCACTTTACAATTTTACAAAAACCCTTAGCCACTAATTTTAAGTGCCATTTGAAATTTGAATCCACTTCATATGCATAGATCCCACTTTTTCAAAAACCACTCAAATGAAGTCCACTTAACAATCCCAAGCAACCACAGACTACCAAGCATGAGATCAAGTCACACACCAAAAATCTTTTTAATTTCAAAATTATATTTCTTGCGGCCATTTTGTCGAACACTTGGCAGCCAAAAATAATCTAGCCTAACTAACACTGTTCTTGATCAATGCATTGCCCACCCAATTGCCCCATTCCACTCCCCTTGTCTCCCTAGCATGTAACCCAGCCCAGACAGCATCCCCCTTCACCTCTAGTAGCAGTGCCGCGCCGCCCAAAGGTGGTCGCCGCCGGTCGACCATGCCCCAGTTGCAGTAGACCGCCCCTCTCGCTCTCACCATGCCTAGAAGGATCGCCGAACCCTACCGCCCCTCTATGTCCCTTCCTCGAGCTCAGCCACATCGTGGACCACTCCCCAGCGCGCTGCACTTGCCGCCTCTGTGACACGCCGAGCACGCGCCAATGCGCCGCGCCCGATAAGGCAGCACACACCGCCCGTCGACCACAGCCCGCGTGCACCGTTCCACCATGACTCCACCAACCGCCCGGACATGCCGATTTCCCGCCGCGCGACCAGCAGCCACCGTGCGCCGCATCGAACACTCACTGTCTCTGCCTAGAGCACGGACGCGCCCAACCATTTGTCACCGCCCCTAGCCACGCCATTATGCCGTAGATGACCGCCAGCAGACTATGCACCCTCCGCCTAGCTCAGCCCCGACCATAGCTGCCTATACCATCGTCTCCGACGAGCCGCGCCCATACCACACTGCCTCACCGTCGAGCCTATAAAAGGAGGCCTCCCCCAGCCTCATTCTGCACACCACTCACCTCACCTCTCACCACTGAGCTTTCCCCCACTTCTCCCTAAAGCAAGGCGAGCAGCCGTTGGCCGGAATTTCGCCGGAGCTGGCTGACACTGGAGGAGAAGGGCCCCGCTGATTGCGACCACCCTAGGAGCCGCCGCGACCATGCCTAGAAACGCCATCGTCCACCTGTTCGATCGCCCCCATCGCCACGTTAGCTGGAGCCCTGGTAAGCCCCCAATCGACCCCCCATAGAGTCGCTAGGGTTCGTTCTTGCCAGCGACCTGTTCGTCGTCGACGATGAACCACAGCCGTTGATCCACCTTCTAATCGTAGCGCCCAGATTATCTCATACCGTTTCGTGTTTTAAGTGCTGCTGACATGCGGGACCCCCTTGTCAGTTGCCCTCTGTGCCGCGGAGCGCCACTGGGCCGACCCGTTTAGCTTCCCGCGCTAGCCCTAAAATTCAAATATAGGTTTTTCTATTTAGAGTTAAACTAGATTCTGTCCTCTGGTTTGAAAATCAATTCAGAAATATTTACTTAACCAAAATGAATTATTCCAATTTTTTGGAAAGATAATTAAAATCTCTATCCAAGCCCGTTGGATTTAAATAAATTTGAGTTATAGATCACATATAGCAAAAATAACAAGACAGAGACTTTTCTACATTCAAATATTTTTCAAAATTCAACCCTAATCGCTTTTGAGTTGATTCCAACTCTCAAAAATCACATTTGACAATACCTATCTAAATATGTAATAATATTTAGGTTTGCATGCAATGACTTTGGACTAGTACCAAAATAATGCTATATAGGCATTTCTAGTCACTTTAAATCATTAAAATGATAAACTTAAACTTATTGAAATATGATCAAACTTTTAAATCACATTCCCATGCATTAGAATATGTGGTGATGACATGTGTCCACATGATCCCATATTCTAATTAGAGAATATTAAATCTTAATTATCTTCAATGAGTATAAATTACTTTTCTCGAATAAAATAAATGAAACTAGTTCATTAAATCTGGTGATGATTATAATGATGCTAGATCATCAATTGTGTGCCTTAGTGTACTAAATAGACTAGTTAAGTATTGTTTGGTGATTGTGTATCCCGTATGTATTTATAGACGATAGTACCGACCAAGTCTACAAGGAGGAGGAGTTCTACCCCGAAGAAGACGAGGAGAATTTCAACCACTGCATCAATCAAGGCAAGCTATTGTTAGCAAGCTAGAATTATACATGATGACCTAAGCAAGATGCATTAGGCATGCTTTGTACCCTTTTTATTTATACCTATCCCAAGTTTTACTTGCAAGCTTTACACTCTTTTGCTTTACTAAAGTTCTTTACTTTATTTATAGATAGTATAAAGAGTATAAAACTTGGCCTATCTAATTAGACTTAGATGTCATTCTATGGCATGAGATTGATATTAGCATCCCTCATTATTTAACACTCTTAACCTTAGTTACTAGTGTTAAGCATAAAACTTGATCACTTTAGATGGGAACACTTGGTGAAAATGATTATGAAAACCTTGGAATGATGAGTCATTCTATTGAGATGTTTTGACATGTGTTGAGAAACACAACTAGTTTATGATGATGAAAATGTTGAGGCATGAGCCTTATCTCTTTTATAAAAACTGATGGTTGGGTTTGGATGCGATACCATTACAATTTTACGGTACAACCACAATACCTGAATTGGGTAAGGCTTAGCCAGAAGTTTATATGCATTAGTATGGGTTCCATCGTGGGAGAGGTTTGAGCTGAGGCTACCTCTCGATGTTGTCCACCTATGCAGTGCCCAGGATGGCAGATGGACATGGCTAGGAGGCCAAGCTCATAGGAGAGGTGCTTGTACTAGAGTGTGTAATTGAAAGGTTATGATTGATTATCCGTATACTAAGTATGACAATTCAGGGTTATCCCTGACGGATGTATCGAATTTTGTGGTGAAAGTGTACCACCTTTGTAGAGTGTTACACTATTCGAATAGCCGCGTCCGCGATCATGGATAGTTGGAGTGGCCATACTATTCCGTTGTCAGATGTTTTCAGAATGACTTATGAAATGAATTGTGACTTTGACTTGGGCACAACAGGGTTGTGACTATGAAAACTAAGTTCCCACTTAGGTGATTTAGAACTTTATTTTATCTTTCTTTTTTTTGAACTCAGCTTAGCTTTCAAACTTAACTTTGCAAATAAACTTAGAACTTAGCATTCTTACTAGAACCATCTTACTTGTTAGTGATAGTTTGCGAGTACTTAAAGAGTACTCATGGCTTTGTCCCTGGCTATTCCCGTGGCCAGACTATGAAGAAGACTATCCGGAAGAAGGACAGTAAGACAGCTACGACAACTAGGTCATCTCCCATCGTCAGCATTGCCTGTGACACTGAAGATGGAGCCAACCACTACGCTTATTATTTATTCCGTTGCCTGTGTGTATTAAGACTGGATCATGAGATCGTTTATTCATGTAAAACCTTATTATGGTTTGTAATGGATGATGTACTGTGATATCCAATCTATTATGTCTCGCAAAAATGGTAATCCTAGGATTGCGAGGTATGGCATAACAGGCATCTGGGTTTAAAAATTCGGGTGTTGACAGTTGTCAATGCGGCCACGTTTTGCACCCAAACCGTGGTTTGGAAATAGCCTATTCTATAAGTTATTAGAACAGCGATAATTGAGAGAGGTTTAAAATATCTAACAACAAATAACTTTTAACAAGAACAAAATAAACTAAGACGGAAAGTAAACAGGAATATGAACTGAATTAAAGAGATTTTAGTTGTGGGATTGAATGGAATGAGAGAGGGCTTCTAGGCCTCGGTCTCACTAGTACTAGATGGACAAATATATGTCTGATCTATAAGAGATTTCTCAGACAAATAAATGTTCCCCAATTGATTACTGGGCTGTCACTTTGTGTACACTATGCATGGTTCTCGCGCGTCATCGCAAGGCAAAAGGCACTTCCTAACCAAAGGATCACATAAACTCATCTTAGATCACAATAAATTCTAACTTAGCGCACTAGATCATACCTCAACCTAGAATTGAATCAATCACTCACACATGGATGAACAACGAAACATATATAAATATATAATGATATCACAACCATTTTCAATCTTACAATTACTAAACACAAGAGAGAGAGAGGGAGATGGAGATGATGATGGAGATGGAGATCGATGCGTGGTGGTGGTGATGTCTTCCTTATCCTCCCTTTGTTCTTGCTTGGACTCCTTGATGGTGATGGTGTTGAGGGAGATCTAAATCTCGAAGGTGTGGTTGAGACAGATCTCTACCGCAATGGAGATCGGATGGGTGGCGGCGGTGGCACAGCTCGGCCCCTGAAGGGCTATGCCTTGGTGGCTCTCTCTTGGGTCCTCCCTCCTTTATATAGGTCTTGCGGGTGCCCTAGGGTTCCCCCAATACCGTCATATGACTTAGGGAAGGCTCTGGAGCTTTTCTGGGGTCAAATCCTGTTGTTTGCGACCTTTTTGGCAACTATACGGGCGGAGCTATATGACCAGAAAAATAGCTCCGGTCGTATAGTTGCTCGTCAAACCGTGTGCCCCCTTTAGTATTATGGCCGCCATTTTTTCATACAAACTCTGTTTTGGGTGTTCTTGGGCTCGTTGAGTTCGTATTGTTGAGGGCTACAACCCCATGGTATTGGATATTTATTTTGAGAAGTTAGAAAATTCACTTTTCAACCTCTCAAATGGCTAAGTCTGGTCCCTGCAGCTCCTCCATACTATGCTCTCTTTGTTCCTTTTGCCTTTGTTTTATCCATAATCATCATCAACACCTACACACATGTCATAGACAAGGAAAAGTGATAAAGTTCTACCTAAACTACTAAATGTGCAAAGCTCATATGAAAGTAAATGAGAACTAGAAGTCATGCATATAAGGCATAGCTATAGCTGAAAGAAACATGATCTGAGAGATAAATGGCTCATTTTATATGGCTAAAAGAGGTGCTATTTCACAGCCATCACTCTGGTAGTGGCAACGACGGCAATGGTTGCAATGATGGAGGCCGCAATGGCGGCTGGAACTACGGCTGTAATGACGGTGGTCGCAACAACAATGGCCGCAATAGCGGCGGGAACATCGGGCAGCGCTGCTAGAGACACGTTACCTGTAGGGGATCGCGTATGAAAACAATAAAATTTTACCCTATGCCCATGAACCCCTGATGCTGCCAGGACCTATCTATTAGTAATGCAGTAACGGAAGTAGAGCTCCTGGATCTGAATCCCGCAGCGCAACGGCGCTCGGCGGTGAAGATGACTCTTGTTCGTGCAGTCCGAACTTGGGACTGCGGTCATTTGAGAGAGAGAGAGAGAGAGAGAGAGAGAGAGAGAGAGAGAGAGAGAGAGAGAGATCAATTGGAGTCTCCCCAAAAATAAGGAAACCTTTATTGAATATTGTGTGTATTTTCTGGTCGAAATACCCCCACTATATATAGGGGGAGGGGCAGGTACACCCTCCCTCAAAGTCCCGGGTGGGACTAAAGGAGGAGGAAGTGGGGGGAGGCACCACCGGCCACCCCCGCATGGCCCCCACGTGGGGGGTTGGCCCAATAGTTCCGCCGGCCACCCCCTTGGCCCCTCCTAGGGATCCGGCCCCCTCTTGGGCCCTTTCCCCTCTGGGATTTGGCCCATTTAGCCTTTTGACCTTTTAATTGATTTTCTCTTTTATTAAATAATTATGAATAAATTATTAAATCAATATTTAACATTCATTCACATATTATTCAATCTCCGTGCCTATGGAACACCTTCCACCTCTACTCCAGACATCCTCTGGACTTACCGAAACCCTTCCGATTTTCTCTCTTCTCTTGTTCGGTGATTCTACCGATCCTGCAAACACTCTCTAAGCATCATCAAGCCCTTAAGTGTGATACCCTATGGTTCAGGAACACTCTAGACATGGTCGGGACAGTCCCGGACAAATGATCGACATAGGGACCTAGATGGCCATGTGACTCATGTGCATTCAACGAAGATCTTTCATCATTTGAACCGGAATAGTCGCGTCTTATTCCATGTCTCTCGATGACATCACCATGTTGTGTTTAATCTCGTTACCGAACAATGCTTCTTAACTCGTTTCGACAAGTGATATCCCTCTGATCAAACCACACGCTGTGTAGCTATTGGATACAACTTCTCCTAGTGGGCCCTTGAGTATCTTTCCATCATGTGGACTGACAAATCCCGCTCTTGACATATATTTACTCTACGGTTCCTCTGAATACCTGAACACACCTTTATGATCACTCTGTCATAAGTGACGTTTGATGTTATCAAAGCATTCTCGGGAGACAGTAATTGATATAGTATCACGGTCTAAGGAATAGTCTATGAGGTCTATTCTAATCATCGGAACTTGAACTTTGTGACATGATCGGGTTACGATATTTAGGTTGGGTATTGGTTCATCATCTCATTCACAAATTGAGTTGACTCCATTTCCAACTGGCATAAATGCCACATGATCAGAAAACCTTGATCATCCGTTGACCAATGAACCAGTGACTAGAGTTTCACCGGGAACCCCTTGTTGTTTATATATCACACGTGTATTGATGTTTCCTTTCAATACAGTTATAGCATGCGATAAAACTTAATCATAAACTTTATGAAATATGATAATAATCCTTATTATTATTTGTCTCTAGGGTATATTTCCAACAGTCTCCCACTTGCACTAGAGTACAAATAAACTATCCGCATTTGTTCTTAATCATTGGCACCATATGTCCCGGTACCCTGAACATGCTTGCTCATGGAAGAGGTTGAGCCTTGGGTCTGTGCTTTACAGTACCAAATCCTTTGCAAGTTACTAATGTCACCTTGATTGATATTAATACTTTATCATCACATAATAACATCTTTGTGTATGCATCATCGTTATGGTAGTAGAACGAGGCCGGATTCCAGGAACCTACAGTGACGTTAGATCAACCTCGGGGGCTTTCTCATGGGAATTGTGCCCTAGGACACATCATTCTATGTTAAAAGCGAACTAGCCCCGCCATAACATTATACATCACCTTAGATGGTACCCTTATCTATTATAAATGTAATTATCGAAATACTAGTGCACCCTGTGCAACTTTCGATGTTTTCGTTCACCTCGCTTCCTACTTGACTTTAGTCGGTATTATCGATACAGGAGTTTCCAACATATTTCCTTATAACATAACCCTTTATGCTTTAAGATATGCCATCCTTTATGGATTTGTAAAACATGTCTACAATACTCTTTTAGACACTTCAGACAAACTTAGCTTAACGTTCTGTGATTCAAACCCAAACACTTTTCAAACATTCCTTCTTGGATCATATATTATGTTAAGTTATCATCATGGTTTTCTAAGATAGAACCTATGTCTCAACATAGTGGATGATGATCATCCTTTTATTTCTTTCAACCATCGATGTTATACTTAATTCTATGCCTAATTTGAGTTATCAGGACCAATTCCTTAACTAACTTCCATTCTGAAACTCTTTTCAAAATCCTTTGAGGAATACTACATAATATCGTAATATACTTATTATCAACTTATACTCCATATAAATCTTTATTTATTAGCACTTGCGATTTTATTCTTAATGTGTCGTGTACACACTTAAGAATCATTCCTCTAAGCTCCCATTCAAAATATGTTCCCAACATATTTGGGTTCCCAACATATTTGAGTATGAGTCACTACTCTTACTCAACATATGTTCCTATATATTTGAATCTGAGACTTATTTTGCTCCCACTCAAAATGTGTTCCTGACACATTTGAGTTCGAGACTTACATTGCTCCCACTCAAAAAATATGCCATTCACATATTTTTTTTAGGAAGACTTTCATAGCTCCCACTCAATTTCATGCAAATTGCATATCCACTCACTATTTTTGAACGACTTCAAAATCCATTGATCAAATATCAAACTTGGAAATTCACTATGAGATACTAGTACCTTACTAGTTTAAAATCCACTAGACTTTTAGCATGCTTGAATCGAATTCATTTAAATTTGTCCTATACATTATTCATGGCAAACTGTGCTTTTGTCTTTCACCCCCTTTTCCACTATGGCTTTGTAGTCATTTGGGAAAATTCAAGTACCCCTTTACTTGTAAGATTCAGCAACGAATTGCTTTATAATCTCAAGGAAATTTTGTCTCTAGGATTTCTCATAATTCTAATTTACCATTATTTCCTTAGTAGTTCGTAGGTATGTCATATTCTAGTAATCATGACAAATGATTCACAAAATGTCTCCATACAAGATATGGGCTAAATTTTGAATCCTACTTTATGTACTGAAAACACCAGTAGGGAAAACACAATGATCATTATCATTGATTCTTTCCTTTGTGGAGAGTATCGTTCAGGAACACTTTCCGTTGCTCTTCTCAACACTCTGATACAGGATTTTGAATCCTCATCGTGTTTTTCACTATCTTCCAAAAGCTTCATAATCAAGAAATACCACTAAATGTGAACTTTCTCGAGAATGCACCAAAATCCAAGCGATACTAGTTTTGCTTTCCTTTTGGTTCTAGCTATGGCTATCGTATTCATAATTTCCAATGAATACTCTATAAGGACTTATTCTCTATTGTTTTGGTTATATCGAATAACATCAAAACTTCCATGACGATCCATACAATATATGGCGCCAATCTCACGAATTCATATGGTTCACTATATGTTCTAATTGAGTGCTAACTATTTGTAACTAATGGTGTTTTACATCTATACTACAACGATTTATTTGGTGCCATCTATTCACCCACTTGATATCAAATAGCATATTGTGATGCTTTGCATTTTGACATTTCAAATGCATTGCATTCCACAATTTTCTTTATGCCAATCTTATAAAGTTGAATTTCATTACTATTGATCAAATTGTAGTAATTAGATTCTCTTTTATCTTTAATACCCTTCATATGCTGAAATTCTTTGATCATATCAAATAGTTTCATACTCATGTTTCCTTTGGTAAACTTCTTTACAATATTTAAACAATCATACAATGATAATCACCATTTTGTTAAACCACAATACATCGAATATGTATTCTCTTTTAAGAATTCATCAATCACTTTGTATTGAAGTAATACATGGTGCTTAAGTTATTTTGCCTAACTTAGGCATGATTCATATGTGACGAGAAATCGAATGACTTTCACATATTATCACATAACTTTGAATTAAACAATGGTTTCATTCAATAATGAACAAATCATTAAGTTGGGTAATTTCAAGGCTTTTTAATATGTTACAAATGTTCATCTATTATCAATTAGTTTCAACAACAAGGATAATTCGCATATAATTGAACAAGATATGAACACGAATAGAAATCATTCATAAATGTGGAACAACTGTTTGTTACAAACTCATATGAATAATCGTCTCATGAAGTGTGAGACACACTAATGAAGTTCACAATCTATCAATTACAATAATCGTCCTAAAACATAAACTAAGTTATAAATGTTGAGGGGTGTCGTAGGCCATCATCATCATGCTCACCATCAACACACAACGTCACCTCCTCTCCAGCAAGCACCTCTCATGCAGAAGGACCTGTTTTCAGCAAAACAGAATAAGTATCAAATATACTTAACACGGCAACATGTGTTTGCTAGATTATAACATTTATAAAACTGTATATAAAATATATACCTTTGTCATCAATGACCTCACCCGCAATGGGTTCAAACTTCACATTCCTGAGATGTGATATGAACCTATGGAAATCCTATGTTTCCGCATCGCCTCTCATGATGCAAGTCCTGACATGTGCTTGGTAGCTTGGTGGTAGCAACCACAGCACAACGCCATTTGCAAAAAGAGCTCGTCATCAATCTATCTAGGAAGTATGCAGGCCTCATGTACGCATCATGCATGTGTTCCAAGTGGTCGTCAAGTGAAGAGTTCTCTTCCATCTTAATGGAGAGGAAATCTCCCATCAACTCATGCTCCCATATGCGTGCTTGTTCCACGAAATGTGTCCTAAGCTGTACCATTGCCGCACGAGGGTCAAGATTACCCACGACTTGCGACAGCTCATCCACCATCCCGTAGCATATCGTAACTGATATGAAGGTGGACATCTCACGACGGAGCTAGTGGTATTCCCGCTGCTCTGGGGTCTCTAAGTCACTAGGCTGATCCAAATCCATCTCGTTGAGTATATAGTCGACCATGTTATTCTTGCTAAGGAGAACGTGGAGACGCGCAACCCACATGGGGAAGTTTGATCCATCTATCCTGAGCTTCTCTCCATCTAACCAATCGTCAATAGGGAAGGTAGCATCGGGGAGAACCATTTTCTACATTTATAATTGCAAAAAGGAATTTAGACTAAGTTTATAATTATATGAGTTAATAACAATAACTCCACTAAGAAACAGCTATCCCCTGAAGGGTTCCAGTGATAACATGACCCCTTTTCCCCACATCTCCCCCGATCATCATGGCCATCAATGTGGGTTCTAGGGTGGACGCTAAATGTCGGCCACATCATTCATACGACTCGTGCTCGATCTTTTGACCATCCATGTTCTGAGGCCATGTCTACACATGCTAGGCTCGCCAACTCAACCTTAGTGTATTCGCTATGCAACATGGCTTACACCCACTGTATGCGAACGTAGATATGTCTGACACCCGATCATCACGACCTGCCTCATACCGAAGAACTTTCTTGGTGGTGCACACTAAGGGAGAACACAATCATTGGTATTTTAATAGGGATCATCTTATTAGGCTACCATCAAGTATCTAAAAGTATCACACAATAAGATATACAAACAATAACATTGAATGTAAATGCGATGTGATATGGTCCTTCACATCGTGATCTCCATTTGGCGTCACCGGATTCCGGTGCTAGGGTTCCGGCGTTGTAGACACCAGGGTACCGGTGTCTTTCCGACATGGTAGTACGACACCTCTGTGACTATCTACTACTTAGTAACATAAGGTAATCACTTTACCTTTGCCACAACCATATCACAAAGCAACACCCCCCTGCAAAACAAAGTTAGACGCCTCTACTTTATCTTTGCATGTTTTACGTGGCTGAATGGGCATTCACACAAGAACCGTTCTTACCTACCAACTTTCACCACAACGCTAATTAAGTAGTTGTCTATACTATACCCTTTCGGGGCCCTCTGTTGCAAATGGCATGCCAACTAATGCAAGAGAGACAGACATCCCACAAAGCCACTTTGTACGGTACAAGCCGTTTGTCAAGCGTGGACCAGTCTCGCGAATGAACGTGTAATGTCGGTTGGGGCCGCTTCATCAAGCATTACTGCGGTATACACAAGTACACGTGGGAGGGTAACAACTAAAAGATTAATGCCCACATGCTACATCTCGTGTGTTCTACATGTACTAGCATTACTACGCATAGATCTAGCTATGATACCACTGTAGGGGTTCGCGTATGAAAACAATAAAAATTTACCCTATGCCCCTAAACCCCTAATGCTGCCAGGACCTATCTATTAGTAATGCACTAACAGGAGGGGATTTTTGTGAACTTACCCTTGAAGATCAAAAGTTTGGCTGATGTAGACGATCTGAAGCCGACCTCAAAGTCATGTTGAAGTCCTCGCGCTCTTGCGGCTCTAATGACTCCTAGTGCACCAAGTGTGACACCTCGCGAGGAGTTACACATGTCCGGTGTTTGGCAATGACTCCCGCTTCCCCGATCCAGATCAGTTGCGGAAGTAGAGCTCCTGGATCCGAATCCCGTAGCATGACGGTGCTCCGCGGTGAAGATGTCTCTCGTTTGCGCAGTCCAAACTTGGGAGCACGGTCACGGGAGAGACAAAGAGATAAATATCAATTGTTGGTCTCCCCAAAAGGAAGGAAACCTTTATTGAATATTGTGTGTATTTTCTGGTCAAAATACCCCCACTATATATAGGGGAGGGGGAGGTACACCCTCCCTCAAAGTCCCGGGGTGGGACTAAAGGAGGAGGAAGTGGGGGAAGGCGCCGTCAGCCACCCCCCATGGTCCCCACATGGGGGGGCTGGCCCAATAGGGCCGCTGGCCATCCCCTTGGCCCCTCCTAGGGGTTCGGCCCCCTCTTGGGCCCTTTCCCCTCCGGGATTTGGCCCATTTAGCCTTTTGACCTCTTAATTGATTTTCTCTTATAGTAAATAATTATGAATAAATGATTAAATCAATATTTAACATTCATTCACATATTATTCAATCTCTGTGGCTATGGAACACCTTCCACCTCCACTCCGGACATCTTCCGGACTTACTGAAACCCTTCCGGTTTTCTCTCTTCTCTTCTTCGGTGATTCTACCGATCCTGTAAACACTCTCTAAGCATCATCAAGCCCTTAAGCGTGATACCCTATGGTTCGGGAACACTCCAGACATGGTCGGGACACTCCCGGACCAACGATCGACGGAGGGACCTGGATGGCCATGTGACCCCTATGCATTCCACGAAGATCTTTCATCGTTTGAACCGGGACAGTCGCGTCTTTTTCCTTTTGTCTCTCGATACTTGCATTGCTCGAGATCTGATCAATGACATCACCATGTCGTGTTCAATCTCGTTACCGAATAATGCTACTTAACTCGTTTCGACAAGTGATATCCCTGTGATCAAATCACACGCTGCGCAGCTATTGGATACAAGTTCTCCGAGTGGGCCCTTGAGTATCTTTCCATCGCGTGGATAGACAAATCCTGCTCTTGACATATATTGCCTCTACGGTTCCTCCGAATACCTGAACACACCTTTATGATCACTCTGTCATAAGTGACATTTGATGTTATCAAAGCATTCTTGGGAGATAGTGATTGATATAGTCTCACGGTCTAAGGAATAGTCTATGAGGTCTATTCTAATCATCGTAACTTGAACTTCGTGACATGATTGGGTTACGATGTTTAGGTTGGGTATTGGTTCATCATCTCATTCTCATAATGAGTTGACTCCATTTCCAACTGGCATAAATGCCACATGATTAGGAAACCTTGATCATCCGTTGACCAATGAACTAGTGACTAGAGTTTCACCGGGAACCCCTAGTTGTTTATATATCACACGTGTATTGATGTTTCCTTTTAATACAGTTATAGCATGCGATAAAACTTAATCATAAACTTTATGAAGTATGATAATAATCCTTATTATTATGTGTCTCTAGGGCATATTTCCAACATTACCAGCTTTGTGGTAACTGGGGGAATGAAGCCAGACTATCGCAACCGCTATGACCCCAACTACCAGCCTCCACAACAACATGTCGGCAATGCTGCTAGGACAACTCACAACAATAACCCCTCGATCATGGATTCAGGGATGATGGATCACCTAACAAGTGAGATGGGACGTCTTCAGGATTACAAGCGCTATGGTGGAAAGAATCAGGTGCAAGTAGCGAACGGTGCAGTTTGTGATGTCTGCAAGTGCATAGATCAGTTTTAGCTAGTTTCGAAGTATAGATATCGATCCCACAGGGAGCCCAAAGGTAACTGTTTTTGGCTAAAGTCTCTGTCACACCCAAAGTTGTCACAGGTCTTCGAATGAATTGACTGCAAGTATTGAAATGAGAAAGGAATTTTGATTAAACTAGGTGTATTTAAATAAAACTTAAAATGTAAACTTCAAAATAAAAAAGCATAAAAGTAAAGAAAGGTTTGGTTGTTTGTTGTTTCCTATAGATGACAAAGAAGGCGCGGGGAGATACAGTTCATGGTGATATTGACTGTGCCGGGTGGACGAATGATAAGTGAAACAATTATAATCTTATAAGTATATGTGTAGGCGAGCAACTCATAATTAGCTGGAACTCCTCTTGGTAGATTTCATCCCAACTTCAATAATCCTACTAGTCTGTTACCAAAACCATGGTCAGACACTAGACGATTACGACCCTTCAGGTCGCTTAGCGATTAAGCTCCTTGGATCGAACTAATGCAATAAGCTCAATGGTTCCTCGTTATCCTCAAATCTACTAGTTTTCCATTCATATCCCCATGTCACTCGGGGGTCGCCAGTCTACTAGCGAACAAGATCCTATCCATGTAGAACAAAGTATCATGTTGTCTGGTCCCTTAATTGGACAACAAGCATTAGGCATCCCATAGATAGTCAAGCACACATAATATAGTAATTAAAATCGATCACAAACTAATGGAAAATATATGAAGGCACATCACATCTCACCAATCCCTCACATCTCCCATGCCCAAGGAACTTACTCACACACGAGAGAACAAAACATCATCGATATAATTAAATAAAGGGAGTTCTTCTCAATATTACCGTGGAGATCCACAATAAGAATAGGAAAGTAATCCAACACAAGTCAAGATAGGAAGAACAATCTCAAACCCTAGTCTTGCAAGGTGAAGATCTCTCTCTCTCTCTCTCAAGTACAAGTAATGGTTATGGGGGTGTGTTGGCTAGGAGGTCGAAGATCGTGGAACAAGATGAAGAATGTCTTCCCCTTCTTCTCCAGATCTCCTCTTTCTCCTTTCTGGATGGGATGGCGGCTGCTGTGTTGTGTTTTTGCGTCTGGCATCTTCACGGAAGTTGTCCATTTTGACAAGACGAAGGCGGCGGCAGCTATACGGTGGGAACTATATGGCTGGAAAAAATGTTCCCTCCATATAGTTGCTCGTTAAAGCCTTTGTATGCCTCCCTCGATTGCTTCCAAAGAGAGACTTGCTTGTTTTTGCCTAAATATCGTGTTTCTCTGGTTAAAACCTTCTACTAACATTCAGAACCTGAAACACACATTAAAAATAAAGTTTTCTTTGCAACCAAAATATTAGCGTTAGTAAAGATACAAAATGATTAAATCCAGAGGAAACCCATCAATGAAAACCATCAAAAATGTGTCGAATCTCACAGCTATCAGTTTGTCAATTTCGCATATTGGTCATTCACTTTTAGCTGGTTCATCGCTTCATCTCAAAAATATTCTTCATGTGCCCGATGCTCATCTAAATCTCTTTTTAGTTTACCTCTTGTTTATGACAATGATGTGTTTGTTGAATTTCACCGTCACTTTTTCTGTGTAAAGGAAAAAACCATGAGGAGGGTCCTTCTTCTTGGTAGGAGTCAAGGTGTTTTGTATCCCATCCAGCTCGTTAAAGCTTCATCTTTGTCTCATCATGTGTCGGCCGGTGCCACTTAACAGCAGTGGCATCAACGCCTTGGCCACCCATCGAATAATGTAGTTCAAAATATTGTTAGAACCAATGAGCTTTTGTGTGCTCCTTCAGACAATAATTCTTTAGTATGTGATGCTTGTCAACATGCTAAAAGTCATCAGTTACCTTACACATTGTCTTCTCATATTTCTACTATACCTCTTGAATTGATTCACTCCAATGTTTGGGGGTCGGCTAGTGCTTCCTCTTTGGGTACAAGTATTATGTTAGCTTTGTGGATGAATATTCTTGTTTTTGTTGGATATATCTTCTAAAACACAAGTACGATGTTGAGCAAGTCTTTTATGCATTCCAGGATCACTTGAACGTCTTTTGAACTCCAAGATCAAGGCAATTCAGTCTGATTGGGGTGGGGAATATCATCGACTTCATCACTATTTTGAGCGCACATGCATAGTTCATCGTGTCTCGTGCCCCCACACTTCTCAACAAAACGGGATTATTGAGTGGAAACACCGTCACTTCGTCGAGACAGGTCTTGCCCTTCCTGCACCTCGCAACTCCCTCTATGGTGTTGGGATGAAGCTTTCCTCACTGTGTGTTTTCTCATCAACCGCATGCCCACTCCTATCATCAACAAGGAAACACCTTTTATAGGCTCATGCATTTTCAACCGGACTACTCCTTTCTTTGTATTTTTCTGTGTGCCTGTTGGCCTAGTCTTTGTAAATATTACTCCCGCAAATTAGAATTCCGTTCTAAGATGTGTGTTTTTCTGGGATATAGCCCTATGCATAAGGAGTACAAGTGCTTGGATATATCCACGGGGAGAATTTACATCTCATGTGACATTGTGTTTAATGAGTCCGTGTTCTGTTTGCCACTCATGGCGTCTCTATTGATGTGTCCACTCTTGAACTACTTTGTTTTCCATCTGATAAACCAGTTACTAGTGAACTTGTGCAAAGTTATGACCTCTCCTATTTATCTACTTGAAAAGATATAGATGTCGCCTAGAGGGGGTGAATAGGCGGTTAATTTTTTTCCGAGAGTGGCTCAACAAAGGCGGAATTAAACTAGCATTTACTTTGTTAAGCACAAAACCTAGAATAACTAGGGTTCACCTATGTGCACCAACAACTTATGCTAAACAAGACAAGCAACTATGTGATAGCAAGATATAGACTTCAAGCACGAAGGCTATCACAAAGTAAAGTGCATAAGTAAGAGCTCGGGTATAGAGATAACCGAGGCACGCAGAGACGATGATGTATTACCGAGTTCCTCCCAACCATGGAGTACGTCTCGTTTGGAGAGGGGGTGGTATCAAACCACCAACGCCACAAAAGGCCTCCCTTATTCTCCGATGAATCTCACCCCAATGGGATCGATCCACCCTTCCACTATATCGGCAACATTCGAGGTGGTAGCCGGCACCTTTACAACAAGTTCGAGGCACACATCCACAACTTAATTGGAGGCTCCCGAATCCAAGCAAGTTGTCACAACAATCAAAGACAAGCTTGTAAGAACCAAATCAAAAGCTAGGGTTTCCCATGAAACACTAGAACAAGGGGCCCTCAAGTGAATGAGGGGGAAATGGAAATCTCTCTTGGTGAAGTAGTAGATCAAGGCCTCCTCCTTCGATCCTCCAAAACACAAGGACTTTGGATGGTTGTAGATGGAGTTCTTGTTGATTTGGTGGCTCTAGGGTTAGGGTTCTTCAATTCTGGAACGAGCAGCTTCTCAAGGTAGAAAAGGGGGCCTTTATATAGCCCCCCTAGAAATAGAGCCATTGGGAGCCACTTACCCCGGACAGTCCGGCAAAAAACAGCCGGACAGTCTGGCCCAGCCGGACAGTCTGGCCCAGCCGGACACTCTGGGTGACATCCACCGGACATCCCGGTCTGGCAGAGTTTCCGTCCAGAGTCCGGGTGGTGTCCGATATGGCACATAGAATGTCCGAGCTGGTTGACGAATCCTTAGGGCCGGACAGTCTGGCGAGCACCAGCCTGACATTCTGGCTAGGTCGGATACTCCGACTGAAATCTACCGGACAGTCCGGTGTAGACTTGATTCTGCATGTTGGAGACTCCGGTCTGAAAACCTATCAGAGGCAAAACTGATAGAAACAACAAAACTGTAATGATCATAACATTTGCATTCGGACTCCGATTGACCTGAAACCAAGTTTGTTGGAAATATTGGATACCACCAAGAGAGAGCATTTCATGTATTATGATGTGAGATACCTCTCTTGGTGAGAAACCGGAAAAACCTCCAAGATCAAAAACGCAATTAGGTATACAGGGAAATCCGTTTTTGATGAACTAGAGCTTGCTATGAATTACCCAAGCTCTAAATCCTCACATGGATAAGATCCAAATAAGAATCAAGTAAGATGATGCTAAGTATGCAAAGGTAGGAGCTCTCTCTGAAGGATATTGTCTAGTTACTCACTCGAGATCCCCTCTTGATAGCACGATTATCGATCCTATAACCCAGTCTCTACAACTAACACCATGAGACCGGTAAGAAGGACACCCTATCAAGACCATACCTTTGCCTTGCGCATATTCCACTTGAGCTCAATGATGACGATCTTCTCCACCTCAAGATGGAACACCTTTCTTGATTGCGCTAGCTTGGTGAAGACTTGCAAATCGCTCCCCCATACTCCACTATGGTGGAACTTCTCTTTTGGGCATACCATCTTCCTATATCCATGATCACCATAGGATGGCAAGCTTTAAGCAAATGATCTCTTCGAGATGGCTCATCTTGAACTTGCACATCAATTCTTCATTCTTCATTATGTTGGTGTCTTGAAGGTATATACGAGATATCTCTCCAACTTTATTCTTCAAGACACACTTGCTATAGTCCCAACTCTTACTTGACCAATCTCCGGATCACTCATTGAAACCTTGGTCAACACTTGATATTCTCTACTTTCTTTTTCTCCCAACCTTGAAGCTAACATATGGTTCAAACATTGCCTATGGACAAATCCTACAAGTAAAACTCAATGCAAACATAAGTCCATAAAGATTGTCATCAATTACCAAAACCACACATGGGGGCACACATGCACTTTCACTACTGATCCACTTGTGCAAGGTGATTGTGTTACTGTGTAGATACAAGTGCTCCCTTTCAATAGCTCCATGGAGCCCGCGATCGACGTGCATGTGGAGCATGTGATCGATGTGCATGAGCTACCACGATCGCTTACTGTTTCCCCGGTTCCGCCTGCACCGGCCCATGGGCCGGCTTCATCTGATCTTGGCCATCCTATGTCACCCACTGCCCCATCAGTTGTGACACCCTTGGCTGGCCCACCTGTCGAGCCTTAGTACGATGATCACTCGCCATCGTGATCATACCCGTTGCAAGAAGGTATACACTGACAACATGGTCTGTTATGATCCACGTCGCCACGCATTCTTTGCTGCTCTGACATCACATCGAGAGGCGCTTCTCGAGCCGTCTAGGCATGTAGCCATGTCGAATGAGTTTGCTGCTTTGCAGCAGACTGTCACATGGACCCTGGTTGCCCGGCCACATGGCATCAATATCGTTGGCAGCAAGTGGATCTTCAAAACAAAGCACCGTCTGATGGGTCTATCGACAAGCACAAGGCACAATTAGTAGCTCGTGGTTTTACTCAGCAGCATGGGATTGACTATGGTGACACTTTTAGTCCAGTAATAAAGCCAGCCACAGTTCTCCTGGTATTGTCTCTCGCAGTCTATTGTGGCTCGAGTCTCGCAGTCTATCGTGGCTGAAGTCCTCGACAGGTTGATGTAGCAATACTTTCTTGCATGGATTCCTGGATGAGGATTTCTATATGCAACAACCGCCAGATTTTGAGGATGTGAGGTATCCTTCTCATGTCTGTAAGCTTCAGCGGTCTATTTATGGCCTAAAATAGTCTCCATGGGCTTGGCATGTGCGACTTAGTTAGCTTCTCCATCAGCTTGGGTTTGTTTCCTCCAAGGCTAATATATCGCTCTTTATTTTGTCACGTGATGGGGTGCAGATATTCATGCTTTTCTATGTGGATAATATTGTTATTGCTGGCTCTACTTAGGAGGTTGTTGATCGTCTAGTTCATTCTCTCTCTGACAGTTTTCCTATTAAGGACTTGGGACGAATGAAGTACTTCCTTGGATTGGAGGCATCATACAATTTAGGGGGGGATGACGTTGACTGAACGAAAGTATGATCTTGATCTTCTCCATCGAGTCAACATGGAGAATTGTAATCCTGCCACCACTCCTCTTGTAGCATCCGAGGCCTTGGCTCGATATTCAGGCACATTGCTCAGTGCAGATGATTCATTCAGGTATCGCAATATTGTCGGTGGACTACAGTATTTGACTCTCACTCGTCCGGATATTTCTTTTGCGGTAAACAAGGTTTGCCGGTTTCTGTCGCAACCCACTGATGTACACTAGGAGTCGGTGAAGCGAATTCTGCGATATGTCAAACAAACATTGCAGACTGGATTGAGTATCCACAAGTCGTCATCATCTGTTATCGGTTTTTTTACGGATGTGGATTGGGCAAGATGTGTGGATGACAAACGGTCCACGAGTGGGTTTGCCGTGTTTGTTGGTCCGCACCTCATCGCTTGGAGTTCGAAGAAGCAACCCACAGTCTCGAGATCCAGTACTGAGGCAGAGTATAAGGCATTGGCTAATGGTGCTGCTGAAGCTATATAGGTAGACTCTCCACTTAAGGAGCTTGGTGTGACTCGGCAGCGTACCCCCATATTATGGTGTGATAATCTTGGGGCTACTTACCTAACGGCGAATCCAGTCTTTCATGCTCAAACTAAACACATTAAGATCGATTTCCATTTTTGCGAGAACGAGTAGCAGATGGTAAACTAGATGCCAGGTTCATCTCCACTCATGACCAGTTGGTTGATGTATTCACTAAACGAGCCACACGATAGATATTAGATAGATTTAAGTCCAATCTTAACCTTATATGTAACGGTTTATATTGAGATGGGGGTGTTGGAATTGTATTCAGACAATATCTCACCTGTCGTGTATCACGTATACGTGTTGTATACATATGTAACTTGCATGTGGTCACATCTATGTAAGTGGAGCACATGTAGGGCTTTACCCACGCACAAAACCCTAAATCTTTTTTTCTTTCTTATTGTAGATTATATTCTTCGCGTAGATGAATAAATTATTGCGACGTGTTCAATATTTCTTAGAAGTATGTAAATTTAATAAAACCTAGTGAGAAATAGGAGTTTCTCAATCGACTTAGACGGTACTCCTTTATTTTGCACGAGATTGGACAAGTTATTACAACATGGTGAACTTCTTTTACATAAATGTAGAGAAATACGCTAAAATCAACCGAGAAAGAGAAACTTCTTGTTTGACCGGGTGACACGAGCACTATCAACACTATTATGCACTCTATCACAAATTACTTGTCGCAAATTTATCTAAATACGCATGTATCTAAACGTATTTTAGTGTATAGTACATTCGAATCTAAATAAATCCATATTGTCTCTCTTTTTTGGTATCCTAAAAGGGCGATTTCACGCACTCCATTTGAGAAGACAGCTTTCAATCTTTCCACCATTGATATGCATTGGGTCTACTTCTCCTAGAGTGCAGAATAGTTGTATAAGAAAGAGATGCATGCATGATTGGTTACGACCCTATCAACGGAGATGAGATGGGAACAAGAAGGAGGGCGCTGCATCCCGGCCGGGCAGAAGCGAACAATGGATCGGATCCTGGAAAGATCTCTTCAAAGATTTGCTCGCGCTTCTCCATGGCAGAGGGGGTCGCTCGCGGTGACAAGCCGTGGCCTGCATATAAAAGGAAAGGAAAGCCCATCCGTCACGGGTCCTATCCCGCAGATCCTCGGATCGAATAGACAAATGCTTGAGTCGAGTCACAGGAAAATGGAGAAAACTGTGGTCGCGGTCATGGTTTCCTGCGCACACCCTGCGGTCATCGCCGCTCACGCACGCAGCAGCGGCCGGCCAGTCAGCCCGTCGTTCCATTGGGCCGCCAGGATCCGGCGAATCTCCGGGACGGGATGAAGCGTTTCTTATTCCGCGGCCAGCCACGCCACGCCAAGGCGGCGGCGCCAGAGGATCACGTGTCCAGGGCTCCAAAGGATACGATACGCTACGCTTCGCCGCCTCTATACGCCATGCTGTACGTATAGCTTTTGTTTTGTTTATGCACTGTATGTATCTTTTTGTGACGAAGCCATGTAGCTCTAGCCAGACCAGACCAGCTTTAGTTTGCCTGGTCACGTCTCACGTGCAGGAGACGAGATCTTCCCCACCCAGCAGCCTGCGCCGGGGAGATTTTGTTCCGGATCGAGGACACGATCTTGTCTGTCTAGTAGGCCGTGAATATATTCATTCATTCATCCCATTGTGGTGGCCAAATCTAAGGTAACATCACCAACATATCCGCTTCGAAAACCGCGACGGACGACCGCGACACGCTCCCCCGCGCTGACCTACTATTTAGAGGGAGCAAGCGAGAGTGAGCGGGAGCTAAGCTAGAGCTCGACTAGATTGGGAAGAGAGCTGCCGGGACCGATCATGGAGGGGAAGAGGGCGGCGCACGCGATGCTGTTCCCGTTCCCGTGCTCGGGCCACATCAACCCGACGCTGAAGCTGGCGGAGCTGCTGCACTCCCGCGGGGTGCACGTCACCTTCGTCAACACGGACCACAACCACCAGCGGCTGCGGCGCCCGCGCGGCCGGGAAGGCTTCCGCTTCGAGTCCGTCCCCGACGGGCTGGACGACGCCGACCGCGCCGCGCCCGACAGGACGGTCAGGCTGTACCTGTCCCTACGGAAGACCTGCGCGGCCCCGCTCGTGGACCTGGCGCGCCGGCTCGGGGCGCGCCAGGGCGTGCCGCCCGTCACCTGCGTCGTCATCAGCGGCCTCGTCAGCTTCGCGCTCGGCGTCGCGGAGGAGCTCCGCGTGCCGTCCTTCGTGCTCTGGGGCACCAGCGCCGTCGGCTTCGTCTGCACCCTCAGGCTGCGCCAGCTCGTGCAGAGAGGCTACACGCCGCTCAAAGGTACGTACTATTCATTTCAACCACTCATTCTTGTTGATCGCATGAGCACACGCTGCACGTGTCACGTATCTGGAGATGCGAATGCTAAGCTTCTCCGTGTACGTTTCCTGGCATGCATGGCAGACGAGACCTACCTGACGAACGGGTACCTGGACACGCCGATCGACTGGATCGCCGGGATGCCGACGGTGCGGCTAGGCGACGTCTCCAGCTTCGTGCGGACGCTGGACCCGACCAGCTTCGCGCTGCGCGTGGAGGAGGAGGAGGCCAACAGCTGCGCCAGGGCGCAGGGCCTCATCCTCAACACCTTCCACGAGCTCGAGTCCGACGTGCTGGAAGCGCTCGGGGACGAGTTCCCAAGGGTCTACACCATCGGGCCCCTCGCCGCGGCCATGCACCGCCGCATCGACCACGTCGCCGACGGGCTGAGCCTCTGGGAGGAGGACGCGGCCTGCATGGCGTGGCTGGACGCGCGGCCGGAGCCACGCTCCGTGCTCTACGTCAGCTTCGGCAGCCTCGCGGTGCTGTCGCCGGGCCAGCTCGCGGAGTTCGCGTGGGGGCTCGCGGCCAGCAACCGCCCGTTCCTCTGGGTCGTGCGCCCCGGGCTGGTCGGCGGCGACCGCGGCATGGACGCGCTGCCGGACGGGTTCGTCGCGGCGACGAAGAACCGGTGCTTCATCGCCGAGTGGTGCGCGCAGGAGCAGGTGCTGCGGCACCGCGCCGTGGGGGGCTTCCTCACGCACAGCGGCTGGAACTCCACCACGGAGAGCATCTGGGCCGGCGTGCCCATGATCTGCGCGCCCGGGTTCGCGGACCAGTACATCAACTGCCGGTACGCGTGCGCGGAGTGGGGCATCGGGCTGCGGTTGGACGAGGAGCTGCGGCGGGAGCAGGTGGCGGCGCACGTCGAGGAGCTCATGGGAGGAGGAAAGAAGGCCGAGGAGATGAGACGCAACGCCGCCGTGTGGAAGGCTCGGGCCGAGGCCGCCACGGGGCCCGGCGGGTCGGCGTACGAGAACCTCGACAGGCTGGTGGAGGAGCTGCGTGTGGAGGGATCGAACTCCAACGCCGCCGTCAAGCTTGCCACGGTCACGAACGGCCGCCGGTGACGATCGACGGCACGTCATGTTGTCACCGTTGGCGCCGTGCATGTCTCTTTTGATGCAAGTGTTTTATGTAGTTTGGGTTCTCGTTGTTTCTTATCGATGTGGAAGTTGTCCGTTACCATCTTCGCTTCTCGATCTGAGTTGTCTAGATCGTATGGAGTACGTAAGATCCGAGTTGTCTAGATCGTAAGTTGTTTGGTTATCGCTGGTTCTTTCGAAACTCCAAATTATGGGCGTAGTGCCGTAGTGTCATGGAAGCTTTGGGCTGGGAAATTATCCACACAAGTTGTGAGGTGACTAGGCTATGCCGTCAACCACCACGTGCGCTTCAGACGGATGATCTGCTAAACGTGGCGAATTCGTGAGCGAACCAATAATGATGATCTCCGATCCGGTGCATATCAAACACACCTAACCAACGACAACATCGTTTTTGACTTGCCGTGGCCAGCCGGCCGAAAATCATTTCCAACACATCAGCATACCAGATAATTTCTGGGGTCCGAAAGCAACGTACACCCATCTGTGTCACGACCCGGATTATTTGACCGTTGTGAAGTCCTAACCCGCGAAAAAGTATCCTTCGTCATCTCGGGCGGCGACCACGTCACGAAGCCCCTGCTTGTCAACGGGTCACTCCACTTTGGTTCGGCCAGTGGCCGGCCTAACATTCTAACAAATTGGCATTCTAACCTTTGATTATTTCTTAAAAAATTTGACCTAGAACTAGAAAGCATTTTAGCAATTCAGAAAGGTGCTATTGGACGTTTCCGAGAGGCACGCAGCAGAGTCGGTAGCGCCCAATCACCACGCTTAAGCATTTTTTTTAATTGAACATAGGAGGGGGTCTCGAAGGATCCCGAAGTTGCTATAGTAATCCATCCTCGGTGGGTACAAATTGCTTGCAGGGCCTTGAAAGAAACTAGAAATTACACACTGGTCCTAAATAACCACAACAACAACTCCGGCAACTCCAATAATTTTAACCGTGCACCGCCAAAGTCCAACAACAACAACAACAACAACAACAACAACAACAACAACAACAACAACAATACTGTTCCAAGGACTGGAAGCAATGTTGTGCTTGTCACAGGGACAGACAAGTCAATGATCACTTGCTTTGAATGCGGGGTCATGGGACACTACTCCAACGAGTGCCCAAGAAGCTTGCCGCAGCAACCAATGTGAATGCACCTACCCAACAGCAGCGCCGTGTCCAGCCTAGAAAGAGATTTGCCCCAGAAAATCCGCACAACCGTAATGGCCGTCTGTTCCACATGAATGTTGAGGAAGCGCCAGATGTCCTGCTGGATATGTTTTCTGTTAACTCAGTATTAGCAAGAGTGTTGTTTGATTCTGGAGCATAGCACTTCTTTATTGCAAAAGAATTTGCATGCACTAGTAAGATTCAACCAACAAATCTGAAGCATGTTATGATAGTTCATGGTTCAACCACCAAAGCTAGAAAAATCTGCAAGTCCGTACCTATCAGAATCTATGTGATAGATTTTTATGTCAATCTAATAGTACTTGGAACCAAAGGTTTGGAAGTAGTGCTAGAGATAGATTGGATGCCGAAACATCAAGGATTAATCGACTGTGATAAGAAAGCCATAACCATGACCAATAGCACCGGAGTATCAGTAGAACATGTATCTGAGACATTGCCCCGTCAATTCAAGTGCAACAAGAGTTTAGCCAAAACCACCATTGACCAAGTCAGAGTAGTCTGTGAATACCCTGATGTGTTCCCAGATGAATTGCCCGGTATACCCCTAGATCGGGATATCGAGTTTATCATTGAACTAATCCCTGAAACTGGACCCATAGCTCAGAGAATTTATAGCATGAATCCATCTGAAGTAGTGGAGCTGAAAAAGCAACTTGATGATATGCTGGAAAAAGGATTGATACAACCAAGTGCATCGCCATGGAGATCACCCGTTTTGTTTGTTGATAAGAAGGATGGTGCCAACCATCTTTATACGGATTATCGGAAACTAAATGACATCACCATCAAGAATAAGTACCATTTGCTAAAGATAGAAGATTTGTTTGATCAACTGACTGGTGCTAGAGTGTTTTCTAAGATTGATCTTAGAACTGGTTATCATCAATTGAAGATTCGTGCAACAGATATCCCAAAGACTTCCTTCACCACCAGATATGGATTGTATGAGTACAATGTCATGTCTTTTAGATTAACCAATGCCCCCGCTTATTTCATGAACCTCATGAATAAGATTTTTATAAACTTTCTGGATAAGTTTGTCGTTGTTTTTATCGATGACATGCTAGTCTACTCCAAGTCAGAAGAAGACCATGAACAGCACCTCAGAACCATCCTTGAAACCCTTAGGGAGCATTAGTTATAGGAAGGACCTCTAAACTAAAACCAGAAAAGCAATCGGGGCCTCGGTCCTCTCCACCTGCATTGAGTCTCCATCGCCGGCTGCTTTGCCGATGCTGGGACGCACAACTTGGCGGCAAAAGATGGTTGGATTCGGTGAGAAACTCTTGAATGGGCCTCCGAACTAGAGGTTCTAGTGACCGCCTTGTCGACGTCTCGATTGGCCGCCCTTTCGGCCAGAAATCACAAAAGTGGCCGCGTGGGTCGCACATCTTTGTAGCACCTCGAACTAGCTCCTCGACATCGTTGAATAAGACGCGCCGCTGCACCTCCTCCAATCGCCTTCAAGGCCGGCCAGAGGGAGGGCAGCAGAAAAGCTTCCCAACATCTCAAGGTGAATGCACACTCGTCGACTCACCAACCACCTCCGCACCGCAACAACCCAAAGGACGCCCACCTCCTTCCTCTCGCCACCATGGCCAACTAGAAGGAGAGAGGGAGCGTTAATGAAGCTAGTGAAGAAGATGATTGAAGGATCCAAGACCTCTTTTCTCCTCGCATGACGCCAACCAACGACAAGAAAACGAAAACTACACTTAGGACTACGAGGACCTCCTACATCCACTTTGGCGTCGCTCCGCCACTGCCTACCGCTAGCTATTCCAGCGAGAAGGGCTCAGGAGCGACCCTCTCGCTGGGGCTCTCAAGGCAGAAGAGCTGGGGTAGATGCACTAGCAAAAATTAGATTTTAGTCCGTGCCTTCCGCTTAAGTCTATTTGAATGTGAGTTAGCACGTTTAGCTCGTTCCTGGTTTTCTTCGCTAGTCCACACCTATTTCTACATTGTTTCTATTTTGTTTTCTTCTTACATTTTCTCCATTTTTCTTTCTTTTAATTTTAGTTTTAATTTTCTTCTTCTTTCTTTTATTTTTCCTTTTAGAACTTATGTGTAATTTGTTTCTATTTGTATTTCAATTTTCTCCATTTTTCTTTTTTCTAGACTTGTTTCTTTTGTCCAAACTATTTTTGTTCCCCACTAATAATCCTAATTTGGTTCACATGTATTTAAATGTTTTCCTGTGTGATCTAGTTTTTGTTCTATCAATAATAAATTTTGTTTTCAATAATCTAAATTATAGTTCTCGCAATACTCGTGATTTGTTCCTCATGTTTTTAGTTTTATTTCGCATATCTAACCTTTTTGTTCCTTTTATACACGTGTTTTGTTTGGCAAGTTCTAAATTTTATTCCACCCTTTTCATACCTTTGTTCTTTCCGTCGCCATGGTTGTTTCAAGGATGCCAAGTTTATTCCACTTAACTAATATTCCCTTAGCACTCATGATTTTTCTATAATTCCTATTTTTCCCTATATTTTATAATATTTTGTTCTGCATGTAGATTCATTTTTTCTTCTTCGCTGTAATTTTTGCCCCAACTATAGTGTGCTTTAGCTCCATGTACTCATTTATTTTATCCCATGTGGAGGCGATACTTGTTCCTCCAACTTTATATTTTTTGTTCCACTTCCAGTCGTTGAGAGATGGTTTGAATGTACTATTGCCCATATTTTATTTCGCTTAGCTTCTATTGCCTTTGCACCTATGATCTGTTCATTTTTTCCTATATTTTTGTTTCCATTTTCTAATGTTGTGTTTGATAGGTATATTCGATTGAACCATTTGCGTTATAATTTTTTTCCCAATGTGATTTTGTTCCATGTATTCTAAACTTTTGTTCATGTGCAGACGCGATTGTTCCTTGGAAGATATTTTTTGTTTCATCATCACTTGTCGTCAATTTGTAATTCCACAATGCTTGTCCAAGAAGATTTTGAGTTGTTTATATACCACGTTCTGCCCAGCAAGTAAGTGGTGTGGTTTAAAATTGGTTGAAATAATAAACTAAGAAAATGAGAAGGCTCACACGCATGTGAAGTTCTCTAAGTTATAATTAGGCCCGGTGGACTGCCTATGTGCCACCGTAGCCCGACCCAACAGGGCTAAATAAGCACTGCTAAGCGTGCGAACACAAGGGAGTAACCAGCTAGCACCACCTCAAGAGGCCAATAGACAGGCCGACACGTTAGGGCATCTCCATCAAGCCAATCTAAACGTGCGATTGAAACGGTCCGTTTCTATCCGTTTGGATCGGTCCGCGGTTACTCTGAGGTAGCGGTTCGGCCGACCGCGTCCAGCGGCGCGATCCAAATGTCAGTCATGGCCAAGTTGATTTTTTTGAAATTCAAAACAACATGATTCGCGTGTAAAATAACTGGCAAAGTTTATACAAAATATAATACATTCAAAAACATAAAAAAGGAAAAAAATTGGCCCTAACCCTAGCTACTGACGATCTACCGCCACAGCCACGGCCGCTCCGTCCATCTATGGATCGAGGTCGATGCACTCCGGTGGCGTCCAGAGGTGCGGCGGTGGCAGATCCGGAGCTAGCGCCGACGCGGGTGCGGGAGGTGTCGGGTGGTCGATGGCCTGGCCAGGCCATGCCGGCCAAACATCCGTTTCTGCCGGCGCGGACGAAGCGTACCACCCCGGTGCGGGTGGGACAGACCACTCCGACGCAGGCGGAGCAGCCCACTCCCGCAGCTACTACGCTGGGGGCGGTGGCGGTGACAGCGCCTGCCCGGTATTGACCTGCGCCACCAGGCCCGTGAGCTGGACGGCCTCCTGATAGCCGTCCCACATCCGGTCCGTGCTGGCCGCGATGGCCTTCTCGAGGAAGGCGTCCTCGCCGTACCCCCGCGCTGGGACCTCCTGGTACTCCGGGGGCAGGTGCGCGGCGGCGGGTTCTCGTGCCTTCGTCATCAATGCTGGCGCGAGAACTTGAGCGACGCCCTATTCCGTCGTCATTGATGGCGAAGGCTGCCGCGGTTGCATCTAACTCGGAGACACCGTTTAGTTCGTCGCCCGCGCCTCTGAATCACTGCCGCGGTTGCGTCTGAATTGGTATCACAGTTGCCTCTGAATCGCTACGGACGCTGGCGGGTGGGCCAGGAGCGCGCGCCGGGAGGACACGCCCGCGACCCGCCCGTGTCCGGGCCAACGCAACGATCACACAAATTAGGTGCGCCGATGGGTCGAGCCGGACGCATCGAGCCGGATGGGTCGTGCCGCTAGGAGACCGCGCACGCCCCGCACGTCCGTGCGGACGCGTTCTGACGCGCCCGGGCGGGTTGGGTCGGCCCGGTGGAGATGCCCTTAGCTTTCATACGTTGCTGGTCTGCCAATAGGTGCTTCTTCCCTTTTCTTTTGTTTTCAGTTTTTTCATATTTGAATGAATTTTAAATTTGAATTATTTTTGTGGCAGCACAAGCAGAGAGAAGGAAAAACCAATCTAAGTTCGTGTGTCACGTGGTGGAAGACACACATGCGCTTATATAGAGCTGCACGGAAAATCCCGTAACGGACACAACGTGGGTCGAGTCCATGTAGCGCGCGTTCTGATAGGTTATAGTAGCCCACAATCCAAGAGCAATCCAAACCGACTAACTGTTGTCACGTCTGCTCGTGACTCATTCTATAAACCGCGGTGGACGAGCACGGGTCATGACAAGCAGGCGAGCGAGCGGCGTTGGAGGAGGATCACACATGTAGCACCACTCTTCTCACTCACCAAGTGGTGAAACACTCCACTTTATAAGATGGTGTAACTTTTCTCCAACTTTTCATGTGAGACTAAACTTACCTCTCACTCCTCTTACCCACTCAAACTTGAGCTGGCACCGATATGGGCTCCATCATATATGGACTTCCCCGCACACATAGCTTTTGAGATTTAGAAAAAATCTAAAATCTAACACGGGCTATTAGGTAGCAGCACGTTTATTTCTAACAAACGTTTACCATCATCACCATAGGTGAATTAGCCACGGGGGAATGGGGCCCGTTGCCAAGCCCAGCCCAGCTTGGGATTCAACCTTTACCCGGACCTCGGCCTTGCTGAATCTTAAGGGCGGTGTCGCAAGCATCTCACCCAGCCCGGAATCATCCGTGAGCTTTGCCTGCCTGCTACTCTTGCCGTGGCCTGTAGGCCTTTGTTTCACAAGCGCTTTCGGCCATTGTTTCAAGCAAACAGAGCTACACCAGTACACCACCATGTAATATGCATCGGAATCCCCTAAAACAATGCAATGTGCATCCGAAATTAGATTTTTTCCCCTAGAAAATTTCGGAAACATTATTTGCCGAATATTTGTCAACACCCAAAAATGGATCAGGAACAGAGACAGGAAAAAAAAATGCTTATGGGCCGCCTTTCTAGTCAAAGCATCCTGAGGGACTTCCCGGGGAAAAAAAAAGAAAAAAAAAGAAAGACATCCTGAGAGATTGTTACAGACCATCAATAACTTGGTCCGCAGCAGACCGATCGAGATGGAAATCAACTTTAATTAATTAGCCACATTGTCTTCTTCCAGCCCCAGAAAAAAAGCAGTCAGCCCTGAAGGTGTTTCGAATCAATCGGAATCTCATTTTTGAAGCCTCGAGCACTGGCCATCAGGCACTCTGATGGGCGTTGTTTGGGTTCGTCGCCGAAGCCGCGGAGTAAGCCTGGGCCCCAGCTGATTGTGGATCTGCATCGGACAGTTAAACACCACGTATCACGAACAAGAATCCCCAAACAAAACTCTGTTTTTTTTCTCTTGGGGCAAGATAGGGCATACCTGCTGGGTTGGGAGGCAGCATGGACGACACCGCGTGAGGGGGCAGCTGCAGCGCGAAGTTGTGCGGGAGAGAAGGCAGCTGCACGAAGGAGCCCTGCATCTGCGCCGCGGCCTGGAGCGGCACGTACGGCTGGGCGGCGATGTGCGGCGCCGGCGAGAGTACCGCCCTCGGAGACGGGTACCCCACGTACTGATGATGGTAGGGCGCTGGCGCTGGCGCTGTCGGCGACGCCAGACCATACATCTGGGCGTAGTAGTGCTGCAGCGCTTGAGGGTTCATCATTACCTGCAGATCACTCATGAGAGGAGTTGTCGTACACAAGCAGAATCTAATGAAGTGCCGCTCGGTATTACTACGTGAATTAAGGAGATTATGACGACATCCTGTAGTTGCACTAGCTAGTGTCGTCAACTGTCTGAAGAATTAGCACTGATCATAACGAAATGATGGTGAATGTCGCTGCTCTGCATCATTGTGTCAAAGTTCCCTCTGCACACTACCGAGCTCATACGGTAGCGGTGCGATTCATCTAATAAGCCGACGACGAATGGCTCGCCGGGCATGTGCCTAGCGCGCTAAGCAGTAGTAGTAGCAGCGTAGCCATAGCATGCACCGGCAATGTGGCATGTGATAAAAGTAAAAAAACAAGAAACAAGAGGGCCGTTGAGATTGAGGGGACACGCTTACCTGTTGGTATTGATAGTCAGGCGGGTACCAGTACCTGCAAAGAAGACATGGCAAACAAAGCTTCTTCAGCGAGTGACATAATAATAATCCGGAAAAAGCTTGGGCTTTCTGGTCCTCCCAGCTTGGCAGTTTCAGAGGGCCGTCCCTACCACTTATCCGTTACTACTACCAAGGCTGTAAAGTCCAGAATCTAGATCATTGACCTGCACGACATGCATACCTGGCTCACAACCAGCAGCTAGGACTAGGAGGACCATCCTGCTTAGCTAGAAAAGGCCTCTTTCTATTACATTTTTCATTACTTTTGCAACTAAATAAGCCTGCTCCCTGTTCATTTATCTTGTTAGTGCTAAAACCCAACTTGTAAATTGCTGTCATAATACCCAAAGCTAGGAGTGGCTGGCGACCAGGGGTGCACGCTGGACGCATTGAAAACCAGACCAAGAGGTGCAGGAAATGTTGGCAGGGGAGGCAACACCCCGCATGGCGAAAGAGACCCACGCCACGCCACCACGGAAAAGGGTGGGGGACCGTCGCTCTCCCCGGACTCCGGTCCGGTCTCCCCTGCCCTACCCATCAAAAACTCCCCATCTACTACCATCGCCCATGTTGCATCAATAGCTTTGGTCCGAGCCATGTGGAATTCGCAGCAGAGAAGGAGACGAGGACAAGGAGGAGTGGTGCTTGCTTTGCTTACCCGTATCCGTATTGTTGCGAAAGGTGGTTGTAGATCGCAGGGCCATGGTGCTGGGGCTGGGGCATCAGGCCCATCTGCGGCTGCGGAGCCCTGGCGAAGTAATGCGGGCCCTGCGGCGCCGGACTCTGCAGGCCCTGCTGCAAGTGGGGCCCCGGGTACGCCCTCCCTGTATATACATTCATCCATGTTAGAAAGAAGGATGAAACGAAACAAAAAAAAAAAATTTTGAAATGGATGAAACGAAACAATTCATCTGCCATCAAATGCCATGTTACTACTGGTTGCAGTTGCAGGGGGAGTGCGAAAGCAACGACACGAAGCGAGCACATAAATGAAGCACGCGGAGCTAGACAGAGCGGCGCTGGCCGCTGGGGCGCCAAGACGCTACAAAAACTTGGTAGTACAAAACTGCTGCTTCCGATCTATACTGCGTCAGAGAGCTGCTGGGAGTAGGGAGTACAAAATCGCAGGGCCATGGTGCCGTAGATCGCAGGGCCATGTGCGCTGCGTCTCGGCAGCTTTGACCGGCTAGCTCCCTGGTGCTCTACGGCCTACGGTATAGGAGCATCAAATTCTGGCGTCTCGTCGTGGCCCAACTAATCTGAACGAACGAGATACTACTGTGCTTAGCCAGGTCCTAAACCGGTCAAAGGGTATATACGCGGGGCCATTTTTTTATATAAGCCGTCAGATTCTGTTTTTACCGCTGGCTGGGAAGGCGATCCTCCCCCACCACTCCGACTGACTGACAGTTATCTTGTCCTTCTTTACACCTCATCATCCCCGCTGCCATGCCGCGACCGCGACCGACCGACCACGCCGCATCCATCCAGTCAAAGCGGTTGCCCTCGCTCGCTCGGGAATTTTGTTTTTTGTTTTGTCACACGGCACAGAAGAACCTACCGGCGGTACCGCGACACAGCGTGCATGGCTTACCAGAGAATCTGGTTAAGCAGAAATTATTTTAAACTGCCAATATTTGGCGCGAATCTGGAGAGAAAATGATTAAGCTGAGGGCCACGACGGATGGAGACCATAACTGCCACTCCTGATTTCTAACTGCCAGTTGGATTCCTTTTTTTTTGTGACAAAGCCAGTTGGATTCTAGTACATACAGCAACAATAAAGAATGGGTCGAGCAATACGGCCAGATTAGCTGTCTGGGGGCAAAAATGTGTGTGCACATTTTTAGAAGAAGGGTGTATTAGTAGTATCTGTAGCCTGGCTAGATAGCTAGCCACGCGTGGTGGTGGTGGGGCACGTACCGGCACGGCACGCACCGAGGCTGGCACCGCAGCGGGCGGAACTGACAGGCCAGCCTGGGCTAGCGACTCTCGGACCCAGCCGTGCGTGCTCGCCACAGTAGACGCTGCTGCCTCGCCGCGTTCGCCCCGGCCCGGCGTGGGTGCGGCCGCGAAAGCTAGCTAGCTAAGCTAGATCCGCCGCGGGCCCCGCCCGTCAGCGTCTCCTGCATGCTGCCATTGCCCCCTCGGCCGATCTATCCGTCGCGTCAATTGGCTTCCATTTGGCACGCACCGGACGAGAAAAGGGGCTTTGGATTGGCTGTTTGTTCGATCTGCCAAGGAGATGTCCACCGGCGTGACTGCCCGGCGTCGTCGTGTTCGTGGGGAGGGAAACGAACGGAATTTGGGTGGTGGTGGCGGCGGGTGACGAGGAAAGGGACAAAATCGCTTCTTGTTTAAGATTGTGTTCCTTCCTTGTGATGCTCGACGGATCATATCACTCACCTCGAGGCGCCTGGGCGGGGCGCGGCGGCCCCAACGAGGCAATGTTGCAGTTGGCGCGCCGGCCGGTGATCATCGGGTTCGGGTCCTGCACCGCCCGCCGCGCCGCCTCCGCGTCCCGGAACGTCACCTGCCAATTAGTAGTAAACCCGTACAGGAGGAAGCAGAATTAACGCCTGCTCGTGCTTGCATGCGGAAGCCGAGAAAGAGGAGGAGCAGCAGGGCGGCTTACGAATCCGTAGCCCTTGGAGCGGCCCGTGAGGCGGTCGGTGATGACCACGGCCTCCAGGATGTCGCCGTACTGCTCGAAGTGCTGCCGCAGCCCCTCCGACGGCGTCTCCCACGCCAGCCCGCCCACGAACACCTTCGTCTGCGTCGTGTCGCCGAACCGGGACCGGTACGGCGAACCCGCGGGCGCCGTCGACGACGACGCCGCCGCCATCAAGCCCCGGCCGCCTTGCAGAGAGCTGTAGACTCTAAGAGGATTTCGCGCTCTTGCACAGGACCGTGAGCGATCTTTCTAGCTTTCGATCCTCTAGCTAGCGCGCTCGATCTGGTTGGTTAAATTCGGGCGCCGCCGTGCGCTAGCTCTTGCTGCGTCTCTCCATTTTAGCAGTGGCGAACCACACTACCATATAGTACTGCCTAGCCTAGGCTGCTGCTGCGAGATGTGCTGGCTGAATGATCAGAAGAGGAGGAAGAATCTCATGTGGGAGTGCAGTTGCAATTGGGGTGGTGGCCGGTGGAGATGGGGAGAAGGCCAGGCTCTGGCTCAGTGGGGAGGAGAGACAGGCAGGCGCAAGGAGTTGTGCGCTGGAAGAGACGGTTAGGATGGGGTGACAGCTATGTGCTGCCTTTTATACTGTTTCCTTTTCTCCCTTTCCTTTCCCTATGGGCGCCTACCCTTCTCTATTTTTGTTCTTTGAGCTAAACATCTCCATCTTTTTTAAGGGGAGTACTCTCACTCACATCTCTTCTTTTCAGAAAAACCTCATTTCTCAATTACTAAAAAAACTCACATTCCTTAAGTTAATGTACAACCAAAAAAAATGCTACGAGTGGGTTCCACCACATAGCTCCGCGAGGAACCGGTGTTTCCGTAGAGAAGAAGGTGGTCCATGCGAAGCGGTCGAGAAAAGCAAACCACGACAAACAAGCGCAATACCGCAACATTTTTGTGACGTTTTTGCCACAGCTAGAAGATGAGAATAATTAATGGAAATATGTCAAGGGGCGGGTTACTTCCAATTCCAAAGGGCAAACCATGGGCGAAACGCGCACCGCGGGAAAGAGTCGAGCGGGAAGGGGAAGGGTCTAGGAGATCTCTACACCGCTCGTTGAGGGAGGGTGCACGCAGCGCGTGCATTGCATCTTTTGTCTCATTATTCCGAAAAACTGTGGGTCAACAATTTACATATTGTGGGATGCATGTACCTAGCATATTGTTTTAATGACCATGTCCGGTCAAATAGGGTCGATATGCGTTTTTCAAAATCATTCTCTTGTATTTTTTAGAAAAATATACAAGTAAATTGGGTAGATAAAAGAAAAAAAATCAGATAAACAACCAACAACAAATTCCGTCACACCTCCCTACCATGAGATCACCAATACATGCATTTGTGTCAAGTGATATGTAAGATACATCTTGATAGATAAAATGACCCTAATTTTTTTGCGAAGAACTAGTTATGATAACAACTGTAGTGGAACTCGAGTTATTAGTTGCTTTTGTACCACATTAGCGCTACTCGCTAGCCTCCGCAATATTCGGGAACATACTTGTCATGTTTATTGTTTTCCTGAAATCAAACATTTAGCATATTATACAGACTAAAGTTTACAACACCTTCCCCATTTTCTAGTGCGTCCATTTTCATGAAGTTAAACATTTTTATCGCAAGGATCACTTGTTTTTGTATGTTGGCTCAAAACATATTCAAGATGTACATCCTTGAAACACGGAAAATAAATCATATTTTACATCTCATATCCTTGAAACACGAAAAGCGTAGACCGGTACCAACATCTCATATTTTACATGTGGGATTTTGGTTCTCGGAAAACACATGATCAAAGAGGGTAGAACCAATGCAAGTTTTACTATAAAGTGTAAAGTGCAAATAAATCACTAGCTAGAAAACATCCGTACGTATTAGAGCTCTACAAATCAAACTATCTGGTTGGTTAGAAATCCTAAGGATTACTGTAGTCCTCCAGTTCTCACTGGAAACTTCTTTGAAGGGCGCAGGAGTACACTGTCAGCACATCTATGTCACTATGTGTACAAGCATATGTGTTAGTAAATTATACAGACAACCGCCGCTCAATTGGCCAATGTTGATAGCCATGCTAGCCACAAATAAAATGATTCTAAACGCTAACCCTCTTGCTTCGGCCGCAAGGCAGAGCAGGCAGGATGGTGTGAAGATGCCATGGAAAATACCGGCAGATCTATTGCGCGTAGCAGGGGGATCTCAGAAACGCCAAAGCTTCACGTCAATCTCGGTGGACGTACTAGCACTAGCAGCCGACTCACGTATGAATGATCGATCCAGCGCATACTCTTGCGGTCTAAGTTACTACTACTAACATTGTTGGTATAGTAAACAACATTAGCCGGCCAGAGCCATCCCAACAACAAAGAATCCCATTATACAACTCTTTGAGTTGATGAGAAGTTTCCGAGTTTGGATTCTTGCGTACGTACGCGCCACAACTCTGCTGCAGTACAAGTTTTTTCAACTGGAGGTGCGTGGATCAGTGTCGCTGCCATTCAACCGGGTGACATGTATCCTACTCAGGAGGCATACATTTATACTAGTAATATTTTCATCGTGAGTTTCCAAGCTAGAGCGCAGTTGCCGTGAAATGTCGTCTACACTTCATCTCATCGACCCCCTGTCAGCGACGCGTAGTTAACGTTGATGCGTCCGAGAACTTGGTCACACGTACGTACTAATGCGGCATTGTACGCGTGTACAGTATACTCCCTCCGTTCATAATTATCCGCGTTCTGGGTTTAGTCAAAGTCAAGTTTTGCAAAGTTTGACCAATAATATAAAGAAAAATATCAACATCCATGATTTCCAATGCATATAATATGAAAATATAGTTTATAATAATGCTAATACAGTACTTTTTATGCTGTTAATATTGATATTTAAAATCAAAGTTTACAAAGTTTAACTTTGACTAAATCTAGGATACGAGGTAATTGTGAAACGAGGGCGTACTACTTAGTAGGTGTGTTTATCGTTTGTTTATTATTGTTATCTTTCTTGGGTAATGTGCTACCCTATATCTTTCGTGACTTCCTAATTGTTTGTGGATCCTGTTGTGTACAGGCTGCAGCTCATGTGTAGCTGGCCAATATTTGTCTGACCGGCCGAAATCATTCCGGGACATGATTCGGTCGGCCGTGGGCCGTGGCTGCCTTGTTATAACGCTGCGTTTTTTCGTTAGCTGTAGCGCATAAAGTGTACTAGGTGCAAACATGGCTATGACTCGATCGGCAAAGTCGTCAATTAGTGCAGTATATATATGTACGGTTAGTTTTTGGAGTTTGGATTTCCCTGGCCATACCTGACATGCCTATTTGATTTTAACGAATTGCATATAACATTTGGGACGCGTTTGGTAAGCCCCAGTCAGCCCGTGTGGAGATGAAAACAGGTCGCTTCGATTGCCCGCATGCGATTCTGGGCTGCGCCAGCGCAAACATTAAACCAACTCATAGTCAGACATAACGACAACGCTAGATTCGACCGTTTCCGTGGAGCCAGGTTTGTCATGCACCCACTGGATACAAAAGTGGCGACCCTGCACAAGTGTGGCCGATGATGGCGATGGCGGGAGCTTTTCAGCTGCAGGAAAAAGGGGGGGCGGGAAAGATTCGCTCTCCTCCCAACGAAACACTCGCCTATTTCTATCTTGCTCGCTCACCGCGGGAATCGAACCCGCCATTTTCCCCGCATCGAGCACCATTTCCCGGTCGGTCCGCGTCAGGTGAGCAACTCCACGTTCTGCGGTCTTCGACGGCGTGGAGACTAGTTTCGTCCTTCTAGGGTTCATAGATCTGCAATCTCTCAAGGGTTCGTAGATCGTTGCTTCAGTCGGAGCTTTGATCCGTAGCCCTGAGGTGATGTAGTTGGAGCTTTGATCGTTGCTTCAGTCGGAGCTATGATTTCTAGCATTGATCAGCTGTACATTGTATCATGATTCGTAGCCCTAGTATGTTGTACATTGTAGCATGATTTGTAGCATTGATATGTTGTTCATTTTATCTTGCTTTGTAGCCTTCATCTGTTGTAGAGTGTAGATATTGTAGCCTTCTTCTGCACATTTTACGTTGATTCGTAGCTACGTCTACTGTTCACCTTTCTGTCTTGTGTGATGAATGTAGGACTCCCAGATCCCTTCCTATGTGGATGATGGTTTGACTCCCAATGCGATGGAGCCTAGAATAACAGCCCCTAGTAGTGCAATTGTTTCTCTTGACCCTAGTGTGCAAAGTTTTGTCACCACTGTTGCTGCAAAAGTTGCAGCAAAGCTAGAAAATGCGCAGATGAAGGGGGCATGAAATGACTCTCCTACATGTCCACCTTCGTGTTGAACAAAATGTGTGACATCGTCAAGAGCGACGTTAGGACTGAAAAGGGATTCATGGAGATCCATCTAAATGCCTACGCTAAGGCTTTGTTCGAGCACTACAGTGCTGAGGTTTCAGGAATTTAGGTGTACAAAACCACCTAAGGAAGTGGAGGGTATGTTAGATCGAGATTAGCAAGCTGCAATACCTCAGCGGCGCGTAGTGGTGTGACGACACCTACATGATTCTTATTGCCGGTGAGAACTTCCAGGGGATGTTTAGGTTAGAACACATCGTCACAACCTTCACCAATTGTCTCACATTATCACTTCTATGCACAACTAACACTTACTCTTGCAATCGTAGGAGCACCCCATAGATGCTGAATACCTGAACAAGCCCATCCACAACTACATCCATATGCAAACCATCTTCTCCTATGGCCTTGCGACCGATAGGTATGTCATGGGGCTAGGGGAGCCCCTTGGTACTCCGCAACTGAGGACGATGACACCCAAGAATTTGACATCGTGATCCTTGATATTCGCGACAAGACTGTCGATGCTAGGGAAAGTGTTGCCCCTGTCGCTAATGGGAAGAGCAAGAGGTGGATTTTCGAAGATGACGAGATCCAAGCCTTCAGTAGCATGATCGACATCGTCAAGGACAATGCGCGGGCCATTAGGGACACAAGCCAACTGACATGCACCTTGGCTTGTATCAGGCTGTGATGGACATTGTTGGCTTCACTGAGGAGCATCTCATGGCGGATCTCGGCCACCTGGTTGACCACAAGGCACATGGCACCAGCTTCTGGGTAGTAGGTGGTCTGGCCAGTTGGGCCTCTACCCTGGCCGGTTGGACTTCCTCCTCGATAAAACGTTTTTATTATTATTTGTTTTAAAAGCCTTTTGTACATAGTTTTTAGACAAAACAAAATATCCAGGAGACTAGGGTTTTGCTTTGAATAAAAGAGGGGGACTAATTAGAAAACAACATAGGCTTTCAGCGAAAATAGTTTTAGACAAAAATATACATGATGTCATGATGATGCATAAAGTAGTAAACAACAAGCGATTTTCTAGTTGTGGTTTTACCGGAGTGCTACAAGGACTTGCCTTTGCATTTGGTGCATAGGTTTGAGTTCTCTACGGATATTCGAAGAGTTCAACCATATGGACTTGTTACTCTTGGGTTCTTGGAACCCTAGACAGTTGTATGGTAAGTGGTGTGATTCCCTTGGGGCCTCCAGTTTTGTTGTGGAGATTCCTCAAGATAGAAGTCTTGGTGGTAATTCTTGGGAGCCTTCAATTGACTTGTGGAGATTGCCCCAAGATTGTATGGGGTTCTGTGACTACCCTCAAGTGTCCCATATGGATCGAGTGCCCGCCTTTTGCGGGCACACTCGGGAGAATAAGGTGAGCCTTTTGTGGTGTTGGTGAGTAGTGTGTCTCCGCATATTGGGGTGATGCCTTGTGTTGCCTTCGGTGAGAATCGAGCCACCACACCTCAAGTTGAGCCATTTGTGGATTTTAGGAAGCATTTCACACCACCACAACTCTCCAACAGAGACGTAACTTCTTTGGAAGTGAACTTCGGGATAAAATCATCATCTCTGCATCCATCGGTTATTCATATACCCGAGTCCTTTTCTTATGCACTTTACATTGTGATAGACATCGTGCTTGAAGTATTCTATCTAGCTATCACCTTGTTGCTTTACTTGCTTAGCATAGGTTGTTGGTGCACTTAGTTAAACCTAGTAGTTTTAGGTTTTGTACTTTGATAAATTAAATAATGCTAGTTCCATTCCGCATCTATTAGACCCTAAACCGTAATTTTTTTAAGCCTATTCACCCCCTCTAGGAGAAATCAGTTGTCCTTTCAAAGGTGACCTCAAATTGTCCCTCGTGATTGATGTGTTTGTTCACATGGTCAAGAAAGTCCTTTCTTGTGTAGCAAGGGATGGTCTGAGAAAAAATTATATGAAAACAAAAGTTAGTTTCAATCAAAATGTATGCAAGGATGGAAATCATAATTAAGATAAACATACTGCCATAGTCTCAAAGTTTCTGAGAAACATTATGATAAACTTCTTATCCTGATAACTTTCGTGGCCACAGTTTACACAGGGATGCATTTGTTGCATGATATTTTAATATATTAAACGTGCCTCCTCTATAAGAAAATTCTTTCTATAAAGAACCTAAATGATGAACGAAACAAAAGTTCAAGTATCCATAGTTGTAAAGTCTCACTACTAGAAAAAGCCTTATCTATGGCGCATGGGTTTTGGCATTCTGTGGAGCATATGGGATGCACCACTATTACTTCGCAAAAAAAAAATAACAAAGTAAAGAGATTGGTTATGAGGGACTCCCCTTGTGAAGATGTCCTTGACTCCCCGGCAATGGCGCCAGAAAAAGAGCTTGATGGCCCAAAATATATCGAGCTCGTTGGGGAACCCCAAGAGGAAGGTATGATGAGCAGCAGCAAGTTTTCCCTCAATTATGAAACCAAGGTTATCGAACCAGTAGGAGCAAGGAAACACCTCCAAGGTGTTGTTTCCAACTTGGAATCCTACACAACACAACCAAAGAACTTTGGCCCCAACTTATAGTGAGGTTGTCAATCTCACCGGTTTTGCTGAAAACAAAGGATTAAACATATTGTGTGGAATAAAGTAATAGCTTGTAGAAAGTAAACAGAAAACAACAAATAGTTGTAGATTGATGGTAAAAGAAAGGACCGGGGTCCATAATTCACTAGTGGTGATTCTCCTTAAGATAGATGACATGTTGGGTGAACAAATTACAGCAGGGCAATTGACAAACATCGAGAAAGCATACATGCATATACTAAACATCTTGACTCCTTTGAGATTCGATTGGGCATTACAACATTAAACATAGACCGTAATCCAACTACATCTATGAATAATAATCCACCTTCAAGTTATCATCCGAAACCCCTCCAGTATTAAGTTGCAAGCAACAGATAATTTCATTATGCATTGCGTGTAAAGTAAACAATATGATTGTTCTATGAACAAAGGATTGTTGTTTTCTCCCTAGTAGCAACAACACATCTAGTACCTTAGCGATTTCTGTCACTTCCCCAGATTACTAGAGGCATGAACCCACTATCGAGCATAAATACTCCCTCATGGAGTTGCTAGCATATACTTGGCCAAGATATCTACTAACAACGGAGAGCATGCAAGATCACAAATAACAAAGACATGTTAGAATCAATAGTCAATCTGAAATAGCAACTCAATATCCATCGGATCCCCGCAAACACAACATGTAGGATTACCAATAGATGATCTTGACCATGAACCGAGCTCACAAGATCTAAACATGATAGCACAAAGGAGAAGAACCAACCATCTAGCTACTACATGGACCCGTAGTCCAAGGATGAACTACTCACGCATCACACCGGAGGCTTGCATGGTGATGAAGAAGGCCTCCAGGGTGAATTCTCCCCTCCGACAGGGTGCCAAGAAGAGCTTTAGATCCCTCCCGATCTAGGGATGGGGATGACGGCGGCTACAGACTCTTTCGTGGAATTTTGATCGGGTCCTTAGGATTTCTGTATCGGAGGCATCTTATAGTCGGAAGGGGAGGCCGAGGGGGTGCCCTAGGCGGCCACACCACCCCTGGCCGCGCGGCCAGGTGGTGTGGCGGCCCTCTGGCCCCTCTCTGTGTCATATTCTGGCTCCGTGTCCCCCTCGATAAAATATTGACTTTGGCTTTTGTCCCGTCCAATTCCGAGATCATTTTCTCACTTTCCTGGAACCAAAAACAGCAGAAAACAAGCAGCTGGCACTATGTCATTTTGTTAATAGGTTAGTACAAGAAAGTGTATAAAAATACTCCAAAGTTGGAACAAAACATAAGAAAGTAGATAAAAACCAAGCATGGAACATAAAAAATTATAGATACGTTAGCAACGTATCAACATCCCCAAGATTAACTCCTGCTCGTCCTCGAGTTGGTAAGCGATAAAAAGAAAGAATAATTTTTGAGGTGACATGCACAATCATGAACTTGATCAAAGTATTTGTAAAACATTGAAAGTTGGGATCATAGTACTTCAACATAGCATGAAAGATATAGTTCTAACAATAAGACAAAGTAACTACGCTGTAACATGAAAAGGCATAAATAAAAGATTCATGAATAACAATGCTTTGCAAGACGTTTGTTTGTTTCACATAAAGAAAACATAGCATAGTGGTATTCAGCTTGTCCCTCATAGTGTAGCAAAACATAAATGCATATGACACCTTCAAAGTTCATAAGGGTGACTAGATACAAATAGTTTAAGAACAAGCAATATCAAAGTTATGCATCAATCAACAAGTCTTGGGACAATGCACATTAAACTAAGAATGGCCACTATGCTCTCTCAATAGGTGCATAAAGATAGAAGATGGAGATTCAACATAAAAGTAAAAGAAAGGCCTTCATAGAAGCAAGCAGGGATTCAAGTCTCATAAAGAGCTTCCAAATTTTTTGGTACTTATTAGCTTTCAGCTCTCATTGCCCCTATCATAAGCATCTTTAGGTGATTAAGGTTAAAGTGACACAACTAAGAGGATATGCTTGACAAGTTATAAGCCGAAACCTTATGCCCCTTACTTACGAAGACCGAACCTCATGCTACTAAACTTTAGTCACAAGTAAGCTCTTGTCATTGTAAGTACATATGTATCATAGAGAACCGCCAACGGGGTACCCCTTGCACATGATATAGGAGCTATCCCATAATCAAAATGACAAGGCAAACAGACAATGAGCATCTCAGCGATCTTTTTATTTGCTATTTGCAAAGGTGTTTATTGAGGATGCTTCATAGAGTGCTCATTATGGTTATGCTGCAAGTTTCCACCATTATTAGGCATGGCTTAGGCTAGCGGCCCAGGCGTTTCTCTAAAACACATACAAACTCCATGATCTTACAAGTTTCACTTTTATTTCACATCGCCGGGATCCATAAGCAAAAGAATCATGATATCAACGGGGTACAATGTACAAGTGCAAGGTTGAATGAGTTCCCCATGATACATGGTTATGATAACTTCAATTTATAAAGCGCAAGCATATACGCAACAAAGATGGATCCAATGGTTCAAGTTAATTAAGTGCAAGAAAAGTAAAGTGTGCCGTCAAGTTCATGAGAGCTTTAATCACTAGTTTCCACATAACAAGTTTAATTTGGAAGGTAGATAAAACATGAATATACTTGGAATATCAAATGATAATAGGTAGGTATGGTGGACTCTTTGGAATAACTTGGTTTTATTTGGAGTTGGATGCATGAGTGAGACTCATACTTAGTTATGGAGGCTAGCAAAAGACTAGGAGTGACCAACTAAGAGAGCAATAATGGCCATAATCATGCAAAGCGACAAAACATCATTGATTAAAGCATAAAGTGATATTACAAGTCGAAAACTAAAGGATCATCAAGGCTATAGCGAATTGGGATAGTCATAACATGGTGTGAGCATGCGCCAAGTCAACCCAAATAAAGCATCAAAGGATAATACCACAATACTATGCTTTAATATGCTAAAACAACGCATGATTCTTTCAAGGCACATTAAGCAATCTCAATTGTTTATAACAAGTCATGCTACAACAATAATCACTAAGCATAAAGCCAAAACAATACCAAGCATGACATGACAAAGTCTAGGTCACAGTTAAAAATAATCTCCTTTTACCACTTAAGCATGAACTTTTCCTACTCTTTTCCAATCCAAACCACACTTATTTGAAAACTAATGTATGAATGAGGGGGTCCAACCAATTTATTCAAGCAAACTACGCAAACCAAGCAAACATAAACCAAAAACGAAAACGAAGACACTCCAAGAACAACACAACTGTGCATGAAACAATAAAAATGAAGTGTTTGGAAGGAACCTGAGATTTTTATTGATGAAGAAGGGGATGCCTTGGGCATCCCCAAGCTTTGACGCTTGTACTTCTTGGATATTTCTTGGGGTGACATGCGTGGCATCCCCAAGCTTGAGCTTTAGTCCATTCTTCATCTCATTACGTCATTCTTTCCATACACCTGAAAATTTTCCTTCATACAAAACTTCACACAATCTTTATTAGCAACATTAGTGCACTCAAGATAATAAGTCTTTGGGTTCAGTTCCAACACTAATAAAACTTCCATTAAAACACAAGCAACTGTAGCACTTCCCTCAAAAAGCCCAATTCCCCAAAAGAACTCAAAAAGGAATCAACAAGAAGCAAATGCAAATAATAGTAGAAATCTGTCAAAACAGACCAGCAGGTAACAACCAATTTTTTTCGAAGACCTTCTGTTGCTCAAATCTAAAAGTGTTAACTAATGAAAGTTAGATAACAACCTGGGTCAGAAGCACAAAAAATCACAGCTGAAACCGACGTACAGAGATTTTACAAGAAGTTTTACAGTGAAGCACAAACATCTGGTTCGAACCAGCAACTTTCCCAAGCATTACTTCTCTCTCATTAGAGGTACTCTTGGCACAAAAAGCAAATAAAAAGGATAAGGAGAGGTTATTAAAGAGGTAATAACTTCCAAGACTCATATAAAACTTTTGGTTTATCTCCCAATAAATACTTTTCTTTAACGCCTTTAAGTTAGGCATAAGAAGCAAGAAAGGAATCAAGTGTTCTCAAATGAAGAAGCATTAAAACCAAATTTCTTGCCCTTACCTCTCTTACTTTTATTCTTAATCTGGGGGGACATATGATTGTTTGGTGGAGAAGCAAAGTGCATGGTGCCCATTTCCACATCTATTATTGCTCCAAGGAGCTTCAATAGGGATCTTCCAAGTGTAATTTGTCCTTTTCCTACACATTCAATAACAAGATAATCAGTAGAAACCATTTTTCCTAGGATCTTTGTAAACACTCCTTCAGCTATTCCAATGGGTAATATTGTGGAATTATTAGTAAGAAATATTTCTTCTCCCCCTTCAGAAAGTGCCCAAAGATTCAAAGATTCATAGACATCTTTAGGCATAAGACAGAATTCAGACTGATATCACAGCGAGCATGAAAAGTTTCATTATTTATAACAATCTTTACTGTAGGAAGCCATTTTGAGGGTTCAGAATTTATTGGAACATAATCATGATGCTCTAAGCGTGTTATAGCAATCTTTTAAACTAGCAGCGTGGGTCTCAAGAGTGTTCAGTTTAGCAAATATGTTTATAAAGGAAGAATCAGATTTGCTAGGCAGGTTGTAAGTTAAGACTAAATTCTTTATGGTTTTACAAGCATCATCCTCATTGCACTGGAGGAAATCTCCTCCCACTACAGCATCCAAAGCATATCTATAGCAAAGAGAAATTCCAAGGTAAAAACTACTAAGAAACAAGCTTTGAGTCATTTTAGGTTCAGTTTTTTCATGTAAATCAGAGATTCTAGACCAAGCTTCTTTGAAACTCTCTTCAATTCCTTGTTTGAAAGTAAAAATCATTTCCTCATGTGACATAGTAATTGGAGCAATGCTAGACATAATGAAAACTTAAGGTAGAAACTAATAATAATTTTTTGTGCTTTTTAATAAAGAAAGCAAACTTAGTACAACTAATTTTTTGTGTTTTTTGATAAAGAAACAAGCAAACAAAGCAGAAATAAACTAAGCAAAACAAAAATAACAAAGTAAAGAGATTGGTTATGCGGGACTCCCCTTGTGAAGATGTCCTTGACTCCCCGGCAATGGCGCCAGAAAAAGAGCTTGATGGCCCAAAATATATCGAGCTCGTTGGGGAACTCCAAGAGGAAGGTATGATGAGCACAGCAACAAGTTTTCCCTCAATTATGAAACCAAGGTTATCGAACCAGTAGGAGCAAGGAAACACCTCCAAGGTGTTGTTTCCAACTTGGAATCCTGCACAACACAACCAAAGAACTTTGGCCTCAACTTACAGTGAGGTTGTCAATCTCACCGGTTTTGCTGAAAACAAAGGATTAAACATATTGTGTGGAATAAAGTAATAGCTTGTAGAAAGTAAACAGAAAACAACAAATAGTTGTAGATTGATGGTAAAAGAAAGGACCGGGGTCCATAATTCACTAGTGGTGATTCTCCTTAAGATAGATGACATGTTGGGTGAACAAATTACAGCAGGGCAATTGACAAACATCGAGAAAGCATACATGCATATACTAAACATCTTGACTCCTCTGAGATTCGATTGGGCATTACAACATTAAACATAGACCGTAATCCAACTACATCTATGAATAATAATCCACCTTCAAGTTATCATCCGAACCCCCTCCAGTATTAAGTTGGAAGCAACAGATAATTGCATTACGCATTGCGTGTAAAGTAAACAATACGATTGTTCTATGAACAAAGGATTGTTGTTTTCTCCCTAGTAGAAACAACACATCTAGTACCTTAGCGATTTCTGTCACTTCCCCAGATTACTAGAGGCATGAACCCACTATCGAGCATAAATACTCCCTCATGGAGTTGCTAGCATATACTTGGCCAAGATATCTACTAACAACGGAGAGCATGCAAGATCACAAATAACAAAGACATGTTAGAATCAATAGTCAATCTGAAATAGCAACTCAATATCCATCGGATCCCCGCAAACACAACATGTAGGATTACCAATAGATGATCTTGACCATGAACCGAGCTCACAAGATCTAAACATGATAGCACAAAGGAGAAGAACCAACCATCTAGCTACTACATGGACCCGTAGTCCAAGGATGAACTACTCACGCATCACACCGGAGGCTTGCATGGTGATGAAGGAGGCCTCCAGGGTGAATTCTCCCCTCCGACAGGGTGCCAAGAAGAGCTTTAGATCCCTCCCGATCTAGGGATGGGGATGACGGCGGCTACAAACTCTTTCGTGGAATTTTGATCGGGTCCTTCGGATTTCTGTATCGGAGGCATCTTATAGTCGGAAGGGGAGGACGAGGGGGTGCCCTAGGCGGCCACACCACCCCTAGCGTGGGCCAGGCCTGGCCGCGCGGTCAGGTGGTGTGGCGGCCCTCTGGCCCCTCTCCGTGTCGTATTCTGGCTCCGTGTCCCCCTCGGTAAAATATTGACTTTTGATTTTGTCCCGTCCAATTCCGAGAATATTCATTTTATGACTTTCCTAGAACCAAAAACAGTAGAAAACAGGCAGCTGGCACTGTGGCATCTTGTTAATAGGTTAGTCCAAGAAAGTGTATAAAAAGATTCCAAAGTTGGAACAAAACATAAGAAAGTAGATAAAAACCAAGCATGGAACATCAAAAATTATAGATACGTTAGCAACGTATCACATATTCGGGGAATATGCCTCCACGTATGCCCTAAACGTTGTACCCTAGGCTTGCCTATATAAGGACCATCAGGGCCTCCATATAAGGGGATCAATTATTTTCTCTGTCTAAGGTAGAACTCTAGAGCACAATTGTGGGGGGTAAGAGACTTAGTCTCCTTCTCACGAACATCTCAAGGAGCCCTTGTAATCCACCATTGATAGAGGAAATATAGAGACACTTGTGTGTGGAATCACCACACTATCCCTCCCTGGATTCCTCTAGTGCACTTTGGCCCCATCTTTAGCCTATCCATGGCATCTGCCGTGCCACCACCACGATAGTTGGCGCCCACCGTGGGGCTAGCGGCGCTAGCAAGGGTGAAAATCTAGACGGGAAACATCATCGGCACCAGCGAGCGCGATATCTCTAGCCTGGTTCAGTGCTTTGGAGTGCTGGACTACGTTAGCGACAAAGCTAGAAGCTTCGGCAGGCGTCCTCCACCATGCAACAGCCTCTTCATCAAGGTTGGCACGCACAAGATCTACGTTGGCGTGGACGAGTTCCACGTCCATCCGCAGCACGTCGAGGGAGGCGAACCACCTCTCAGCGCGGCTCGCGGTGTGCATATCACTCGCCCCGCTAGCAGCGTTGAGGTCATGATGGCCGTGCCAGACGCAGGAGTAAGCAAGGACCCGGCGCCAGATCCGAAAGTCACGCCGAAGCAGGCAAGGTCTAGATTTCCTCCACTAGAGAGACCAGAGAATGTACTGCAGCAAGCAATAGATAGCCTAGCAACGCCAATAGATCTTGTAGTAGATTCGGCTCAGGCGCAAGCTAAGTTAGAGGAAACTAGGAAGAAAATGCTAGCTGGCGCGAAAAAGGTAGCCGAGTTACAGCAGTCATTGAATATCACTTTGAGAGAATATCCAAAGGCAAACCACATAGATGGAGTAAAGATCCAAGGTAGGAACCTGATTACTGAGATTGACAAGAAGTATGAGCCTAGGTCGGGTAAGACAGCTACTATGGTAACATGAGGACTAGAGAGGTACATTACCCCGGCAAAGAACCTCCGGGCTGCCAACGCAGCTGTGTCCGAGTTAGAGGTATTAACCGGAGAGGCCCGAGAAAGGCAATAGGAGAGGGTAAACCATTTGTTGAGGGTAGCATGCCAGCAGAATGAGGAGATAAACAAGTTAAACCCGGCATAGCCCAGAGCATCTCAGGTAGTTCATTCGGCTAGGAACAACCCAACAAAGTCTGTTGGAGCTGCATTGTAACATCTCAAAACTTCAATCCAAGCTTATCAAGATCCAAATCATCAAAATTAGGGTTAACAAAACCTTTTTCAAATTAAAAATGAAAGCATTCATGTGTATGAGCATTTAAATTAGGAATTGAATTGAATTGCCATGGTTCTGTGATTCTTTGGTTGTAAAATGTTTCTTAGGTGATTTAAACATCATCTACATCATTCCCAAACTTTTCCCAAAGAAAATCAAATCAAAAACAATTAAAAAGGAGGAATGGTCATTTTGGCCATTTTAATCCACTACACTACTTTGAGTGTTCCTAGCACTCATTTCTCAACAGATATAATTCTAGATCTTTACACCCCTTGCTAGTACACATAATGAGGTACCAAGGCCCACCTTTTGATCTGCTAAAAACATTCAAACACTATATTTAAAAGGCATTGGAAAATTGAATCTATTTCATATGGGAAGATCCCACTTTTTCAAAAACCATCAATTTGAGCTCCACTTTCAAAACCCTTGCAACCAGAGACTAACTAGTACCAGTGGAGAACACTCAAAATTCAAAAGTTTTTCTCTTTCGGCCATTTTGTCAAACACCTTGTGGGCAAGATCAAAGTGGCCTAACTATTACTGTTTTGGGGTTGATCTTGTCTAGCTAATTGAAGTGCTTTGATCACCCTTGTCTCCCCCAAGCCTAACCAGACCAACACCAACACATCTCCTACCTCCTAGCTGCACTGCAAGGCCATGCCGAGAGCACCTTGCCAGCCAACTTGGCCCTCGCAGCAGCAGACCTCTTCCCCCTCTCTCGCCATGTCTACACGCTAGCCTGTGGTCCACCGCCACCGTCCAACCAGCCCCAGCCTAGAGACAGAGACCAGAACGGCCAGGAACCGCCGCACGCAGAGCTGGTCGACCATGCCGACGCCGCCCGCAGAGCGCGCCCTGTCCCCGCATGCACAGACCACCCCTCGGCCGCAGCCCGTGCCCACTGCTTCGCCATGACCCAGGGAACACCCCAGACACCCCCGTTGACCGCCCATAGCGCCACAGCCACCGCTCGCCGTCGAACCCGTGGCCTCTGCTGCCTAGAGCGCGTGAAGCTCCCGACCAACACAGAGCTCGCCTTGCCGCGCCTTTAAGCCTCAGAGCACCGCCAGGAGACAGCCCACCGTCCCCTACCTCGAGCCACGCCGCTAGCCCCCTGTGCCGCCCTCGCCGGAGTCGCCTGCCCACACCGCTCGGTCTCACCGTCGAGCCTATATAAAGCGGCCACCCTAGCACCATTTCTCCACACTCCCACACTTCCCACCTCTCACTGAACCTCACCCACCTCTCGCCGACACCGCTCGAGCTCTACCTCGCCAGAATTGGAGCCGAAGCCGCCGCAGCAGGAGGAGAAGGGCGCCTGCGATTTAGGGCACCCCAAGCTCCGCCGCAACCGCGCCTCGTCTCGCCGTCGTCTTCCAGCCCGTATGCCCACCTCACCGACCTTGCTGGAGCCCTGGCACACCCCCAATCGACCCCCACCGCCGCGTCTCGGTCAGACTCTCGCCGAAGTAATCCGTCGACGACGATGAACTCCCACCGTTAGCTCCCCCGTGTGGCCTAGAATGCTAGATACCGTTTCGGTGTTTTTGTATCGCTGACTGGTGGAGCCCGCTTGTCAGGCAGCCCGTTGCGCTCGCTGTGTGAAGCTAGGCCGGCCTAGTTAGTTCCCGCGCGAGTTAGAAATCCAAATCTAGTTTTTTTCTTTTTAGAGGTAAGCTAGTTTCTGTCCACTAGTTTAAAATTCAATTTTGGGAGTTTTATAAATCCTTTTTGCATGATATCAATTTTGCTTGAAAGGTATTGAAATGGTCTATCCAAGCCCGTTGGATTTAATTCAATTAGAGTTATAGATCTGTCCTAGTAAAAATAACAAAATAGAAGCATTTGCACCTTGCAACATTTTTATAAAATCAACTAAGATAGGTTTTGAGTTGATTCCAACTCTCAAAAATCAGATTTCATCATATCTATCTGAATATGTAATAATATTAAGGTTTACATGCAATGACTTCGGACTAGTACCAAAATAATGCTATAGGCATTTCTAGTCACTTTAAATCATTAAATAATGAACTTACACCAAAGTAATTATGATCCAACCTTTAAATCTCATTCCCACATGTTAGAATATGTGGTGATGACATATGTCAACATGATCCCATATTTTAAGTGGTGAATATTAAATCTTAGATTTTTCAATGAGTAGAAATTACTTTTCTAATTTAAAAAGAATGAAACTAGTGATTTAAACTTGTGATGCTTGTGATGATAATAGATCATCAAATGTGTGTCTTAGAATGCTATTTAGCCTAGTTAAGTATTGTTTGGTGATTGTGTACTCCGTATGTATTTATAGACGATAGTACCGACCAAGCTTTCGAGGAGGAGGAGTTCTACCAAGAAGAAGAAGAAAACTTCAACCACTGCACCAACCAAGGCAAGCCACCATTAACAATGCAAGCTAACCCTTGAAAGTTTCCTACTTAGCAAGCTAGGATCAAACTAGATGATTTAGCAAAGATGCTTTAGGCATGCTTTGATCACACTCCTTTGACTATTAGTTACCCCAAGTCTTATTTACAAGTTTTACCTCCCTTAGTTTACACAAAGTTCTTCACTTGTTTTGAAGGTAGCATAAAGAGTATAAAACTTGACCTATTTAGAACCCTTTTGATGTCATTCTATGGCATGAGATTGAACCCATCTTTTCCACCTTAGTGAACACTCTTAAGTTAGTAGTTTAGAGTAGATCAAAAACTTGAGTCACTTTAGATAGGAACACTTGGTGAAAATGAATCATGAAAACCTTGGAATGATGAGTCATTCTATTGAGATGTTTTGACATGTGTTGAGAAACACAAATGGTTTATGATGATGAAAATGTTGAGGCATGAGCCTTAACCCTTTTTATAAAACTGATGGTTGGATTCGGATGCGATACCATTCCAAATTTACCGTACAACCACACTACCTGAATTGGGTAAGGCTTAACTGGAAATTTATATGCATTAGTATTAGTTCCCTCGCGGGAGAGGTTTGAGCTGAGGCTACCTCTCATGATGTCCACCTATGCAGTGCCCAAGATGACTGATGGTCATGGTTGGGAGGCCATGCTCATAGGAGAGGTGCTTATACTAGGGTGTGTAAAGGGAACGTTATGTTTGATTATCTGCATACTAAGTATGATGATTCAGGGTTATCCCTAACAGATGTATCGAATCTTGTGGTGAAAGTGTACCACCTCTGCAGAGTGTCAAACTATTTGAATAGCCGCGTCCGCGGTTATGGACAGTTGGAATGGCCATACTGTTTCGTTGTTAGATGTTTTCTATATACCTTGAAGAGAATGATGAATCTTGACTTGACCACAACAGGGTCGTGTTTATAACATTAGCTTCCCAATTTAAGTGATTCTAGAGTTTTACTTTATCTTTCTTTGCTTCTGAACTCAGCTTAGGTTTCAAACTTAACTTTATAGTTAAACATAGAGTTAGCACTTTAACTTAGAACTATGATACTTGTTAGTGGTAGTTTGCGAGTACTTAAAGAGTACTCATGCCTTTTGTCCCTGGCTATTATCATGGCCAGACTATGAAGGAGACTATCAAGATGATGACCAGCAGGACGGCTATGATAATAGGACTATCTGCCTTCGTCGGCATTGCCTGTGCCCCTGAAGATGGACCCCACCGCTACGCTTATCTTTTATTTCCGCTGCTTGTTGTATTAAGACTGGATCATGAGATCCTTATTTGTGTAAGACCTTATGTATGGTTTGTAATGGATGATGTACTGTGATATCCAATCCGTTATGTCTCGCAAAAATGGTAATCCTGGGATTGCGAGGTATGGCATAACGGGCATCTGGGATTAAAAATCCGGGTGTTGACAAGTTGGTATCAGAGGCATCCTGACCATAGGAGACCCTAGTTAGAATGGACGTTCAAACAAAAACTTAGTTTCCAAACCAAAGTGAGTATTTATGAAAAACTACCTCCTCTCTTATCCTTGTGGATTCACTCTTTTTCAAAAATTCATGTTCCTCAAAATTCTTACACTACTACTTAAAATTTGACACACTTGATCACTTCACTAACTTCCTCATCCTTAATTCCTGTAGGACGAGACTCAGTTCAGCAAGTTTTACCAGTTGGGAAACGGAGGTCAGCTGATCTTCGAGAGGGATCTGGATTCACTGTCAGAGTTACTGGGACGCTCACATCCAGAGTTTCTTGGAGCTCAACTTCCAGGACCCCCAGGAGGAGACCTACAGTGGCTAGTCACCGTAGATCTTAGAGGAAGCATTGAAGCACCAACTTCTGGGAGAATTCAGTTCTCCGTGAGAGAGAACAACTGGCTAGATGGATTAGCCAGGGCAATGCATGAAGCTCCCTCACGTTTATGTGCCCTCAGCATCAACCAGATCCAAGGAACCCGTTTTTGCCCACTATGCAAGACGTGACTTCATGGGAATGCCGATGGAGATGCCAAGTCATCCAGCACTGAAGCGCCAAGTGGAGAACCTTGACTTCCTGTTGTATGACCGTCAGAAGGAGCTGGACAATGCCAGAAAGTTAGCCAACCAGAACCGTGCCATTGCCGACCAGAAGGCCCAGACTTTCGCACTGCTCGTCCAGGATCGCCAATCTCTTCGCCGCCAGCGTGCAAAGAAGGATCGCACCATCGCCCGTCTTTGCAAGAAGGTGGCCGACCTCGAGAAGACAGTCAAGGAGCAGGCAGCCCAGCTTGCAGCAAAACAAGAAGAAGATGAGGGTGAAGACATCCAGGGAGACATGGATTCTTACCTCAGCAATGATGATGGCTTTCTGGCGGAGGATGTCGTGGACTTCTACACTGACGATGAGGACTCCGACTTCATCGACGATGAGTAGATGCACTAGAGCACTGTCGTAGCATGAGATGTATCAGTCTCATTGTATCGTAGCTTCCAGAACGGTTCTTCAAACCATCTGTTTTCCCTTTGATTGTGGTGGTGTGTGTTGTATCGTGTGCTTTCTTGCATGAATGAAATGGAGTTAGTTGAAAACCCTGAGTCTAACTCAAAGTTTTAGCTTTGAAAACCCAAAACCATGAACCGTAGAAATTCCCTCTTACCCCTATATCCATCTAAATCTTCAGATGACTCATGGAAACCAAGGAGGGAGGAGCTCGTCGCAAGACCCAATGCTGCAGATCTTGCAAAATCTCATCGCAGACCGTGAAGCAAGCAGTGCAGAACGTCAAGCCAACTTAGCAACACTTCAGAAGATCGCCCAGATGGATTTCAACAACCAAGGGCATGGAAATCAGGATCACCAGGGATCCAAACTCAAAAACTTCCAGAACACCAATCCCCCAATCTTCAACCAATCTGAGAACCCATTAGATGCTGATGACTGGTTACAGACCATGGAAAACAACTTAGAAGTTGCAAGAGTTGATGAAAATGAGAAAGTTCTCTATGCCACCCACTATCTGGCAGGAGATGCAAGAGCTTGGTGGAATATCATCCGCAATATAAACCATGGTCAAGTGATGACATGGGAAGCATTGAAAGTCAAGTTCAGCCGCACCCACGTGCTGCAAGGTCTAGTCCAGAGAATGAGAGATGAGTTCCGTGAATTGAAGCAAGGAAGAATGACTGTGGTGGAGTATCGTGATAGATTCATGTCACTTGCCAGATATGCACCGGATGAGATCAACACGGAGGCCAAGAAGAAGGAGAGATTCCTAAACGGATTGCATGATGAAATGCAGACTGTCCTCGTCAACATCCGTTTCCAGGATCTCGAAGAGCTAGTCGACTCTGCCATTCAGATGGTAGGGAAGATTAACCAGGCAAACGACAACCGCAAGCGTCGTATGATGTAGCAGTCTGGATCCAATAGTCACCAGAAGTACCGTCCCAACCCTTCACCAGGATATGCACCAAGGAACAACCGACCCCAACGTCTCGCCCAAGCTACCCCAACCGTAGCGGGGGCAATGTGAAGTCCGGAGGAAACAATCACAACTCCGGTAATGCCAAAAATTTTAACCGTGCACCTCCCAAGAACAACAGCAACAACAACAGCACTGCACCTAGAACTGGCAGCAATGATGTGCCTGTCGCAGTCAAGGACATGTCCCAGATCACTTGTTTCGAGTGTGGAGTGAAGGGTCACTACTCCAATGAGTGTCCCAAGAAGACTGCAGCCAATGCCAATGTGAATGCCCCAGCTCAGCAGCAACGTCGTGTTCAACCAGGAAGGAGAATTGCCCCAGGGAACCCTCACAACCGCAACGGCCGTCTCTTCCACATGAACGCAGAAGAAGCCCAGGAAGCGCCAGATGTAGTGCTGGGTATGTTTTCTGTCAACTCAGTTTTAGCAAGAGTATTGTTTGATTCGGGAGCATCGCATTCATTTGTCACCGAAGAATTTGCATGCACTAGTAAGATTCACCCAACCAATCTGAAGCATGTCATGATAGTTCAAATCCCCGGTTCAACAACCAAAGCTAGAAAAATTTGCAAAGCTGTGCCTATCAGAATACATGGGATAGATTTTTATGCCAACCTAATTGTACTTGGAACCAAAGTTTGGAAGTAGTACTAGGTATGGACTGGATGTCAAGGCATAAAGGACTGACAGACTGTGCTAAGAAAGCCATCACCATGACCAGTAGTTCTGGAGTAACAGTAGAGCATATCTTTGAAACCTTACCCCGTAAATTCAAGTGCAACAAGAGTGTAGCCCTGCCCACTATTGACCAAGTCCGAGTAGTCTGTGAATACCCCGACGTATTCCCAGATGAATTGCCAGGTATGCCCCCAGATAGGGATATTTAGTTCATTATCGAACTAATCACCGGAACCGGACCCATAGCCCAGAGACCCTATAGCATGAACCCCTCAGAGTTAGTGGAACTGAAGAAGCAGTTGGATGCCATGTTAGAGAAAGGCTTGATTCAACCAAGCGCATCCCCATGGAGATCACCAGTGTTATTTGTCGACAAGAAAGATGGAGGCAACCGTCTATGCATAGATTACAGAAAATTGAATGACGTCACTATCAAGAACAAGTACCCCTTTCCAAAGATACAGGATCTATTTGATCAGTTGACTGGAGCCCAGGTATTCTCAAAGATTGATCTTAGGACTGGTTATCACCAACTTAAGATTCGTGCAACGGATATTTCAAAGACCGCCTTTACTACTCGCTATGGTTTATACGAGTATACGGTTATGTCTTTTGGATTAACCAATGCCCCTGCTTATTTCATGAACCTCATGAATAAGATCTTTATGAATTTCCTAGATAAGTTTGTAGTTGTGTTTATCGACGATATCCTTATCTACTCCAAGTCAGAAGAAGAGCATGAGCAACATCTGAGAGTCATCCTAGAAACCCTGAGAGAGGATCAGTTATATGCCAAGTTCAGCAAGTGTGAGTTTTGGCTGAAAGAAGTAGGATTCCTAGGACATATTGTGTCTGCCGGAGGAGTCTCTGTTGATCCCGCCAAGATCAAAGATATCGAAGAATGGGAAGCCCCAACCACTCAAACCCAAGTCCATGCATTCCTCGGATTAGCGGGATATTACCGCAAGTTCGTAGAAGGATTCTCGAGCATAGCCCGAACAATGACCCAATTGTAGAAGAAGGACAAGAAGTTTGAATGGACAAACAAATGTGAAGCCAGTTTTCAGGAGCTGAAGAAGAGATTGATATCAGCCCCAATATTAATCATGCCAGACATCAAGAAGCCGTTTGATGTGTATTGTGACGCATCCAAGATTGGTCTAGGATGTGTATTGATGCAAGAAGGCAAAGTCATCGCGTACCTATCTCGACAACTGAAGCAGCATGAGCAGAACTATCCGACCCATGATCTTGAGCTAGCAGCTGTGGTTCTAGCATTGAAGACATGGCGTCATTATCTGATGGGTAATCGCTGTGAGATTTACTTAGAGCATAAGAGCTTGAAGTATATTTTCACTCAGAAGGAGTTGAATATGAGATAAAGGAGATGGATAGAGTTAATCAAGGATTATGGCCTTGACATTCACTATCACCCCAGCAAAGCCAATGTGGTAGCGGATGCTCTTAGCAGATTGCCGTGTAGGCTAAATACCATGATCAAGGAGAAGGAACCAAGTTTGTATGAAGAGTTGGAGCAGTTCAGGACTGAATTAGTTAGCAAAGGATTCTTAGCTAGCATTGAACTTCAACCCACTTTGATTAGCCAAATCAAGGAAGCCCAGAAGGGGAATGAAAGTATCGACGGAATCAAACGTCGTATTGGTACAGGAAAGGTACCTGGATTCACCGAAGACGAAGAAGGAGTACTGTGATACAAAGGACGTATCTGTGTGCCAGCAGATTCGGAGCTGAAGCAGGTTATCATGAAGGAAGCTCATGATACTCTTTATTCTATCCATCCAGGAGGAACGAAGATGTATCAGGATTTGAAGGAGCAATTTTGGTGGCACAAGATGAAGAGAGAAATCGGAAGCTACATCGCCAAATGTGACATCTATCAAAGAGTCAAAGCAGAGCATCAGAGACCTGCAGGACTGTTGCAACCATTGCAGATTCCAGAATGGAAATGGGATTCCGTCGGAATGGACTTTATCACCGGTTTGCCTACTTCTAGTAGGGGAAATGACTCAATCTGGGTCATAGTTGATAGACTGTCCAAGGTAGCCCACTTTATACCTATCAAGACAACTTACCAGAGTGCAAAGTTAGCAGAGATGTACATTGCTAGGATTGTTAGTCTGCATGGAACCCCCAAGACCATAGTATCAGATCGAGGAACCCAGTTTATCTCAAGATTTTGGCAGAAAGTCCAAGGAGGATTAGGAACCAAGTTGAACTTTAATACCGTGTATCACCCGCAAACTGATGGACAGACTGAGAGAGTCAACCAGATCCTAGAGGATATGCTTAAAGCTTGTGTGTTGGAATACAGAGCAAAATGGGAAGACTGCCTGCCTTTTGCAGAATTCTCATATAACAACAGTTATCAAGCTAGTTTGCAGATGGCACCATTTGAATTCCTATACGGAAGAAAGTGTCGTACCCCTTTGAATTGGTCGCAAGTAGGAGAGAGTCAGATCTTTGGACCCGACATTCTCCGAGAAGCAGAAGAGAAAGTTCACAAAGTCCGTGAGCACCTTAAGACCGCCTAATCCAGACAGAAGAGTTATGCTGACAAGAGAAGGAGAGACCTGACTTTCAATGTCGGAGATTTTGTATATCTCAAGGTTTCACCATTGAAGGGAACTCAACGCTTTAGTCTGAAAGGAAAGTTAGCCCCGAGATATATCGGGCCCTTCAAAATTCTGAACCGTCAAGGAGAAGTATCGTATCAACTAGAACTGCCTAAAGAGATGTCAGCCATCCACAGTGTGTTCCATATCTCGTTACTTCGCAAATGTCTGGAAGTGCCTGAGAAGACTGAAGTTTTCAAGAACATCGATCACAGAGCTGTGGAAATCAACAATGACCTGACCTATCGGGAAGTGCCCATCCGTATCTTAGAAGAAGCCTACAGAACCACCAGAACCAGGAGCATCAAGTTTCTCAAGATTCAGTGGAGCAACCATACCGAAGAGGAAGCCACTTGGGAGCACGAGCATTACATTATGACAGAGTTCCCAGATCTCTTTAGTACCTAGTTTTCCTTGTAAACCTCGGGACGAGATTTTGTTTAAGGGAGGAAGGTTTGTAACATCCCAAAACTTCAATCCAAGCTTATCAAGATCCAAATCATCAAAATTAGGGTTAACAAAACCTTTTTCAAATTAAAAATGAAAGCATTCATGTGTATGAGCATTTAAATTAGGAATTGAATTGAGTTGCCATGGTTCTGTGATTCTTTGTTTGTAAAATGTTTCTTAGGTGATTTAAACATCATCTACATCATTCCCAAACTTTTCCCAAAGAAAATCAAATCAAAAACAATTAAAAAGGAGGAATGGTCATTTTGGCCATTTTAATCCACTACACTACTTTGAGTGTTCCTAGCACTCATTTCTCAACAGATATAATTCTAGATCTTTACACCCCTTGCTAGTACACATAATGAGGTACCAAGGCCCACCTTTTGATCTACTAAAAACATTCAAACACTATATTTAAAAGGCATTGGAAAATTGAATCTATTGCATATGGGAAGATCCCACTTTTTAAAAAACCATCAATTTGAGCTCCACTTTCAAAACCCTTGCAACCAGAGACTAACTAGTACCAGTGGAGAACACACAAATATTTTGAACTCAAAATTCAAAAGTTTTTCTCTTTCGGCCATTTTGTCAAACACCTTGTGGGCAAGATCAAAGTGGCCTAACTATTACTGTTTTGGGGTTGATCTTGTCTAGCCAATTGAAGTGCTTTGATCACCCTTGTCTCCCCCAAGCCTAACCATACCAACATCAACACATCCCCTACCTCCTAGCTGCACTGCAAGGCCATGCCGAGAGCACCTTGCCGGCCAACTTGGCCCTCGCAGCAGCAGACCTCTTCCCCCTCTCTCGCCATGTCTACACGCTAGCCCGTGGTCCACCGCCACCGTCCAACCAGCCCTAGCCCAGAGACAGAGACCAGAACAGCCAGGAACTGCCGCGCCTGGAGCTGGTCGACCATGCCGACGCCGCCTGCAGAGCACGCCCTGTCCCCGCGTGCACAGACCACCCCTCGGCCGCAGCCCGCGCCCACCGCTTCGTCATGACCCAGGGAACACCCTAGACACCCCCGTTGGCTGCCCAACACGCCACAGCCACCGCTCGTTGTCGAACCCGCAGCCTCTGCCGCCCAGAGCGCATGATGCTCCCGACCAGCACCGAGCTCACCTTGCCGCGCCTTTAAGCCTTAGAGCACCGCCAGGAGACAGGCCACCGTCCCCTACCTCGAGCCACGCTGCTAGCCCCCTGTGCCGCCCTCGCTGGAGTCGCCTGCCCACACCGCTCGGTCTCACCGTTGAGACTATATAAAGCAGCCACCCAGCACCATTTCTCCACACTCCCACACTCCCCACCTCTCACTGAACCTCACCCACCTCTCGCCGACGCCGCTCGAGCTCTACCTCGCTGGAATTGGAGCAGAAGCCGCCGCAGCAGGAGGAGAAGGGCGCCTGCGATTTAGGGCACCCCAAGCTCCACCGCAACCGCGCCTCATCTCGCCGTCGTCTTCCAGCCTGTTTGCCCGCCTCACCGACCTTGCTGGAGCCCTGGTACGCCCCCAATCGACCCCCACCGCCGCATCTAGGTCAGACTCTCGCCGGAGTAATCCGTCGACGATGATGAACTCCCACTGTTAGATCCCCTTTTAATCGTGCGGCCTAGAATGCTAGATACCGTTTCGGTGTTTCTGTGAAGCTGACTGGTGGAGCCCGCTTGTCAGGTAGCCTGTTGCTCTCACTGTGCGTAGCTGGGCCAGCCTAGTTAGTTCCCGCGGGAGTTAGAAATTCAAATCTAGTTTTTTTCTTTTTAGAGTTAAGCTAGTTTCTCTCCACTAGTTTAAAATTCAATTATGGGAGTTTTACAAATCCTTTTTGCATGAAATCAATTTTGCCTGAAAAGTATTGAAATGATATATCCAAGACCGTTGGATTTAATTCAATTAGAGTTATAGATCTCTCCTAGTAAAAATAACAAATTAGAAGCATTTGCACCTTGCAACATTTTTATAAAATCAACTACGATAGGTTTTGAGTTCATTCCAACTCTCAAAAATCACATTTCATCATATCTATCTGAATATGTAATAATATTTAGGTTTATATGCAGTGACTTTGTACTAGTACGAAAATAATGCTATATAGGCATTTCTAGTCACTTTAAATCATTAAATAATGAACTTACACCAAAGTAATTATGATCCAACCTTTAAATCTCATTCCCACATATTAGAATATGTGGTGATGACATATGTCAACATGATCCCATATTTTAAGTGGTGAATATTAAATCTTAGTTAATTTTTCAATGAGTAGAAATTACTTTTCTAATTTAAAAAGAATGAAACTAGTGATTTAAACTTGTGATGCTTGTGATGATAATAGATCATAAAATGTGTGTCTTAGAATGCTATTTAGCCTAGTTAAGTATTGTTTGGTGATTGTGTACTCCGTATGTATTTATAGACGATAGTACCAACCAAGCTTTCGAGGAGGAGGAGTTCTACCAAGAGAAGAAGAAAACTTCAACCACTGCACCAACCAAGGTAAGCCACCATTAACAATGCAAGCTAACCCTTGCAAGTTTCCTACTTAGCAAGCTAGGATCAAACTAGATGATTTAGCAAAGATGCTTTAGGCATGCTTTGATCACACTCCTTTGACTATTAGTTACCCCAAGTCTTATTTACAAGTTTTACCTCCCTTAGTTTACACAAAGTTCTTCACTTGTTTTGAAGGTAGCATAAAGAGTATAAAACTTGACCTATTTAGAACCCTTTTGATGTCATTCTATGGCATGAGATTGAACCCATCGTTTCCACCTTAGTGAACACTCTTAAGTTAGTAGTTTAGAGTAGATCAAAAACTTGAGTCACTTTAGATGGGAACACTTGGTGAAAATGAATCATGAAAACCTTGGAATGATGAGTCATTCTATTGAGATGTTTTGACATGTGTTGAGAAACACAAATGGTTTATGATGATGAAAATGTTGGGGCATGAGCCTTAACCCTTTTTATAAAACTGATGGTTGGATTCGAATGCGATACCATTCCAAATTTACCGTACAACCATACTACCTGAATTGGGTAAGGCTTAACTAGAAATTTATATGCATTAGTATTAGTTCCCTCGCGGGAGAGGTTTGAGCTGAGGCTACCTCTCATGATGTCCACCTATGCAGTGCCCAAGATGACTGATGGTCATGGTTGGGAGGCCATGCTCATAGGAGAGGTGCTTATACTAGGGTGTGTAAAGGGAAGGTTATGTTTGATTATCTACATACTAAGTATGATGATTCAGGGTTATCCCTGACAAATGTATCGAATCTTGTGGTGAAAGTGTACCACCTCTGCAGAGTGTCAAACTATTCGAATAGCCGCGTCCGCGGTTATGGACAGTTGGAATGGCCATACTGTTTCGTTGTCAGATGTTTTCTAAATACCTTGAAGAGAATGATGAATATTGACTTGACCACAACAGGGTCGTGTTTATGACATTAGCTTCCCAATTTAAGTGATTCTAGAGTTTTACTTTATCTTTCTTTTCTTTTGAACTCAGCTTAGGTTTCAAACTTAACTTTATAGTTAAACATAGAGTTAGCACTTTAACTTAGAACTATGATACTTGTTAGTGGTAGTTTGCGAGTACTTAAAGAGTACTCATGGCTTTTGTCCCTGGCTGCTATCATGGCCAGCCTATGAAGGAGACTATCAAGATGATGACCAGCAGGACGGCTATGATAACTAGGACTATCTGCCTTCGTCGGCATTGCCTGTGCCCCTGAAGATGGACCCCACCGCTACGCTTATCTTTTATTTCCGTTGCTTGTTGTATTAAGACTGGATCTTGAGTTCCTTATTTGTGTAAGACCTTATGTATGGTTTGTAATGGATGATGTACTGTGATATCCAATCCGTTATGTCTCGCAAAAATGGTAATCCTGGGATTGCGAGGTATGGCATAACGGGCATCTGGGATTAAAAATCTGGGTGTTGACATGCATCTTCCCCTAGTCATGGCCCAAGGAGAGAGGAAGTGGTAACCTCGGCCAAGAGAGACAAACAGATGATTCCCTATGACCCGGTGAAAGCCGAAAAAGGAAAAGCACTGCAAGTTGATGAGGATCGGCACAGTGCTAGCTGAGGTGAGGCTGGCCGAGGTAACCGCAACCAAGGCAATGCCGGTCAAAGGAACATTGCCAACGGCAATGCCAGACAACGTGATCCGGTAGGGGCAGGGCAAAATGCACCTCGGCTACAGCAGCAACGGTACGCACCTCGGCAGGAGAGAAGTGCAGGCCCGGCAATATAGTAGCAGTATGCTTGTCCGGATCAGGACAGGTATAATGATGGTTACTCGGCAATGGTCAATGATGGATTCCCTAGACCGGAGCACCATGTGATTGTATCAAGACTAGGGAACAGGAACTTGTAGCCGGATGACGCAAGGCTGAAGCTGGACCGGATTTATAGGTCGGAGATGATCGAGGTACAAGGTCCTCCAGGTCCGACATGCTTTGGACCTCAGATCATGAGGGAACCACTAGTACCGAACTTTCAGCTGGCCAGAGGAACAAAGACCTACGATGGTAGCACTAAGCCAGAGAATTGGCTCATTGGTTATGCAACAACAGTTAAAATTGCAACAGGTAATTTGAGATGGGCAGTGAGATATGTGCCCCAGATGTTGGAACGACCTGCAAGAGTTTGGCTGAACAACTTGCCACCAGGGAGTATAAACTGTTGGCTGGAATTTGAGGAACTATTCGTCAGTAATTTCTCAAGCACCTACAAGAGGCCCAATAGGCCATAGACTTTAGCGTTATGCTGGCAGAGACCGAATGAGCCCGATCGAGATTTTCTAACTCAGTGGTGCAATGTGCGCAACTCATGTGAGGGGGTTATTGAATCACAAGAACTCGTGTGGTTTACCCAAGGCTGTAGATATGGGAGTATGTTGTGGCAAAGGTTGCAACGAGATATGCCAACCACCTTGGCAGAGATGATCCGGGTCACAGATTCGTATGCTTTGGGAGACCCGACCCAACCTCGGCTAATGTCAAGCGAGCCAAATGAGGAGTACTACAACAAGGATGGCTGCGGATCATCCAGGAGAAATGATTTCCGAGGTAAAAGAAGGGATGGTCGACCAGATTATAGGTACAGTTCACAGCAGGTGGCAGCTGTGGACCGAAAGGAGGACAACATTGGCAACAAAAGGGTGAAGGAAAGAAACCTTAGACTCTGGAACAGAAGAAACAGTGGCAAGAAAGAAAGGATTGTTTGAGGTACACATTCGAGTCTATGTTGGATCAGCCTTGCAAATTCCATATGCCAAGTCCAAATAGTTCGGCGAACCATACGACCTAGCAATGTGAGTGGATGAGGAAACTAGAGAAGGGTAGCTTGGGGAATGCTCAGGCACCTCGGAATGAACCACCTCGGAATGAGGCACCTCGACAACAATTTCTCATAGGGGGGAATGGACAGCAACTAATGTTGCCACCACCTCCGCCGAGATATGAAAATCAGGAAAGAAGGGATGCAGTGCATCAGGTGAATAACAACCAACAGAAAGACCAAGGTTACCATGGTAATGATGGTAGAAATGAGTATAGGGAGCATCACCAAAGTTACTGTGTGTTTACCACGGAAGAAACTAACCGGAAAAGCTTACAGCACTGGCATATGGAAGCGAATGCAGTAATTCCTGCAGTCACGAGGTACATGCCTTGGTCGGATCAGGAGATAACTTGGAGTATCAAGGATCATCCGAGGCTCATGCCGAGTCCTGGATCGTATGCGTTGGTGCTGGATCCGACGTTCATCGGTCCGAATATTAACGTGAGGTTTTCCAAAGTGCTGATAGACAATGGCAGTAGCATTAACATCATCTACAAGGATACCATGCACAAGTTAAGAATCCCGGAGAACATGCTCCAAGCTACGAGGATCACCTTCCACAGAATTGTGCCTGGTATCTCCTACGAGCCCATTGGTAAAGTCCGGGTTGATGTGTTGTTTGGTACAAGGGATAACTGCCGGACCGAAAACTTGGAGTTTGAAGTGGTGAACTTGGAAAGCGCTTATCACGTGTTACTCGGCAGACCTGCTCTGAGAAAATTCATGGCAAGTACTTATCAGTTACCTGAAGATGAAACTTCCCGGGCCAAGAGGAGTGATTACAGTATTAGGGGACTTTAGGCGTTCGATTGAGTGCACTTCTGCCAGGTCTAACCTGGACGAGTCACTCGTGATAGCACAAGAGAAGAGGAGAATACAGGAAGTGGCGGCATTGGCTTAGTCCGCGCAGCAACATATGCCGGGTCTGACCAACCCGCATGGAAGTTTGTCATTTCAAGCGACGAAGGATACTAAGAAAGTGCCAATTGATGATCAGTTCCTAGAGCACACCGTAACCATTAGTGTCGGGTTAGGCGACAAATAGGAAAGTGAGCTCGTCAACTTCCTCTGTGAGAATCGGGATATCTTTGCTTGTTCCACACAGGATCTGCAAGGTGTGCCGAGGGAGTTGGCCGAGCACTCTTTGAATGTGAGACCCGGGGTTAAGCAGGTGAAGCAACCTCTCCACCGCTTCACCGAAGATAGGAGAAAATTCATTGGAGATGAGATAGCTAGCCTCCTTGCAGCCAGATTTATCATGGAAGTGCTTTACACGGATTGGCTCTCTAATCCGGTGCTCGTGGAAAAGAAGAAAGATGATCCAAATGTGGCTGTGGTGTGGCGTATGTGCATTGACTACACGAACCTAAATAAGGCGTGTCCGAAGGATCCATTCCCACTGCCCAGGATAGACCAAGTCATAGACTCAACTGCCAGATGTGAACTGTTGTCATTCATAGACGCATATTCTAGTTTCCACTAGATTCCTCTACATCCGGATGATCAAATAAAGACTGCGTTTATCACCCCTTACGGGGCTTACTGCTATCGCACAATGTCATTTGGATTACGTAATGCTGGAGCAACGTATCAGCGATGCATGCAAAAATGTTTACATGACCAAATAGGTCGAAATGTCCAAGTTTATGTGGATGATGTTGTGATAAAAACTAAGGAAAGCAATACGCTCCTTGATGACATCCGGCAGACATTCGTGAACCTAAGACAGTTCCGGATGAAGCTTAACCTAGAAAAATGTACCTTTGGTGTGCCGGCTGGAAAATTACTCGGTTTTCTCGTGTCCAGCCGAGGTATCGAAGCTAACCCGACAAAAATCTGGGCTATTGAGAGAATGGAACTGCCAAAGTCCCTTAACGATGTGCAGAAGTTCACTGGTTGTATGGCATCATTAAGCCGGTTCGTAAGTCGGCTAGGAGAGAAGGCATTGCCCCTCTACCAGTTAATGAAAAAGGCAGACAAATTTACATGGACACCGCAAGAAGATAGCGTGTTTCGGGAGTTAAAAAAGATGATGTCCTCTGCACCAATTTTATCCGCCCCACTACCCAAAGAGCCAATGCTGCTCTATATAGCCGTAACCAACCGAGTTGTAAGTGCAGTAGTAGTGGTGGAACGTGACGAGGAAGTAAAATCGGTGCAGAGACCGGTGTATTACCTAAGCAAGGTATTGTCGACCTTAAAACAGAATTACCCACACTACCAAAAGATAGCATATGGTGTGTATATGGCGGCCAAGAAACTCAAACATTACTTTGAGGAACACCCGATCAAGGTGATATGTGAGGCACCCATATCAGAGATTATGAGCAACAAAGATGCTAGCGGCCGAATAGCAAAGTGGGCAATTGAGTTGGCCCCATATGCACCACAGTTCGATAGAAGATATGCGATCAAATCACAAGCTATGGCAAATTTCTTTGTAGACTGGGCCGAGATGCAATATGAACCACCTTTGCTGGACTCCAATTACTGGTGGATGCACTTTGATGGGTCGAAGCTGAAAGAAGGACTGGGCGCCAGGGTAGTGCTTACCTCTCCCAAGAAAGATCAGTTAAAATATGTCCTCCAAATTCACTTCAGCGCATCAAACAACGTTGCAGAATACGAAGCACTTGTGCATGGGCTTAAAGTGGCAAAAGAAGTAGGAATATGTTGGATACAATGCTTTGGAGACTCGGATTTGGTGGTGCAACAAGTATCTGGCAATTGGGATGCCTTGGATGCCAACATGACCCTTTACAGATTCCATGTTCAAAAAATAAGTGGGTTCTTCGAGGTATGTGAATTTCATCATGTAACCCAGATTGAGAATGAGGCAGCCGAGGTATTGTCCAAGTTGGGGTCATCCTGGCAACCAATCCCGCCAAATGTTGCTTTGGAGCACCTGAGAAAACCATCAATTACGCCACCGCCAGAATCCGACTCAATTTATGTCCCAGCAATATCCGGATCAGAAGCGACACCTATGGAAATAGACTGGGGAGGCACTTCAGCAAACCTGGCAACTGCTTCGGCAAACCTAGGGAGTGTTCAGCCAGACCCGGCAGGAGTTATGTTGGTGGATGCGATGGAAATTGATGAAGAACTTTTCCCCATCCGTCCTATACCTACTTGGGCTAAACCAATATTTGATTTTCTAAAAGAAGGAATTCTGCCAAATGATGAGATACACTCAAGGCAAATTCAGAGAAGGGCCAAGGCATATACTATAATCAATGCCGAGCTATACAAAAAGAGTGTTACTAGTGTCTTGCAACAATGCGTAGACCCGGAAGAAGGGCTTGACTCCGAGATATCCATCAAGGAGAATGTGGTCATCATGCATCTTCAAGAGCATTAGTGGTAAAAGCTTTCCGACATGGATTTTATTGGCCAAGCGCTTTGGAGCAAGAAGAGGATCTTGTAAAAAAAATGCAATGGCTGTCAAAGGTATGCCACCAAGACCCATGTGGCAATGTCGAAGCTCAAGACAATCCCTATTTCTTGGCCATTTGTTGTATGGTGCCTAGACATGCTAGGACCATTTAAGCCGGCTAAGGTAGGAATGACCCATATCTTGGTTATGGTGGATAAGTTCACCAAATGGATTGAGGTGAAGCCAAGCAGGAATTGTGATGGGGCAACAACAATATCTTTCCTCAAAGATATAATCTTGAGGTATGGCTATCCCCACAGTATCATAACTAATAATGGCACAAATTTTGCTGAAGGAGCATTTGCTAGGTTCTGCCAACAAAAGAAGATCCGGCTAGACATTGCCTTAGTAGCCCACCCCGCATCGAACGGGCAAGTGGAAAGATCCAACAGACTAGTCTTGTCCGGGATAAAACCCCGGCTCATTGAGCCACTACAAAGATCAGCGGGGTGCTGGATAGAAGAACTACCAGCGGTACTATAGAGTTTGAGGACAACTCCGAATCGATCAATAAGCTATACGCCATTTTTTTGGGTATATGGGGCGGAAGCTGTATTACCAGCCGACATAGAGCATGATTCGCCAAGAGTCACCCAATACACAGAAGCTCAAGTGCGTGAGGCCCGGCAAAATGATGTTGATCTGCTGGAAGAAGCGAGAGATCTAGCCTTGTCTAGATCCGCCATATATCAACAAAATCTCTGACGCTACCATAGCCGGAAAGTAAACCCTCGAGTTTTTCGAGAAGGTGATCTCATACTTCGGCTGGTGCAATGCACTACTGGCATGCATAAGTTATCCCCTCCATGGGAAGGACCTTTCATTGTAAGCAAATCTTTGCACAATGATTCCTACTATCTTATCGATGTGTAGCCACGGGAAAAGAACAAGGCAGATAGGTCCGGCGAGGAAACTAAGCGTCCCTAGAATGTAGCTCTACTGCGTCCATTTTACACCTAGCAAAGAGGTGAATGTATCCGAGTTACTCATATGTCGGTATGTATGTCGTCAATGAGCACATCAATGAAACTCCGGCACCCCAAGCAGAAACTCGGGGACTGCCTTAATAATTGTCTTTTCCGTATTTAATTTTTTATATGTCGACTGGCTTAAATTACTTCGACCTTAGCCGGATTAGTAATGTGTGAGCATAAAAAAACAACTCTTCGACTTTGTTGCTGTCCAACAAGAATTGGCTTCATGGCAAGCAAGAGAACAAGTTTGGAATTGCAAAACACATGAAAAACGACTAAGGAAAAGAACGTAATGGAGCCGACATTTGCTATTTGGACTAACCCTCTATTTTATTTTATCCATCTTGCGTTGGATTATTTTGAGCCAATCTCAAAGTTTCAAGTATTGTTGCGTCAATTTTTTGAACCTCGGACTCGTAAGTCAAAAAACCGGATCAAGGTAGACGCGAGCCGAGTCATAAAATTGCGGGAACAAGAAAAGGAAACTCGAGGACTTCACCCAAGTTAATCTGGCATTCAAAGACTTAGTAGCAAAACATAACAAATTGTAGCAAAATAAAACCATTGTGCATAGATACAATTGCACCCGGCATAGCGGGGATCTCACGAACATTGTTCAAGTATTTAAACAGCTCAAGGAGCAGCAGCAGGAGCCGAATCATCGGTCGCGGGAGGAGGTACTTCGGCATCCGTAGGCGGGGCGCTGGGACCAGCCTCATCTTTCAAATTAGCCTCCTCGTCCTCCGTGTCTTCAGCGTCGTCCCCGAGCTCGGAAGCTTCCTCCTCATCCTCTACATCATCAGCTCCATCGGAGACATAACCATCATCAACTGTGTCGAGGTAGCTCAGACCCTCATTCCAACTATGGCAGAAGGCATATTGGATAAGCTTGTTGGCACAGGCTTTGCGTTGAGCAATGCACTCAGGATCATTGGACCACTTTGATCCGGCGCACAAACGCTCAAGCAAATCCAGGTCCAGCTCTTCATACCAAGAAAGAACGAAGTTCAGCGCTATGTCAGGCCCGGCTCATGCAGTAGATTCCTGCCATAGGTTCACCTGCGTTTCGCACTCCATCAGTTTGCTATAAAAGCAGTGCTTCCCTTGGGAGTAGGCTCAGTGGGCAAAATAGAATTGAACATCCGCATCGCTACCGGCATAATGTCCGCCCCATAGTTCTTCACTAGTTCCATGCAGGTAGCGAGGCTCACCAACAAGTCCTCCATGTCATAAGGAACTGACTCACTGGTAGGGTCAGCTGGGTTACCTCGCTGAGCGCGGGACCTGGTTACAGCGGCAGAAGTGAGGGAGTCACTCCCTGGGAACTTGCCTACGAACAAAACGAAGGATGTCAGTGAGAAAGAAAACTTGATCCAGAGAAACAAAAATTGAAAAGAGGAAGAGGACTCACGTGATATTTGGAAAAGGATCCAAGTGAGCTCGGTATTCACATCTACATCTCTAGCCTGGATCTTCTCATATTCGGAGGTCACCGACTTAAGTTTTATGTTGGCTTCCTGTAACAGGTCATTCTCCTTGGAGATCTGAGTTGTCAGGCGTTCTTTTTCCTCGGCGAATTCCTGATCAGCCTTATCCAGCTCGGATTTGCGGAGGTCCTTGAGCCTTTGGATCTTGGTGTTCAGCCGAGTAATTTCATTGTCCTTGAGGCGCAATTGAGCAAGTTCATCATCTTTTTTCTTCAGCTCACCCTGGTGCTTCCCTACTTGTTCGAGAAAGTGAGTCATCATGTCAGGGATGGGCACACTATCTTGAAGTGTAACTGCAATAGTGGGTTAACCTCACAGGGCTGAGGTATAAATATCCGTCGAGTCAGGGAATGAGCAAATAGTGGCTAAGGGAACAAGAGAAGTTACCTTGGATTTCAGCCAAATTTTTGCGCATGATGACATTCTCAGCCTCAGCTTCGGCTGCATAATTTGGATAACAAGTTAATACGGATAGCGAGTAACTCGAAGGAACGAGAATGAAAAGGCATTAAGCAAAGAAATTTACCCTTCTTCTGGTGATCAACCAACAATTTGCCGTGTCTGGCGCGAAGATCTTTGTATGAGTCCAACAGGCGCTGGAACTCAGCAGTTCGGCGGTTGGTGGTGATCTAAAATAATCCAATATTAGTTCACTAATAGAAAGAAAGTTATTCTAAGTATCTAAAATCCGGGCCAAGTGGAACTTAGCCAGGCTCTAGGTGTGAGGATATTTGAAAATACTAAGGAGTTACACTAATTCTCTAAGAGCATCCGACCGAGTAACAAATTACTCCCTCAGCGGCTCGGGGACTAGTGGGTATATCTATAAGTGCTTGTGTATATAAAAGGCATAGCGGAAAAAGGGTTACCTCCATCATCCGGCCAGTAAGGGAGATGGCCTTGGTAGCAGAATTCATTTGAGCGCTGCACTCCGCCGGACCAAACTTCTACGGCAAATCATCTTGCAGGTTTATAAACTCGGCGTCATTCCAATTATGGACATGTTCAATGAGCACCGGACTATAAATTTCACCGCTAAGTGAGTGGCTCGTCACCAAGCCCTTGGCATGGGCCTCCCGCCTCGCGGACTGAGCAACAGCAGGACTGGTATGCAAGGTCAATTACTTGCTGCTCTCAGACCTGGCAGCAGGAGTGCCGGAAGTGGAATCCTTGGCTGGCTCGATGGCTTTCTTGCTCTTGCCAGATGACGTTGGTCGTTGAAGAAGAGCCCAAGCTATCATGCCGGACTAGGCTTGGGAGGCTAGCTGAAAATGTCTTTAATAGACACAGTGGATCCGGAGGGAGCGGCCTGAGATTTCTTCTTGGTGGCTAGCCTTGTGGTGACTGATGCTGTTGTTGTTGCTGTTGCTATTGCTGGTACTGCTGATGCTGGTGTTGTTGTTGCTGGTGCTGCTGGTGCTACTGGTGCTATTGGTGCTGGTACTGCTAGTGCTGCTGGTACAGATACTGGTGATGTTGGAGAAACAGGAACTGAAGAGGATGTTGTCTGGGGTGGTGCCGATGAAGCTGGCACCTCTGAGGTTGACAGTAGCGACGGAGCAGAGAAACTGGGGAGATTCGACATCACCGTATCCTCGGCCGCTCCACTGCCCCCACATCGATGTTGCCCCCCTCATGGTGAGGTGGGCTCTGATCCGGTGCAGCCACGGAGTCCTCATGAATAGGACCCAGCGGACGAACATCGTCGTCGCAGGGGGAGATGGGCTGCTCCGGATTGGAGAGGAAATGCTGGGGCCACTCTAGGGAATAACCCTAGGAGCGCTGCAGAAGCGAAAAATAACCAATCAAACAGAGAAAGAAAGGCAAGTAAAAGGCAAAAGCAAAAGGAGCAAGACCCGGAAATGAACAAGGAAAGAAAAGGGACTTACTCATCTGAGGTTGGGGGTTGCCGGGGTTTGGGCGTTCTCTAGACTGTGCTCTTGGCAGCAGGCTTGGGCAGAGCCTTGACCCCGGAATTCTTCTGCCTCTTCCTGGGCCGAGGTTGCCGCGCGCTTCTAGGAGGGCACAGGAGCCGGATCATCCATGGCGAGAGGGGGAACCTCGAGGACCTGACTGGCCAGGTTAGCAGAAGATTCAGACATAACCGGGAACGCGTAAGAGATAGGCACCGGATCAAGTGCCTCCATAACCTCAACATCCGAGTCATCGTCATCCGGCCAATCCCTTAGAGAAGAGGCCTTACTAGAGGTGCGCCTGGTGCTGTCTGGAGCAGGAAAGAACCTCTCCGAGTTAGGCTCCTCCATGTCCAGCTCTGCGCGGTCCGCCACCCATTTGAGGGCCAGCTCCTTGCCGTCCTCAACTGTCTACTAGAGAAATAGTTGAGAGCAAAAGTACTAAATGGTTAAGTTAGAGGCTATCTAACATACCGCAAGACCCGAAAGAGATACCAAGAGAAGAGTTTACCTTAGGAGGCAAGTTGTCCCGGGTGAAGGGTGCAAGCCCCCATTTCCACGCCTTAGAGAACTCCTTCTCCACCTTAAAAATGGCCTGACCCGGTGAAACACCTCGGAGTTGTTAAGCTCGAAGGAGGAGGTCCGGTGGGGGTCAAGGGGACCACTCAAATGGCAGATCTAATGGGCGCGCTTCTGAAGGGGAGAGACTCGGATACGAACAAACGTGATCATAATGTCCTCGATGCATAGCCGCAGCTCGAGCAGCTCCTTGATCTAGCGATCTACTTGGTTCGCCAAGGCAGTAGGCCACTTCGGGATCTTCTCCCACAGAGAGTTGTTCGGGACACCCATCTTGAAGGGGAGCAGCCGGATCAAGTCCGTATCCGAGTTGTTCCGGACATAGAAGAAGGTCCGGGCCTAGACTTTGCAAGATTCAAGGCCGGTAACCTGGGGAAAGGCAGAATCCTTGCAGGGAGAGATTGAGGCTCCACTGCACTAGGTCAGATGTTTTTCGGTTGGATCAAGATACTTATTTAGGACAACGTTCTTCTTGAGACCAAATAACTTAATCCAAAGTTCTTTGGTAGGCCAGATACCGACGTAACCCTCAATGCCGGAGGCAAAAGAGGGAAGAGATGTAATGGCATTGGTAGGGAGATAGTGCGGCTGAAGTTGATAGGTGGAGTTGAAATCATGGAAGAAATCAGAGACGAGCAAGCCTAAGTCGTGCTAGAAATGGGAAAGAAAGACGACGAATTCACCGGGATTTGGAGAGGGAGCTATCTCCTGGGCGGCGAGGTGGCATGTGACGCCTGCGGGGATGCGACGCGTCGCATACAACCAATCGATGACGTCCTGGCACACGAACGCGCCCGCCCAGGCGCCGCGCTCGTGAGCCTCATCTTCTTCCTCCTCCTGAGCGACAATGGCGGCTTTCTCCTCAGTCATGGCTGAGTCAAGTTCTTCGAGGAAATAATCGGAGAAGGAATAACCGGTAGTGGGAAACTTGGAGGTGTAGGGCCCCATGGTGGAAGGCTTGAGCAGAGGTGGTGGTGTGGTCGCAAGGAGCGGTTAATCGCGGTGGCGGTGGCGGCGGTGGCGGCGCAGCGCTAAGGCATGAGTAGCGGCGGCGGTGGAATCGCTGTGAAGAAGAAGGGGCAAAGGGCAGGGGAGCGTGCAAAGTGGGGGAACTTCCCCAAGGGCCGCCCCTGCCCCCTATTTAACCACACCTCACGGGCACATAGTGGGATCGGTTGTTGCGGCCTAACTGCACGGTGTGGCCGTGTATCGTCCAAACCAGCCAATCAGGCTCGTGCCACAGCAAGGGCTACAAGGAGCAGGGGATCCCACGATGTGACATTATGATATAGTTAATGAGGGGCTGCCGCGACGTGGCGCGAGTAGCAGTTATTCCTGACACTTACTACAGTAACCAACGCAGTAAAGTGGCGCGACCCTTAAAATGAGGCAAAGTGATGATTACCCTCTACGTAGGACGTGGGGAAGCGTATGAGAGAAGGAAAGATAACCCGGCTACATGGACAAAAATCCGACCTGTGAGAAATAACTCGGATTGGGCCAAGGGAGCATCGAGCCAAAGAGTTCGGGTTGCGAGATAACTTGGTGAAGAAAATGTAGATCTTAATAATTGGAACCTGCTGTGGCCTTAAGAGCTGAAGTTGCTAAGACCGCACCAGCTTTGGAGACTAATGTTGGGGGGATACCCCCGCGTAGGGTCACGTCGGGGTATAGAGGCCGAGTTAGCCGAGGTATAGCACAGTCAAAGCAAGTGATGGCCGGGTCTGCTCAAGGCAGGCCGACTTACGGGGTAACCCGACCCTGAGAGTATTCACCTGACACTAACCCGGCCAACATAAAATATATGTTGGCTATACTTAATCTACCATGTGCATAGGTACCTTCATAGCCAAGCTAGCCAGGCGCTAGCCGGGCTACCACTTGGCTTCCAAGAGAAGGAACGAATCTCCCATTGGTCAAAAGGTGGCCTTTGTCCACTATAGTGTGAGCGAAGCAAATAGAGGAAAGGACCAGCGAGGCATGGCTGACAAAGGTGACGCAGGCAATGTCGGTTGACGTAGCCCGTGCCTGCTGACGCCAAAAGACAAAGAGCTCATAGAGGGTTACGTCTATAGTCCGGACTAGCTGTTTAAAGTGACTAAACAGGCATCTAGCTTTAACCAAAGGGCATATTCAGGGAATATGCCTCCACGTATGCCCTAAACATTGTACCCTGGGCTTGCCTATATAAGGAGCACCAGGGCCTCCTAGAAGGGGATCAATTATTTTCTCTGTCTAAGGTAGAACTCTAGAGCACAGTTGTGGGGGGTAAGAGACTTAGTCTCCTTCTCACGAACAACCCAAGGAGCCCTTTTAATCCACCATTGATAGAGCGAATATACAAACACTTGTGTGTGGAATCACCACACTATCCCTCCATGGATTCCTGTAGTGCACTTTGGCCCCATCTTTAGTCTATCCATGGCATATGCCGTGCCACCACCACGACAAGTAGGAAGACACTGGTGGAGGAGGGTTCACTGGAGTAGGAGGAGGAGGAGGAGGATGTCGCCGAGGTGGTGGAGGCCATGGCCGGAGGTGGAGGAGTTTGCTGGAGAATGGAGAAGGGGGAGGAGAAGGGGAGGAAGGGAAGGAGAAGGAGAGAAGAATTGGAGGAGAGAAGAAGTGGGGGAGGAGTAAATGAGAGAAGGAGAAAAAAGAGAGAGAAGGGATGCCAGCGGGATTCGATCCCAAAAGTTCTTAAATATGCGCCACAAAATTGTCTTCTCCTTTTTTATTTTTTGCAGGAAAAAATCTTCTTTTTGAAATATCTTTTTACTCTTTTCGAATTTGGGAATTCTGTGAAATCAAGAAGAGCCTTTGGCTGTTGAATTTTAGTATAAAATTTCGAGACGACCGTTTTGATAGGTTAATTTTTTTCCTAACATCATATGCAAAAGTGATGGCCGTTTTACAGTGGGTCGCCCAATCCTGGAGGCTGGTCACACCATATTTCTATGGCGCATGGGCTTTTATATGCACCATAGAATGATGAAATTTTGGTGGCGCATTATGCTAGCGTGCGCCACTAGATTTATTATGTGGCGCATGCTGGTCTGAGATATGCGCTATAGAATAGCCGTCTATGTATAGCTATTTTCTTATTAATGTCTCATATAAAGACACACGAGGAAAAAAGAGTGCCTACAAGACCAAATCAAATGCGCAAGATATTCATAGATAGATGACAAGGTCTTATGGACACCTTTTCTCATTAGTTGGTGCCATAGTATAATCATCGACCATTGAAACAAGAAGTTAAACCAAACAAACATCAAGTAAGGTCTAATCACAAACATGCCTCATACTTACATTGGACACTAGATTATAAGGATGGTGTAAGTGAGCCAAGTAGGATGCACAAGATTTGTATGTTTGTCACCTGGCTCACTTACACCACCCATGCATCGCATCCAAAATTTTAATCATTGGCCATTGCAAGGAAAAAAAACCAAAATAAACATTAAGTACGGACAAATCACTAGAACAACATACTAACAATTGAGAACCACGACATATGCAAATATCTCAACAAAGTCTGAAGAAGAGAGTTATTGCCATGATTTAGATAGCATGCCTGAGGGCAACATTGTGCACTTGATTCAACAAGCACAATTTTGTCCCAGCCATGCTATATGAATTGTGAAATTATCTGTCAACTTTAGGGTTACGAGATGATATATTTGAATAATGCAAAAGACTAAAGAAGCGAGAATCGCTGCATATGCAAATATCCCAGCGATCTCGCCAAAGTCTAAAGAAACAAGATAATGCCACGATTCATAAAGAATGGCTGAAGGCAACATTGTGTTATTTCATTAAACTATGCTATATGAATCGTGAAATTACCTGTCACCTTTAGACTTCGGGGCTACGGTGAGATATTTTCATATACTATGGTTTCTTTTATTTAGCATCACCATCTAACATATATATCAATAATTTCAACCCGGTTTTAATATCTAAAGGACTATCTAACATAGCGATCTAGATTTTGAGCCCAAGTTTAATATCTTAAATGCACTATCTAACATATCTATCTAGAATTTGAGCCTAAGTTTAATATCTAAAGCAGTATCAACATATCTATCTAGAGTTTGAGCAATTGCTATTAAAAAGGGAGGCGTGGCGGGTGGCTCACTGAGGTCGGGGACAAGTGGGTTGCGGAATCTCGGGGAGTCGGGGATAGGGTGGGTGGCTCAGGGAGTCAGGGCATGACAGTTGTAGTAGCTCGAGGATGCATCCAGTGTGGCAGCTCGGGGACACGACTGGTATGGTTGCTCGGGGACAGGGTCATGGCGCCGGAGGTGTCCCTATGGACATGACGGTCGGCGCATCGAGAGTTGCAGGAAGGGAGAGGGGACAGCAAATCAAGCATTGTGGTGGGAGGCACACAAGGGGGGTTGATGGGGAATCGACTGAGTGTGTTATACAGGAGGGGAAAAGGTCATGTACATGTACCGCGGGGTATTCTTTAGCCATGTCGTTCATTATCTCTGAACATCGTTAATAGAGTAATTATTGGTGACGTTTATTTATTCGGAATGCCACCACTAGGTTCATCTTAGATGCACTAGTGGGACCCATTTACTATTGGCGTTTATATATATTCCTGAATGACACCACTAGGTTTTTGTGGTGGTGTTCTCAACTTTCTGAACGCCATTACCATTTTGCCTGGAAGTGGTGACGTATAATTATTTTAGCATGCCACTATCAAAATGACTGCTATAATGGTTTTGCTACAAGTGTCAGGTAGGGAATGCTAGCAAGGAAGAACAACAGGTGCACACTGCTTCCCATGAAGAACATCGGGTAGAGTTTGTTGTGGAAAGAAAACAATATCATGTCTCATAGGATAGCCTCAAGGATTTCATCACCTTCGTTCTCCTTGCGGTCATCGTCAAGTTGATCTTCTACTAGCGTTTAAGGTTTATGATCGAATGTAGTTGTCTCTGCTTGTGGTAAGAACGCTAGAATTTGAATAAGGAGGTTTTTAATTTGCGGCCCGAAAGTTGAGAGGCCAAGGCATAGCGGGGTCTGAGTTGCTTGTAATCACCGCGATTCAAAAAGTTGGGGAGGGGGAATTGCAGAGAGGGGTATTTTGAGTGAACGGTAGCTAAACCAAATGTTTTCGAATCTTCCCCGTTATGTCAGGATATTCCGTTACACTAGTACTTGTCGTTCCCCTTCACAACCACCTTGCATGTGTCGTAGGGGCAAATACATTTCTGTACTTTCCTAACTCCCTACATTGAATCCAGAAGTGGTGATGGTCCTTTTTCTCCCTCCCCCAACACTATATCCAGCGATAGTGGTGGTCCTTTTTCTCCCTCCCCCGACACTAAATCCGGTGGCGGAGGCGACCCGACGTGTCTAGCAAGACGAAGGTGGTAGCTACGTCGGAGACTGATTCGGGTCAATCAGAGCCAGAGCCTCGGGTGCAACACGAAGCAGCGGCGAGGTCTTTAGCCCAGGTTAGCGAGGAGGACAACCAAAAGTCTTCTACCAAGGTACCTATGAGCAGTGGGTTGAAGAGAAAACCAAGGCCGACGACAGATTGTTCAGCGGTGATGCGGGGTTGCAGCACCAGATCTCGAAGAAAACCACCCGGAAGAAGAGTCAGAGGTGATTTTTTTCTTATCTATGCCTTATCTTACAAGTAGATTGGTTACTGCAAAATAGAATTGAATGAACTAAAAAGTCCCCTTTTTAATTAAATTAGGCACGACTACTATACAACAGACTTGTACGAGTTCATAGTTCATGTCCGCCAGTACACTACAAAACGATTTTGGTTGTGAGAGGGTTGCGTTCCGGCAGGACGTGCATCTGCTTGTGAATTGCAAGGAGGTTGTGTCTATTTCATAACTGATAGATATGTTTCATGCTAGGAATCCTTAGTGAGCCAGACAGAGGATAAAATTAGTGTGGCGCAATATGAGTGATACCTGTATGAAAATTAAGCACTCCCATGAGCTTCATATGGTTTGGGCAGCTAATCGTAAGGTGAAAGTTGAAGCAATGATTGATGATATGTATGCAGATATAGGAGATCTTGCTGCCAGAGCTTATGCTCCTCAAGATTACAGACCAACATATGCTGATTAAGCTAAGTTCAGTATACACTTATAGGTGGATTCATACATGGCAAAACTTGATGGTGGAGTTAATAAGCCAGTTTTGTCATGTACTGTGGAGATCACAGTCGATTCCAAAAACATAACTCTTGATGAAATGAGAGAGATGATTGATAAGAAAGTCAGTATTGGCCCAAAGCAGATGGCACGACTCCGATGGTGGCATCATAAGAAGCAGGAATTGATAGAGGTTTTGGATACTGAAGGTCTAATGCAGATTATGCGACGAATGAAGCAAACCAGGAAGATGTTCTTCCCGTCTTCCATTTCTGATGTTGTTGAATAGGTTATAGTGGATGTCGTTAGCCTCACTAGCATTGAGCTTATCAAACATCATGTAATAAACTTCTTGTTTTCCTCCTTCATACCCTCATTTCCCTAATCCATTTATTTTGCCAAGCCTTCATTATCTTTGCTCATGATTTCTACATCTGCTTCAGCATTTCCAGTTCTTTCTTCAAAACTTCACTCTTCTCCACCGATTCCCTCCATAGTTCTTGCAGTGTTGTCCTCGAACAAGTTCTCGTCCACCCCCATTTCATCGGCTTCTTCGATGAATTTATTCACATCAACTAACAAACTTGAGCACTTCTTTTCAATCTTGTTGTTCAAGCTACTTTACCAACTTTGCATTCTCAATTTTCTTGTTGATTCTTGCATTGTTGTATCATGATACATTCCGCAAAGTCTTTCTAATATTTGTTGTTGTTTCTATCCACTCCTTATCCAACTAACCCACAAGCCCAGTGTTTGTGACTTCCTACAAATCAGAAGTTCATACTCATAGCTTGGATGAGAAAGTAATTGAGAGATCACAAGCTAAGAACTTACTTTCTGCACTTGTCACATAGAATCTGCGGCCAATGTTGCTTCCTTTAAATGCAACACACTTGATAGCATCAACTTTGTGGACATGGCACACCTCCGAACAATACATTATGCTATGCTGCAGAATGTGGGGTCTTGGATGTAGTTTGGAGCATACGCCATGTCCGTGTGTTCCTAACCAATGTGAAATTCCAACAAAATCGAGTTTAACCGAGGCAAAATCAGAAATTCCCAAATCGGAAGCAAACCCTAAGACTTAGAAAGAATTGGGGGGAAACTGAACTTACCCTATATGGGACTGGTTCGAGCTCTCGCTATCACTATAGCTTGCATGGTGACTAAGGACCCAGTCCTGGGAGATTATAACCCAGAGATTTTCCATCAACCATAAGATGGTGGAGGAGACTAACATGAGGGAGAGCAAGCAGAGGGAGAGTGAGAAGTAAAGGGATTATGTCATGTGTCGCCGAGAGAACACGCATCTCTCTCTACTTCATGATGCGTGCAGCGGTAGGATCCCGTTGCGCTCTCCTGCACCTGGCTCCATGGAAACTGCCGATTCGGCACTTTGTAGTGGGCCTGACTAGGAAGTGATGGAAATATGCCCTAGAGGAAATGATAAGTTATATTATTATATATTTTCTATTTCATGATTAGGTTTATTATTATGTGCTATATTTGTATTAGTTCCAGATAATGAGTATTTGGAGGAAAACCTAATACATGGCTGGAATTATAAACACCATTAGATATCCCTAGTCTCGCCTCTAAGACTAGTTCATGATCGTTGATAGTCTCGGTTTCCTTAATATGGGAAAATACAAAGAGTTACAGAATTGATGGTGATATATGAGATCGGAGTTGTTGAGAGAACAACAATGATGTATAGACCCAACATGATATACCGTGAAACGTATCGTCAATATTGTTAACGGTAGTTTCTCATAACAAATATTACCATTACTAAAATATCGTTGGACTATAAAAAACATATAGACTTTGATACAATAAGGACATGACAAGGCCTTCAAATGTTACTTCGTGACATGGTAATCATAATGTTAGATTTTGATCTTACCGGATGGTATGCCAATATTCTATATGGTGTAGTTATGAGAATTTCTACTCCTGATGGTGGAGATATACACTCTTGGTCTAGTCATGTATTATGATATTCTTCATCGTCTGACCGGACACATGATCAAAGTGTTGATCGGTATGGAATAAGAAAAAGAGTACATGCTGGGTAACAAGGATAACCTAGTGTTTCACCTCGGGTTATGTCAACTATCAAGAAGGAATGCGACATGTAAGTAATATTAAAGGTTCACATGACAAAGATCTTCGTGTTATGTGTGGGGATCAATATGTATAAATCAAGATACCTATGTTTATCATTGCCGTAGAAAATGCTCCGGACATGTCCACAAATATTCAAACCCATAGGATCACACACTTAAAGGGTAGCGACGTTTAGGAATGCTAGTTCTTGAAGATACTAGTAGAGAAGTAATTCCAAACATGTTCAGGAGGTCTCAGAAGATCTACTTTGTACACGGCAAGCACCGGAGGGATGCAACAAGAAACACCAAGTTGTATCTTCGAACGCGACGCTCTGAACAGAGGGATGGTGTCGAGGACACCGCCATTGCGCCGATTCTGCCGAATCTAGGCTTTCGCCCAGAGACATCAATGCCAAACCTAGGCTCTCGCCTGATGACCGCAATGCTCTTATGAAGTAGGGGTTAAGATCCGAAATTATGATGTTTCCCAGGGACAAATATTCCTATGTTCTCCCCATAGCTTGGTAGCCTTCGGCCACTTGTGGTGTACATGACAAAGCCATCGGATGCACCTACAGTGGATGGTTGGGTAACGTTCCTACCATAGGATAATACACTTTTCTAAGACGAAATGAAATAGGGATATTTTTTTCATTGATTTGACGTAAATCTTTAGGCTATTTGGATCAGCCACATAATATCACGAATTATCGGATTAATGGACTACGCAAGAACCTAACACTGTAAATGCGGTTTTCTTGAAAGGGAAAAGCTAGAGCTGTTTCCCCAACAACACGATGTAAATGCGGTTTTCTTGAAGGGGAAAATGTACCTTATGACTTCATTTGTTGCCAAGTATTATTACAGCAGGCAAATTCCCTGTAAAGAAGAGAGAGGAAGAAAATAAAAAGAGAAAGAAACTTCCTGTGCCTGTGTTTAGCAGGCCATGGTAAGCTAACCGAAGGAAGATCCTGTGCCTTGTGGAAGGCTGAGGCTAGACCCATGTTGCCTGCAACCATCAGCAAGTTGTAGAAGCTGGAGGTGGTAGGTCACCGATTAGTAGTATGAACCATGGCCCGACTTGTGATCATCTTTGTATTTCATCTCTGTGTCGTTCAGGCCCTGCATCATGTGCACACACTCTTGTTGTGCAGGCATGGAGAGTGGGTACATCAGCCTAATTTTCCGTTCACCGTGGCTTATCTGGGATGCAACAAATCATGATTGATCAGCAGCGAACGTATCTCCCTGTGTGGTCCAAACACGATAATTAAGGAAGACCAAAATCTGCTCTGCGGTTTCGGTATCCAAGCCGGAAGTGTTAGGACCTGTTAAAAATGGAGCACCAAGGATCACTCTAATGAACTTAGCAAACGAGCTAACAAGAAGATATCATTTGTCCACAGGGGTACATTGTACAGTATGTACAGTAGAATCGCCTGGAATTGAACATTTCGTGTGATTGTGTGCATGCCCTACTGACCGGAAAGCCTGCTTGGCTGCTTCTCTTTGTCTTTTTTATAACCCTTCAGGCCTTCTTATCTCGAAATAGGTTTTCGCCCGCTATATTAAGATAGCAACCAACACACTACAACTTCGAGCTGACAGCTGTGGGAAACAACACAAGCAAGCCCTAAAAGAGAAAATCAAGAGAAATAGAAAGAAACTAATGCCAACAACGTCGGATCGACAAGCAAAAATGAACCACAACCGTTGTCCTCCGAAAAAGTCCCACCGCGCTCCATGCCACCAGACTGCCGTGTAACAAGCAGTACCTTCAAGAAGGAATGCGACGACGACGCTGCTGCCCGGACTTAGTCTAGGATTTCTCCCGGTACACGTAGGGGAGTACGGAAGGGGTGCACCCGACGCTCTTCAAAAAGGAAGGGCGGCGCCCACATGCGTCACCAAGTCGGTGTCGGCCAGACCAACAGGGATTTCTCCCGACCGACTGAGACGAGACGTAGACATGGGAGGTAGGTCCATTGCCACGCGGGAGGGAACAACCCCCACCGCCAAAGACGGTAACTGACCGGACATGGATGCAAGAACACACCAGGCCAATGGAACCGCAGGACAGGAGCAGAACAACCACCTAGAGGACATCCTCCACCGCCAATGGCGTGTGCTGATCGGAGGTAGCAGGGACACACCAGGCCTAAGCCTAGCCGGTCCCTAGAAGGGTCCGTAAAGTCCCCGTAGCCACGCTGCTGCACATAGGCTACCACCACTGCCATCCTCGAGATCGGCGCCATAAGCCCGACCGGACCCAGATGTGCCCACGAAGTTCCCGCTACCACGCTGCAGCAAGCGCGTCATAGAGACCACCATCCCCATCACGCATCGCACGTAGTCCAACCGGAGGTAACCCAGGCCAAAACTAGCCCGCCCTGACCCAGATCAGGCCCATAAGGACCCAGATCTGGGCTTGCAGGAAGCCACCGACCAAGCCAGAGCACCGCCGGCCATGGCCAGGGCTCAGCTGCCGCATCGCCAAGGGGCAACACCGCCATCACTGCCGCCATCCGAGCGCCACCAGAGCACCGCCGGCCTTGGAGCACCACCCGTCGCCATGCCACCTCGCGCCGTCCTGGAAACGAGAGGGGAGAGGCCCGGGGCTACCGGCGCTGGGGCCGCCCGGCGCGGGCGGCCGACAACGGCAGGGAAGAGGAGGAGGAGGGGGCTCGGGCGGAGGGATCGGGAGCATGGCCGATCGCCCGGGCGGGGGCGGCCGGTCGCGAGAGCTTTTTTCGTTCCGCGTCAGTTCCGTAAGGATAACGTCCTCCCTTGTGATAGTGGCAATACGTAGTCAGATTCTTCGACAGAAAAATGTTGCTTATGTAGTGCACGACATAAGTAGCTCATATAGCTTGTCGACAATATGTGCTCATATGCTTCAATGGAAAGTACTGTTCTACCAAGTTGGGTTAAATACTTGACCATCTTCAGCAGTTCGGGGGAGATGTTGGCGTACATGCTTGTCTCTTGTCACAGCTCTTGTGATCTCTCCACGGTAGCTGGTTAAGAAAGGTGCCTGTCTCAATTTTTTAGGCTTTCACTTCTCACGGTGGATATAGTTTCGGTACCAAGTATACCTAGACTTCCGGCCTTAGATTTTGGGCTCGCACCAATATTTATGGGCTTGGCCCGCTACTGAGTCTGGACCAAGCCTAGTCTGCCATCCTGGACTGCAGCGAGCTCAGACCGAGCTGCTCGGCCCGGTCCAGCTCGTTTGGCTCATTACTTTTTTCCAGAGGAAAGGCCTAGGGCCTGCTTTTTATTAAAGCAAAAGGGAACAACTGAGTTCAACACCGCACACCACGCCAACTGGAGGCCTGCTTCGGTGCTCCTCCCTCCCACAGATTTAAAGAATAATCTAGTCTTTTGTCATTAATTAATCTCTAATCCTCTATTAATTATATTAGTTGTTTAGATCCAAACTTAAACCGTAGTATTACCTTGTGTATACCCATGTATTCCTATATGGTGATCAATATAACTTCCTGTCCTTGAAATAAGCGTCCATAAACGCATGTGAGGGCGAGGACATGGTGGCCGTGAAACGCGAAGGCACGGGCAGCGGCACCATTTCCTCTTCACTCCTACCTTGTATCGAATTTGTCAGCCATCTCTAGCTCATATATAAACTATTAAGCGCATAACTAGAATAACAAATTCGCGTTGATCCATGCCTGTGGCAACAATGACATTCGGGAAAAGTACTACTCGTCGTCAGCACTGCGATGGTGTGCCATCGCTCGTCGCTGGCGAGGTCGGGGCCACCATGAATCGTGAGCGACAAGAACAGACACACTACGATATATAAATTACATTCGTACAGGCTATATATAATAATTAATCATTTGTTAATAATTAGTTAAAAACCATTATACCCTTAGTTAAGAAATATACGGAATGATCTCAGCCATTGTTGTGTTTAAACTTTGAATAGGAGCGCTGAAGCAGAATTACGCCAACTGGGGATACCAGTTTTTACAAGAAAGTATCAACATTGACTATGAATAGTGTAGAAGATAAAACGAGCCACTTAAAAGATATACAGAACACTCCCAAAACAGTACAAGCTAGCAAAGAAGAAAAGAAAGAGCAGGAATTAAAAAATCCAAAAGTCAGAGCTCCTACGAGAGCAAACTGTCCCATGATTTCAACTCAGCTTCTTCTCGCCTCTTTCAATGGCCCAATCAAATTCGTTGGTGTGTTTTGAGACCAGTCTCTTTCGATATACGTTGGTCATCTTCAACGATGGTTGTTGCTCTGGTGTGCTGGTCCTTTGGTCTTAGCCCGATGACTCTCGTCCATCTGCTACAACAAGTTCTACTACGACAAGTTTTGGCCGGCGCACTTTCGGCTCGTGCCAGTGTTTGTAATCATGGCTAGGTGATCCATTGACTTATTTGTATTTTTTATTACTTTTAGAACTCTTCGTATACTGCTGTTTATAATTATTAATAAATCAGTGGAATTTCGCAAAAAAAAACTAGAAGGAAGGCAATAACCAAAATACAACACCATCAGGCTTCTTGATACTTTTTCCTTCAAAAATCAATTTATTGCCTATGGTCCAAAGAGACCACATCATAGCAGCAGCTCCCGCCCAAATGACCTCAATATTGTCCACCAATCCATACGTGGTTAAAGACAACATGTGTAGCACTGAATGGGGAATATCAGGCCAAAGAACTGAATCCCAAACAATAGCCGATACAAATTGAGCAAGTGGGCAGTGAAAAAGCAAATGATCAGCTGATTCAAAAATGGGATAACTGGAATGAGAAAGGGCCGAATTGAGAGAGGGAGATCAAGATGGGCTGGAATGTTGGGCCCATTCGACTGATGGATAGACCGAGAGCTTCATCAAAACAGCGTCGCTTGCTCGAGGACATGCGCCGCCGCCACAAGATGTCCCCGCCGCTGGCTAGCCCCCCAGGAACCCATGACTTGTTGTCCCTCGTCTGCGCCATGCTAGCCGCGCTGCTGCTGCCTAGACACCGCTGCTTCCTAGCAGGCATCACCATGTTGCGCCCTCCGACGCGTTACAGCATTGCCGTTGAAGAAGGGCCCACCCGTCAGTGACGCAGTCTCGCGAGGCTCGTCGGAAGCTCAGGCCAAGCTCAGTTTTATGGCTCACCGGCAGCTCCGAGCTGGACCGACTTAGCTCGCGTCCAGGTATACAAGGTGCAGGAATCAGGCAGATCTTTTGCAATAATCCCAGACTTCCCACATTCACTAGCTTTCTGCGGGAAAACAGGCCACAAACGTGGGTCTGGCTACACAGTGCGCGGGCACGGTATTGCCTTCCGCAGTGCCCCTCCTCAAAACAGAAAGAAGCAAAGCATCTAGGCCCTGGTGTTCTGAAAATAGAAAGTTTTTGTCCCCACGTTTACTATCCTTCCATCCCCAGAGTTTGCGTGCAGCATACACCGGGCGAGTCATGAAATCGCCAAACCACGAGAAAACGTACTCTCCGCCTTAAAAATAGATGTCGTCAATTTGTCTACATTTACATGCATCTATATACCGAATCTAGACAAATTCGAGTCAATTAATTTGGATCGGAGCGAGCTACTAAATAGTGTCTAGATATATCCAAATTTAGACAAATCTACGACATCTATTTTTAGATGATGGAAGTACGTCTAAATGCATCTATATCCTCTTTCTTTTCCAAACTAACAGTTTGAAAGATAGAAACATGCTAGCGTTACAGATTGAGCCTTCCATCATTCTTGATGCAAGTTTAGAGATAAAACTTACATCCGGTTATAACAGTTACATCCAAAAGAGAGGATAGGTTACTAACGTTACATCCTTCTATTGTTCTAGATGTAAAAATCAAGACAAAGTCACATCTAGAAGTATAATAATTTTAGAAGTTTCATAAGAGACAGAATCTTGCATTGAATCACATGAGTTACATCTAGGGGGATAATTGATTTCAAAAGTTTCAAACAGATAAATTTACATCAAGTCAAAAAAAGTTACCTCAAGGGAACCATTGAATCAAAAAAAAGTTACATCCAGAGAACAAAAAAAAGTTACATCCAGGGAACATTTTTTTTGAGGAATTCCAGAAAAAGGGGAAAATATTACATCGAGTCAAAAAAAGTTACATCCAGAGAATCATTGAGTCGAAAAAAGTTACATCCAGGAAACGAAATAATTGAGAAGTTCTATAAAAAAGGAAAATTACACCGAGTCATAAAACGTTACATGCAAGGAGCAGAACAGTTATAAAGTAGTAGAAGTTTCTTCCGGAGCAATAACAAACGCACTTGCATCCCCGGTATGAAGCGGACCTAGAAATCTTTTCCATCTTCATCAAGTACATTTGTAGAGCCAAAAAAGGCACGAAACAACAAAGAGTTCCACGCCTCCACTTGGGATAAAAGATGAGAGTTTGCCAATGGCAACCAAGACCATGTTAACTAACGCTCAAAGAAAATCACTCATCATTATCGTGATGCCGGTGTGGATTTACATAAGAAACTGCAAAATCGAATGACAACACTTCAGTTATGTACGAGCAAGAATCAAACCACAATCACCATTGATCTCTCTATTTTCAATCGAAACACTGTGTAAATCAGTAAAATGGGAGCACTTCAGCTTATGAACAGAACATAACACAATATCTCCATCTAACGACAAACGCATGCCTCATGTGAAGCTGAAGTCGTTGGCTTTTAAGATAAGAAACTTGAGATATAACGGCACTCCATAAAGCTGCATCACACGCCCGGTTGGTCATGTATGTACAACACTTCTTCTTCTCTGATAGCCTCTCCACCGCAGATGGCACAGCCGCCGCCGCTACCGTACCAACCCGAGGACCACGCGCCGCCCCCCTCCTCGGTTGAGCAGACGCTGTGTGGCGTCGGACACCTGCCTCGCTGGTCTGCTCCGCTTGAGGTTAGGGAGGAGGATGTGCGGATGGGGAAGAGGATAAGAGGGAAGACTTAGGCACGGAACTAGCTCGGCAAATCGAGCAGCCAAGGATGCCGACGAAGCAGGCAAAGCTGGCGCTCTTCCTAGATCTAGAGTTAGAGCAAGAGCTGGGAGTCTTCACCAGATGGGGAATATCTGATGTAATGAGAACTTTTGATGGCCCGCACGACGTGACGTTCGCTCGATTTTAATCGGACGGGAGGATCGATGTCCAACTGCTCGTTAGATGTAACAAAATAGTGCTTAGATGTACCAAAATTCAGAGATGTCCAACTGCTCCAACTGCTCGTTAGATGTAACAAAATAGTGCTTAGATGTACCAAAATTCAGAGATGTCCAACTGCTCGTTAGATGTAACAAAATAGTACTTACATGTAACAAAATAGTGCTTAGATGTACCAAAATTTAGAGATGTCCAACTGCTCATTAGATGTAACAAAATAGTACTTACATGTAACAAAATAGTGCTTAAATGTACCAAAATTCAGAGATGTCCAACTGCTCATTAGATGTAACAAAATAGTACTTACATGTAACAAAATAGTGCTTAGATGTACCAAAATTCAGAGATGTAGCAACATGCGAAACAATCCATGGATGCACCAAAATGCATGAATCTGTGCAAAAACTACATGTTGGATCCTAAAAAATACATAGAAGACGATCAAGAGATAGTATCCTACTTCAAATAATAATAAGCTACTGCCCTATAATCAGATAGCAACGTACATAGGAGGAGCAGCTAGCTAGCTTGCAGGTCCTCCTAATGACACCATTAAGACGGTCTGCTTGCCCTCCCAACTGCCAAGACAAACAATGTGACGGTGGCCTCTATGTTGTCAGCTAAGAGCAACTACAATAAGGTCCAGTCAGCAGACTATAAGACTTAAAATAGTATATTTGTGCTTAGTTGGATGAGAGAGAAGAGGAGTGGATGCTTAGTTAAGAGCCAGCTAGAGCACATGCTCCTAGGCACTAAGTGAGAGTGAAAAGTGGGTCATACATTAATAAAGTAATATATTTTTACCTCTAACTATTGTACATATTAGCTATTATATTGACTCTAGATCACATGGACATGGCTTATAGCCAACAACTGGCTCTACTATTGCCCTTGCTCTAATGTCAACCCATAATCTGCGAGGGTGAGCCGGCTCTGCGGTGGATCCGCACAGTAAACATTGGATTAAATGCCTGCGCGTCTGTCTCAGTCTTGCTGCCTCCTTAATCTTCACCTGTGAACCGAGCAGACCACGGCCACCGGCCTCGCTCACATGCACACCATCATCATCTTGTCTGGATCGGTCCGGCTAAAACAAATCCAGCACCGTGGATTTTGTCTCTAAATTTCTCAGCAGCAGACGGGTGAAGAGATAGGCACTATGGCTGAGGTACTGATCAGCTTGCTGCGTCGTGGATGCGTCGCCCCGTCGATGTGCCGTCAAAAACACACGACTGCAATGTACTAGAAGGATGCGGAACCCCGCCGTCGATTCACCGCAGTGCGCCACCCGCCCGAAAAACCGCCGCCGTCCTTCGTCGCCTCCCCGCCTCGAAGCGGCTGCTGGTCGTCGCCTCCGACGAAGAGAAATCGTGCGGGAAGTGAAAAGAGGGGTTCGAGGGAGGAGGAGGCGAATGGGGAATTTTTGGACCGGGCTGCCTCTCTCTCGAATATTCCTCTCTAGGCGGACTCGGTGGGAGGATGGAAGTCGTCTGATCCCGATCGGACGTGACAGCTCGCGAGCACCGCATAAGACAAGGCGGTGTCCAGGCACGAGATAGATTTTGGGCACAAACGTACGTGCATCGGCTAACTCTTACCGTACATCCATGTCGAAGCTCTCCCTGCAGTAAGCGAGTTGGTGATGCACCACGCTCGGCTTCAACTACCCGTCATTTCACAGATCCACGTGATGTGACGCCGACCGCCACTTGCACCGAAATTAACTCACAAAATCACTGTCGCGCGGGCCATAACGTCACATGGCGCAAGTTGCGCCCACCCCCGTCTGGCGATTCTAGTTCATCGACGTCGCTGTGATGATCTCCGCCACATCACTCCGTAATTCCGTATCCTGGTTTGGGCGTTTGGCCGCTAGCTGTTGGCGAGACGACGGCTCTCACCTCTCAGGCTGGAATGGGACTATGATATTTCTCGGCTTGCATTAACTGCACCGAATACGGCGGGCACAGCGCGAAAACTGCATCGATACGCCGGAGTTGTAGCCATCGGTCCGGTGCGATCGACGGTATAGTCAGTTAGGGTATCTCCAACGGATCGACCTAAAACGTCTGAGCACGTCTGAGCCCATCCGTGCGGATGTGCGGGACGTGCGTAGTCTTCCAGCAGTCGACCCATCCAGACTGACGCGTCCGGCTCGACCCATTTATGCACCTAATTTGGGCAACGGTTGCGTCGACTAGGATAGCGTGCGGCCTCCCGTGTCCTCCCGCGGTAGCCGAGGGCCCGTTTGCTAGTGATCTAACGGCTTTCTTCCACTAGCCATCAATCAATGGAGAGAGGAAGGCTGCTCCAATAGGCTGGCCGCGCCGCTTAGCCCCGCCCCGCGCCTACCCTCCTGTCGTCATACTTCAATGTTGTCGCTTCGGCCTCCACGCCAGCATCCAATGTCGTGCTTTTTAAACTAGCCATTCGCGGCCATCTTTCTTTCACACCACACCATACCAACCGATACCAGTAGCTAGCCATGGTCGGCGGCATTGGATCGAGGGGAGGGCGTCTAGGACGACCACCAGGGCCTTGCTCACCGTCAGCGTCGTTTTCAAGTACGATGGCGAAGACATGCTCATCGTCGCGTGTTCGGCGACACCATGTGCCGTTGCTGCTACCACTCTGACTCTGATTCCGACGAGTAGACCGCACTAGAGTAGGATGTGTACTCGCTATGTATCGTGTTTCGAATGAAATTTGCAATGTGAGTGTCGGCCATTTGCAACGACAAGTTTTTATTCAAATATTGTACAAGCCTAGAACAATATTCTACGCGCCACCTACGGCGCTCGCGGCGGTGGCGCCGGCGGGTCGGCGAGCCACCATTCTTCTTTGAGAGAGCGGTAGATCGCTTCCTGCGTCTACAAATCCTTCACAACTTGGACGAGGCGGGCACGCAGGTACGAGTCGTTGGGATTGGCCTGCACCGCTTCCCGGAGCTCGTCGCACACGTCTGCGAGCGTAACACGCCGCCGGTGCTCCGGCAGAAAGATACAGTCTATCACCTCCCACAAGAAAGGCACGCCAGTGGTTCTGTTGTAGTCGTTGTGAGTGCGCCGCCGGTGGTTGAACCTCATCCTGTATATCTGCGGGCACCCCGGAATCGGAGGCGGCAGCACGTCCGGTAACTCCCGCGCGGTTTGGCCACCACGAGGGCAACGGGCGCTCGGGATCTTTTGTGCGGATGTCAGGGTTGCCATGGAGGACAGTGTGGCGACGGCGACGCAAACGGCCAGACATGGTGGTTTTGTGGTGGTGGCGGTGGTGGTGGGGGACTGGTTGTGCCTATCTCGAGTGGCCTCCCCTTTTTATCGGTGTGCCTGGACGCGGCGGGAAATGTTTAGAACAGGCGGGAGGGGGGGGGGGGGGACACACACTAGAAATACACCAGCACCAGCGTTAGTGAGGGTCTATATGCCAAACGTGGACACATGGGTCACGCCGCTGAGCGCGGTTGGCCAGACAGACCGGACCACGATCTAAAAGTGACCGCGTACCAACACAATAGAGAGAAACGGATCATTTCTGTTGGTCATTTTGGTCCACCCGGAATATACGTGTTCGTATGAGCCTCGCCGTCTGTCATATTCAATGCGAGATTTGGGTGCTCGCTTATTCAAGTTGGATCAGGATACGTATGGCTGGCGCCTATTGCACCCGAAGGGTGTCAGGATATTTTCTCCTGAGATGGGTGGTGTCGTCGACCCGAGCAGACGCGCGCGGTGCACAGACCCCATAAACGCGGAAATCAGTAGCACGTTTGCACGCCCCATGCGGTTCATGCCGCCTGCCATGACGCGTCTATAAAAAACCGACCACACCCAGCTTCTCACCGTGCCAGTCAGTCGTCCCTCTCCCTCCTCGCCTTCCTCCTCTTGCTGCACTCTCCGACCAGCAACTCAGCAAGGCAGTACAAACAGTGGTCGATCAGAAGAGACACGGTAGGACTCCACCGGAAGCAGCTCGATCGGCCGGATCAAGCGGTTTTTTCTGCGCAGATCGAGATGGCTACCGGGGCGGAGGCCGTCCGGCCCTTTGCCGCCGCGGACAACGTCGAGGTGGAGCTCCCGGTGCGGACAACGTCTCATCGGCGGCGGCGGCTTCCATGGCACGCTGGACAGTGTGTTAGACCGATGCTTTAAACCGGAAGCACCATCGCAACCTGAAGCTCGGTTATACTAGCGATGATCTCCAGCACATCAAGCTACTCCCTCCGTTTCAAAATATAAGATGTTTTAGCTTTGCGTATCTAGACCTCTTTTAATGTGTAGGTTTATTTAGATTTAAAGTGAACCGACACATCATAAAAGGTCTAGATATACTCTCTTTATAAAGTTAAAACATCTTATATTTTGAAATGGAGGGAGTAGAACAGAGAGTCGGTGTACATGAAAATATGATTATTATTGCACACTCATTACATATGGTGTGCTCCCAAGACATTGGAGAACAAATAACAAGCTCTGAATTTTTTTAATCGTTTTGAGTGGTGGTTTGCACGAATGTGTATTGATCATGTCACCGAGTAGTGGTTCGTTCACAAAAATGTGTATCAGCAGTATTTGTAAGATCAACCGAGAGTTATTTACTCCCTCCGATCCAAATTAATTGACTCAGATTTGACTACATTCGGATGTATGTAGACATGTTTTAATACTAGATATATCCGAATCTAGAAAAACTTGCGTCAATTAATTTGGATCGGAGGGAGTAATTAAATCTCATCTGGGAGCACTTGAAATGTTCTCTGCTTGTACATGGCTGTGAAATCTCATCCGGTTTATGGGAGTTTTCCGTCACCATTTGAGACCGTGATGATGGAGTTCTTGGGTGCTGATACTTGAATTTATCCAATACTGCGTGGACTGTTTGTATCAGCATGCTGTAGCGACCTGAAAGTAGGAGTACTAAATTAGCGACACTAATTATGGATAAGGAGGGAGTACTAATCCTTTTTCAACATTGTTTATCGATCAGTCTGTTAGGAAATTTCATGTCTCATTCCACCTGTCATGATCCACTCCCGTACGTCTCCCGTTTTGATTTTCTTGATATGCACTGATGGCAAGGAGGAGTGTTGTTAAGCACCCTAGCATCCCTCTCCTTCTAAATGTGCCATGCAATGAGAGTGGCCGCAAAGCGGAGGCTGCAAGGTAGGAATAACATTGGTCTTTACCAATAGTCCCATGCTCAGCTTCTTTTGTCATTCCCAGTTGCAGCAAGTCAAAGCTTCCTGAAGATGGAATAAATTCCTCCCATCTTGCCCCCCCCCCCCCCCCTCTTCTGGTGTTGTGTCGAGCATCGCCGGAGGACGTGTGGAGGTGTGTCTCCAGCGGATCTCACTAGATTTGGTTGGCGTTCCTTCTGATTTACGCTTCCCTTCATTAGCGGCGGTTGCTGCTCTCGTGCGCTGGTCGTCTGGGACCCTAGCATGACGACTTTCCATCTATCTACTACAACAAGTTCTACTACGGCAAGGTTTACCCAGCTCTAGTGAGGGAGGAACGAGGACAGTGGTGCGCCTTCCGCTCGCTCGAATGCTTGTAGAGTCGTCGCTAGATGGTTCAAGGACTTGTTTGTAATTTTTATTACTTTTGGATTTCTTAGTACCACAGTTGCGGATTATGAATAGATTGGAGGATTTTTCGCAAAAAAAGAAAGTTCTTCTCCCTATCAATGTTTCTTGACCATGTGGTGTCGATGGCTGGACATGATTTGTTTCGATGGAATTTGCATGACAAGGCATCATTGCAGTAAAATCAATGTACCAGACGTTAGTCTAGGTAGGTGACCCAACTAATAATAGTAATTAAACTTGAAAATGAAGGTCTTGTTAAAGATTAGTGCTTGCCTTTTGTATCTAAGATGATGTGTCATTTTTATTAAAGAGGAATTGGCATAACAAGAAAAAATATTGCTTCTGTCGCCTATAATCTGTATTGGCCCACCATCGCCTTAGGTTGTTCCCATATTTAACAATATCGTTTGATGTTTATTTTATTTTTTTGGTTTATGAGTTGTGTGCATCTTGGTATGTAGAGGCCAGGATGTAACCATCTTCATTGTATCGCCTTGATGTGACCTTTGAGCTAAGAAAAACTCCCTTTATAAAAAAATATCTATGTTTCTTTCTCGGTGAGGGCTATCATTCTCCAAAAGCAAGAAAAAAAGCTCTATTTTCCCCAAACATCACCATTGCCAAATAAAAACGCCCACATGCATGGTTACTATTCTAGACACAAATCAGAATGCGTTACCATAACCACATCCGTATTTGATCACATATATGCCTAGGCTAATTAAGCGCCTTGCTTCAACCTCAAACAGAGCTCTCCTAGTCTCCCAACAGCGATCGAATGTGATTGTGATTGAACCACTTGGACGGCCACAATTATGTAACACATTCACCGTCACGCTACACTGTCACGACCCAAGTTGTCAGAGCCCTTGGTGATTTTTGTTCGCTAGCGTCGCTGTAATCTGGTCCCCGCACCGGCACATATTCCAATTTGGTCAGGAAGAGTATATTTCGCATGCTGTTGCACTTAATGCAGTGGAGACTTTGAATTTGGCTATATAATTGATTGGTCTATGTGTGCGTTTTGTTTCCATATTACAAACCAAAATATCTATAAAAAGGACCAAAAACCAATTGGACCTGATGTATTGGGAGGGCCGCTGGGGGCCATGGTCCCAATGCACCGAGCAGGTGTCCAGACGCTTCCAATAGCGGCCATCCCACATTGGTACAAAAATTCTATTGGAGACGTCGGTGCAGATGCTCTTAGGTAAGAATAGATATCATCTTTTGCAATAGGGGCTGGTTTAGCTTCTCTTGTCACTCTCAATAGTTGCAGGCAGGGCATAAATGTCCTCTCCTTATCGATGTTTCATTTTCTTGTCATTGTCCGAAAGAAAGAAAGAAAAAGAAACCAAAATTTCAAAAGCATCGTTGTTGACAAATAAATCGTCACATGCATGGTTACTACAGCAGACGCAAAATGTGTGGTCGCCCACGTTCAAATTTGACAAACAACATGGTCGTCCTTGCATACTCACCCTGGCTAATTAAACTCCTCGCTTCCACCTCAAACGGGGCTCACCCAACCATTGAGCGGATGCAGTTGTTAGGGGGGGGGGGGGGGGGTCCAAGATGTTAGCGGCGACAAAATAGTTATACAATAGAACTAAATCGAATCTTAAATATATGTAGGTTTGTTATTCGAAGGCACGTTTTATAACTAAATCTTTATTTTATTTTATTTACGACAACAAACCCATTAAACGAGTCTATGATCTCATGAATAGTAAAATTTATAGAATTTTTCTTTATAAATTTGAATAACCATATAAGGTTGTATAAAAACTCTAAATAAATCAAAGGGTGGATCTAGTATATGAGCATGTTAGTCAAAGAAGAAATTCATCATAAAAGAGATAAACATGAAAATATACCAAGTCTTCTATTCTATACTATGTATATCAAAATGTATCAGTATATGTTTTGCGATAAAAATGGTGTAAGCTACATTCTACTAGTTTGAGTGTAGGTCTCTGCCTCGACCTATCAAATAAATCAATAACTTAATAATTAGTAAATCACTAAATAATTCATAAAAAAATGCCGGTGTATATAATCCACAAATGATCTGATAAAACAATTTCTATTAGATGGGGTAATCGAACTAACAATTCTGTTAGCCAACATGCAATATATCTGGGGATGATGTGGTGGTGGAATGTCGCATTTGATAGTTCCTAGACATACAAGAGTTGTGATTTGTGTCTTCGCTAAACAGTAATCACGGACACGATGACGCTTGAATACAAAATCCTGATCCCGGTGACGGTGCTCAACCAACGACACCCTGATCCAGTTAGGCACCACTACGGACAAAGCGAAGAAGGAAGAAATAAGCCGACTAGATCGTCAAGGAAAACCGAGTAGAGCAAAAAAATTAGATGCGTACCATGGATCAGTTGATCGATCTTTGGTCTTGCCGATGCTTCAATAGGTATGAATTATCTCTTAACGGCTAAATATTTGGCTTGACTCATAAAGCTTCAGCATATTAGCATTAAAACTAGTGCTAGCCCCCGCTACTTATCCTTAAGGGGGGCCTGGCTACCCCTCGCTCCTCCCGGATCCGCCTCTAGCGGTTGTGATGTAACCCACCGTCGTCGTGCCATAGTCTCACAATGCAAGTTGCGAGATCCGTCCACCATTTTTGTTCATTCGTGTCACTGTAATCTGCTCCTAAGACGGCCACGCATCCCTGCTTGGATACTAGAGTATAACGGGAGGCGAGGACCGGAAAAGGAAGATATTTGGCATGCATTTGCACATAATGCAGCCGAGCCGTAGCATTATGTCCGATGGTATGGTTATTATAGATGTCACGATAGGTTGAGTCAGGTTCGGCCAGAGTATACAGAGTTTGGTTCTTATTTAACGATCCTCCATGTCGTCTTGTGTAACGCTATATTTGTGTGTTGGCCTCGGACCGATATTGTCCTCCAGGCGGTCGGGATCGACTGCGAGCTGTGTGAGCTCAGCCGGTTGCATTGCACCGAATTACGAATATTTTGACGAAGCGAATGTGTAAATGGACGGTTGGTCGGAGCATGCATATATGTTCTGCCGTGATGTTCATTGTGTTCATTTCTATGGCACAGATGAACGCTGAACTGATTGCCGAGAGGCACACGTCAAGGAAACTCTTAATTTGCCAGAGTCTTGGAAAAAAAAGAAATAGTCGGCAAACAAATAGTTGACAGCAAAATAGCAAAAAAAAAAGGTGGAAAACAGAGGCCCTCGGTAAACACGAGGAAAACCCTCCCAAAATAAACCACTCGGCTGGTCCTAGTGGGAGTATCATACCTAGTATCATGCATGACATGTTGGTAAAAATTTGATGTGACACAACAGTTAATAAAAAAAGAGATGGTTAGAGTATTATAGGTACATACAGTATCATAGCACGTAAAACTACAATTTTGCATTGAGATTCTACAAATTATTAAATTAAGTACTAGTAAGATACTACCATATGATACAATACACTATAGAGATAGTATCATACACTAATATCATATGCATGATACTAATATTATAATACTACCACTATGACCAACGTATGGATACATGCCCGTCATCCGCCATTAACGGTGATGAGATGGCATGCATGACTCTTTTCCCAGCTCTTTACCGGTTGAAGATACGCCGACCACCTTTGTCGTCAGTATGGTATGCTCTCCGCAAAGCCTTTGCCGAGAGTATAAGTGGAAAATAGCTAATCACTAATTTTGTGTAGTGTAAGTATTACCTCGTGGTACATTGACATCAGCTTGAGGTACAATACAATGCATTACCACAAACTGGTACGCAACCTAGAAAACAACTTCTCAAGATCTGCTCTACCGAAAAAAAAATCTATAGTGACCTAGGTAGGAATAACTCTCATCTTTTTGCAGTAGTCGCTGGTTTAGATTCTCTTTCACTCTCGGTTGCAGGCGAGGCATAAATGTGCCTTTCCTTATCGATGTTTCTTTCTCTTGTCATTCTCCGAAAGAAAGAAAAAAAGAAACCCAAAAATTCCAAAGCATCACTGTTGCCAAACAAAAACGTCACATGCATGGTTACTACGGCAGACCCAAAATAGGTGGTCACAAACTCACAACCACGTTCAAATTTGGCGGACAACAGCGTCCATACGTACATGCCTTGGCTAACTAAGCTCCTCGCTTCCACCTCAATCAGGTCCCTCCCAATAGTGATGCAACCCCATCGCTGTCACGCCATACTGTCACGGCGCAAGTTGCGACCGCCCTTGGTCATTTTTGTTCATTCATGTCTCTGTAATCTGCTCCCAAGATCGACGTATATCTCGATTCGGCCACCGTTAGGGGAGGCGACGACTGGAGAAGGTGACACAGATATTTGGCACTCACTTAATGTACCAGAGTCATACCATTCTGTCCGATGGTACGGTTAGTTATGGGCGTCACGTCGTTCTTGTGTCAGATTTGCCTAGAAAATATGGGTTTGGTAGGGAACCTCTCACCATCGATCATATACAATGTTAGATTTGTGTGTTCGCTTTCGATCGTTATGGTCCTCTAGGGTGGATCGACCGTGAGCTTTGTGAGCTCGTCGGTTGCATTCTTGCACGCAAAAAATCTTAGAGCACGTTTGGCACCCAGGTTTCATTGTATCCATTTCATTTGTACCAAACGAAATGAATACATGGGTTTATTTCATTTATATTGTGATTCCAAAAACACAAACATGTTTTGGCTGCCACAAAATTCAAAAATGACTGCCACGGACTAGAATAAAAATGCAGGCATCAGACAAGATTGCAACAAGTATTTCTCATAACTTTTTAACCTCAAAACGCACATCAAAATACTAAAACATAAATTATCATTCACATATCATCCAAGTTCCAAAGTTCTAGTCCATAAAACATAGATGCATCAACATAATAAATACAATCCTTCTCCTACAATACATATGTTGAGTTATGGCTACTATGGTAACAAAGAACCTAGTTGCTGCCCTCTTCTTTTTCTTCCTCCTCTCATGATATAACTCTAGTTGTTGATCTGCCATCTACAATACATACATCAAGGGAAACTGAGTAGAGTAATAAACTTCCAGATCTACACGTAAGCTAGAACAGAGTGCAGTATGTAACAAGGAACCATAAGCGGAGCTCTTTTCTGCAAGCTTCACTTCGGTTCCTCCGTAATCAGGTCGTATAATAGTGCCACCTTCCTTCAACTCAACTGGATTAAGACAAAGGGATAGCTTAGAAATTACAGAGCTAACAATTGTGCTGTAGTGTATGGAGTATAAATCTTTTCAAACAGTTCAACGATAACTCAATGTCATAGCAAATGATAGAGCCATTACAAAAAAAAAATCATCTAGGCTGCTCAAGACGTGATGGTCATTACTCCAGCAATATGATTTTACATGACACCAGAGCCATTACTAAAAATTCAATGTCATAGCAAATCTAGCTGATCTGTAAATCTAGCTGTCTGCACTAAGAAGTTGTAGTGCTAGCTGTCTGCTGCAAATAATTTCACTCCCTAAGACGTCGGATCACCAGATCAGGCCATGGTCTGCAAGACTAAGCTGCATCGACTACTTAATCATTTATATACCTAATCCGGAGCAACCAGTACAATGTTCTCCAAACGATCTCGACTATGAAAGGATCTCGCCTATGAAAGGATGCAGGCAACAATGTTTAGATGCATGGAAAGACTAATAATTAGATAATAAATAAAACTAGCAACAGTGCAAGATTCAGAGAAAAATAAAGAAAAATAACTGCTACTACTATCTATCTATCTATTAGGTACCACGACTTGCTAAGACCGGCCGCATGTGAAAATGAATTACACTGACACAAACTGTGAATGGTTATAAAAAGTAGGATACCAAGCAGCCAGCGACATGTCTTCCTAAAAATGAATCTGAAATACTATCCTATGGTTGGAAAAATAGTCTTTTAGCACAACTTCATAAGAATAAATCGTACTCTATTTAATATTGGTGTCTAGAGACATGTAAAACACACAACCTATCTTTCAAAAAATCTATCAGGAGATCCGAACACATTGTCTATAACAAAGACTGTTGTGAGCCACAAGTTTCAGACACGACGTACAAAACACTACAAACAATATCTGGCATCAGCTTTCTTCATATTCCTAGAACTCGTTCATCACTGCAAACACTTGGCATCTCTCCACTAGACTCATGTAAGTACAACAACCAAATTGACAAAATTTTTTTTGACAGCTATCTGCTGAATACCCTCTGAATCTTATGTTGCATTGAAGAGAAGAGGAGGGCAAAGCGTAGTAGCTTGTAATCCAGCCTTAACTGAATGGCTCAGGCTAGCTGCAGTGTCTTCTTCGATAAAGAGCTTCAGAGTCTACTTCCTAAAATTAAAAGTGCACATACGTATTCTTTTGGAGTATTCTTTTGGACAACAGGGAGCTTCTATTTCATGAACTGTATTTATACGATTTCTTACGTACCAAAATATTTACATGGAGATAATCAACAATGTAAAGAGACATAAGGAAACAGAAAAAAAAGAGAACCTATGCTACTTGGGTTTCTAACAATGGTTACTGGATCAATTATTCAATTGTACAAATCATCTTCATCTGACTATTCTTCAATAAATTTTAAGACAATGAAAACCTTCTTGTGTCACTTGATTAAGCCAGTATACCACTTAAACAAGAATCAATCAAGAATATCACAGAGAGAAAAGGACGGCGAGAGCCTACCGTAGATGCCGAGGCAGATGAAAGGGATGAGGTGGAGGAGCATGTGAAAGGTTAGGGACGAGGTGAGAGGTCAAAACTCGTGGTCGGCTACTCCAGAGGTTCTCAATTCAACGATCTTGTCCTGCTAAAACTGCAGATCTGGTGAGCCTTATATGGTTAGAGTTAAGAAAAGGGGCCGAACGGATGAGAAAGAGAGTAGAAGAAGAGATGTTGAGGAGGACGCATACCTTGCCGGGGTGGGTGAGATGAGGTAAACGGCGGATCGCCGGAGGCGGGATACTACCAGCATGGGTGAGATGAGATCTCGGTGGGGAGGATCTATGGCGTGGAGCGGATTCAGGGGGTGAGGGTCAAGTTGGGAGTTGTGAGTTCAGAGGCGGGTGGAGACACCACCGGTGGCCGGGAGTCATGGTGGCGGGGTAGTGGTGGGCGACATAACTCGTGAGAGGAAGAAGAGAGTGATGGGGAGAGATGGGTGAGGAGATTGCGAGAAAATGACAGGGGGATGGACAAGAATTTGGAAACAACATGGTGTCTATTCTATGGAATTGGTAAATGAATTCTACGCCTAATTCCTTGACAGCCAAACATGATAACACCAGAATTGCGAAATGAATTCCGTGATTCCTGATCCAAATGATGGATACCAAACGACCTCTTACGGTATTTTGACACGTATGTGTTGTTGTGCTTTGTTGAAATAAATTGTCTAGCCTTTTCCATCAGTTCGGACTGTTGGTTGCGTTGGCTAGTGCATTGATGACCCAAATTATATCGAGCTCGTTGGGGAACCTAAGAGGAAGGTATGATGAGCACAGCAGCAAGTTTTCCCTCAGTACGAAACCAAGGTTATCAATCCAGTAGAAGCAAGGAAACACCCCAAAGGTGTAGCTAGCTGAACGATGGCAGGGCGCACTAGCAGCAACATGGATACCTGCACAACACAACCATAGAACTCTGTCCCCAACTTGCGATGAGGTTATCAATCTCACCGGTTTTGTTGAAAACAAAGGATTAAACGTATCAAAAGGAATGAAGTAATAATTTGCAGAAAGTAAACACAAAGCAGTAAACAGTTTATAGATTGAATGTAAAAGAAAGGACCGGGATCCATAGTTCACTAGAGGTGGCTCTCCTTAAGATAGATAACATGTTGGGTGAACAAATTACAGCGGGGCAATTGACAAATATCGAGAAAGCAATACATGCATGTACTAATCATCTTGACTCCTTTGAGATTCGATTGGGCATTACAACATTATACATAGACCGCCATCCAACTGCATCTATGACTAATAATCCACCTTCAGATTATCATCCGAACCCTCTCTAGTATTAAGTTGCAAGCAACAGATTATTGCTTTACGAATTGGGTGTAATGTAAACGATACGATTGTTCTATGAACAAAGGATTGTTGTTTTCTCCCTAGTAGCAACAACACATCTAGTACCTTAGAGATTTCTGTCACTTCCCCAGATTACCAGAGGCATGAACCCACTATGGAGCATAAATACTAACTCTTGGAGTTGCTAGCATCTACTTGACCAAGATAGCTACTAACAACGGAAAGCATGCAAGATCACAAATAACAAAGACATGATAGAATCAATAATCAATCTGAAATAGCATCTCAATATCCATCGGATCCCCGCAAACACAACATGCAGAATTACAAATAGATGACCTTGATCATAAACAGAGCTCACAAGATCTAGACATGAAAGCACAAAGGAGAAGAACCAGCCATCTAGCTACTATATGGATCCGTAGTCCAAGGATGAACTACTCACGCATCACACCGGAGGATTGCATGGTGATGAAGAAGGCCTCTAGGGTGAAATCCCCTCTCCGGCAGGGTGCCGGGAAGAGCTTCAGATCCCTCCCGATCTAGGGATGGAGATGACGGCGCCTACAGAATCTTTCGTGGATTTTTTGATCGAGTACTTAGGGTTTTCGTCCCGAGGGCATCTTATAGGAGGAAGGAGAGGCTGAGGGGGTGCTGGGGTCGGCCAGACCACCCCTGGCATGGGCCAGTCCTGGCCGCGCAACCAGGTGGTGTGGCTGGCCCCCAGCCCTTCTCCGTCTCGTATTCTGGCATCTGATGACTTCCGGAAAAATAGGCACTTTGGCTTTTGTCCCGTCCAATTCCGAGAATATTCATTTTCTGACTTTCTTGGAACCAAAAACAGCAGAAAACAGGCAGCTGGCACTGTGGCTCTTGTTAATAGGTTAGTCCAAGAAATCATATGAAAAGTACTCCAAAGTGTGGATAAAACACAAGAAAGTGGAGAAAACCAAGCATGGAACATCAAAAATTATAGATACATTTGCAATGTATCATGCATGCAATTCAATTTTCCAAGAGGTTGTTGACAATAAACTGTTTCTTGAAGAGAGCCATGGAGAAAAGCGTTTTTGATATCGAGTTGATGGATGGGCCAAAAAGAAGAAACGACGATGCTAAGAACAGTACAAATAGTGCTGGGTTTGACAACTGAAGAGAAAGTCTCATCATAATCGATACCGTGTTGCTGAGAGTAACCACGACATACCCATCGAGCTTTATAACGTGCAAGACTTCCATCTGAATTTAATTTGTGTCGAAAAACCCATATGTCGGAAACTATATTAGTGTTTGATGGACGAGGAACTAATTGCCATGTATTATTTTGAACGAGCGCATCATATTCATCTTTCATGGCTGCGGCCCAATTAGGATCTAGGAGAGCTGATTTGTAAGATTTAGGAATAGAGGAAGAACATAGAGATGCATTGAGATTTAGGTCTTTATATAAACAAATTCTCTCCTACCTCGTTGACAGCTTACTATGATGCAGACTGGACTGGTTGCTCCGATACTCGATGGTCCTGATGACCCACAAGTATGGGGGTGTATTGCAGTATTTTCGAGGGAAGTGAAACCCAATTTATTGATTCGACACAAGGGGAGCCAAAGAATATTTATAAGCCTTAGCAACTGAGTTGTCAATTCAGCTGCACCTGGAAACAATCTTGCTCACAGAAGTTTATCAGTAGCAACAGTTTTGTAGTAGGAATAGCAAAGTAGCAACAGTAGCAAACTAAAGACAGCAGTAATAAAAGCAGTAAACAGTGGGATTCGAGTGCGGTAGGCATAGGGATGGATGGACGGGCGTTGCATGGACAATACAATTCACAAAGCAATCAAAACATAGGGCAATTGCAGATAAATAAGATAAAGCATCTAAGTACTAGACAATCCTAGGCATGTGTTCCATATATAGTCATACGTGCTCGCAATGAGAACTTGCACAACATCTTTTGTCCTGCCAGCCCGTTTGCAGCGGGGCCTCTAGGGAACTACTGGCAATTAAGGTGCTCCTTTTAATAGAGCACCGGAGCAAAGCATTAACACTCCGTGAACACATGTGATCCTCACATCAAAGCCATTCCCTTCCGGTTATTCCGATTTCTGTCACTTCGGGGCCATAGGTTCCGGACAACAACTTGTGTAAACAACTTGTAGATAAGACCAAAAACAATACTATCATAATGAATCAATAACATGTTCAGATCTGAAATCATGGCACTCGGGCCCTAGTGATAAGCATTAAGCACAACAAGTCGCGAAAGTCATAAAGCACTAATAAAAGATACTAGGCACCATGCCCTAACAATTTGATGCCATTACATGAACGATCTCATTCAATCCCTACCATCCCCATAGCCTACAGCAGGGGATTACCCACTCATAGATGGGGGAAACATGGATGGTCGATGGAGATGATGGTGGAGATCGATGGAGATGGCTCCGGGGGCACTTTCCCATCCCGGCAGGGTGCCGGAACAGAGACTTTCTGTCCCCCGAATCTCCCCTTCGGTGGTGGCGGCGCTGCGGAACTTCTTCTGGAAAAACGTCGAACCCTCCCGGAGTTTTTAGGTCAGAAGGCTTCTTATAGGTGAAGAGGGAGACCGAGGGGGTGACTGGGGCCACCACACCATTCCCTGGCGCGGCCAGGCCCAGCCCGCGCCTGGGGGGGGGGGGGTGTGGCCAGCCCCTGGCCCTCCTCCGTCTCGTATTCTAGCTCCTGGAGTGTTCTGGAAAAATAAGCACTTTGGCTTTTGTTCCATCCAATTCCGAGAATATTCATTTTCTGACTTTCCTAGAACCAAAAACAGCAGAAAACAGGCAGCTGGCACTATGGCTCTTGTTAATAGGTTAGTCCAAGAAATCATATGAAAAGTACTCCAAAGTGCGGACAAAACACAAGAAAGTGGATAAAACCAAGCATGGAGCATCAAAAATTATAGATACATTTGCAATGTATCAACATCCCCAAGCTTAACTCCTGCTCGTCCTCGAGTAGGTAAGTTATAAAAAGAAAGAATAATTTTTTTGAGGTGATATGCACCATCATAAACTTGATCAAAGTATTTGTAAAACATTCAAAGCTGGGATCATAGTACTTCAATCATAACATGAAAGACAAAGTTCTAGCAATAAGACAAAGAAACTATGTTGCAACATGAAACAGGCACAAACAAAAGATTCATGAATAACAATGCTTTGCAAGACGTTTGTTCGTTTCACATAAAGAAAACATAGCATAGTGGCATCCAGCTTGTCCCTCATAGAGTATCAAACATAAATGCATAGGACACCTTCAAAGTTTACAAGAGTGACTAGATACAAATAGTTTAAAACAAGCAATATCAAGGTATGCATCAATCAACAAGTCTTGGGACAATGCACAAAGAACTAAGAATGGCCACTATGCTCTCAAGAAAGTGCTCATAGAATGTGTGGAGACTCAACAAGGAAACGAACAGGTATTGAAAAGTTTGAAAGGCTTCCAAATGCTGAAAGTATGGTACTCATTAGCTTTGAGCTCTCATTGCCCCTATCATAAGCATCTTCAATGTGATTAAGGTGAAAGTGACACAACTAAGAGGATATGCTTGACAAGTTATAAATCAAAGTCTCATGCCCCTTACTTACGAAGACCGATCCTCATGCTACTCAACTTCAGTCACGAGTAAGCTCTTGTCATTGTAAGTATATACGTATCATAGAGAACCGCTAATGGGGTACCCCTTGCACATGATACAGGAGCTATCCCATAATCAAAATGACAAGGCAAGCAGACAATGAGTATCTCAGCGATCTTTTTATTTACTATGTGCATAGAATTTTATTGAGGATGCTTCATAGAATGCTCATCATGGTTATGCTGCAAGTTTCCACCATGATTAGGCATGGCTTAGGCTAGCGGCCCAGGCGTTTCTCTAACATACATACAAATTCCATGATCTTACAAGTTCCACTTTTATTTCACACCGCCGGGATCCATAAGCAAAAGAACAAGATATCAACGAGGTACAAAGTACCAGTGCAATGTTGAAAGCATTTCCCATGATACATGGTTCTGCTAACTTCAACTTATAAAGTGCAAGCATATACGCAACAAAGAAGGACGCAATGGTTCAGGTTTATTAAGTGCAAGAAAATAAAGTGTGCCATCAAGTTCGTGAGAGCTTTACTAACTAACTTTCTCATAACAAGCAAACATTTTATTCGGAAGAAAATAAGGCATAATGAATATGCATGGAAATAACAAATAATTCTAATAGGTAGGTATGGTGGACACTTTGGCAATATTTGGTTTAAGGGAGTTGGAAACATGAGTAAAATACTCAGTGGAAGTGAAGGCTAGCAATAGTAAGGGAGCGACAAGCGAGAGAGCAATAATGGCCATAATCATGCAGAGCGACAAAACATCATTGATCAAAGCGTAAAGTGATACTACAAGTTGAAAACTAAAGGATCATAAAGGCTTATGGTGACTTGGGATAGTCATAACATGGTGTAAACATGTGCCAAGTCAACCCAAATAAAGCATCAAAGGAGAATACCACTATACTATGCTTTAATATGCTAAAACAATGCATGATTCATCCAAGGCACATTAAGCAATATCAATTGTTTATAACAAGTCATGCTACAGCAAAGAATACTAAGCATAAAGCCAAAACAATATCAAGCACGGCATGACAAAGCATAGGCCACAGTCAAAAACAAGCTCTCTTTACCACTTAAGCATGAGCTTTCCTACTCTTTTCCAAACCAAACCAAACTATTTGAATGCCAATATATGAAAGAGGAGGTCCAACCAATTTATTCAGAAAACTAAGCAAACCAATCAAACAAAAACCAAAAACAAAAACGAAAAAGAAGGCGCTCCAAGAACAACACAACTGTGCATGAAACAATAAAAATGAAGTGGTTGGAGGAAACCTGAGATTTTTATTGATGAAGAAGGGGATGCCTTGGGCATCCCCAAGCTTTGACACTTGTAATTCTTGGATATTTCTTGGGGTGACACGCGTGGCATCCCCAAGCTTGAGCTTTAGTCCATCCTTCATCTCATTACTCATTCCTTCCATACACCTGAAATTTTTCCTTTACACAATCTTTATTAGCAACATTAGTGCACTTAAGATAAATAAGTCTTAAGGTTCAGTTCTAACACCAAATAAACTTCCATTAGAACACTAGCTACTGTAGCACTTCCCTCAAAAAGCTCAATTCCCCAAAAGAACTCAAAAAGGAACCAACAAGAAGCAAATGCAGAAAATGGCAGAAATCTGTCAAAATAGACCAGCAGGTAAATAAGAATTTTTTCGAAGACCTTCTGTTGATCAAATCAAAAAGTGCTGAACTAAAGAAAGTTAGATAACAACCTGGGTCAGAAGCACAAAAATTCACGCCTCAAAAGGACGTACAGAGATTTTACATGAATTTTTACGGTGAAGCACAGAAATCTGTTTCGGGACAGCAACTTTCCCAATCATTACTTCTCTCTCATTAGAGGTTACTCTTGGCACAAAAACAAATAAAAAGGATAAGGAGCGGTTATTACTGAAGTAATAACTTCCAAGACTCATCTAAAACTTTTGGGTTATCTCCCAATAAGTACTTTTCTTTAACGCCTTTAAGTTAGGCATAAGCAGAAACTAAAATGGATAGAATAGAAGTAAGCGGAGATAATCATGGTGAAAACATTGTTTCGTTCAATGAAATCCTTTTGTTAACAAGGTTGATCAGGTATTGTTACCAAAACAATTTTATATGAGACATAACTTTGTATTCCACTAATGATTATGTTACCTCAACCTTGATAGCAATGGTCCCAATCATAATAGTTTCAAATTTTTCTCTTGGTATGGGACAATATATTTCTCCAACTTGAATGCCCTCAACATGTTCAATTGAATTTAAACCATAAGTCCTTTCAATCTTCTTGAGAAAATAGACAATGTGTTCCTTGTCATTAACATTAAAGGTCACCTTCCCTTGATTACAATTAATAACAGCTCCTGCAGTATTTAAGAAAAGATCTCCCAAGAATAATAGATATATTATCATCTTCAGGCATAAAAGTTTGAGAGGATGCTCTCATAAGAAATATGAGTTGAAGTAAAAGAGAGCATCAAGGAGCAAATTCAAAACACATTTAAGTCTAACCCACTTCCTATGCATAGGAATCATGTAAGCAAATAACAAAGTGATAGGCATAGGAAGATAAAACAAGAGTAACTTCAAAACTTTCAGCACATAGAGAGGTGTTTCAATCCCATGAAAACTTCTACAACCATATTTTCCTCTCTCGTAATAATTTTCAGTAGCCTCATGAATAAACTCAACAATATAACTATCACATAAAACATGCTTCTCATGATCTGCAAGCACTAGAGCTTTATTATAAACATTTTCAAACGAATCCTTAGGAACATAACATCCATCCTCCTTTAGTAAGCATGGAGGACAATCAAATAATGTAAGGGATAAAGAGTTACTCTCATTAGAAGGTAGGAATGGGTAGCTAATCCATTCTTCCTCCTTTTGTTCATCACTCTTCTCCTCTTTTTCATCTAATGAGATTTCAGGTTCATCAATTTCTTCTTCCATAGGATCCTACAAGGCATTAGTCTCTTCCATTTGTGGAAAGCATCTATTAAAATATTCAAGAATATAGCCATTTTCATCCTTGTAATTATCAAAGCAAAATTTAAGTATACCATAAACCTCATATTTGTAAGGTGAATCATCAATATTTTCAAGCAAGCTAGCAAGTTCAAAAACACCCTTCCAAGCAATAAATTCTTCAATTTGTTCCGCCTCATAAAAGTCATAAATTCCTTAAGCATAGGAAAATATGGTATCATTATCATTATACTCACATTGAAAAGTGAGGTGTTTATACCTCTTTCTGCAACGAGATTTATCATAGCAATAAGTAACATTATAAGTAGAGCACACGTTTCTAGCAATGGTATACAATTTATCAATTTGTTTCCATAAGTGTTTCCCTTTTTGTGATAAGAGGTGTTCCTTATAATAATATTTTTGATCTTCCGTGAACCCACCTTGCCAATAAGCTTCAGTTTCAAAGAAACCAACCATTGACAACAAGCATGATAAAGCAAGACAATAACAGACCAACGAAAATAACAACTAGAGTAGGAACTACTTTTTTTGTATTTTTGAAAAAGAAACAAGCAAACAAGGAGAAAATAAACTTAGATTGAACAATAGTGAATCCAAGTGAACTTGATAAATAAAGCTATGCTCCCCGGCAACGGCGCCAGAAAATAGTCTTGATGACGCACAAGTATAGGGGGTGTATCGCAGTATTTTCGAGGGAAGCGAAACCCAATTTATTGATTTGACATAAGAGGAGCCAAAGAATATTTATAAGCCTTAACAACTGAGTTGTCAATTCAGCTGCACCTGGAAACAATCTTTCTCACGGCAGTTTATCAGTAGCAACAATTTTATAGTAGGAATAGCAAAGTAGCAACAGTAGCAAAGTAAAGACAGCAGTAACAAAAGCAGTAAATAGTGGGATTCGAGTGCGGTAGGCATAGGGATGGATGGACGGGCGTTGCATGGACAAGACAATTCACATAGCAATCAAAACATAGAGAAATTGTAGATAAATAAGATAAAGCATCCAAGTAGTAGACAATCCTAGGCATGTGTTCCATATATAGTCATACGTGCTCGCAATGAGAACTTGCACAATATCTTTTGTCCTGCCAGCCCGTTTGCAGCGGGCCTCTAGGGAACTACTGGCAATTAAGGTGTCCCTTTTAATAGAGCACCGGAGCAAAGCATTAACACTCCGTGAACACATCTGATCCTCACATCAAAGCCATTCCCTCCGGTTATCCCGATTTCTATCACTTCAGGGCCATTGGTTCCGCACAACAACGTGTGTATACAACTTGCAGGTAAGACCATAGACAATACTATCATAATGAATCAATAACATGTTCAGATCTGAAATCATGGCACTCGCGCCCTAGTGACAAGCATTAAGCACAATAAGTCGCAACAAAGTCATAAAGCACTAATAAAAGATACTAGGCACCATGCCCTAACAATCTGATGCCATTACATGAATGATCTCATCTAATCCCTACCATCCCCATAGCCTACAGCGGGAGATTACTCACTCATAGATGGGGGAAACATGGATGGTCGATGGAGATGATGGTGGAGATCGATGGAGATGGCTTCGGGGCACTTCCCCGTCCCGGCAGGGTGCCAGAACAAAGACTTTCTGTCCCCCGAATCTCCCCTTCGGTGGTGGCGGCGCTGCGGAACTTCTTCTGGAAAAACGTCGACCCCCCCCCGGAGTTTTTAGGTCAGAAGGCTTCTTATAGGTGAAGAGTGAGACCGAGGGGGTGCCTGGGGCCACCACACCATGCCCTGGCGCAGCCAGGCCTAGCCCGCGCCTGGGGGGGTGTGGCTAGCCCCTAGCCCTCCTCCGTCTCGTATTCTGGCTCCTGGAGTGTTCTGGAAAAATAGGCACTTTGGCTTTTGTCTCGTCCAATTTCGAGAATATTTAGTTTCTGACTTTCCTGGAACCAAAAACAACAGAAAACAGGCAGCTGGCACTGTGGCTCTTGTTAATAGGTTAGTCCAAGAAATCATATGAAAAGTACTCCAAAGTGCGGACAAAACACAAGAAAGTGGATAAAACCAAGCATGGAGCATCGAAAATTATAGATACATTTGCAATGTATCAGGTCCACATCCAGATTTTGTGTTTTTCTTGATAATAATTTGGTTTCTTCGTCTTCAAAAAGGCAGGTTACGGTTTCTTGCTCGTCAGTCAAAGCTGAGTATCGCGTTGTGGCTCATGCGGTTGCTGATAAGGTTTGGTTGCGCCAGTTGCTGTCGCAGCTGCATCGCCCTATTGAGCAAGCTACATTGTTTACTGTGATAATATTTCAGCTGTTTACATGTCAGGGAATCCGGTTCAACACCGTCGTACCAAGCATATAGAGATCGACATTCATTTTGTTTGAGAGAAGGTGGCTCTCGGTCAAGTTCGTGTTTTACATGTGCCTACTTCAGCTTAGTTCGTTGATATCTTTACTAAAGGCCTGGCGACTACTCCATTTCAAGATATTCGTTTCAGTCTCAACGTCGTCAAGCCTACCATTGACACTGCGGGGAATGTTAGATTACAACTCTTGTTAGATTTAAGAGTTTTAGTCGGTTTGTTATAAGGCTAGGCCGGTGCACCTAGACCATCATATATATTTCTTGTAATTGCCATAACATTGTGAGTGATTATTATTCTATACAATTCTACATGTGCATTTGTTTATGGTAGTCATGTCGTGTCCACTGTCCAGCCTGGTCTGTTATCAGTACCGCCTGGTTTTTGCATGTGAAAACGTGCAAACGAAGGGACACTATCTATCAGCCGCGTTGTGCATATATAGGTTTAATCCGCCAAGGTGATTGGATGTGAATATCATATTTCACGAGAACAGCGGTGGTGTAGACATTTGATCGTGTACTGTAGTAATTTTTGCTCCAATAAATATTTACCTAGACACATTTACTATGGAACCTTGGAATTTTGTACTCCTCCGTTCATATTAAGTGTGGATGATTCAGTACTATCTAATTAGATGGAGCTGCTAATTCTGCATCTAATAGATGTGACGTATCCTTAATGAATTTCTCAAAAAAAAAGTATGCTTCATAATAGAGATCAAGACAATAGCCTAATGATTGAGTCGCAGTTGACGCATCCCAACAACCGGAGTTTGACCTCTGAGACGAATTTCCGGAATTCTCACTACGTTCATTTTTCTTTTATATAATAAGGGAAAAATAGTTAACGGCCATCGGTGAACCGGCCGGCCCATTCCGCCGGACAGCGACGCGCCCCCAACGAACTTCGGTCCGGGTTGACGCGCGGTAGGCTCGGCGCCACAAACAAGTGAACGCTGGAGCGCGGCATCTGTGTGCACGCCTCCGGCCTGCGACCGCATGCGCAAGGTACATGCCGCCCGCGGTACGTGCCGCGTCTATATAATGCCGAACGCCCAGCTCATCATGCCACTCATCCTGGCCTCTACATTCCTCTCAGAGCCCTCCTCTTGCTACGTTCTCACTTCTCAGCCAAGCAACGCACAGTTACCAGAACATAGGTAGGACTCGGCCGGCGATCCAGAAGAGAACGCTCAGCCGGCCGGGGTCGATCCAGTGGTGTGGTGTCCCTATCGAGATGGCTACCGGGGCGGAGACCGTCCGGCCATACCCGGCCGCCGGGAACGTGGAGGTCCTGCCCGTGCTCCTGGCCACGGAGAAGGATCGTACGGTGGATCCGGTGATCTGGGGCGACGACGAGCGGATGAAGACGGAGCTCATGGCCTGGGCCAAGGCCGTGGCGTCCATGGCGCTCCACGTCTCGTCGGCGCCGCCAGCTTCCAGGAGGCACGGGACCAAGTGTACCATTTAGACACCTAGTGTGTGCTGGACGGAGTATGTAGCTTCTCGGTCGATCGACGTCCAGCCTAGCCGGCCTGTGCGTTCTGATTGATCTCGCAGTTGCGGGAAGGTCGATAGATCTGGTGCACGGCACGACACACGTAATTGCCCGAATCTCAATCTCGTGGCATGGACATGACATCTTTCCTTGGCTAGTTTAATTACATGCCATCATTGCGAAAGTCGGATCTAATATATTAATTTTTGTTGCCTGCGTATCTCATCATTTCTTTTCCGGAAAGGGGGACATGAGATGTGCCTTCTTATTGATTATTGAGGAGTATAAACAGAGACGGTGGCGTCCATTACGCTCCACATCTACCATGTTGCGGAAGGGCATCTCTAACGGGCCGTCGCAAATTGTTGATCCAAACCGTCCGTTTTGATCCGGATGGATCAGACCACGGACGAAATTTGGCTCGTGATCTGGCCTACATGGCCAGCGCGCCCAGCGGCGTGATCCATCTTGTCCGCGGCAGCCAGTTTACTATTTTAGCAAGCGATGACCATTTTGCCAATTCTTTTCACATTTCAACACACAGACGTATACAAACAAACAAACTGACAAGCAAATAAAGTGGCAAACATGTTTCATTATCCTCTAGGCATCGCCAACAAGTGGCCAGTTAGTTCTAAATGTGCAAAACGAGACAATATCGTACAATATGTCCAAAAAATGGTACAAATGACAATCATCTATGCCATTGCCCTTCAAGCATCGCGAGACCCGGTGATGTTTTGCTTTCTCTCGCGATCCAAGCCCTTTGTTCGGGGTCAGTGAGCATGGTGACATTCTCTTCGGCCATGATCTTGGCTTCGACCTGCGATAGCCTAGACTTGGCCTCAGCCTCCATGGCCTTTGTCTTGGCCTCGGCCTCCATGAGCGTAGCCTTAGAGTTGGAACATTTGTGTCATCACCTGATCTTTGCCGTGATGCATTCTTGTGGATGCAGGTGCCCAATGTCATCGGCGTCGTGTTGCTGCTGTTGCAGCTCCTCCTCTATGCCATGCACCGCAGGGCCAAGACCCAGGAGGAGGCAACCGTGCCCAAGCCCGAGGAGGAGACTGTTAGAGTATATTTGTATATTGTAGTTTTTCCATATATTAGGGGGCTTTCTGTATACTTGCACCTGTACATGTACTATATATTCTGGCCTTTGGCCCTCTGGTAATACAAGCATCTATTACCCTAACATGGTATCAGAGCCGTAAGGCCTTTTTTTCCCTCTCCGCCGTCGCCGCCGCTCGCCCCGGCATCTCGCCGCCGCGCCCGGCCGCCGCCGCCATCCCGCCGCCGCGCCGCCACCGCTCGCCCCGGCCCCCCCGCCGCCGCCTCTGCCTCGGCCGCCGCCGCCGGATCCGCCTCCGGCCGCTCGTCCGCCGCCGCGGCCATCCCGCCGCCGCGCCCGTTCGCGTCTGGCCGCTCGTCCGCCGCTGCCGCCGACCCGCCCCGGCCGCCGCCGCCAACTCCGCCTCTCTCCGTCCCGTCCCCAGCCACTGCTTGCCCCGGCTCTCTGCTGCCGCGCTCTGCCGCCGCCGGTTCGTCTGATCTAGTTCGGACCTGAAAAAAAAAGAGCTATGTCTTCCTCATCGGGCTATGTTGCGATTTCTCGCTGCCCAGTGATTTATCATGGCGCGAATTATCCTGATTTCACTGCCTTCATGCGCATCCATATGCGCGGTCTTCGCCTTTGGAGTGTGCTTTTCGGTGAGGTCTCCTGTCCACCGCGCCCCGTTGCGCCTCCGACGCCTATTGCACCGACGCCCGTTGCCCTTGCCCCCGATGCTACTCAGGCGGTCAAGGATGCAGCCCAGAGTGCTGATGATACTGCTCGGGCTGATTATGATCGCCGGGTCTAGGAGCATTCTACTGCTACTGCGACCTACCGGCTGGATCTGGCTGACTACACTCAGTGGATAGATGAGGATGCTCGTGCTGCTGCTGTTCTCACTTCCAGTGTTCTGCCTCAGTATGCTGCTCAGTTCATGGGTCTTCTCACTGCTGCTGCTCAGTGGGCTTTTCTTCGTCAGCGCTATCAGCCGTCTAGAGATGCTCTTTATCTGTCTGTGGTTCGTCAGGAGCATGATCTTAAGCAGGGTGATTCCACTATTGATGATTTCTATACTTAGAGTGCTGCTATTTGGCGTCAGCTTGACTCTCTTCGTACAGCGGTGTGTAACATCTGTCCCTGCTGTCTGATTGTGCGCGCGGATCTGGAGTTTCAGCGCGTCTTTGAGTTCTTGTCGCGGCTCCGCAAGGAGTTTGAGCCCTGTCGTGCCCAGCTGCTTGCCCGTGGTCGTGTTCCGCTCTTTGAGGTACTGGCTGAGCTTCGTGCTGAGGAGACTCGTCTTCGTGGTGCTGGTCTTCTTGAGGTTCCTTCTGTTCTTGCTGCTCGTGGCCCCCCCGTGCCGCCGGCTTCGCGCGGTCTCTAGCACCGCCACTACTCTCTGCTCCACTGGCCCAGGGTTAGAGTCAGCCTCAGCAGCCTCGTGGTTCTCGTCCTCCCTGCGCCCACTGTGGCAAGCCTGGCTACGATATCTCTGGCTGCTGGACGAGGGATCCCCGCTTACGTCAGCAGTACCTTGCTCATCGGCAATCTAGTTCTTCAGGATCTTCTGCTGTTGCTTCTAGACCTCCTGCTGGTGCCCTGTCTGATCAGGATATTATTCGTGGTCTTCGTAGTCTGCTCGCTGCTACAGGCTCTTCCTCGTCGGATACTGCTGGTTCTGTGCCTAGTTCTTCTGGCACCGCGTGACCATCACCCTCTACACAGTCAGGTACGTCATCCCCGTGGTATCTGGATTCTGGAGCTTCTTTTCATATGACTTCTGCGTCTTCTATTCTTTCTGCTCTTCGCTCTCTTATTTCTCCTGTCCGTGTTATTACAGCTGATGGTACCTCTCTTCCTGTTTCCAGTCGAGGCACCCTCTCTACTTCCTCTTTCTTTGTTCCTGATGTTTCTCATGTTCCCAGTCTTAAGATGAACCTTTTCTCTGCTAGTCAGCTTACTGATTCTGGTTGTCGTGTCATTCTTGACACTGATTCTTGTGCTGTTCAGGACCGTCATACACAGACTCTGGTTGGAGCTGGCCCTCGCAGCATTGAGTCTCTGGGGCTATGGGAGTTAGACTGGCTTCGTGTTCCTTCCGCTGACACTTCTTCTGCCACTTCTCCTGCGGTTGCTGCTTCTGTCACTGGCTCGTTTCAGCAGTGGCATCATCGGATGGGTCATCTTTGTGGCTCCCGTTTATCGTCATTAGTTCGTCGTGATCTTCTGGGGCCTGTCTCAGGAGATGTGTCGTCTTTACATTCGTGTCAGGGTTGTAGGTTAGGTAAACAGATTCAGCTTCCCTATCCTACTAGTGTGTATGTATCTCAGCGACCTTTTGATTTAGTTCATTCAGATGTGTGGGGTCTAGCTCCCTTTGATTCAAAAGGGGGCCATCGATACTATATTTTGTTTATTGATGATTTTTCACGGTACACCTGGTTATTTTTTATGCGCTCTCGCAGTGAGGTGCTTGCTATTTATCAGCGCTTTGTGGCCATGGTTCGTACTCAGTATTCCACGCCTATTCGTGTGTTTCGTGCTGATTCTGCAGGAGAGTATATCTCCCAGCACCTGCGTGGCATCCTTGCTGAGCAGGGCACCCTTGCTCAGTTCTCGTGTCCCGACGCCCATGCTCAAAATGGTGTCGCCGAGCGTAAGCATCGTCATATTCTTGAGACTACCCATGCTATGATGATTGCTTCCTCTCTTCCGCCGCATTTCTGGGCTGAGGCCGTCGCTACGTCGACTTACCTCATTAACATTCAGGCTTCAGCTGCTCTTTAGGGTGGCATTCCTCTCGAGCGTCTCTCTGATACTTGTCCAGACTACTCGACTCTTCGTTTATTTGGTTGCATTTGCTATGTCCTTCTCCCTCCTCGCGAACGCACAAAATTGATCGCTCAGTCTGTTGAGTGTGTTTTTCTAGGCTACAGTGATGAGCATAAGGGCTATCGTTGTTGGGACCCTGTTGGTCGTCGTATGCGCATCTCTCGTGATGTCACGTTCGATGAGACGCGTCCTTTCTATCCTCGCCCCACCTCTGATACTTACCCAACGGATGATCTCTCCTTTCTTCTTTTTCCTGACACACCTTCCGCTGTCCCTTTCCTCCTTCTCCTCCTCCTGATGCGCCTCCTTTGTCTTCGGCGCCATCCTCTCCTCCGTCTAGTTCCCCTAGTTCTCCTCGTTCTCCGGCTTCGGACCCTTCCTCTGCTGTTCCTTCTTCCTCCTCTTCTGACGAGTCGTCTTCCGCGGATGAGCTTCCTTCTTCACGGCCTGTTCGTCAGTGTCGTGCTCCAGACCGTTACTCTCCTAGTCAGTATGGTCTTTCTGTAGTCTCCGAGCAGACTTATTATCGGGATGCCGCGTGTCATCCTGAATGGCAGCTTGCCATGGCTGAGGAGATCGCTGCGCTTGAGCGCACTGGCACCTGGTGTCTTGTTTCTTCCCCTTCTGGTGTTCGTCCTATCACGTGTAAGTGGGTCTATAAAATTAAGACCCGCTCTGATGGATCTCTTGAGCGCTATAAAGCGCGTCTTGTGGCTCGTGGTTTTCAGCAGGAACATGGTCGTGACTATGATGAGACTTTTGCTCCTGTGGCCCATATGACCACTGTGCGTACTCTTCTTGCTGTTGCTTCTATTCGACGCTGGTCTATGTCCCAGCTTGATGTTCAGAATGCTTTCCTTAATGGCGAGTTGAGTGAGGAGGTTTACAGGCAGCCTCCTCCTGGGTATTCTGTTTCCGATGGGATGGTTTGTCGTCTTCGACGATCTCTTTATGGCCTGAAACAGGCTCCTCGTGCCTGGTTTGAGCGCTTTGCCTCTGTGGTGACTGCTGCTGGTTTCTCTCCTAGTTCTCATGATCCATCGCTTTTTGTTCACACGTCTCCTCATGGACGCACTCTTCTCCTTCTCTATGTTGATGATATGATCATTACTGGTGATGATCTTGAGTATATTGCTTTTGTCAAGGATCGTCTCCGTGATCAGTTTCTTATGACTGATCTTGGTCCTCTTCGCTACTTTCTTGGGATTGAGGTTTCCTCCACTTCTGCTATTTTTTTATCTCTCAAGAAAAGTATATTCAGGATCTTCTTGCTCGTGCTGCTCTTGCGGATGAGCGCACTGTTGAGACTCCTATGGAGCTTAATGTTAAGCTTCATCCTTCTGATGGTGATCCTCTTCCCGATCCCACTCGTTATCGCCATCTTGTTGGGATTCTTGTTTATCTTGCTGTCACTCGTCCTGATATCTCTTATTCTGTTCATATCCTGAGCCAGTTTGTCTCAGCTCCTACCACTGTTCACTATAGTCATCTCCTCCGTGTCCTTCGTTATCTTCGTGGCACGATTACTCATCGCCTTTTCTTCCCTCGTTCTAGCTCTCTCCAGCTCCAGTGCTACTCGGATGCTACGTGGGCGAATGATCCTACGGATTGTCGTTCACTTTCTGCTTATTGTGTGTTTCTTGGTGGTTCACTTGTTGCTTGGAAGACGAAGAAACAGGTAGCGGTTTCCCGATCGAGTGTTGAGGCTGAGCTGTGGGCTATGGCTTCGGTGACTGCTGAGATGACCTGGTTACGGTGGTTGCTTGCAGATTTTGGGGTCTCTGTTACGACACCCACTCCACTTTTGTCAGACGGTACAGGTGCTATCAGTATTGCACGTGATCCGGTCAAGCATGAGCTGACCAAGCATATTGGTGTTGACGCTTTTTACACGCGTGCTCAGGTGCAAGATCAGGTTATTGCGCTCCATTATGTGCCTTCAGACTTGCAGTTGGCAGATTTCTTTACAAAGGCACAAACCCGGGCACAACATGATTTCTTACTCTCCAAACTCAGTGTTGTGGATCCACCATGAGTTTGAGGGGGGGGGGGGTGTTAGAGTATATTTGTATATTGTAGTTTCCCCATATGTTAGGGGGCTTTCTGTATACTTGCACCTGTACATGTACTATATATTCTGGCCTTTGGCCCTCTGGTAATACAAAAATCTATTACCCTAACAGAGACGTCCCAGACCGTGATCAAGACTGACGAGACCTACAACGCCAGCAACAACTCTCCTGATTTTGGCACTAATCTGGTAGCAACGTCCCAAAGGATGAAAACCAACAAGCCATGACCAATATGTGTGTGTGTCCTTAGAGATTGTGAAGCCGTGACGAGCCACTACTCGTTTCCAATCTCCTGCCGCCTTTCCTCGTCCTTCGGCGCTTGGTCAACGCAGCGTCGCCAGATTTTGGCTACATCCCCCCGGCTCCCCTCCGACTCATGCATCGCCCTAGACGCCTTGTCTCTGACAAGCTCTGCCGGCAAAAATCAGGCCCGACGCTTGGCCATTGGGAGGTCCTCCTTTATCCCTTCCCACCGTCAGATCTGCAATGGTAGCAGTGCCCTATTTTACACCATGTGCCGCAATAGAATTATTTGGGTGTCCTGAAACCAATTTTTTGGCGCCCCAAAAAATTTCTGGGTACTCATTATATATCATTGGAGATGCTATAATCATCCGGCTCCAGCGATGGAGGGGGAGGATGGCGGCACTCCTTCGGTTTGCGCTAGTGCATGTAGTCCGCTAGATGGTCCATTCACCTATTTGTAATTTTTATTACTTTTGAGTCTTTTATATTGCTATTGATGATTATTAATAGATCGGTGGGATTTCATGAAAAAGGGTAAAGAAAACATAACATGCAGAAGGACTTGTCGGTGCATATGCAGGGTAGACGACAAATGAACCGGTACGTGAAGCTGAGAGCAGGCGACCACGGCTGAAAAAACCAATCTAGGGTTCCGTTCCCCTTGTCGGTGATGCCACCGGTGGACTTGGAGCCTTGGAGGTGTGGTGGACCACAACTTCTCGTTGATGGGAGGATTTCCGTTCTTTTTAGGCTATTTTATGCGTCTTTTTTTGGGATGGTGAGACGATACCTACATCCAAAAGTCAGAATAATGTCCTCTCCATCATATCCTTGTTCTGGTGGTGCGTATAGCTCCGTCGAAGGGCGAGTGAGGGGATCTTCTAGGATCCTGTCGATTTTTGTGTTCGTTGGTGTGCTTTCAGGTTAGTTGTAGCATCCCAATTGTCTAATAATTGTAATGCTACTTGTCCTAGTAAGAAATTGGCTACTTCATATATATTATCGTTGCATCATAATGATATCATGCTCATGTCATCATGCCACCTTGCATTTGAGCATCATATAAAACCCTTTTGTTTTTGGTTCTTCTCTCACATGCATTATTAATTGTATTTGCCTCTTGATATTGTATTTGGCTATTGATATGTTGTCTAAATGCCCAAGTTGAGTTGGGGGCATATCTTTTATTTCAATTTCATCACCTTCCTTTTCCACCACTTTATAATTCCACCATCCTACTAGTCCATGAGCTTACAATTCTTTTCCTTTTGATTTTATACTAGCTCATGTGGTGGGGTGGATCTAATCCTACTTATCCTTTGCTTGGCTTCTATTCCACTTATGGGAAATGCATAAGAACAATGCCATCATATTATTATTGTTTTCACAAAATAAATCATGGCATTATTATTTTTGCATGGGCCATGCAACCTTCCTCCCCATCTTTATCTCTTTGGTTTTCCTTTTGTTTTATTGGATTTTTTTTCTTTGTGGACCATCCCCTTACATTCCACCATCCCCATACTATCATCAACACCTTGTTCTTTATTTTTTCCATTGAGATTTATATGAAGGATTCCTCCCATACTCCTTTCTTTCTCTTCTCATGATTATTATTTTCCTCCACCTCATCTTAGCCTAATCCAAGCCTTTTCTCTCACTCCCTAGCTAGCCCTGTTCCATTTTCCAATATGCAAAACTGCCAAAAAGATAAATTCTTGGACTGGTTTAAATCTGAAACAAATCAAAATATAAATCAAATCAGATGATAAAACAAAAAGAAAGAAATAAAAAAGGGGAGAGAACCTTACCTGCAGCGCAGCCAGCAGCCCACCAGTGGCCTCGCCCATCGCGGCCCATCTCTCGGCCCACCTCCCCAGCCCGTACCGATTCGGCGCCGACGCCGCCCTGTTCCTCTTCTCCCCCCTCTAACGCCGTTGCCCCCTCTCTCTCAGCAGCAAACGGAAGCAGCGGCGGGGAGCAGGTGGCCGTCCCCCCCTCCGTCTGCCGCGTCAGCTACGCCTCCCGCACGCTAGCCTCCTCCTTATCCTCGCGCCGAGCCGCTTCCTCCCTAACCCTAGCTGCCTGCTCGTCGCTCTCTTCTCTCCTCCCTGCCGCCACCAGTCTGAGGGCCTGTCGCCGTTGTCGTCCTCGCCGGTGACCGGGGACACGCCGGGGAGCGTCGCCGCAGTCCGTATCGACGATCCCGCCCGCTGGAGACCCCAGGATCGCCCGCATCTGCCCACGACCGAGCGCCGCCTGCAGCACCGCCGTTTCCTCGCCGGCCCCTCCGCTCCGACCACCTCCTGCCTCAAGTCCTGTGGGGATCGATCAAGGTGAGCTTCCCCTCGTTCCCTCCTGCTTTCCCCCTCTCCTCGTGCCTTGCGCCGCCAGTATTTGGCCCCCGCCGGCGAGGTGCTCCGCCGTAGTGCAGTCCGCGGTAGCACTTTCCCCTCTGTTCGCCGACGAGCCCCGACCAGCACAGCCCGCCACCGCCGACCCTCCCTAAACGAAATCCGTAGCCGAAGCCTCCCTCTACAACTTTCGTTTTGGCGGCCAGAGCTCTCTCGCCGCGGACGCGACGCCACCTTCGCCGGAAGTCCGCACCGTCGTCAGTCGTCGTCGAAGTTCAGAGAAACGGCGTCAGATTCAGACAGCGCTCGCGCGGCCGTTTTGCAAATAGGACCCCCGCGCTATTTGGCGATCACGCCCAGGTCCCCAGCAGCCCTAGTGTCCCCACCTGTCAGCCGCCTGGCAATTTGCAGAAAACCCCCCAGCAGACCCGGCTCTCAACCCGCGCTCCGTCCCCGCTGCGCGACGGGCTCACCCACGCCCCTCGCTGTCACGTGGGGCCAGCTTCACCGTCGGGCCCGCACGTCAGCCCCTCGGCTAGCCTCTGCCCCGGTGAAAAACGTTTTCTTTTTCGCGCGCGTGGCCCCAGTCCGCATTGTCCCCACCCGTCAGCGTCTAGGCTAGAGTTACCTGCGGTGTAAAATGTTTTCTGTTTGTCTGTTTTTATTTAAACCTTTTCCAAATTTATTTAAATTCAAATTCAAATCAGATTCAATTAATTTTTAAAATACAAATCCAAATAATACATATAATATATGTTTTGGAATCAGAAAAATGTGAGGAATTCAAATATGCCCTTCAAAATATGTTTTGAACACTTTAGATTTTCGAGATGATTAAAATTACAATAAAATGCCCTTATCCTTAATTAATTAATAACTTTTGTTTTATAACTCCAAATGTAACAAATAATATGTCTAAATCGATCAGCGCGACGAGCCCGTTCTATCTATGCAGTCCTTGTTCTGAATTGAAGCATGCATCATGTTGTTAATAAAAATCTGAATTGTTTATGACAACAAAACTTGGGTAATTAAATAATAAAGTGCTTTATTTCTTGTATACACACCTCACCTTTGCCATGCTACTTTAATGCCATGCAAATTGTGCATCATTCATCATGGCATGCTTGATTGCTTGTCGCATTTTAATTCTTATGCTTGTGCATTTCATTTATGTTGGCCTTGTTTGTTTGGTTCTTCTTCGAATAGACGCCCAGCAGGAGAATTACCAGGATTCACAGGAGTATTACCCAGATCCATCTCTCGCTTCAACTGAGCTGCCAGGCAAGCACTACCACATGCTTGCATACATACAGTACCTATTGCCTCTATCTTATTATTGCATCATTGAGTCGCGATTGCATTAAATTGAATCCCAAGTACTGCATAGCCTTACTTTTAAACCCCACCGAAACTTGTTCCTCCATCCCATGAGCCATTACAACAGGAGTTGTTTGAGCCATGCGAGTCGTAGAAAAGCATGTGTAGGGTATGTGAGTGTCTGATGAATAACGAGGTATCTAAACAATATAACCTGAGTAGTAATGGGATAACTAATGAAAGAGGCACCGGTGAGCACTATCTGCTATTTGGTTTTTCATGCTCACTTGTGTCCCGTAGGACCCGAGTACTTGATTCCTGTTCCTTGGCTATTCGCACTATCCACATCCGGGAGGCCTTATGGACCCCCCTGAGCCAGAGCTTGATTCATTCTTATTTCTTGGGGCTACAATTAGTTTGGGGCTTTATTACTATCCTGTACTTATGCCATGTTACTGCTTTATTTAAGATTGTGCGTGGAGCACCTGTACTGTTTTGGATCGTGGAATGTTTTCGCGGTATCGACAAGCCCAATCACACTTTCGGGTTCCCAGTCGTTTACAGCCATTGACACAAACCTTGGGTCCGTCTCGGAGCCGGCCAACTTCGTTGCGGGTAGCTTAATGGGGTGGCCCCCTGAAATCTTTTTAAATCTTGTGATTGCTTTGTCGTGAATGCCTCGTTGGGTTTTGATTTGGTTTTTCCGAGGTTGATCGAGTGTGTGTTGCTATTCGTGCACCCCTGCAGGGTAAATCTTTCTGAAAGCCGTGTCCGCGGTTATGGACGACTTGGAGCATAATTTCTCGATCATAGAGAAGTATAATTAAAGTACCGCTTTTAAATTGACTAAGTACTTGACTAGTAAATAGTGCAATACTCATGGAATGGTTAATAAAACTGCCAACGGATGATGGGGGTTGTTCGTCCGCTTCCTCGTTGGTAAGCGAGGAGGAGGATGGATCTGTTAATTATACTGTTATAACTGTTGTTCTTAATTCACGGACTTCCATCTATCATTGGTTAGGAGGAAGGTTAGCGAGTATCTGTAGAATTGTTAGGTATTATCTTTTGCTGCAATTGCGTCACCCCAGGTTGTGTCCCCTTTAGCGGCATAAAGACTTGCTGAGTACCCCTAGGGTCTCACATGATAAATTGTCTGATTCAGATGAACAGGTGTACCCGCAAGATGGATACTGGGTGGAAGAGACAGATGATGTTGGCAACGATCATTCGGTGTAGAGGTTCCGGGAACGGGGATCCGTGTGATCTGTGGGCGGGATGTGTTTATTTATGGGGCATCTTATGCCAATTTGCTTCTTATCCGTACTCGGATCTTGTTTTCCGCTTCCGCCTGATACTCTGATGTGTGATGTATGAGGAGCTATCCTAAATTATTATATCTATCTAGGACATTTGGATCTTGCCGTATGGCGTTGCTATATTTCTATTTCTTTTAGATGGAATGGCTCTGAGGACTGTTGTATGTGGCTTGCATACGTACTCATTTGTGTATGTAGTTGATCCCTTCGCCTGCCGATTACGCCGCTCGTTCTTGTCCCGTTGTCTGAAACTGGTTAGGACGGCCGAAAGGTCTACCGTGAGTGGCCCTGGGCCCCACCGTACTATTTTAACCACTTTCGTTCATCCAGGCATTAACTAAGAGCGTAATTCACCGAGGTAGTTACAATTGGTATCAGAGCCATCCCGCCCTTCAGGGTCTCAGCCAAAATGGTCGTTGTCAGTCTAGCAAATATTTTGGTAGTTATGTATACTAGGGAAAAACAAACGTGAGAGTAGGACTGCTTCCATTTTTCTTCTTACCCACCCACCCACCCTTTTCTGGTAAGGAAGTGTAACGTTTTCAATCCTCTTCTAAAATTCAAACTAGGATTCACGTGTTCTGGGTTCCGTAGTACCATAGGTTGTGTTTGTGTTTGTGTGTGTGTGTGTGTGTGTGTGTGTGAATCCCTTGTCTATCTGTTGCATCCAAATGTTATCACTATCTGCCTTTTGGTTATCAACTGTTGGTACATTCCCTACCGACAGTCCTTTGTAAACCGACGCGATCTATTCTGATTCGTCGTACACCGATGCGATCTATCTTACTCTTTGTTATCCGATGTTATCTTGTTGGGGTGTTCTTTTCCGTAGTTAACAATCTTTAGGTTCATCTTAAGAAGAAGGTATTGGGATATGTGTTTTACTGATTCATGTGCGGAGTAATGATTTGAGTGCGGGATGGAGTCGCGACCATGCCACTACTTTCGTCATTTGCTTTTGTATATTGAACTAGTAGAGTTACTACTTGATTCGTTAAGTGGGTTTGCGCATATAGCGGTATTTTAATGCCAAAATTTGCGGAAATTTTTTCTTTGTTAGTTGTGTACCACACTCCTTGTTCAGTCGTGTGCGTTATGCTTAATATCTTCTAGTTGCCTTGAACTTTGTTGATATTTTAATATCATCTCAGTGAATTGCATTCTTTAATCTTGATTAATTCAATTTTGGTACTATTTTGGATTATAATCATTCTCCATTATAGTACTGACTTGTGTTTTATATCAATCACAGGATGGCACCACCACGCTGTTCTGAGGAGGATATACCACCTGAACTTGGGGCTGCTTTGGCAAGTATTGCAAATGCTTTGGGCACTATGCAGCAAAACCAGCAGCGCTTCGAGGAAAGCGTGAGGAGGAATGAGTTTGCTCCGCTACCTCCACCTCCCAAGCGTGGAGACATCAAGAGTTTTCTCAAGTTCAACCCACATCAATTCGAAGTGTCTGATCAGCCACTTGATGCGGATGATTGGCTTCGTGAAGTGTCAAGGTTGTTGATGACTGCGGATGTTCCCGAGCAAGAATGGGTCAAGTGTGCTACTCACCTTCTGAAGGGAGATGCAGCTCTCTGGTGGGAAAATTACCTCAAGGCAGATCTTTCTGGGTTTCAGCCTACTTGGGAGCGGTTCACTACTGCTTTCAAAGAGCAATATCTGTCAGAAATTGTCATGGAAAGGATGAAGGAAGTGTTTCTCAACCTCAAGCAGGGCACTGACAATGTCAACACCTACATCAGGAACTTCATGAACCTTTCTCGTTATGGTGGCGATGAGATCTCTGATGACAAGAAGAAGCAAAAGAGGTTTCGGCAAGGCCTCAATGCTTCCATCAAATATGCAATCACTCATGCAAGGCCAGCATCTTTCTTGGAACTTCAACACACAGCTCTGCAGGAAGAAGCAAGTAGGCAAGTGTTTGAGGAGTCAAAGAAACACAACCATGATACAGCAAGCTCTTCTGCTATGACAGCTCCTTCTAAGCGTCGTGTCTGGGTTCCTAACACCCCACCGTCGCTCCCTGCTCCACGAAGACCGTCAAGCTACGCACCAAGGCCACCAAACTCCTTCACTGCAGCTCCCAGGGGCTACAACCACAACTACCCTGGAGCGCCTGGCGGAGTCCCTGGCTACGTTGCTCCACGTCCACCTGGTGCTTGCTATACTTGTGGAAACACTGGGCATCAGCACTGGAATTGTCCAATGAACAACAAAGATCTTCCACCACCACCTCCAAGACATGCGGCAAGTTCTCCTATGATTCGTGCACCTCCACCTCGGGCTCTCAACATCAACACTAAGCCGGGATCTACGGTTGCTCGTGCCAACTGTGTCAACGTCGCTCAAGCTGAGCATGCACCTGGAGTTGTCATGGGTATGCTTCCTATTAACTCAGTTCCTGCACGAGTTTTGTTTGATTCTGGTGCTTCACATTCTTTCGTTTCTCACAAATTTGCAAATGAGCATGAGCTTGTTATAGACCAGCTGGATAAAAAGTTAATGGTTCTTTCTCCCGGGGCAAGATTGTTATCTACTAAGATCAGCCATGGCAATCAAATTGAGATTGGTGGTTCTTCTTTTCCGGCTTCCTTAATTATTCTGGGAAATTCTGATATTGATGTTATCTTGGGCATGGATTGGTTGACAGCAAATGCAGCCCTGATTGATTGTGCTGAACGTTCGGTTTCTCTAAAAATTCCTGAAGGCCATATAGTCTATTCTCCAAGTCTGACTCCTGCAATTCAGCTTTATTCTTTGGCGGCTCTGAATGATGATGCTATGGAAGGTATTCAGAGTGTTCCTGTAGTTTGTGAGTTTCCAGATGTCTTTCCTGAAGAGTTGCCAGGTATGCCTCCGGATCGTGAGGTTGAGTTTGTCATTGAACTTGAACCTGGCACCGCTCCTATCTCCAAGCGGCCTTATAAAATGGGTCCTGCTGAGTTGGCTGAACTTAAGCGTCAGTTGGATGAACAAGAGAAGTTGGGTTTCATTCAGCACGGTACTTCTTCTTGGGGTAGTCCAACCATCTTTGTGAAGAAGCGAGACAAGACTGATAGACTTTGTGTTGACTATCGGGCACTCAATGCTAAAACCATCAAGAATAAATATCCCCTTCCGCGGATTAATGATCTCTTCGATCAGCTAGCTGGAGCTGTGGTATTCTCTAAGCTTGATTTGAGAAGTGGTTATCATCAAATCAAGATCCGCAAGGAAGATGTTCCTAAAACAGCTTTCACCACCCGCTATGGCCTGTATGAGTACACGGTCATGTCTTTCGGTCTCACCAATGCACCTGCAACCTTCTCGAGGCTTATGAACTCGGTTTTCATGGAGTATCTAGGTAAGTTCGTTGTGGTCTGTCTGGATGACATTCTAGTCTATTCTAAGTCAAAAGAAGAACATGAAGAGCACCTTCGGTGTGTCCTAAACAAGCTTCGTGGGAACCGCCTATATGCAAAGTTCTCCAAGTGTGAATTCTGGCTGCCTCAAGTCACCTACCTTGGGCACATCATCTCTGCCAAGGGCATTGCCGTCAACCCAGAAACTATTAAGACAATTATGGACTAGCTTCCACCCATTAATGTCAAAGAAGTCCGAAGTTTCCTTGGTTTGGCCAGTTACTGTCGTCGATTCATTCAAAACTTCTCAAAGATTGCGAAGCCTCTTACCGATCTCCTCAAGAAAGGCAAGAAATACCATTGGACTCCTGCATGTCAAGCAAGCTTTTAAACACTCAAAGAGAAGCTCACGTCCACACCAGTCTTAGTTCCTCCAGATACATCAAAGCCCTTCCAAATATTCTGTGATGCATCATTGCAAGGATTGGGTGCGGTCCTTATGCAAGAAAAGCAAGTTGTTGCTTATGCCTCTCGACAGTTGAAGACGCATGCGATCAACTATCCTACACATGACCTCGAACTCGCAGCAGTTGTCTTTGCTTTGAAAGTATGGAGGCATTACTTGCTTGGCAACCATTGTGAGATCTTTTCTGATCACAAGAGTCTGAAGTATATATTCACACAGCCTGATCTCAACCTTCATCAGAGGAGGTGGATTGAAACAATCAATGATTTCAATTTGACCATCAACTACACCCCGGGCAAAGCCAATGTCATGGCAGATGCTCTCAGCCGAAAAGCTTATGTCAACAACCTCATGGTGGAAGAACAACAGCCTCTCTTGTGCGAGGAATTCCGCAAGCTCAACCTTGAAATTGTGGATCAAGGTTATCTTCTGAATCTTCTAGCAACACCTCTCGTGGAAGAAAAGGTCCGTTCCATTCAGCTTGGGGATCCTTACACTAAAAAGATCATCTCCAACATTCAGCTTCCGAAGTATGAGTCTTTCCACGTAGATGACCAAGGCACTCTTTTCTTTGAACACCGGATGTTTGTTCCAAACTACCCGGGTTTAAGAGAGCAAGTTCTCAAGGAGGCGCATGATTCTGTTCTTTATATCCACCCTGGCAGCACTAAGATGTACATGGACTTGAAAACACAATATTGGTGGCCTGGTTTGAAACGATATTGTGCCAAGTATGTCTCAGAGTGCGATGTTTGTCGCAGAGTTAAAGCTGTTCATCAGAAACCTTCCGGTCTTCTACAGCCATTGAAGCCTCCGGAATGGAAATGGGAGAAAGTAGAGATGGACTTCATCACTGGTTTTCCAAGGTCGCAGAAGGGCAACAATGCAATTTTTGTTGTCATTGACAGACTTTCCAAAGTAGCTCACTTCTTTCCAGTCAAGGAAACAATTTCTGCAATTCAGTTGGCTGAACTCTATATCAACAGAATTGTCTCTCTGTATGGAGTTCCTCTTGAGATCAGTTCAGACCGTGGAAGTATCTTCACTTCCAAGTTCTGGGGAAGTTTCCAAAATGCTTTGGGAACAAAATTAAACTTCAGCACAGCTTACCACCCTCAGTCGCAAGGACAAGTTGAAAGGATCAATCAGATTCTGGAAGATATGCTCCGTGCTTGCGTTATCTCTTTCGGCATGAAGTGGGAAGAATGTCTTCCTTATGCTGAATTCTCTTACAACAACAGCTTCCAGAAAAGTCTAAAGATGGCACCATTTGAGGCTCTCTATGGTCGCAAGTGCAGAACTCCGATTGGTTGGTCGGGTGCAGGTGAAAGAATATTGTTTGGTCCCGACATTATAACTCAAGCGGAGGAGAAAGTTCACATCATTCTTGAAAATCTGAAGATTGCTCAAAGTCGCCAGAAGAGCAATTATGATAGGAAGCACACGGACATGGAGTATGTCCCGGGTGATCTCGTTTACCTTCGTGTCACTCCCATGAGAGGCACGCACCGCTTTGGTATCAAAGGAAAGGTGGCTCCTAGGTACATCGGTCCTTTCAAAATTCGTGGAAGAAGAGGAGAAGTTGCTTATGCTCTTGAGCTCCCTGAACAACTCAAAGTCCATGATGTTTTCCACATCTCTCAACTCAAGAAGTGCTTCAAGGATCCCGGCAGGACCGTGGACCATGAACTCATCAATCTCCAAGAAGACCTTTCTTATCAAGAACACCCCACAAAAATTCTTGAAGTCGCAGAAAGAAGGACTCGCAACAAGTCCATCAAGTTCTGCAAGGTGCAGTGGTCGCACCATTCCGTTGATGAAGCCACCTGGGAACGTGAAGATGAGCTCCGTGCCAAGTATCCTACCCTCTTTGAGTCTTCTTTTTCTTCCTAGAATCTCGGGGCGAGATTCCTGTTTAGTGGGGGAGAGTTGTAGCATCCCAATTGTCTAACAATTGTAATGCTACTTGTCCTAGTAAGAAATTGGCTATTTCATATATATTATTGTTGCATCATAATGATATCATGCTCATGTCATCATGCCACCTTGCATTTGAGCATCATATAAAACCCTTTTGTTTTTGGTTCTTCTCTCACATGCATTATTAATTGTATTTGCCTCTTGATATTGTATTTGGCTATTGATATGTTGTCTAAATGCCCAAGTTGAGTTGGGGGCATATCTTTTATTTCAATTTCATCACCTTCCTTTTCCACCACTTTATAATTCCACCATCCTACTAGTCCATGAGCTTACAATTCTTTTCCTTTTGATTTTATACTAGCTCATGTGGTGGGGTGGATCTAATCCTACTTATCCTTTGCTTGGCTTCTATTCCACTTATCGGAAATGCATAAGAACAATGCCATCATATTATTATTGTTTTCACAAAATAAATCATGACATTATTATTTTTCCATGGGCCATGCAACCTTCCTCCCCATCTTTATCTCTTTGGTTTTCCTTTTGTTTTATTGGATTTTTTTTCTTTGTGGACCATCCCCTTACATTCCACCATCCCCATACTATCATCAGCACCTTGTTCTTTATTTTTTCCATTGAGATTTATATGAAGGATTCCTCCCATACTCCTTTCTTTCTCTTCTCATGATTATTTTTTTCCTCCACCTCATCTTAGCCTAATCCAAGCCTTTTCTCTCACTCCCTAGCTAGCCCTGTTCCATTTTCCAATATGCAAAAACTCCCAAAAAGATAAATTCTTGGGCTGGTTTAAATCTGAAAAAATCAAAATATAAATCAAATCAGATGATAAAACAAAAAGAAAGAAATAAAAAAAGGGGAGAGAACCTTACCTGCAGCGCAGCCAGCAGCCCACCAGTGGCCTCGCCCATCGCGGCCCATCTCTCGGCCCACCTCCCCAGCCCGTACCGATTCGGCGCCGACGCCCCCTGTTCCTCTTCTCCCCCGTCTAACGCCGTCGCCCCCTCTCTCTCAGCAGCAAACGGAAGCAGCGGCGGGGAGCAGGTGGTCGCCCCCCCTCCGTCTGCCGTGTCAGCTACGCCTCCCGCACGCCAGCCTCCTCCTTATCCTCGCGCCGAGCCGCTTCCTCCCTAACCCTAGCTGCCTGCCCGTCCTTCTCTTCTCTCCTTCCTGCCGCCGCCAGTCTGAGGGCCTGTCGCCGTTGCCTTCCTCGCCGGTGACCGGGGACACGCCGGGGAGCGCCGCCGCAGTCCGTGTCGACGATCCCGCCCGCTGGAAGACCCCAGGATCGCCCGCATCCGCCCACGACCGAGCGCCGCCTGCAGCACCGCCGCTTCCTCGCCGTCCCCTCCGCTCCGACCACCTCCTGCCTCAAGTCCTGTGGGGATTGATCGAGGTGAGCTTCCCCTCGTTCCCTCCTGCTTTCCCCCTCTCCTCGTACTCATTTGTGTATGTAGTTGATCCCTTCGCCTGCCGATTATGCCGCTCGTTCTTGTCCCGTTGTCTGAAAGTGGTTAGGACGACCGAAAGGTCTACCGTGAGTGGCCCTGGGCCCCACCGTACTATTTTAACCATTTTCGTTCATCCAGGCATTAACTAATAGCGTAATTCACCGAGGTAGTTACATTAGTCTCTTCTAATCTATGATTGTCGTCATCGCGATGATTGTTGTTCTCGTGTGTTGGTCCTTTGGAATCTTAGTATGATGACTTTCTGTGTGTCTACTACAACAAGCTTTGTCTGGCTCCGGTGATGGAGGGACAGGACGGTGAGGCGTTTTCAGCTTGCACTAGTGTCTATAGCCATCGCTAGGTTGTTCATGATACTATTTGTAACAGTACTTTTAGGTTAATTTGTAATGCTATTGATGATTATCAGTAGATAGTTAATTTTCGAAAGAAAGGGACTTATCAGCGAATTATATTAGAAATATGATCCATGCTGCCCCACGCGTATTGATGATGAGAATTCTCATGAGAAGAGCCAAACATATGATCCATGTGCCTTGCAAGGACAGTGTCATGGCTCTTGATGATGAGGTGGCTATGGATGGCGCGGACAAGTTTCAATGTGATGCTGTTGACACGGGGACTATCAGGGTGGCGCGAGTCAAGTATAATTGAAGTGTACTTGTCCTTGAGGTAGGCAAAGCGGGACTCGCTAAGCTCACGCTCCTCCTAGGGAGAGCAGAGAACAATGTGGGTGCCGTTGGTGAAGGCACCGTTTCAATGTAGCCCGCGTCGGCAATAACGGCACCACCAACACCAATGCAAATGAGAGGCAATGTTGCCACAGAAACCTTCCGTGGGTCGTAGTACCACCGAGCGTACCTACGGGTCATTGGTCTAAGAGTAAGAACAATAGAAGAGCCCACCGCCGGCTATAAGGCTGGTCCATGTCATTTATAGCCAACCTAATAGCTAGCATGTATAATAGAGAAGTATAAATTATATTACTTTAACTACTGCATGGTCCACCTTTTCCTCTCACATAATGCCTAGGAGCACGTGCTGCAGCTGGCTCCAAGAGCCCACTTCTCTTCTCTCTCATCTTCTCTCTTCTCCAACTAAGCAAGTTTATATTATTTAATCTCTTATAGCCTGCTTATGTCACTTTTTGTACTTGCTCTTAAGCTGAGAGGTGCAGTAGTGCCGAGTAGGCGGCCTTAGTGTAGGTGTACGACTGTGCTGAACGAGGAGTCCCTGGATGGGGTGCCCAAGGCATGGTGGCGCCTGCCCTGTAGCAGGCGGCGGTGGACATACAGACGGTGCAGTTTGCGAGAAGAAGATTCCTCGCATGGCGCCCAAAAAAAAACACCCGCTCGCCGGGAGGCTGTGTAGCGGCACAGTGAGGTCAAGCAGTTCATGTTGCTGAAACTTTCCTTTTTTTTAGGCAACCTGGCATATTATTTATTCATCATAGCATAGGTCTTTACAAAGCACCTGATTAAGAAATTCTGGTACAACGCCACACCAGGTTTGCTCACACATACTAGTACAACCACGCTTAGCTAAGATATCAGCAGCGACATTAGAATTACGATGGACATGCTTTATCAGCACTTGTTTGAAGCGATGAATTCTGTTCTTTATTTCCTGAACCAGGGATCCATTTGCTAATCGGTCTCGCTCAACAGATTTTACTTTACTCACTGCATTCACATTGTCCATCTCCAGGAAAATCTTTTCTATCCTTTGTTCTTCCGCCAGAAGTAAAGCGTGACGACATGCAATCAGTTCTACAGTTTCCACATCAGTGACATTGTGCACCTTAGCAGAGCGTGCTGCGACGACCATGCCATCCTGATTCCGAAGGATAGCTCTGTAACCTCCAATCCTTTCCTCAAGATTCAGAGCGCCATCAGAGTTAATCGTAACCCATCCAGCTGGAGGTTTCGACCATCTACCCGATGGGCATCGGTTCTCTTAAGATATTTGTTGGTGCAGGTTCGCCCATTCCTGAAGTAAATGGTGAACCTTCATCGCTACTGAAACTGGATTATTCATTTTATCCTCGTGTACAGCAGCATTTCGAGCAACCCATATCTCATATAATGTTGTGAGGAAAGCTTGTGCAACATCTTCTTTCATGGCCTGAAGAGCATCAAGCATCCACCATTTAAGTGTCCAGGCCATTTGCCTGTCATCAGATGGTTGCGGCAATTGGATTTCACAAACCTTCTCAACTTCACGCCAAACATCCTGGGAGTATGGACATGACCAGAACCGATGGACGATAGACTCCTCTCGCTAATAAAAAATGCATTTAACTCCGTTTTTAATATGTCTTTTTGTAGCTCATAACCTACTACAACACCTTTTTTGCATAATTCTCCAGGCATGCACTTTATATTTGTGCTGGGTGGACACATCCCATAGATGTAACCATCCTTTGTGACAATTAGCCGACTCCTCGGAGGAACTGCCTTTTCCATTGGCTGATTTGTTAACAGATCTGGCATGGTGGTATGCTGACCGGACCGAAAAAACACCCGATTTGGTCAAGTTCCATCCCCAAAAATCTCCCCCACCTTCGCCAACCTTTATTTGCAATATATCTGCGGAATCAAGTGGGAAGCAAACCCTTCTTATCAGTTCTTCATTCCACTCAACAGTTCCTTCTCTGAATAATTCCGACACCCGTGAAAATTTTGTTGGACTTAACTTACCAAAAGGGTGCATCAACGTGCATCGTGGAATCCAAGGGTCAGTCTAGCAATTTGTACTCTCACCATTACCTATTCTTTTGATCAATCGTTCTTTTAACAGCTCTCTTCCATGGAGGATACTTCTCCAAGTATACGAGCATTTGTGTGGCTTTGTTATCTCCAAGAAAGAGGACGATCAGAAGTAACACGCTTTCAGAACCCTCGAGCATAGTATCTCTGGGTTTGTCAAGATCCTCCAACCTTGTCTTCCCAGCAGAGCTTGATTGAAACTGCCATTTCTCTAAATCCCATACCACCCATTCGTTTTGCTGTACAAATTTGTCCCCAATTCACCCAGTGAACCTTCTTTTTCCCTTCCTTCATACCCCACCAGAAATTGGCCGCAATACTTTCTAGCTTAATGCAAAGGTCCTGTGTTAACCTGAAGCAGCTCATGGTGTATGCTGGAACTGCTTGTAACACAGATTTAACAAGTGCCTATTTCCCATATTTTGACAGGCATTGCTTCCATCCTTGAACCTTGCCCCATGCCCGCTTAAGGATATGTTTAAATGCTCCATTTTTTGAACGTCCAACTGATGTAGGAAGTCCAAGATATTTTTCGTTGAGTGCTTCTGATTGGATACCCATAATCTGTTTTACCTCTTCCTTCCTTTCGGTTTGACACCCTTTTCCAAAGAAAATAGATGATTTGTGCAGGTTCTGCCCTAAACAAGCCTCATATCGGTGTAAAATTGATTGTAGAGCTCGGAAGCTGTCACTTGTTGCCTCCAGAAAAATGTAACTGTCATCAGCAAAAAGAAGGTGCGTGATATGAGGACCCCCATTTCTGCCAAATTGAACTCCACACAGTCGTAGTGCTTCTTATTCTCTTCTTAGTAGGGATGAAAAACCTTTAGTGCAAAGTATGAACAAATAAGGTGATAGAGGGTCGCCCTGTCGCAAACCTCTTGTTGGGTAGAACAACTCAGATCTGCCTCCATTCAGCTTAATTGAAAAACTAGCAGTTGCACATCGTCTGACCATGTTCACCCATACCTGATAAGCGCCTGTAAAAGGAACTCCCATTCGACTCTGTCATATGCCTTCATCATAGTGGGGTTTTCCGTTTCTGGCTCCGGATCGAGTGAAGGCACTCATAAGCTATGAAGACATTGTCGGTAATGAGACGTCCAGGTACAAATGCACTTTGCTCTTCCGAGATCAAAATCGGAAGTATTCTCTTGAGGCGATTTGCCATAACTTTGGAGGCCAGCTTATATAACACATTACAGAGGCTGATGGGTCTAAACTAGGAAAGTTCCTTTGGACTTGCCGTCTTCGGAATTAGGACTAGCACAATCTCATTGAGCTCTGCAACATGTCCTTCTAGAAAATCTCTGATAGCCATACACACAGCCGGCCCAATAGTAGTCCAATGCTTCTGGTAAAACAAAGCTGGGAGACCATCCGATCCCGGAGCCTTGGTTGGACCCATTTGCATCAATGCTTCATAGACTTCAGTGTCCGAAATCTCTGTACACAGTTCATAGTTCATATCATTAGTAACAAAATGCACAAAGGAATTTAAGACTTCGTCCATACCATGGGTACCCTCTGTGGCGTACATATTTCTGAAGAATTCCTTTGTCATGGCTCTCATCTCCTCGTCCGTAGAACAAATGGACCCATCTGCATGTCGTAGGCGTTTCACCGTATTCTTCTTCTGACCATGGGAAGCCCTGGTGTGAAAATATCTTGTATTACGGTCACCGGCTTTCAGCCAATTCTGCCTGGATCTCTGCCTATACATGAGCTCCTCATGTTCGTACATTTCATGCAGACGATCCCTCAATGCCAACATATGTGATTTGTCCCCTGTAGACATCATTTTTAGCTCAGCATCCTCAAGTTGTGATCTTAACATTTTAATTTATTTTCGTACTGAGCCAAAAACTTTGCGTCTCCATGTTTGCATATGAGCCGAAACCTCCTTAAGTTTCTTCCACAAACCACATGCATTACCATCAAATGGAGTTGACGACCCCCAAGCATGTTCAAACATGTCTCGATAATTTTCATGTCTCTGCCACATTTCTTTGTACTGAAAAGGGTGTCCTACCCTACGCCTTGGATGTTGCGATGTGGTTCCAAGCTCAATTACAAGAGCAAGATGATCTTACTCTTCTGTCATAATGTGGTTGACAACCGCGTGTGGGAATAGGTCCATAAATCCAGCCGAAGCATAAGACTTATCAAGTCTAACCTGTACCTTTGCATCCCCTTCACGCCCATCGCTCCAGGTGTAGGGGTAGCTAATAAATCCAAGATCCTGCAGATCACAGTCATCCAAGCATTCTCTAAATTTGATCGTCTGTAATTCAGTCCTGTTTTCGGATCCAATGTATTACTCTCTATGGGTGATTTTGTTAAAATCGCCAGCACATAGCCATGGCAGGTCGTTTTGTGCTTTCAAGTACCTGAGCACGCTCCAAGTCTTATCTCTTAGTTTAGTACGAGGTTCACCATATATACCTAAAAATTTCCATACTTTGCCATCTTCCTTGATGATAGCATCTATATGGTACTAGGAATATGGGCGTATTTCCACCTCGACCTCCCTCCTCCAAAGCAAAGCTAAACCACCACTTCTACCTCTGCTTCCAACATCTGTTCCATTGGCAAAGCCCAGGCTCCACTTCAGTATATCCATAGCATGACTGCTCTTATTTGTTTCACAGAGAAAAACCAAGCTTGGGTTGAAGGATCGTATTAAATCCCTCAGTTCACCCACTGCCGAGACTAAACCCAGACCTCGGCAATTCCACACGAGAATTTTTATGATTGTTGGCTGCACTAAATTTGTGGTGACGGGCAGTGTTGCTGACCGAGACACAGGGACAGAAAATTGGAGAGGAGGCATCATCAGGGGATAGGAAGGGGAACGAAATTTGATCCTGAAAGCAAAAACCAACCAGACAGAAATCGGCGGCGGGAATGGTGGTGGCGGCAGCGGTGGGGCGAAAAACGAGGGTAGATCGACTGGGTCGTGGGATTGCAGGAGCCAGGAGAGGTGAATTGGACTTTTTTATTTTTGGAGTAAGAGAGCTTGCTGTTGGGAGGAAGAACCTCAAGGAAATCAATCCATGAGCAAATAGTTGGAGGTATACCTAGCCGAATTGAGACAAAACAGCAGGATCTTCCTCTCAGAAGGCAAGGATTTGGTCGCATCACATCTGCCCAAGGAATTGGAGAGGAAGAAGGGAACGACACTTGTGGATCCGAGCAGAGGGAATCTTGCGAGGGTGGATTCTTGGATATAGTGGAGTTGAATTTTGTAGGGAGACGTAGATCGATGGAGATTATAGAGGATTAAAAATAGATTGAAAGAAACAGAGGGGAATCAGAAACGGCATCACGCCAATCGCCGGCATATCGCCAAAGTCGCCATTCAGGCAAAGTCAACTCTTGAACTTGCGCGGGTTACTTTCCTTTCTTCTTGTTGGGAGTGGGGTGGCTACTTTCGGGTCTGAACGGGAGTTGGATTTACCAGGAAGATCTATATACGCGATTTATCACGGTTCATGTGGATCTATGGCTACGGAATTCGATACAAATCCGGTCACTAGTAGAAACCAGGCAACTAGCCCCGGTTCGTAAGGACCTTTACTCCCGAATTGCGAACCGAGACTGCAAAAGTGGGACTAAAGGTCATGCCTTTAGTCCCGGTTCGTAGAGGTCCACCACGTGGCCTAGCGAGCCGTGCTAGGCTAGAGGACATCTAGTCCCGGTTCGTAACACAAACCGGGAATAAAGGTTCCCTGTCGCGACAGCGTTTTGGGCCATTTGGCTGCCACGGCAGGAGATGGGGTTTTAGGGTTTTGTGTTTTTCTTTTCATTTTGTGTTTTGTGTTCAATTATTTTTCATTCTGTGTTTTCATTAGAAACAAGTTTGCGTATACATACAGAACGCTACTACACAGTACGTGTACACATTGATGCAATATATAATATAATTTCTCTTACAAGCATACATGGAGTCCCAATCGGGTCCAGGGCCTGTCTATTTGATTACATGGAGATCATTACATGGATGCTTTAGGGTCTATCTAGAGATAATTCTCCGCGTGGGTCTATGACCTCGTTGATAAAAAATCCAGTAAATTTCTCTTGGATTGCTATTAGGCGGTCCTCTGGTAGGAGCTTGTCCCTCATCGCGTCCAACTATAAAGAAGGAGATCGTATGAATTAGACTCAACACAACTTTTTGTAATAAAAATAAAGGGTGAATATATTGTTTTCTTACTCGAACATTTTCCAAGGGCTTCTCAGTAGTGATGTGAATGAACTCGCACACGTAGAATCCACATAGATTAGTCCCCCGTGGCTGCCTCGCGCACTTTACAAGAATAGAATTCAATCAAATAATAACTGATACGTCAATTTTGCATCACTATTCTATGTCTTAATTCATTATTATTCATTGATATATTTCGTATCGAGAGGTGATACTTATGTTATTTCATCTATTTTTGCATGGTTGATGACTTTTGGAGCATCTACCGCTGCAGTCAGGATTCAGATGGAAAAGGTGCTGTTTGGAGGCAAAATTCGCGAAGATCAGAAAATCCGGGAAAATAGACGGAAAATCCTATTTTTCCAGAAGACTAAGAATGCCAGAAGATGAAGTAGAGGTGGGCCACAGGGGGCCCACACCACCCCATGGCGCGGGCAGGCCTATGTCGCGCCTGGAGGTGGTGTGGCCGCCCTGGCCCACTCCAGCCTCTCCCCTCTAGCGTATATCATCCCCACGAAACCCTAAGACTCGGGGGGGGGGGGGGCAACCACAGAAAGATTCTGCCGCCTCTGCGGGGCCGAAAATACCGAGAGAGAAAGATCTGTCCGGCAGACAGATTTCTGCCGGGGGAATTCCTTCCCGGAGAAGGGAGATCGTCGCCATCAACACCACCATCAAGCTGGACTTCATCGGGATCATCATCATCATCATCACCATCATCATCATCACCATCATCACCATCAGCACCCTCACCACCATCTCCATATTGCTGTAACAATTGAGTTGAATCTTGCATAGTTCATAGGGGAAACTTTCCCGGTGTTGATTACTCTTTGTAGTTGATGCTATTGAGTGAACCATTGAATTATTGTTTATGTTCAGATTGTTATACATCATTATTCCATCTCTGATCATGATCCATATGATGTCTTGTGAGTAGTTCGTTTTGTTCTTGAGGACATGGGAGAAGTCTTGTTGTTAGTAGTGGAGTTGCATTGAGAAAGATTTAATAAATTGTTATTTAAGTTGTGGTGTACTTCTTCTAGTGGTGTCATGTGAACGTCGACTACATGACACTTCACCTATAAGGGCCTAGGAGAATGCATTGTGTATTTGGCTACTAATCGTAGGGGTTACCGGAGTGATAGAAACCTGAACCCCCGTTAGGAAACCATTGCACAAGGGATGTAAGGGTCTTAGAGTTTAAAGTTGTGGTTAGGTTTCTACCTTAATTACTTTCTTGTACTTATGGATGTTTGCAAGGGGTATAATCACAAGTATGTATTAGTCTTGGATGGGATGGTACATTAGCACAGGTTCACCCACGCAACACTTAGCAAGCTAAAGAAGATTAATCAACTATATAAAGCGAAAGCACTTGACAGTCTTCCCATGTGTCCTCGAGAATGTTTGGTCATCTTAAGAAATACAACTGGCTTGTCCTTTGCTGCATAAAGGATTGGGCCACTTGCTGCATTTATTTCTACTGTCTTTTATTTACTCGTACTTTGTTTACTTGCTTTATCGAAAACCCCTAAAAATCCGTTTGCTAAGTATTTGCAGAGAATTCCTGATCCATACCACTAGCCAGCACCTTCTGCTCCTCGTTGGGTTCGACACTCTTACTTATCGAAAATACTGCGATACACCCCCTATACTTGTGGGTCATCAATAACTCTAGAATGATAAATACACATAAACTAGAATTAAATAGATGCGTGGACTTAGCTCGTACTACTTACCGAGACCGATTTAAAAAATAGCTCCTCACGCCATTGATCGCGGACCTTGTTCTTGAACCGTGTCCAAACCCTACCTTACAAAGAAAATGAATGTATGAGTTAATAACTACTTGATATCCTATAAAATGAACGAAAGAAACCGATATAGTGCGATAATGGTTGAAATTACCTCTGGAGCATATCGATAATGCTGCGGTAGTCTTCAATGTCTCTGTTTAGTAAGTCCATGATGTGAACTCTTCCCAAGTCAACTGAAATGCTTAGAAGAATCTAGTGGTACCTACGCAAGGTTTACATACGTCAGTAACTCATCATTTACACTGAACATCGAGTAAGCAAAAGTTAATGTGTACAAGAACTCACTTGCCGTCGTGGTAAGGAAATAGTATTTCATTACAGAAATACTGGTTCGTGAGAAACCTGAGCAAGGTTTGCTTGGTCTCCAGTGGCTTATCCTTTAGCATAGCTTCATTAACTCGATGTGGGTCAATGAACCCAAATCCATTGATAGCCTTTCTTTTACATTCGAGAATCTTCATTCTGCATTATTATATATAGCATACAAAAGAATATAGTGAGTATACTTACCGACAATGAATTGAACAAGCTGAGATAGAGACTTAATTACATAAATAAAGTAATCACTTACAGACAATAGGAATTGAGGATAGTTTTGTTGAGTTCCTTTAGATTGAATAACTGAAATAATTCTGTAAATTCAACAAGGACCTCGTCTTCAACGAAGTAATGCGATTTTAGAACTTTCAGTATGAGCCAATACTGCTATTCTTTTGATGCTTTCATGTACCATTCATGGAATCGTCGCATTTTTGTTGGCATATCTTGAAGCCTCTCAGAACTGACCAGAGGCTCCCCATGAAAAAATTTGGGTGTTACCTCAGCCTTGGGCATATCGCCATGAATAATGTCATGAATAGACATATTACATTGCTCGGCCAATATCTTAGCCGTTTCCGGATCCATAGGTTCAACCTCATATAGTTGAGGTTCGGGTATGTTCACCTGGAGTGGGGGAGCGATTGATTTGCTTGTTTCCCCAGCTGGGGAATATCTCTTTTGGTTCTTCGGCTACCACTCGATTGTTTTGCTTGTTTCCCCAGCTGGGGGACGTCTGTTCTGATGCTTTCGCTACCACTCGATTGTTTTGCTTGTGCCCCCTGCTGGGGAACCTCTTTTTTGATGCTTCCTCTACCGCTTGATCTCTTCTGTTTCAGTGTCTTCTGAAGACATCGTGTATAGTCATCTGGCGCATTTAACTGAGCTTGGGATGGCTACGTCAGTAATTTCCTAAAGTGCTCCTTGGTTTCTGGTTTTATTTAGACCTCTGGCTCAGGTTGCTTCTTTTTTAAATGAGCATCCACTTCGGCCCGTACGACCGCATCGGTCTCCTCATCGGTTAGGTCGTAAGCCCTCTTGGGAGGAACCGGCGGTACTCTTGGGAGGGGCGACAATTGTTGCTTTGGGCGTCGGTTATCGCTCGATGGAGCGTTGCTATTCTTCCGCTTTTGGCCCTTAGTGGGTGGAGGAGCCTGGAAACTTGATATATTATTTTTTTCCAAAGAATGAAGCCACTCATGACTTCTCTCAGTGCCATCTCCCCTTCACCTCTAGGGATGTCAAGCTGTAGTGACTGACACATCGGTTGAACTTCATCCACACCGACACGAGCATAGCCAGCTGGAATCAGATTGCAATGGTAGGTTGCTCCCAGTGCAGAAGGTAAAGCAAAGCCGACCGCCACCTTCATGGATATGTTCTTCAGTTCAACATGCAACTCACAACTAGTCTTCTACTTAATTGCATCCACGGGGTACACATCCATCGTTGCATCATTACTGTGGCCCTCCGTGGAAGCCACGCTGCTTTTCTGTTGCGATGGGACGACCGTATTGTCTGGTGCAGGATCTTGCTGTCGGAGTCCTTTAAGTTCATTAAGATACTTTCGATGCTCTGCAGCATGGCTTCAAACCTCGCGAACCGCTCCGCGTCCTCCTCTTTTTGCCGCTTTGTTTTCTCGCCCGGCTTTTGTACGTGTCAAGGTCCTCGGGAAACCCGATAGCCCATGGACAAGAAGGTCCGAACCCTCTTGTTCGTCCAGCCTTTTCAGGATTCCCGAGAGCCTTTGTCAGCTCATCGTTCTCTCTGTCGGGAACAAAATTTCCCTCTTCAACCTCTTTTATCACTTTAATAAGATCATCTTTGGGTCCAGCAACTTCTTTGGCTGCAACAATCTCGCCTGTTTCCGGGTCATACGATGCCCCATGCCGGAGTAACCAATTTCTTGACCTCAAGGGCCAACCAGACATAGTTGCAGTGACCCCTTTAGCTGCCAGGTCAGCCTTGGCTTTATCCCACTTAGGCATGGCAGCCTTGTAGCCACATGTGCCCATATGATGGTGATATTTCTTTTTGGCTGTATTTATCTTATTATTTTCTGTCATTCCCACAGCTCGTGCCGAGTTCTTGTATTCCACAAATGCGGCCCAGTTATCCTGCTGCTTCTCTAGTGGGCCAGTGAATGGAGGAGTTTTTTTCTTCAAGACATAGTCGTGGTACAATCTTTTCTTCCAATCCTTGAATAGTTCGCCCATCTTCTTAAGAGCAAACTGCTTGACTTTTCTCGTCATTTGTTGGGTGACCTTATCAGTCTCCAAGACTGGTAGGGTGAATGTGTCATGAGAGAATTTCACATCGCGTCTCTCGCTCTGTCATCTACAAAACTAGCCCCAGCTGGATCCCTTTTCTTTTCTGGCTTATTCCACTCTCACGTGGTGATCGGGACGGTGTCTCTAATAATCACTCCGCATTGAGTTATAAATGCATTCACAGATTCTTTGGGCTCCAACAGTTGACCCAACGCAAAGACTAAGTTAATGCTGAAACGGACATCAGTGGGCAACTTTTGTGCCGGGCCTCTTGTCCTTATAGAATATTGGCCGGATGCGGAGGTCTAAGAGAAGAAATATTTGTCAGTACATATATACGAATCAATTATGGTATCTATACTAGTGATCGATCGGTAGAGGCTTTATATACCTCGACGAAGTTTGTTATTATTATGGTGTCTTCACCATGGTCTCCACCATGGTCAGAACCATCGTCTCCACAATCGTCTCCACCCTCGTCTCCTCCAGACAAATTAAGATACTCGGAGCCATCGTATTAAGAACCCCCAGTACCCTCATCTATCATGTTGAGAAGCTCATCTTCATTTTGTCTACTGTTCATAGCTTAACTAATACAGAATGCATTAAGTAAAAGAATATTACAATTGCGACAACTCGGATACAGAAAAAAGATTACGTACTAATAATAAAACAATTTTGCATTAAGATAAAGTACAATAATATAAGATAAAGTACATTATTAATACATCTCGCTTATATCTCGCTCATATCAAACTAGCGAACTTGGTTGCCGTGTTCTGTGCTACGGCAGCTCTGCAGCCAGAGAAGAGGAACCATCACTGGAAATAGCTTGGGTGAGATCTGTGAACCTGCCAGATATTGGAGAACCTAGTCTCCAAAAGATATATATATCGTCGTACGTGCTCGTACTCCTCCCTGATACGATGACGTACCACCTCCTTGGGGGTCGGCTCCCTCTACACCGCTCCTAAACCTCGTGGACGCCACCAAAGAAGCTCCGGGTTGACGATGATATCCGGATTCCTCACCAAGGTACGAGTCCCGACAGGTAGCACCTGCCAGTGCCAACCCGGCGGAGCCCAGGCTCGGACATCCTCGGAACCGACGGAGTCTAGTAGGCTCGGATGAGGAGGACGCGGCATAACTAAATAATAGCAATAAACAATCATAAAACATAAACAGTAACTAAATCACTAAGTATTGCCCTAATAACACTAACCATAAACCTAACACCCGGGGTGGAGGTAGGGGTATCTATACTAACTAATAACTAAATTAACCTAATACTTAACCTATATACTTAACCAATATACTAACTATATACTAACTTAACCTATATACTAAATTAACCTATACTAACTATATACTAACTTAACCTATATACTAAATTAACCTATATACTAACAATATACTAACTTAACCTAATACTTAACCTATATACTAAATTAACCTAGCCTAATAACTAAATTAACCTAATACTTAACCTATATACTAACTAATATACTAACCTAATACTAACCTATAATACTTAACCTAATACTAACCTAATACTAAACATAATACTTAACCTATATACTAACCTAATATTACTTAACCTATATACAAATTAACCTAATACATACTTAAATCGACCTCACCTGCAAGGGCGGCGGAGGACGCGGGCGGCGGCGATAAGCTCTCCACAGGTGCGGCGGACGGCAACGGCGGCGCGATGGGCGGCAACGGCGGGAAGGACGGCAGCGACGCGAACTCCTCCACACGGGCGCGGCGGGAGGCGGCGACCTCTCCTCTGGCGTGGGTAGTGGCCTCCTCCACGACGAGCTCCTCCACACGGGCGCTGCGGGCGGCGGCGAGCGTCTCCTCTGGCGCGGGCGACAGCGGCAATTCGTCTAGGGAAGAGGTAGAATCGGGCTCTCCAGGTCGTGGCTCGACTCGGGGTGGGGGTGGGGGTATTTTTACCCCCCACCTTTAGTCTCGGTTTGTAATACAAACCAGGACTAAAGGTCACCCTTTAGTCTCGGTTTGTATTACAACCCGGGGCTAAAAGTGTTTTCGGCCCGCCGCTCTTTCCACACGCGTACCCCTTTAGCTCCGGTTTGTAATATAAACCGAAACTAAAGGTCCCCCTTTAGTCCCGGTTACAAACCGGGGCTAAATGTGGTTTTTGGCGCCAAAAATAAAAATGATTTATAGTTTTCAGAAAATTATGTATTATATATTAAAATTTTCAGAAAAAGAAGATCTATAATATAAATATATTATCATACTTTATTATACAATTTAAATGATATTATATATTGTTTAACAAGTATTATATTTATTACAAATGTTGGAAATATATAGTTTATTATTTAAAAACAGAAAAACACATATAATATACCAAAATATTCACAAAAAATAATATACCTATTAGAAATATAATATTTAATACTAAAACTAGTAACTAGGACTAAAACATATTTCGGGGGCTTTTAGTCCCGGTTGGAGCCACTAACTGGGACTAGATATTTCCCGTCACTTGCCACCATGTTTTCCCGCCATTTCCCCTGTTTCCCGCCATGTTCTCCCGCCATTTCCCTCTATATCTAGACTGACCGCCATGTCCATCCACAAATCCACACCTTCTCTCTCACAACAATGGACATAGCTTACTGGGCCTTTCTGATGCTCGAGGAGACGGAGGCGCTGTGCGGCTCCAGCTACCCATGCCCGCCGGGGTACCGGCTGCCCGCCGGCTAGATGCTGAGCGCTGGAGGGTTTCCTGTTCCTCCTGTGCCTCAAGGTTCGGCCCGCCAGGCGGCCATCATGAACCACTTCTACCTCAAGCTCACGCCGGAGCAGCGGATGGATCCCCATTAGGCTCCCGACAACCTCGACACCTGGAATGCCTTCTTCGCAAACCGGCGGGAAAGGGAGCTCGCCAGGTACAAGGGTGACGGCCCGCCCCTAGTGAACCACAACGAGGTCGGTCGCCGCCTGTGATGGGCGAACCGGACTATCGCCGGCGTGATGCGCTACATCGCCATGGGAGACCATCCCCGCCTGAGGTACCCACACTTTCACCAGCCACATAGCCACAAGAATGGTGGTGGTGGTGAAAGCCTAGGGCGTAGTGGGGTCGTCATCTGGGAGCCCCTCCCCCGCGCGTCGTGAATCCGAGTCCGGAGTGGAAGGTGACCCCTCCCCCGTGCACAAGCTGGGGAAGGGCTGAGGACCAGCCGCGTGCTACGAGCGACGACGATGACGATGACGATTCCGAAGACGACCCTGAAGCTATGTACTACAGGGCTAGATATGATTATGACTAATTTTTACGTTTTAATATTAATAAATGTCTGGCTACAACAAGTTGCAATACTACCTATTGAGATAGAGATAGTTCATATCCATATATATAAGCAGATCATTCAAAATAAAGGTTTAACAATATTGTACATCACGAACATCCACACATCTCTATTGTTAGGGTTTTCTTCTAATCCGTAACCATGGAGCATCTTCTTTACTTAACAGGATGCTTAGGTCATCCTTCACAGCGAAGTCCGGAATTTTATGAAACTTATCATAATCTTCTGACATGTCTGTCTTATCCTCCACCCCCATGACGTTTCTTTTTCCTAAAAGAACTATTGGCGCTTTGGCTTATCGTATGTTGTATTCTTTTGCTTATCTTTCCTTTTTCTCGGTTTGGTAGACATGTCCTTCACATAAGAAACCTGAGCCACATCATTGGCTAGGACAAATGGTTCATTTCTATACGCAAGGTTGTTGAGATCCACTGTTGTCATTCCGTATTTCTTGTCTACCTCAATCCCGCCTCCTGTCAGCTTGACCCATTTGCACCGAAACAAAGGAACCTTAAAATAAGGTCCATAGTCAAGTTCCCATATCTCCTCTATGTAACCATAATATGTATCCTTTTGCCCATTCTTGTCTGTTGCATCAAATCGGACACCACTGTTTTGATTGGTGCTCTTTTTTATTTTGGGCGATTGTTTAAAATGTATTTCCATTTATCTCGTACCCTTGGAAAGTCAATATAGTCGAAGATGGTGACCTAGCCAACAAGTACAACTGCTCTGCAACATTTATGGGATTCATGATCTGTGTCTGCAACCAACCGCCGAAAGTCCTCATGTGTTCATCTCTAATCCAGGATCCAGGCTTCCCCGGGTTGTTGGAGTATACAATATTCTTATGTTCCTCGATATACGGAACTACCAAGGTGGGACTTTGCAGAACTGTGTAGTGTGCTTCAGTGAGAGAATATTCGTTCATACATATCCTTGCTTTCTTTCCTAGCGTGCCTTTTCCACTAAGTCTACCCTCATGACGTGATCCAGGAACATCGATGGGCTTAAGGTCAGGAATAAAGTCAACACAAAAATCAATGACCTCCTCTGTTCCATATCCCTTTGAGATGCTTCCTTCTGGCCTAGCACGGTTATGAACATATTTCTTTAACACTCCCATGAACCTCTCAAAGGGGAACATATTGTGTAGAAATTCAGGACCGAGAATGTTAATCTCTTCGACTAGGTGAACTAGGAGGTGCGTCATAATATTGAAGAAGGATGGTGGGAACACCAACTCAAAGCTGACAAGACATTGGACCACATCTTTCTGTAACCTTGGTAGACTATCTAGACTGATTACCTTCTGAGAAATTGCATTGAGAAACGCACATAGCTTCACAACGGGTACTCGAACATTTTCTAGCAAGAGTCCCCTCAATGCAATAGGAAGCAACTTGGTCAGAAGCACGTGGCAGTCATGAGACTTTAGGTTTTGAAAAAAAAATCTGCCATATTTATTATTCCCTTTATGCTCGACGAGAAACCAGATGGGACCTTGATACTATAAAGGACTTCAAAAAAGATTTCCTTCTCTTCTTTGGTAAGAGCGTACCTAGCAGTACCTTCAAACAGCTCTGGACACATGCCATCTCGGTCTTTCATACGTTGTTGGTCCTGCCGTGCTTCAGGTGTATCTTTGCTCTTCCCATACACGCCCAAGAAGCCTAGCAGCGTCACACAAAGATTCTTCATCAGGTGCATCACGTCAATTGTAGAGCGGACCTCTAGGACTTTCCAATAGGGTAGCTCCCAAAATATAGATTTCTTTTTCCATATGGGTGCGTGTCTGACATCGTCCTTCGGAACAGATTGTCTACTAGGACCCTTTCCAAAGATTACTTTTAAATCCTTCACCATATCAAATACATCATCACCAGTACGGCAGATAGGCTTACACCGGCTGTCTGCCTCACCATTAAAATGCTTACCTTTCTTTCTTAGGGTGTGCATGGGCGGAAGAAAACGACGATTCCCTGGGTACACATTCTTCTTACATTTATCCATATATATATATATACTTTCAGTCTCATTTAAACAATGTGTGCATGCATTGTATCCCTTGTTTGTCTGTCCTGAAATGTTACTAAGAGCAGGCAAATCATTGATTGTTATGAACTACAATGCTCGTAGGTCAAATTCTTCCTGCTTGTTCTCATCCCACACACGTACACCTTGTCCGTGCCACAACTATAAGAGTTCTTCAACTAATGACCTTAGGTACACATCAATGTCGTTGTCAGACTGCTCTGGGCCTTGGATGAGCACTGGCATCATAATGAACTTCCGCTTCATGCACAACCAACGAGGAAGGTTATAGATACACAGAGTCACAGGCCAGGTGCTATGCCTGCAGCTCTGCTCCCCAAAAGGATTCATGCCATCTGTACTTAGACCAAACTATAAGTTCCTCGCATCACCTGCAAATCCCGGAAACTCTCTCTCGATTCTTCTCCACTGCGACCCATCAGTGGGGTGTCTCAACATCTCATCTTTCTTACGGTCTTCCATGTGCCATCGCAACAACTTGGCATGCTCTTTGTTCCTGAACAAACGTTTCAACCGTGGTATTATAGGAGCATACCACATCACCTTGGCAGGAACCCTCTTCATGCGGCACTCACCCTCAACATCACCAGGGTCATCTCGTCTTATCTTATACTGCAATGCAGTGCATACTGGGCATGCATCCAAATTCTTGTACTCCTCGCCGCGGTAGAGGATGCAGTCATTAATGCATGCATGTATCTTCTGCACCTCTAATCCTAGAGGGCAGACAACCTTCTTAGCTTCGTAGGTACTGGCGGGCAGTTCGTTATCCTTTGGAAGCAACTTCTTCATTATTTTCAGCAACGTTTTAAATCCTTTGTCAGTCACACCGTTCTCTGCCTTCCATTGCAGCAATTCCAGTGTGCTACCCAGTTTTTTGTGCCCATCTTCACAATTTGGGTACAACAATTTGTTGTGATCCTCTAACATCTACTTGAACTTCAACCTCTCCCTTTCAGTTACGCATTCTTCCTGGGCATCAGCAATGGCCCGACTAAGATCATCATTGGGCAGATCGGATGCCCGTTCTTCATCTTTTTCTTCATCAATGTCTTCCATTGTAGTACAATCGTATTCAGGGGACATAGTAGGATAGTCGTTATCATTCTCTTCTTCTTCATTGTCTTCCATCATAACCCGTCTTTCTCTGTGCTTGGTCCAACAATTATAGCCGGTCATGAAACCGGACCGAAAGAGGTGGCTGTGAAGGACTCTTGAGGAAGAGTATTCCTTATGATTCCGACAAACACCACATGGACAAGACATAAAACCATTCCGCTTGTTTGCCTCGGCCACAAGGAGAAAAGAATGCATGCCTTTAATGAACTCGCTAGAGAGTCGGTCAGCGTACATCCATTGCCGGCTCATCTGCATTATATAATTAATTAAGTACATCAAACATAATCATAATTAATTAGTACTAATCTAAAAAACAAAATAAAAGCCAGCAACCGGGACTAAAGATATGAAGGACCTTTAGTCTCGGTTGGAGGCACCAACCGGGACTAAATGTGGATGTGGCGACAACATGTCAACACTATGTCCTCAGTAGGCAGCACTAAGCCAGTAGATGACGACATTATTTTGGGTGGGTGGTAGCACTATGCCAGGGGTGAGTGTGTCGACATTATGTCATCAATGCCTGACACTATGTTGTGCTGCTTAATCTATAAATAGGTATGCAATCTTGTGAAGAACTGCAAGATGGTGTACGAGACCAGGGTAACCACTACAGCGGAGCTTCTCGAAGATATCTTAGGACCTCGTCCTCAGACATCTTCGAGGAGCTCGCCGTAGAGGCACTCTCTAATATGTGAAATTAGTTAGCTCCACCAGCATACTGATCTAGGTAGAGAAGATATAAACTGAAAGATGGTGTGCGAGAGCAGGGACACCACTACGGCAGAGCTTCTCGAAGATGTCTTAGGATCCCATGTGAATTGTTTTAGTTACCCGGTGTATTAATCTATAGCTAGAGAAGTTATTAACTCCAAGATGGTGCGAGAGGGACACCACTACGGCGGAGCTTCTCCCGAAGATGTCTTAGGATCCTATCCTCAGACATCTTCGAGGAGCTTGCCATAGAGCAGCTTCTCGAAGATGTACTGTGATGTCTTCTTATCAAGCTTTTATGAATTAACCCTATCTTTGTTACAATTTTTTCAGTTTGTTGAACGCAGGTAGACGAAGAAGGATATTTTTCCCAGCTAGTTAGAATGATGAACTCACGCATGTGTGTGCTTCTAAAATCAAATTTCGAGACTATGTGCCAAAACAAGATATAGATAGAATCCACATATTGTGCTATTTACCTTAGAGTTCCTTACATTAATACAAGATAGATAGAATCTAAACATCGATCTCATGTTATCATTGCAAAAATTACTACCAAACTAAATCCACAAATCCATCTACAAGATAGAGCATGAAATGAGCTAATATAGCAATGAGGGTTCAAAGGATGAAGTTGCTCACCTTTTAGAACCTTTGGATAGATGGGGCACCACAAAATATAGACAAATCTTGAAAGAAAATTGGGCATGAACTTGAGCTTAAAGCAAGAAAGAGAGAGGAGCCACCAGCTTGAAATGGTGGCTCGGGCAGGTGGGGGAAGAAGATATAGCCAGACCTTTAGTCCCGGTTTGTGTCTAGAACCGGGACTAAAGGTCCACCTTTAGTCCCGGTTCGGTCTGGTGCCCGACCCAGCCTTCCTGAAACCCTTTAGTCCCGGTTTGTTACACGAACCGGGACTAAAGGTTCCGTTCAAACCGGGACTAGTGCCTGCCACCCCCTAGGGCTAGATCTAGCCGTTGGGACCGGGGCATTAGTCCCGGTTTGTAGCAAAACCGGGACTAATATCCCTGGACTAAAGGTCCGTTTTCTACTAGTGGGTAACAGATGGACAAAACGGACAATGGATGAAAAGGTCTACAAATTCGAAGTAGATAGGTTTTTGGCTCTTCTCATGAGAATTCAAACCAACTATTGTAATTTCCCTTCTCTTATTTTTATAGATTGGGCACGTCCTTGCAAGGCACTGGGCAGAGAAGATCATCTACAACAAGTGTCTTCTAGGACCCCTCAGGTTGCCCTTCTTCCGAAGGTATATTCACTTGTACAACTATTATGTTGTGGTATTGAGTACTAGGCTCTTGCCCTTTTTTTGCATAAAAGAAGGATATCTCCCAATAGATGTGAAACAATTTGCAAATATCACCGTGTCTGCCCCCCAGATCCTGTCATGTCCTGAGCATGCATTTACTACCTCGACAGAATCTGATTCCGCATGAATTTTGTGGTGATCTCTTTGATCCACTAGCTGCAGTCCGTGTTGCATTGCCAAAGCATCAGCCATTCCCGCGTCCGCGACATGTGGTAGGAATCTGCAGCTACCTGCAACGAAATTGCCAAAAAGGTCTCGGATGACAGCCCCAGTAGCACCCTCATGAGTATCTGCATGATATGACGCATCCACGTTAAGTTTCACATAGCCTGACAGTGGACAGGTCCAGCAGGTCTGGGTTGGCATTGTTCTGCCAACAGTTGCCTTTGAATTATTTGCAACCATAGCTCTGATGGACATTGCTTGGCTTTGAATTATTTGCAACCATAGATCTGATGGACATAAGTACCAACAAGTTGTAGCAATTGTTCCTGGACTCCAACATTGTCACAATTTTGAATTATGCTAGCTGGGAGACGTAGGAGATGCTCCAGAATGACCGAGCCTGACTGTTCACCTGACATGTTTTCGTTAATAATCATGTCAAGGCCTAGAGCTTCCCAGATATATTTTGCTTGCTCGCATCTGAATAGAAGATGGCGAACATCCTCCGCTTCCAGCTGGGGCATTGCCCTGATGTACCGATATGACGATTAATCAGGATTGATTTTAGAGGCATAATTCCATGTAATGCTCTCCAACAGAATATCTTAATTTTACCTGGCACCTTTAGCTTCCACAAGCTTTTCCACACAGGGTTTCGGATAGACGTGGCATTGTAGAAATTGAGCACTTGACCGGCCACCAAACTGGTGTTTCCACTCCACATGATATGCTGATTTTACAGAAAAATCCCTGATCTAGTATAATTCCAGGAGACAAAATCATCAAAAGCACCATGGTTTATTGGGATCTGTAAGATTCTTCGGGCATCCACGGTAAAAAAGATTGAATTTATAAGACTGTGATAAAAACTTTGTCACTTACTACATAGATCGTTGTAAAAAAAAGGTCGAACAAACCCTGATCCGGGCCCTGGAAAGCGAGCGGAGAGGGCCCAAGAGAGAGGAGGCTGAAAGGAGGCCCAAAGGAACCCGTGACGGACTCGATTTCCGAGTTCCGAGTTTCCGACTCCGTCCCAGCCTAGGGTTCCAGCTCGTGTATATACATCCACCGGGACACTCGCAGCCTCCAAATTCCCCAATCTATCACGCTTCAAGAGCTCACCACCGATGGCATCTAGGGAAGTCGACGCAGCGTCCAAACGGAAGGTGGAAGAAGAAGAAGACTCTTCTCCGGAGGCTGCGGATCAGAAGGCCCACGAGACGGTGGCGGACGTGGACGAGACGGCGGCGGCGGCGGCCGACGTGGACGAGTGCTCCGATGACGAGGCCGACCCGTTTATTCGGAACCTGAACCTAATGAGCAAGCTAGATATAATGGCGCCGGAGTGGATCGAGGAGATGAAGAAGAATCACAATGAAGATATATGTTATATGTTGGTCCAAATTCTACAAAGTAGAGGCCAACTTCTGACGGAGCGGAGCGAGGCCCGTCGCCGGATCGTTGATGATCTAGGTTACCACCGCTATATATACTTCTTGTAAGCCGCCGGCTGGGATAAGTTGCATCTGTGAAATCCCCGGCGTTGTGTAAACACTCTCCGTTATAGTGAAGTTTCGCTGGCTGGCGCCCGTGGTTTTTCCCTTCTCTTTGTTGGAGAGGGTTTTCCACGTTAAATCTGTGTCCCCTTGCTGTGATTTTGTTTTCGTTCTTCGTTATTTACTTGTCGCAAATCTAACAATATCAACCTCTACAACAGAGCCTATGACCCCCTGGAGAACGGGAACATCTCGTCTGACGACGAGGCCGATGTGGCAGAGTACGAGGAGTGGAGCAAACGGCTTTGGGCATCCGTCGACTGGAGCGACCTCAACACCGTCGGCGGTGAATCCCGCGGCATGGACGCTATCGCCGTGTACCCCGATGGCGTATACCCATCACAGGAAGAACCTGCTATTCTGCAACCGGGAGAAGAGGATGAAGACAACCAAGATGATGCTGCTGTTGTTGTTTCCTCTTCAAGCTGAAGAAACCATCAAATGCACATCTTTTTCTGTATCTTCTATTTCTATGCTGTAATTTACTAGTTGTGTGTTAATGTTTGTAAGAAATAATTTGTTCCTGATCATATTAGTTTGATGATTATATTCCTGTTAGTTTGTTCAAATCTATTGGAATTACCGTGGAGTTTAAACAAATTTATGACATTTTTTTTAAGACAGAGGGAGTAGTTTATTTGGAGTATTGTTTTGCTTAAAGCAAGTATTGTTTTTCTTAAAGCATCTCCAGCCGTAGTGCTAAATGCTGGCGCCGTAAAAATGTTTTCCAGCGCGCTGCGTTAGGATAGATCGTACGTCGACGCCGTGCCCTCCGCGGGATGTTCCAATTTGTGGCGCACGCACGTGATTCTAAAACACCCCAGCAGACGTTGCAAATTAATTAGGGCGTGCGTGGCCAACACGCAAATAACAAACACATTGTTGCATACATTCAACAAGACCAAAAGACTTAAAAAATGAACAACAAATTGTCTAGTTTATTTATTACAACACATACAAAGAGTAACAATACAACAAATTATTAACCAATAAATACAACAAATTCTTCTTCAACAATACAGCAAATAGTTTTACAACAAACATACAAATAACGTAGGTCACTTTTGTTGTCCAAACTATTTTCACCACACCTCCATGAGATCTTTTTGAAGCTCATCATGTGTGTCATTGACCTAATGGAATGATACGAGGCAATGAACCGCGCCACCATAAGTTGGGCACCCCATCAAGTCATAGTGGGTGTGATCTAGATCTTTGTCACGGTCATTCTCTATGATCATGTTATGCACGATGACACAAGCATTCATAATATACCAAAGACACTCTTGGTCCCAAAATAATTGAAATACTTGTACCATATAAAATGCAAATAAAATGAGCGTGGGCGCGGCGATGCAAATCTTGGAGAGATTACGACGAGCATTGTGTGCGCCAAGTTGCATCTCGTCTTGTGGAGGACATCATCGCCCACGAGAAACAGCACGGCGCCACGGTAGCCCGCGCGGCTTCGAATGGTCGGAAATCCCGAGCTCTCGGCGTGGCGGTGGGGGAGGGGATGGGGGGCGCTCAGGACAACGATGTGGGCGCGCAGCGGCATCAGCACAACGAGTTGGTCCTTCGCGGCGGCGGTGCCAGAATGGGTGGGAGAGGGATTGGAGAAGAAGAGGGCGCGTGCGCGAGTGAAATTTCAGCGACGGTTGCTCCTTCGCACGCGAGCCAAGCGATAGCGCGTGCCATAGTTGGAGCTAGAGATATTCAGTGCGAGATAGCGCAAAACGGACCGACACGCTAAAATTTTCCGGCGCATGACAGGATGCAACGCCTGCTGGAGGGGTGTGCACAAGTGCTGACGCGGTATATTAGCGGTTTATTTAGCGCTGCGCTATAATAGCGCCACTATTGAAGATGCTCTAAGATAGGCTTATATAATCATGTGTAATAGAGAAAATTGTATGAACCTAACACGTTTTGTACTACTAGGAAAAGGCCTACTGCCGGCGCGCTAAACTAGGCCGCCGGCGCACGGGCACCGGTAACAGCTTAGTGTCGGGGTGTTGCCACTTAGCATCGGCGCGTCAGCCCTATGTGCCAGTTGCAAATTTTTACGCGCCAGGGGTAATAGAAATAGAGCCGGCGCGTCCAACTAGTGTTGCGCTGGCCACGTACCACCAGCGAGCTGGCTGATGCGCCGACACTAATGAATTTCATATTAAAAAACTATATAAATATTAATTAGCCAGATTTTGCTAACATGATCTAGCTAGTAACAAGTAAACTACATAAATAGTCTCGGTGCGATAAAACTAGTGCGATAAAACTAAAACTCGAAAACGGACGAGTTCGGTGTCGTGTCCGACACCGGATTTCACGAGAACAAGTCATCCCAATGGGAGTCATCGTCGTCAATGGTGGTCGGCCCGGCGAGCTGCGCCTCGTCGCCTCCTGCGCCCTTCGTCGTGTGCGGTCCTCCTTCTTCGCGGCATGCCTCACCGCCTTCTGCGCCCTCCGGCTGCGGTAGTGCTCGTTCTCGGCGACAACGTCCTCGGGAAAGCTGGCCGCCCACTCGCGCGCCACGCGTTCATCCCGCTCGGCGATGCACAGGCGGCGCTTCGTCTCGCGGTGGCGGCGCTGCTCCTCCTGCATGACGATGTACGACAACCGCACGAGATCTTCGGCCTGCTGGCGCGCGCGGATGCCCAAACCGCCACGCCACGGTGTCGTACGCTCGCGGGCCTGGTGCGCCCGGTCTCGTAGGTGCCAAGGCCGATGCGCTCGTCGCCAGTACGAATCTGCGCGTAGTACGTGCCGTTGGGACGCGTGCGAATGTCGCGGTACCCTGAGCTCGAGCCGCGGGGTCCTGAGCTCGAGTCGCGGAACCACGAGCGTGACCCGCGACAAGGCATGGCGGTTGGCGACGCGCCTATAGGATAGGAGACAACGCAAACATGATAAGTGAACTTTGTAAAGTAATAAGATTAACCAACTACTAATTCTACCTCATGCCATGCTAAAGCTAGAACAGAAATTGCAAGTGTAAGAAAAATTACAAGATGGTCCAAGCATTAAAAGATATGGAACTGCAACTGAATAAGAGATAAACAACAAACAATGAAACAAGATATCATCTAAGCATGTGCGTTTCACCACAAAGTTTTTTTTTCCTTGGTAAACTTGTGAGCCCCTGACATGATAACATAGTGCTGCCTAAGCTAATGGCATGCCTGCATATGCATATGCATATGCATATGCATCTACATGTGCATCTACATGGTAGTAATAGTACTCAATTGTAGCACAGTTAACTACAAGTTCAGATGGAGACTTGGAGGAATGAGATCCTCTGACGTTCTTCCAACTACTGCAGAGGGACGTAGTTCTTTCTCGATCGATCGATTCGCATTGAACGGCAACAGCCCGAACGCCTCTGAAACCCAACGAATAAGGCCGGCCCAAAGCCAGTATGTGTAAATGGGAGAGGAAAGCTGCGTTCCGGCTCAGAAAAAAAACCTTTCGTTAAATTCCCCACCCGCCACCATCACCGGACTTTCGTCCGCAGGGCTAGCTCCGCCACCATGGTTTCCGTCGCCTCCAGCCCTCCACCGCGGTCGTGGCCTCCGGCGCTGCTGCCGCCATGGCAACACGCCACGCAGAGCAGCACCCGTCATGGTCACCGTGCTGCCAGCTGTGCTGCCACTTCCCCGGTGCACGCCGGCGGCGCCCTCCAAGAGGAGGAAGAGGATCCCATGTCAGCTAGGTCACGGGGCTCGGGCTCTTCCCTTCCGCCTCCCTGGTGCATGCCAGCCATGTCCTTCAAGCAGATGAGCATGAATGATGAATGGCGTCGTCCTGGTCGCCGTACTCATTCAGAAATATAGCTTCAGTGGGAAAGAACAAGTTCAGTTCAACTAAACCATTCTAAAATCTCCTGTGCTTTTTGGATAGTTTTGAATAAAACAATGTTCATATGTTGTTCAAATATACATTGTGTAGAAATAGACAGTGTTCAAATAGCCATACGCAGAATTACGAACTGAACCGTCGACTGTTGCTCCATCATGAATTGTATAGGAGTACATATGCCAAATTCTAAACTAAACTAAATCCCACTATTTTTCCAAACTGAATTGAACTAAATGGCACCCACGCATGAATTTGAACTGAACAAAATGTCAGCTATTGCCCATAACAAAAGTGAGCTACATGGCACCTAGAACTTAACTAAATGGAAATTGTTGCCCAGAACTGATCTAAACTGAATGACATCCAAAAACTAAAATAATTTCACCACAACTCAGTCAATATGTCATCTATGATTGGTCCTTGGAAATTAAATAAATGTGAGAGTAAGTTTGGAGCAATATGACCTCTATATTTGTAAACTAACTATATGAATAAGATTACCGTTAATAGTTGAGTGAAGTTAATATTCTCTTTATAAAATTCAGATTCCTTCCCTTTACCACTAGAAACACCATCATTTGAAACTTGTACTTGTTCATGTGCTAGTGCATGATACGTCATAAACGTATCTATAATTTTTGATGTTTCATGCTTGTTTAGTATCTACTTTCTTATGTTTTGTTCATACTTTGAGGTATTTTTATACATTTTCTAGAACTAACCTATTAACAAGATGCCACAGTTTCAGTTGCCTGTTTTTTGCTGTTTTTGGTTTCAGAAAAGCTAGTAAGGAAATATTTTCGGAATTGGACCGGATAAAAGCCAAAGTCAATATTTTACCCGAAGCAACACGGAGTCCGGAGGGCAGCCGAAGGGGGGACCACGAGGCGGCCATACCGTAGGGTGGTGCGACCAGCCCTAGGCATGCCGCCACCTGGTGTGGGCCCCTCGAGCCTCCACCGACCTTGCCCCTTCGCCTATAAAAGCCTCCCGGGATGAAAACCTTAAGTACCCGATCAAAATTCCACGAAAGAGTCTTTAGCCACCGTCATCTCCATCCCTAGATCGGGAGGGATCTGAAACTCTTCCCGGCACCCTGCCAGAGGGGAAAGATCACCTTGGAGGCCTTCTTCATCACCATGTCTGCCTCCGATATGATGTGTGAGTAGTTCATCCCTGGACTACGAGTCCATGTAGTATCTAGATGGTTGGTTTTCCTCCTTTGTGCTATCATGTTTAGATCTTGTGAGCTCCGTTCATGATCAATATCATCTATTTGTAATCCTACATGTTGTGTTTGCGGGGATCCGATGAATATTGAGATGCTATTTCAGATTGATTATTGATTCTATCATGTCTATGTTATTTGTGATCTTGCATGCTTTCCGTTGTTCTTGGCCAAGTAGATGCTAGCAACTCCAAAAGGGAGTATTTATGCTCGATAGTGGGTTCATGCCTCTAGTAATCTGGGAAAGTGACATGAATCTCTAAGGTACTAGATGTGCTGTTGCTACTAGGGACAAAACACCAATCCTTTGTCCATGGGACAATCATATTGTTTACTTTACACACTTTTCTTAAAGCAATTATCTGTTGCTTCAACTTAATACTGGAGGGGGTTCGGATAATAACCTAAAGGTGGATTATTAGTCATAGATGTAGTTGGATTACGGTCTATGTATAATGTTGTAATGCCCAATCAGATCTCATAGGAATCAAGATGATTTGTATATGCATGTATGCTTTCTCGGTGTCTGTAATTTGTTCACCCAACATGTCATTTATCTTAAGGAGAATCACCTCTAGTGAACTATGGACCCCGGTCCATTCTTTTACCATTGCTATACCATCTACTATTTACTATTTACTGTTTACTTTCTGCAAGCAATTACTATCTTTCACACAATACATTTAATCCTTTGTTTTCAGCACAACCGGTGAGATTGACAACCTCACTGTAAGTTCGGGGCAAAGTTCTATGGTTGTGTTGTGCAAAATTCCAAGTTGGAGACAACACCTTGGAGTTGTTTCCTTGCTCCTACTGGTTCGATAACCTTGGTTTCATAACTGAGGGAAAACTTGTTGATGTGCTCATCATACCTTCCTCTTAGGGTTTCCCAATGAGGTCGATATATTTTGAGCCATCAAGCCTTCTTTCTGGCACCGTTGCCGGGGATTCAAGGACATCTTCACAAGGGGAGTCCCTCATGATACATCCAAAATGTATCTACTTTCCCAAACACTTTTGCTACTGTTTCTCCTCTAAACTTGTGTGATTTGGATGCAACTAAAATGGATTGACGCTGTTTTCAGCAGAATTGCCTTGGTGTCTAGTTTTTGTGCAGAAAATCAACTATCAGGAAAAATCCCGGAAAATATGCCAAAAATCCTATTTCACTAGAAGACTCCCGGAGCCAGAATACGGGACGGAGGAGGGCTGGGCCCAAGCCACACCACCTGGCCGCGCGGGCTAGCCCAGGCTGCGCCTGACACCCCCTCGGTCTCCCTCTTTGCCTATAAGGATCCTTCTGACCTAAAAACTCTGGGGGGGGTGACGTTTTCCAGAAGGAGTTCCGCTCCGCCGCCAGCACTAGATTCCATGAAACAGCACCAGAAAGTCCGTTCTGGCACCCTGCTGGGACGGGGAATTGGAGGAGATCATCGCCATCATCATCACCATCGCTTCTCCATCAACCATCCATGTTTCCCCCATCTATGAGTGAGTAATCCCCCACTGTAGGCTATGGGGATGGTAGGTATTGGATGAGATCGTTCATGTAATGGCATCAGATTGTTAGGGCATGGTGCCTAGTATCTATTATTAGTGCTTTTTGTTGCGACTTGTTATGCTTAATGCTTGTCACTAGGGCGCGAGTGCCATGATTTTAGATCTGAACATGTTATTGATTCATTATGATAGTATTGTCTATGGTCTTACCTGCAAGTTGTATACACACGTTGTTGTCCGGAACCAATGGCCCTGAAGTGACAGAAATCGGGATAACCGGAGGGAATGGCTTTGATGTGAGGATCACATGTGTTCACAGAGTGTTAATGCTTTGCTTCGGTGCTCTATTAAAAGGGACACCTTAATTGCCAGTAGTTCCCTAGAGGCCCCGCTGCAAACGGGCTGGCAGGACAAAAGATGTTGTGCAAGTTCTCATTGCGAGCATGTATGACTATATATGGAACACATGCCTAGGATTGTCTACTACTTGGATGCTTTATCTTATTTATCTACAATTTCTCTATGTTTTGATTGCTATGTGAATTGTCTTGTCCATGCAACGCCCGTCCATCCATCCCTATGCCCACCGCACTCGAATCCCACTATTTACTGCTTTTGTTACTGCTGTCTTTACTTTGCTACTGTTACTACTTTGCTATTCCTACTATAAAATTGTTGCTACTGATAAACTGCTGTGAGAAAGATTGTTTCCAGGTGCAGCTGAATTGACAACTCAGTTGTTAAGGCTTATAAATATTCTTTGGCTCCTCTTATGTCAAATCAATAAATTGGGTTTCGCTTCCCTCGAAAATACTGCGATACACCCCCTATACTTGTGCGTCATCAAGACTATTTTCTGGCGCCGTTGTCGGGGAGCATAGCTTTATTTATCAAGTTCACTTGGATTCACTATTGTTCAAGCTAAGTTTATTTTCTCCTTGTTTGCTTGTTTCTTTTTCAAAAATACAAAAAAAAGTAGTTCCTACTCTAGTTGTTATTTTCGTTGGTCTGTTATTGTCTTGCTTTATCATGCTTGTTGTCAATGGTTGGTTTCTTTGAAACTGAAGCTTATTGGCAAGGTGGGTTCACGGAAGATCAAAAATATTATTATAAGGAACACCTCTTATCACAAAAAGGGAAACACTTATGGAAACAAATTGATAAATTGTATACCATTGCTAGAAACGTGTGCTCTACTTATAATGTTACTTATTGCTATGATAAATCTCGTTGCAGAAAGAGGTATAAACACCTCACTTTTCAATGTGAGTATAATGATAATGATACCATATCTTCCTATGCTTAAGGAATTTATGACTGTTATGAGGCGGAACAAATTGAAGAATTTATTGCTTGGAAGGGTGCTTTTGAACTTGCTAGCTTGCTTGAAAATATTGATGATTCACCTTACAAATATGAGGTTTATGGTATACTTAAATTTTGCTTTGACCATTACAAGGATGAAAATGGCTATATTCTTGAATATTTTAATAGATGCTTTCCACAAATGGAAGAGACTAATGCCTTGTAGGATCCTATGGAAGAAGAAATTGATGAACCTGAAATCTCATTAGATGAAAAAGAGGAGAAGAGTGATGAACAAAAGGAGGAAGAATGGATTAGCTACCCATTCCTACCTTCTAATGAGAGTAACTATTTATCCCTTACATTATTTGATTGTCCTCCATGCTTACTAAAGGAGGATGGATGTTATGTTCCTAAGGATTCGTTTGAAAATGTTTATAATAAAGCTCTAGTGCTTGCAGATCATGAGAAGCATGTTTTATGTGATAGTTATATTGTTGAGTTTATTCATGAGGCTACTGAAAATTATTACGAGAGAGGAAAATATGGTTGTAGAAGTTTTCATGGGATTGAAACACCTCTCTATGTGCTGAAAGTTTTGAAGTTACTCTTGTTTTATCTTCCTATGCCTATCACTTTGTTATTTGCTTACACGATTCCTATGCATAGGAAGTGGGTTAGACTTAAATGTGTTTTGAATTTGCTCCTTGATGCTCTCTTTTACTTCAACTCATATTTCTTATGAGAGCATCCTCTCAAACTTTTATGCCTGAAGATGATAATATATCTATTATTCTTGGGAGATCTTTTCTTAAATACTACAGGAGCTATTATTAATTGTAATCAAGGGAAGGTGACCTTCAATGTTAATGACAAGGAACACATTGTCTATTTCCTCAAGAAAATTGAAAGGACTTATGGTTTAAATTCAATTGAACATGTTGAGGGCATTCAAGTTGGAGAAATATATTGTCCCATACCAAGAGAAAAATTTGAAACTATTATGATTGGGACCATTGCTATCAAGGTTGAGGTAACATAATCATTAGTGGAATACAAAGTTATGTCTCATATAAAATTGTTTTGGTAACAATACCTGATCAACCTTGTTAACAAAAGGATTTCATTGAACGAAACAATGTTTTCACCATGATTATCTCCGCTTACTTCTATTCTATCCATTTTAGTTTCTGCTTATGCCTAACTTAAAGGCGTTAAAGAAAAGTACTTATTGGGAGATAACCCAAAAGTTTTAGATGAGTCTTGGAAGTTATTACTTCAGTAATAACCGCTCCTTATCCTTTTTATTTGTTTTTGTGCCAAGAGTAACCTCTAATGAGAGAGAAGTAATGATTGGGAAAGTTGCTGTCCCGAAACAGATTTCTGTGCTTCACCGTAAAAATTCATGTAAAATCTCTGTACGTCCTTTTGAGGCGTGAATTTTTGTGCTTCTGACCCAGGTTGTTATCTAACTTTCTTTCGTTCAACACTTTTTGATTTGATCAACAGAAGGTCTTCGAAAAAATTCTTATTTACCTGCTGGTCTATTTTGACAGATTTCTGCCATTTTCTGCATTTGCTTCTTGTTGGTTCCTTTTTGAGTTCTTTTGGGGTATTGAGCTTTTTGAGGGAAGTGCTACAGTAGCTAGTGTTCTAATGGAAGTTTATTTGGTGTTAGAACTGAACCTTAAGACTTATTTATCTTAAGTGCACTAATGTTGCTAATAAAGATTGTGTAAAGGAAAAATTTCAGGTGTATGGAAGGAATGAGTAATGAGATGAAGGATGGACTAAAGCTCAAGCTTGGGGATGCCACGCGTGTCACCCCAAGAAATATCCAAGAATTACAAGTGTCAAAGCTTGGGGATGCCCAAGGCATCCCCTTCTTCATCAATAAAAATCTCAGGTTTCCTCCAACCACTTCATTTTTATTGTTTCATGCACAGTTGTGTTGTTCTTGGAGCGTCTTCTTTTTCGTTTTTTGTTTTTGGTTTTTGTTTGATTGGTTTGCTTAGTTTTCTGAATAAATTGGTTGGACCTCCTCTTTCATATATTGGCATTCAAATAGTTTGGTTTGGTTTGGAAAAGAGTAGGAAAGCTCATGCTTAAGTGGTAAAGAGAGCTTGTTTTTGACTGTGGCCTATGCTTTGTCATGCCGTGCTTGATATTGTTTTGGCTTTATGCTTAGTATTCTTTGCTGTAGCATGACTTGTTATAAACAATTGAGATTGCTTAATGTGCCTTGGATGAATCATGCATTGTTTTAGCATATTAAAGCATAGTATAGTGGTATTCTCCTTTGATGCTTTATTTGGGTTGACTTGGCACATGTTTACACCATGTTATGACTATCCCAAGTCACCATAAGCCTTTATGATCCTTTAGTTTTCAACTTGTAGTATCACTTTACGCTTTGATCAATGATGTTTTGTCGCTCTGCATGATTATGGCTATTATTGCTCTCTCGCTTGTCGCTCCCTTACTATTGCTAGCCTTCACTTCCACTGAGTATTTTACTCATGTTTCCAACTCCCTTAAACCAAATATTGCCAAAGTGTCCACCATACCTACCTATTAGAATTATTTGTTATTTCCATGCATATTCATTATGCCTTATTTTCTTCCGAATAAAATGTTTGCTTGTTATGTGAAAATTAGTGATTAAAGCTCTCACGAACTTGATGGCACACTTTACTTTCTTGCACTTAATAAACCTGAACCATTGCGCCCATCTATGTTTCGTATATGCTTGTAGTTTGTAAGTTGTGAATTAGCAGAACCATGTATCATGGGAACGCTTTCAACATTGCACTTTATTTAGTTGATATCATGTTCTTTTCCTTATGGATCCCGGCGGTGTGAAATGAAAGGGGAGCTTCTAAGGCTCATGGAGTTTGTATATGTGTTAGAGAAACGCTTGGACGGCTAGTCTAAGCCATGCCTAATCATGGTGGAAACGTGCAGCATAACCATAGTGAGCAATCTGTGAAGCATCCAAAAAAGGGAAAACCTTATGCAAATAGCATACAAAAAGATCGCTAAGATGCTCATTGTTTGCTTGCCTTGACATTTTTATATGGGAAAGCTTCTGTATCATCGGGCAAGGGGTACCCCGTTGGCGGTTCTCTATGATACGCATGTACTTACAATGACAAGAACTTACTTGTGACTAAAGTTGAGTAGCATGAGGAACGGTACACGTAAGTAAGGGGCATGATATTTTCAGCTTATAACTTGACAAGCATATTCTCGTATTTGTTCACTTTAACCTTAATCACCTAAAGATGCTTATGATAGGGACAATGAGAGCTGAAAGCTAATAAGTACCATAATTTTTGGAAGCTCTTTATGAACTTGAATCCCTGCTTCCTTCTATGAAGGGCCTTTCTTTTACTTTTATGTTGAGTCACCATCTTCTATCTTTATGCACCTATTAAGAGAGCATAGTGGTCATTCTTAGTTTAATGTGCATTGTCAAAGCTTATTGATTGATTCATAACTTTGATATTGCTTATTCTTAAACTATTTGTATCTAGTCACCCTTATGAACTTTAAAGGTGTCCTATGCATTTATGTTTTGCTACACTATGAGGGACAAGCTGAATACCATTCTCATTATATTTTCTATATGTGAAAAAATCAAACATCTTTCAAAGCATTGTTATTCATGAATATGTTGTTTGTACCTTTTCATGCTACAACATAGTTGCTTTGTCTTATTGTTAGAACTATATCTTTCATGTCTATGTTAGAGTACTATGATCCTAGCTATCAATGTTTTACAAATACCTTGATCAAGATTGTGATGGTGCATGCCACCTCAAAAATTATTATTATTTATCACTTATCTCCTCGAGGACGAGCATGAGTTAAGCTTGGAGATGTTGATACGTCGTAAACGTATATATAATTTTTGATGTTCAATGCTTGTTTAGTATCTACTTTCTTATGTTTTGTTCATACTTTGAGGTTTTTTATACATTTTATGAAATTAACCTATTAACAAGATGCCACAGTGCCAGTTGCCTGTTTTCTGTTGTTTTTGGTTTCAGAAAAGCTAGTAAGAAAATATTCTTGGAATTGGACCGGACAAAAGCCAAAGTCAGTATTTTACCCGAAGCAACATGGAGTCCGGAGGGCAGCCGAAGGGGGCCATGAGGCGGCCACACCCTAGGGTGGCGCAGCCAGCCCTAGGCGCGCCGCCACCTAGTGTGGGCCCCTCGAGCCTCCACCGACCTTGCCCCTTCGCCTATAAAAGCCTCCCGAGACGAAAACCTTAAGTATCCGATCAAAATTCCATGAAAGAGTCTGTAGCCGCCATCATCTCCATCCCTAGATCGGGAGGGATTTGCAGCTCTTCCCAGCACCTCGTCGGAGGGGAGAGATCACCCTGGAGGCATTCTTCATCACCATGCCTGCCTCCGGTGTGATGTGTGAGTAGTTCATCCCTGGACTATGGGTCCATGTAGTAGCTAGATGGTTGGTTGTCAACACCCGGATTGTTAATCCGAGATGCCTGTTATGCCATACCTTGCAATCACGGGATTACCATTTTTGCGAGACATAACAGATTGGATATCACAGTACATCATCCATTACAAACCATAAATAAGGTCTTACACAAATATAAAGGATCTCATGATCCAGTCTTAATACAACAAACAACGGAATAAATAATAAGCGTAGCGGTGGGGTCCATCTTCAGTGGCACAGGCAATGCTGACGAAGGCAGATAGTCTTAGTTATCATAGCCGTCCTGCTGGCCATCATCTTGGTAGTCTCCTTCATAGTCTGGCCATGAGAATATCCAGGGACAAAAGCCATGAGTACTCTTTAAATACTCGCAAACTATCACTAACAAGTAAGGTAATACTAGTGTCAAAGGCTAACTCTAAGTTTGACTATAAAGTTAAGTTTGAAACCTAAGCTGAGTTCAGAAACAAAGAAAGATAAAAGAAAGTTCTAGAATCACTTAAGTTGGGAAGCTAGTGTCATAGTCACAACTCTGTTGTGTTCAAGTCAAGATTCATCAGTCATCTCATAAGTCATTTTGAAAACATCTGACAATGAAACAGTATGGCCACCCCAATTGTCCATAACCGCGGACGCGGCTATTCGAATAGTTTGACACTCTGCAGAGGTGGTACACTTTCACCACAAGATTCGATACATCTGTCAGGGATAACCCTGAATCATCATACTTAGTATGCAGATAATCAAACATAACCGTTCCTTTACACACCCTAGTATAAGCACCTCTCCTATGAGCATCGCCTTCCAACCATGACCATCTGTCATCTTGGGCACTACATAGGTGGACAACATTGAGAGGTAGCCTCAGCTCAAACCTCTCCCATGAGGGAACTAAGACTAATGCATATAAACTTCCGGCTAAGCCTTACCCAATTCAGGTATTGTGGTTGTACGGTAAAATTGGAATGGTATCGCATCTGAATCCAACCATCAGTTTTGGTAAAAGGGGTTAAGGCTCATGCCTCAACATTTTCATCATCATAAACCATTTGTGTTTCTCAACACATGTCAAAATATCTCAATAGAATGACTCATCATTCCAAGGTTTTCATAAATCCTTTTCACCAAGTATTACCATCTAAAGTGAATCAAGTTTGGATTTAGCTCTAAACTACTAAATTAAGAGTGTTCACTAAGGTGGGATGCTAATCTCAATCTCATGCCATAGACTGACATCTAAGATTATCGGGTTAGGTCAAGTTTTATACTTTTTATGCTACCTTTAAAACAAGTAAGGTACTTTGGTAAAGTAAAGGATGGTAAAGCTTGGAAATAAAACTAGGGGATCGTCGTCTCCGGCGAACAGGTCGCCGGCGAGAGCTAACCCTAGTGGCTCGGTGGGGGTACGTGGGGGCTTACTGATGTCTTCGCACTTCTATTCTTGTAGACAATTGTTGGGCCTCCAAGTGTAGAGGTTTGTAGAACAGCAGCAAGTTTTCCCTTAAGTGGATCACCCAAGGTTTATCGAACCCAGGGAGGAAGTGGTCAAAGGTATTCGCTCTCAAGCAACCCTGCAATCAAGATACAAGAAGTCTCATGTGTCCCCAACACACCCAATACATACTTGTCAGGTGTATAGGTGCACTAGTTCGGCAAAGAGATAGTGAAATACAAGTGGTATAGATAATTATAAGTGGTAACGGTGCTAGAAAATAACTTGATGGCGTGAAAAAGACTAAAGTAAAACTAAAATAAAGATGGAAGCAAGCAAACATTTAATAGATATAGTAGCAAACGGTGTTTCGGTGCTTAGAAACAAGGCCTAGGGATCATACTTTCACTTGCGAACACTCTCATATAAATATCTTCTCTTCATGATACCACTCTTAACTACTCTCTGGTTGGACACTCTAATCCATGGTAGGGCTATAACAGCACACCTCAAAGTTCATATTTCCCATCTAGATAACCCCACACTATCACCCTGAGTACTAGATGAGTCCAACAAACACCACAATTTCATAGAAACATCCAACTCCAAATATAACTCATAATAAGTATTTGTAATCTCTAGCCTAAGAGCCACCATGGTGAGCACGCTGTCACTTTCATACACATGGGGAGAGCAGAGATTCATTAAAGCACTTGAGTAGCAGAATAGATCTATAGATTACAAGCTCATGATTTCAATAAGATCATGCATAGGGAAAGATATGAACACATAACTACCGGTAGAACCCTTAACCTCGAGAGAGAACTACTCCCTCCTCATCATGGGAATCAGCAACGGTGATGGAGATGGTGGTGGAGATCGATGGAGATGGCTCCGGGGGCACTTCCCCGTCCTGGCAGGGTGCTGGAACAGAGACTTTCTGTCCCCCGAATCTCCCTTTCGGTGGCAGCGGCGCTGCAGAACTTTTCGTGGATTCCTGATTGACTATTTAGGGGTTTTGCCTCGGGGGAGATATATAGGCAAAAGAGGCAAGGTCGGTGGCCGGCCAGCGGGGCCACACCATGCCCTAGCGCGGCCAAGGGGGACCGGCACCCAGGGGTGGTGTGGCCACCCTATGGCCCCTCTCCATCTCGTATTCTGGCTCGGTGAGTCTCCGAGAAAAATAGGCATATTGGCTTTTGTCCCGTCCAATTCCGAGAATATTCATTTTCTGACTTTCTGGAACCAAAAACAGCAGAAAACAGGCAACTGACACTATGGCTCTTGTTAATAGGTTAGTCCAAGAAATCATTTGGAAAGTACTCCAAAGTGTGAAAAAACATAAGACAGTAGATAAAACCAAGCATGGAACATCAAAAATTATAGATACATTTGCAATGTATCAACATCCCCAAGCTTAACTCCTGCTCGTCCTCGAGTAGGTAAGTGATAAAAAGAAAGAATAATTTTTGAGGTGACGTGCACCATCATAAACTTGATCAAAGTATTTGTAAAACATGGATAGTTGGTATCATAGTACTTCAACATAACATGAAAGATAAAGTTCTAACAATAAGACATAGCAACTATGTTGCAACATGAAAAGGTACAAACAAAAGATTCATGAATAACAATGCTTTGCAAGATGTTTGTTTGTTTCACATAAAGAAAACATAGCATAATAGTATTCAGCTTGTCCCTCATAGAGTAAAAAATATAAATGCATAGGACACTTTCAAAGTTCATAAGAGTGACTAGATACAAATAGTTTAGAACAAGCAATATCAAGGTATGCATCAATCAACTAGTCTTGGGACAATGCACATAGAACTAAGAATGGCCACTATGCTCTCAAAGTAAGTGCATAAAGATAGAAGGTGGAGACGCAATATATATAGTGGAAGAAAGGCCTTTATAGAAGGAAGTAGGGATTCAAGTCTCATAAAGAGCTTATAAAAATTATGGTACTTGTTAGCTTTCAGCTCTCATTGCCCCTATCATAAGCATCTTTAGGTGATTAAGGTTAAAGTGACACAACTAAGAGGATATGCTTGACAAGTTATAAGGCGAAATCTCATGCCCCTTACTTACGAAGACTGAACCTCATGCTACTCAACTTTAGTCACAAGTAAGCTCTTGTCATTGTAAGTACATATGTATCATAGAGAACCGCCAATGGGGTACCTCTTGCACATGATACAGGAGCTATCCCATAATCAAAATGACAAGGCAAGCAGACAATGAGCATCTCAGCGATCTTTTTATTTGCTATTTGCATAGGTTTTTATTGAGGATGCTTCATAGAGTGCTCATTGTGGTGATGCTGCAAGTTTCCACCATGATTAGGCATGGCTTAGGCTAGCGGCCCAGGCGTTTCTCTAACACACATACAAACTCCATGATCTTACAAGTTCTACTTTTATTTCACACCGTCGGGATCCATAAGCAAAAGAACATGATATCAACGGGGTACAACGTACAAGTGCAATGTTGAAAGCATTCCCCATGATACATGGTTCTGCTAATTTCAACTTATAAAGCGCAAGCATATACGCAACAAAGAAGGACCCAATGGTTCAAGTTTATTAAATGCAAAAAGTAAAGTGTGCCATCAAGTTCATGAGAGCTTTAATCACTAGTTTTCTCATAACAAGTTTAATTAGGAAGGTAAACAAAAGCATGCATATACTTGGAATAGCTTAAGCTAGTAGGTAGGTATGATGGACTCTTTGGAATAACTTGGTTTAGGGAGTTGGATGCATGAGTGGAACTCATACTTGGTTGTGGAGGCTAGCAAAAGACTAGGAGCGACAAACTAAGAGAGCAATAATGGCCATAATCATGCAGAGCGACAAAACATCATTGATCAAAGCGTAAAGTGATACTACAAGTTGAAAACTAAAGGATCATAAAGTCTATGGTGACTTGGGATAGTCATAACATGGTGTGAGCATGTGCCAAGTCAACCCAAACAAAGCATCAAAGGAGAATACCACAATACTATGCTTTAATATGCTAAAACACCGCATGATCCTTCCAAGGCACATTAAGCAATCTCAATTGTTTATAACAAGTCATGCTACAACAAAGAATACTAAGCATAAAGCCAAAACACTATTAGGCATGGCATGACAAAGCATAGGGCACAGTCAAAAACAAGCTCTCTTTATCACTTAAGCATGAGGTTTCCTACTCTTTCCAATCCAAACCAAACTATTTGAAAACCAATGTATGAAAGAGGGGGTCCAACCAATTTATTCAGCAAACTAAGAAAACCAAGCAAACAAAAAACCAAAATGAAAACGAAAAAGAAGACGCTCCAAGAACAACACAATTATGCATGAAACAATAAAAATAAAGCGTTTGGAAGAAACCTGAGATTTTTATTGATGAAGAAGGGGATGCCTTGGGCATCCCAAGCTTTGACGCTTGTACTTCTTGGATATTTCTTGGGGTGGCACGCGTGGCATCCCCAAGCTTGAGCTTTAGTAAATCCTTCATCTCATTACTCATTCCTTCTATACACCTGTATTTTTTCCTTCATACAAAACTTCACACAATTTTTATTAGCAACATTAGTGCACTCAAAATAATAGGTCTTTAGGTTCAGTTCCAACACCAATAAAACTTCCATTAAACACTAGCTACTGTAGCACTTCCCTCAAAAAGTGCAGTTCCCCAAAAGAACTCAAAAAGGAACCAACAAGAAGCAAATGCAAATAATGGCAGACATCTGTCAAAACAGACCAGCATGTAAAGACGAATTTTTTCGAAGATCTTCTGTTGCTCAAATAGAAAAGTGTTGAACTAATGAAAGTTAGACAACAACCTAGGGAAGAAGCACAAAAATTCACGCCTCAAAATAACGTACAGATATTTTACAAGAATTTTTACGGTGAAGCACATAAATCTGTTTCGGGACAGCAACTTTTCCAATCATTACTTCTCTCTCATTAGAGGTTACTCTTGGCACAAAAAGCAAATAAAAAGGATAAGGAGCGGTTATTACTGAAGTAATAACTTCCAAGACTCATCTAAAACTTTTAAGTTATCTCCCAATAAGTACTTTTCTTTAACGCCTTTAAGTTAGGCATGATAGTTTGAGAAAATGCTCACGTAAGAAATATGAATTGAAGCAAAAGAGAGCATCAAGAAGCAAATTCAAAGCACATTTAAGTCTAACCCACTTGCTATGCATAGGAATCTTGTAAAGAAACAAGTCATTAAAGCACAAAGCAACAAGCATAGTAAAGCAAAACAAGTGCAACTTCAAGACTTTCAACATAAAGAGGGGAAACTTAATATTGTTGAGATACATAAAACCATTTTCCCTGTCTCATAATAACTTTCAGTAGCACCGTGAATAAAATTAACAATATAACTATCACATAAAACATTCTTATCATGAGCCACATTCATAAAAGAATTATTACTCTCCACATAAGCATAATCATTCTTATTAATTGTGGTGGGAGCAAATTCAACAAAATAGCTATCATTATTATTCTCATCGCCATAATCACCAAATATAGGAGGCATATTGTAATCATAATTAATTTTCTCCTCAATAGTAGGTGGCCTGAAAATATCATACTCATCATTGTAATCATCATATATTGGAGGTTTGGTATCATCATAAGCAATAGAATAGCTATCTTCCAAAGCTGGGGAACTAAAAAGATCATTTTTATAAAAACTAGCTTCCCCAAGCTTAGACTTTTCCATAGCGTTAGCAATAATGGTGTCGAAAGAATTCATACTAACAACATTGATATTAGTATGCAAATAAAGTTCCATAGGTTTTTTAATTTTCTCTTCAAACACTTCAAGTCCTAACTCAAGATAAATACTATAGAGCTCTCTAATTTTGTTGTTGTTTTCCATTAAGCCTAACTAGTGAAAACAAGAAACAAAAAGACAAAATTGCAGAATCTAAAGGAAATAACTTCGAGCACTCACACCGGAGGATGTGAGTACCTTTTACCTTACCTCCCCGGCAACGGCGCTAGAAAATAGGCGTTTGCCATGGGAGGTTCTTCTTATTTAATCCTCCGGTGTGAATACCTTTTACCTTACCTCCCCGGAAACGGCGCCAGAAAATAGCTTGATGTCTACGCACTTCTATTCTTGTAGACAGTTGTTGGGCCTCCAAGTGTAGAGGTTTGTAAACAGCAACAAGTTTTCCCTTAAGTGGATCACCCAAGGTTTATCGAACTTAGGGAGGAAGTGGTCAAAGGTATTCCCTCTCAAGCAACCCTGCAATCAAGATACTAGAAGTCTCTTGTGTCCCCAACACACCCAATACACTTGTCAGGTGTATAGGTGCACTAGTTTGGCGAAGAGATAGTGAAATACAAGTGGTATAGATAATTATAAGTGGTAACGGTGCTAGAAAATAACTTGACAGCGTGAAAAAGACTAAAGTAAAACTGAAATAAACATGGAAGCAAGCAAACATGTAATAGATCTAGTAGCAAACGGTGTTTCAATGCTTAGAAACAAGGCCTAGAGATCATACTTTCACTAGTGAACACTCTCATATAAATATCTTCTCTTCATGATACTACTCTTAACTACTCTCCGGTTGGACACTCTAATCCATGGTAGGGCTATAACAGCACACCTCAAAGTTCATCTTTCCCATCTAGATAACCCCACACTGTCACCTTGAGTACTAGATGAGTCCAACAAACACCACAATTTCATAGAAACATCCAACTCCAAATATAACTCATAACAATTATTTGTAATCTCTAGCGTAAGTGCCACCATGGTGAGCACGCTGTCACTTTTACACACATGGGGAGAGCAGAGATTCATTAAAGCACTTGAGTAGCAGAACATATCTATAGATTACAAGCTCATGATCTCAATAAGATCATGCATAGAGAGAGAGAGATGACATAGCTACCGGTAGAACCCTTAGCCTCAAGAGAGAACTACTCCCTCCTCATCATGGTCATCAGCAACGGTGATGTAGATGGTGCTGGAGATCGATGGAGATGGCTTTGGGGGCACTTCCCCGTCTCGGTAGGGTCCGGAACAGAGACTTTCTGCCCCCCTCGAATCTCCCCTTCGGTGGCAGCGGCGCTACGGAACTTTTCGTGGATTCCTGATTGACTATTTAGGGTTTTTGCCTCGGAGGAGATATATAGGCGAAAGAGGCAAGGTCGGTGGCCGGCCAGGGGGCCCAGACCATGCTCTGGCGCGGCCAAGGGGGACCCACACCCAGGGGTGGTGTGGCCACCCTGTGGCCCCTCTCTGTCTCGTATTCTGGCTGCATGAGTCTTTGGGAAAAATAGGCATATTGGCTTTTGTCCCATCCAATTCCGAGAATATTCATTTTCTGACTTTTTGGAACCAAAAACAGCAGAAAACATGCAACTGGCACTGTGGATCTGGTTAATAGGTTAGTCCTAGAAATCATATGAAAAGTACTCCAAAGTGTGGACAAAACATAAGAAAGTAGATAAAACCAAGCATGTAACATCAAAAATTATAGATACATTTGTAATGTATCACTTACCAAGGCTCCAGCTAGTGTGGCGATGGGGGCGATCGAACGTGCTGTCGACGGCGGACTCAGGCATGGTCGCGGTGGCTCCTGGGGTGGACGAAATCGATGGCATCTTCTCCTCCTCTGCAGCGGGCTCCTCCGGTGCAATTCCGGCAAACTATGGCTCAAGCGGCTCCGACGAGAGGGGGGAGGCTCAGTGGAGAGAGGGGAGTGAGATGGTGTGAGTAGTTTGTGCTGGGGTGGCCTCCTTTTATAGGGCGACGAAGCGACCGAACGGTACGACAGCGAACTCGTCGGTGACGCTGATACAGGCTGCTAGCTGCATGGGCTGGGTAGGCGGACGGTGGCCTGCCTCCTGGCGGTGCTCTACGGCTTCAATGCGTAGCTAGGGGTGGTGGCGTTTGGTCGGGAGCGTCCCGCGCTCTAGGAGACAGAGGCGGTGCTCGACGCGGCGCTCTGCGATTGTGGGTCACGCGGTGGCGCACGGCCGTGTCTGGCGGGGTGCTGGGGTCGAGGCGGAGCAGCGTGCACGGTATTGGGTCGAGAGGCGGTATGTGGCATGCTGGCGGCTAATGCGCTCTGGGAATGGGCAACGGTGCTGGGGAGTGGTCCAGTGGCTGGGGGTGATCGAGGGGTGGACAGGGAGGTGCGGTAGGGTTAGGCGCAGCTAGTGGTGGTGCTGAAATGGCGTGGCACTGTCCCTGGAGCTCTGCCCTCTTCTGGCCGGCGGCGACCACAAAGTGGCGGCGCTCCACTGCTACTGCTGCTTATGGGTAGGCCGGTGGGGAGCTGGCTGGACTCAGGAGGGACAAGAGTGATCAATGCAAGGCAAATGGCTCGACAAGAAATGATTAAAACAGTAATAGTTAGGCTAAATTGATTTTGTCTGCAAGGTGTTTGTAGAAATGGCCGAAAGAATCAAGTTTTGAATTTTGGGATGATTTTTGGTGGAGTTGTTGATCACATACTTGAGCATCTCTGGCTGCTTGGGTTTTGAAAATGGAGTTCATTTGAGTGGTTTTTGAATAAGTGTGATCTTGATACCTACACTAGATTCAATTTTCAAATGCCATTTAAAATTAGTGTTTGCAAGTTTTTGATAGATCACAAAGTGGGCCTTGGTACATCATTACCTGTACTAGCAAGGGGTGCAAAGATCCACTTTTGTTTCTGTTAAGAATTGAGTCCTAGGAATAGCCAAAGTAGGCATGTTGATTAAAATGGCCCAAATGACCATTTGCTTCTTTTATTCATTTTGATTTGTTTTTCTTTGGGATTTGCTTGGGAATGATCTAGATGATGTTTAACTCACCTAAGAATCATTTTACAATCAAAGGATCACTTAATCATGGCAATTCAAAACAACTCCTATTTAAATGCACACACATATGAATGCTTTAATATTTTTAAATGGAAAGTTTTTGTTAACTCTAAGTTTGATGATTTGGATCTTGATCACTTGGATTAGAGTTTTGGGATGTTACAAACCTTCCCCCTTAAACAAAATCTCGTCCCGAGATTTACGAAAGAAAACTAGGAACTAAAGAGATCTGGGAACTCTGTCCTAATGTAATCTTCTCGCTCCCAAGTGGCTTCCTCTTCAGTATGGTTGCTCCATTGAATCTTGAGAAATTTGATACTCTTGGTCCTGGTGGTTCTGTAAGCTTCCTCCAAGATACGGGTGGGACCTTCACGATGTGTCAGGTCATTGTTGATATCAACAGCTCGGTGATCGATGTTCTTGAAAACTTCAGTCTTTTTCGGCATTTCCAGACATTTGCAAAGTAACAAGATATGGAACACGTTGTGGATGGCTGACATCTCTTCAGGTAGTTCCAGTTGATACGATACTTCTCCTCGGCGGTTCAGAATCTTGAAGGGCCCAATGGATCTGGAGGCTAACTTTCCTTTCAGACTAAAGCGTTGCGTTCCCTTCAATGGCGAAACCTTGAGATATACAAAATCTCCGACATTCAAAGTCAGGTCTCTCCTTCTCTTGTCAGCATAACTCTTCTGTATGGATTGGGCGGTCTTGAGGTGCTCACGGACTTTGTGAACCTTCTCTTCTGCTTCTCGGAGAATGTCGGGTCCAAAGATCTGACTCTCTCATACTTGCGACCAATTCAAAGGGGTATGGCATTTTCTTCCGTATAGGAATTCAATGGTGCCATTTGCAAACTAGCTTGATAACTGTTGTTATATGAGAATTCTGCGAAAGGCAGGCAGTCTTCCCATTTTGATCCGTACTCTAACACACAAGCTCTCAACATATCCTCTAGGATCTGGTTGACTCTTTCAGTCTGTCCATCAGTTTGTGGGTGATAAGCGGTGCTGAAGTTCAACTTGGTTCCCAATCCTTCCTGGACTTTCTGCCAAAATCTCGAGGTAAATTGGGTTCCTCGATCTGATACTATGGTCTTGGGGGTTCCATGCAGACTAACAATTCTAGCAATATACAGCTCTGCTAGCTTCGAACTCTGGTAAGTTGTCTTGACGGGTATAAAATGAGCTACCTTGGACAGTCTACCAACGATGACCCAGATTGAGTCATTTCCCCTACTAGAAGTAGGCAATCCGGTGATAAAGTCCATTCCGACGGAATCCCATTTCCATTCCGGAATCTGCAATGGTTGCAACAGTCCCGCGGGTCTCTGATGCTCTGCTTTGACTCTTTGACAGATGTCACACTTGGCGATGTAGCTTCCAATTTCTCTCTTCATCTTGTGCCACTAGAATTGCTCTTTCAAATCTTGATACATCTTTGTTCCTCCGGGGTGGATAGAATAAAGAGTATCATGAGCTTCCTGCATGATAACCTGCTTCAGTTCTGAATCTGCTGGCACACAGATATGTCCTTTGTACCACAGAACTCCTTCGTCTTCAGTGAATCCAGGTACCTTTCATGTACCAATACGACGTTTGATTCCATCGATACTTTCATTTCCCTTCTGGGCTTTATTGATTTGGCTGATTAATGTGGGTTGAAGTTCAATGCTAGCTAAGAATCCTTTGCTAACAAGCTCAGTCCTAAACTGCTCCAATTCCTCATACAAACTTGGTTGTTTCTCCTTGATCATGGTGTTTAGTCTACACGGCAATCTGCTAAGAGCATCCGCTACCACATTGGCTTTGCTGGGGTGATAGTGAATGTCAAGGTCATAATCCTTGATTAACTCTATCCATCTCCTTTGCCTCATATTCAGCTCCTTCTGAGTGAAAATATACTTCAAGCTCTTGTGATCTGAGTAAATCTCATAGCGATTACCCATAAGATAATGACGCCAAGTCTTCAATGCCAACACTACGGCTGCTAATTCAAGATCATGGGTCAGATAGTTCTATTCATGCCGCTTCAGTTGTCGAGACAGATAAGCGATGACCTTTCCTTCTTGCATCAATACACATCCGAGACCAATCTTGGATGCATCACAATACACATCAAACGGCTTCTTGATATCTGGCATGATCAATATTGGGGCTGATATTAATCTCTTCTTCAGTTCTTGGAAACTGGCTTCACATTTATCGGTCCATTCAAACTTCTTGTCCTTCTTCAACAATTGGGTCATGGGTCTGGCGATGCTCGAAAATCCTTCTACGAACTTGCGGTAATATCCCGCTAATCCGAGAAATGCATGGACTTGGGTTTGAGTGGTTGGGGCTTCCCATTCTTCGACATCTTTAATCTTGGCGGGATCAACAGAGACTCCTCCGGCAGACACAATATGTCCTAGGAATCCTACTTCTTTCAGCCAAAACTCACACTTGCTGAACTTGGCATATAACCGATGCTCTCTCAGGGTTTCTAGGATGATTCTCAAATGTTGCTCATGCTCTTCTTCTAACTTGGAGTAGATAAGGATATCGTCGATAAACACAACGACAAACTTATCTAGGAAATTCATAAAGATCTTATTCATGAGATTCATGAAATAAGCAAGGGCATTGGTTAATCCAAAAGACATAACCGTATACTCGTATAAACCATAACGAGTAGTAAAGGCAGTCTTCGGAATATCTGTTGCACAAATCTTAAGTTGGTGATAACCAGTCCTAAGATCAATCTTTGAGAATACCTGGGCACCAGTCAACTGATCAAATAGATCCTCTATCTTTGGCACAGGGTACTTGTTTTTGATGGTGACGTCATTCAGCTTTCTGTAATCTATGCACAAACGGTTGCCTCCATCTTTCTTGTCGACGAATAACTTCGGTGATCTCCATGGCGATGCGCTTGGTTGAATCAAGCCTGTTGCTAACATAGCATCCAACTGCTTCTTCAACTCTACTAACTCTGCGGGGTTCATGCTATAGGGTCTCTCGGCAATGGGTCCTGTTCCGGGGATTAGTTCAATAATGAACTCAATATCCCTATCCGGGGGCATACCTGGCAATTCATCTGAGAATACGTCGGGGTATTCACAGACTACTCTGACTTGGTCTATGGTGGGTAGGGCTAGACTCTTGTTGCACATGAATTGACGGGGTAAGGTTTCAGATATATGCTCTACTGTGACTCCAGAGCTACTGGTCATGGTGATGGATTTCTTAGCACAGTCTATCAGTCCTTTATGCCTTGACATCAAGTCCATACCTAGTACTACTTCCAATCCTTTGGTACCGAGTACGATTAGGTTGGCATAAAAATCTATCAAATGTATTCTGATAGGCACAGCTTTGCAAAATTTTCTAGCTTTTGTAGTTGAACCGGGGATTTGAACTATCATGACATGCTTCAAGTTGGTTGGGTGGATCTTACTAGTGCATGCAAATTCTTCGGTGACAAATGAATGCGATGCTCCCGAATCAAACAATACCCTTGCTAAAACTGAGTTGACAGAAAACATACCCACCACTACGTCTGACGCTTCTTGGGCTTCCTCTGCATTCATGTGGAAGAGACGGCCGTTGCGGTTGTGAGGGTTCCCTGGGGCAAACCTTCTCCCTGGTTGAACACGACGCTGCTGTTGAGCTGGGGCATTCACATTGGCAGTGGCGACAGTCTTCTTGGGACACTCATTGGAATAGTGGCCCTTCACTCCACACTCGAAACAAGTTATCTGGGACTTGTCCTTAGCTGCGACGGGCACATCATTGCTTCCAGTTCTGGGTGCAGTGTTGTTGTTTTTGTTGTTGTTGTTGCTGTTGCTCTTGGGAGGTGCACGGTTGAAATTGTTGGCGTTGCCGGGGTTATTGTCGTTTCCTCCGGACTTCACATTGCCTCCGCTACGGTTGGGGTAGCTTGGGCGAGACATTGGGGGTCGGTTGTTTCTTGGTGCATACCCTGTAGACGGGTTGGGATGGTACTTCTGGTGACTGTTAGATCCATCTTGGTGCATCATACGATGTTTGCGGTTGTCGTTTGCCTGATTAATCTTCCCTTCCATCTGAATGGCAGAGTCGACTAGTTCTTCGAGATTCTCGAAGCGGATGTTGACGATTATAGTCTGCATGTCGTCATGCAGTCCGTTCAGGAATCTCTCCTTCTTGGCCTCCGTGTTGATCTCATCAGGTGCGTACCTTGCAAGTGACAGGAATCTGTCATGGTATTCCACCACAGTCATTCTTCCATGCTTCAACTCTCTAAATTCATCCCTCATTCAGGTGACTAGACCCTGTGGCACGTGGGTGCAGCTGAACTTGACCTTGAAGGCTTCCCATGTCATCACTTGACCATGGTTCATTAGGCGGATGTTGTTCCACTAGGCTCTTGCGTCTCCTGCCAAGTAGTGGGTGGCAAAGAGAACTTTCTCGTTGTCATCAACTCTGGCTACCTCCAAATTGTTCTCCATCGTCTACAACCAGTCATCAGCATCTAATGGGTTCTCTGAAGTGCTAAAGATTGGGGGATTGGTACTCTGGAAGTTCTTCAGCTTGGATCCTTGATGATCCTGGTTTCCATGCCCTTGATTGTTGAGAGCCATTTGGGCAATCTGTTGCAGTGTTGCTAGATTAGCTTGGCGCTCTGCCCTGCTTGCTTCTCTGTCTGTGATGAGATTCTGCAGGATCTACAGCATTGGGTCTTGCGACGAGCTGCTCCCTCCTTGGTTTCTGCGAGTCATCTGAAGATTGAGATAGATCAAGGGGTAAGAGGGAAAGTTCTAAGATTCATGGTTTTGGTTTCAAAGCTAAAACTTTGAGTTTGACTCAGGTTTTGCAACTAACTCCATTTCATTCATTCAAACAAGGCACACGATACAAACACACACACACCAAAACAACAAAGGAAAACAGATGATTTTAAGAACCATTCTACAAGCTACGATATAGTGGGACCGATACATCTCATGCTACGATAGTGCTCTAGGGCATCTACTCATCGTCGATGAAGTCGGAGTCCTCATCGTCAGTGTAGAAGTCCACAACATCCTCCTCCAGGAAGTCATCATCATTGCTGAGGTAAGAATCCATGTCTCCCTGGATGTCTTCACCCTCCTCTTCTTCCTCCTTTGCTGCAAGATGAGCTTCTTGCTCCTTGACGGTCTTCTCGAGGTCGGCCACCTTCTTGCGAAGATGGGCGATGATGCGATCCTTCTTCTCGCGCTAGCGGCGAAGAGACTGACGGTCCTTGACAAGCAGTGAGAAAGTCTGGGCCTTCTAGTCGGCAATGGCACGGTTGTGGTTGGCAAACTCCCTAGCATTGTCCAATTCCTTATGGCGATCGTACAGCAGGAAGTCAAGGTTCTCCACATGACGCTTCAGCTCTGGGTGACTTGGCATCTCCATTGGCATTCCCATGAAGTCACGTCTTGCATAGTGAGCAAAACGGGTTCCTTGGATTTGGTTGACGCTGAGGGCACATAGCCGTGCGAGAGCTTCATGCATTGCCCTGGCTAATCCATCTAGCCAGTTGTTCTCTCTAACGGAGAACTGGATTCTCCCGGACATTGGTGCTTCGATGCTTCCTCGAAGATCAACGGTGACAAGCCATTGCAAATCTCCTCCCGGGGGTCCTGGAAGTTGAGCTCCAAGAAACTCTGGATGTGGGCATCCCAAGAGTTCTGACAGTGAATCTAGATCCCTCTCGAAGATCAGCTGACCTCCGTTTCCCAACTGATAGAACTTGCTGAACTGAGACTCCATCTACAAGAATTAAGGATGAGGAAGTTAGTGAAGTGATCAGGTGTGTCAAGTTTTAGGTAGTACTGTAAGAATTTGAAGGAACATGAATTTTTGAGAAAGAATGAACTCCCAAGGGTAAGAGAGGAAATAGTTTTTCATAAATAGTCACTTTGGTTTTTGAAACTAATTTTTTGGTTTAGACGTCCATTCTAACTAGGGTCTCCTATGGTAATGATAGCTCTGATACCAACTTGTCAACACCCGGATTGTTAATCCGAGATGCCTGTTATGCCATACCTCGCAATCACGGGATTACCATTTTTGTGAGACATAACAGATTGGATATCACAGTACATCATCCATTACAAACCATAAATAAGGTCTTATACAAATATAAAGGATCTCATGATCCAGTCTTAATACAACAAGCAGCGGAATAAATAATAAGTGTAGCGGTGGGGTCCATCTTCAGTGGCACAGGCAATGCTGACGAAGCAGATAGTCCTATTTATCATAGCCGTCCTGCTGGCCATCATCTTGGTAGTCTCCTTCATAGTCTAGCCATGAGAATATCCAGGGACAAAACCATGAGTACTCTTTAAGTACTCGCAAACTATCACTAACAAGTAAGGTAATACTAGTATAAAAGGCTAACTCTAAGTTTGACTATAAAGTTAAGTTTGAAACCTAAGCTGAGTTCAGAAGCAAAGAAAGATAAAATAAAGTTCTAGAATCACTTAAGTTGAGAAGCTAGTGTCATAGTCACAACTCTGTTATGTTCAAGTCAAGATTCATCAGTCATCTCGTAAGTCATTTTGAAAACATCTGACAACGAAACAGTATGGCCACCCCAACTGTCCATAACCGCGGACGCGGCTATTCGAATAGTTTGACACTCTGAAGAGGTGGTACACTTTCACCACAAGATTCGATAATCTGTCAGGGATAACCCTGAATCATCATACTTAGTATGCAGATAATCAAACATAACTGTTCCTTTACACACCCTAGTATAAGCACCTCTCCTATGAGCATGGCCTCCCAACCATGACCATCTGTTATCTTGGGCACTACATAGGTGAACAACATTGAGAGGAAGCCTCAGCTCAAACATCTCCCGCGAGGGAACTAATACTAATGCATATAAACTTCTGGCTAAGCCTTACCCAATTCAGGTATTGTGGTTGTACGGTAAAATTGGAATGGTATCACATCTGAATCCAACCATCAGTTTTGGTAAAAGGGGTTAAGGATCATGCCTCAACCGTTTCATCATCATAAACCATTTGTGTTTCTCAACACATGTCAAAACATCTCAATAGAATGACTCATCATTCCAAGGTTTTCATAAATCCTTTTCACCAAGTATTCCCATCTAAAGTGAATCAAGTTTGTATTTATCTCTAAAATACTAAGTTAAGAGTGTTCACTAAGGTGGGATGCTAATCTCAATCTCATTCCATAGACTGACATCTAAGATTATCGGGATAGGTCAAGTTTTATACTTTTTATGCTACCTTTAAAACAAGTAAGGTACTTTGGTAAAGTAAAGGAAGGTAAAGCTTGGAAATAAAACTTGGGGTAGGTAATATTCACAGTGGTGTAACCAAAGCATGCCTAATGCACCTTGCTTAGGTTATCTAACTTAACTCTATCTTGCTAACAATAGCTTGCCTTGGGTAGTGCAGTGGTTGAAGTTTTCTTCTTCCTCCTCTTGGTAGAACTCCTCCTCCTCGAAAGCTTGGTCGGTATTATCTTCTATAAATACATACAGAGTACACAATCACCAAACAATACTTATCTAGGCTACTTAGCACACTAAGGCATACATTTGATGATCTATTATCATCACAAGCATCCAAGGTTTTATTTAACTAGCTTCATTCTTTTTATTTGAGAAAAGTAATTTCTACTCATTGAAATTAACTAAGATTTAATATTCTCCACTTAAAATATGGGATCATGTGGACACATGTCATCACCACATATTCTAACATATGGGAATGTGATTTAAAGGTTGGATCACATTTAAATAAGTTTAAGTTTAATAATTAATGATTTAACGTGACTAGAAATGCCTATATAGCATTATTTTGGTACTAGTCCAAAGTCACTGCATGCAAACCTTAATATTATTACATATTCAGATAGGTATTGTTAAATGTGAGTTTTGAGAGTTGGAATCAACTGAAAAGCTAACATGGTTGATTTTATAAAAATGTGGCAAGGTGCAAATGCTTCTGTTTGTTATTTTTACTAGGAGAGATCTCTAACTCTAAATGAATTAAATCAACGGTCTTGGATAGATCTTTTTAGTAGATTTCTAACAAAATTGGAATCACTCCATTTGGATTTCTAAAACTCTCTGAATTGATTTTTAAACTTAGGGACAGAAGTGAGTTCAAACTAAAATAGAAAAAACCTAATTTGAATTACGGGGTCAGCGTGGGAAAGGAAATGGGCCGGCCCAGTGACGCTCCGCGGCGCGGATGACAACTGACAGGGGGTCCCGCAGGTCAGCGGCACATCAATCGTGAAGCGGTACGGGGCAACGTGGACCATGCGATTAAAAAGAAGATCTACGGCTGAGGATCGTCGTCTCCGGCGAACAGGTCACCGGCGAGAGCTAACCCTAGCGGCTCGGTGGGGGGTACGTGGGGGCTTACCAGGGCTCAAACTAGCGTGGCGATGGGGCGATCGAACGTGCTGTCGACGGCGGACTCAGGCGTGGTCGCGGTGGCTCCTGGGGTGGACGAAATCGACGGCAACTTCTCCTCCTCTGCAGCGGGCTCCTCCGGTGCAATTCCGGCGAACTATGGCTCGAGCGGCTCCGGCGAGAGGGGGAAAGGCTCAGTGGAGAGAGGGGAGTGAGATGGTGTGAGTAGTTTGTGCTGGGTGGCCTCCTTTTATAGGGCGACAAAGCGACCGAACGGTAAGACGGCGAGCTCATCGGTGACGCTGATACAGGCTGCTAGCGGCATGGGCTGGGTAGGCGGACGGTGGCCTGCCTCCTGGCGGTGCTCTATGGCTTCAATGCGTAGCTAGGGGCGGTGCCGTTTGGTCGGGAGCGTCCCGTGCTCTGGGAGACAGAGGCGGTGGTGGACGCGGTGCTCTGCGACTGTGGGTCGCGCGGCGGCGCACGGCCATGTCTGGCGGGGTGTTGGGGTCGAGGCGGAGCGGCGTGCACGGTATTGGGTCGAGAGGCGGTCTGTGGCGTGCTGGCGGCTAACGCGCTCTAGCGTGCTCTGGCGAGCTCGCACAGAGAATGGGCGACGGTGCTGGGGAGTGGTCCAGTGGCTGGGGGTGATCGAGGGGTGGATAGGGAGGTGTGGTAGGGTTAGGCGGAGCTAGTGGTGGTGCTGAAATGGCGCGGCACTGTCCCTGGCGCTCTGCCCTCTTTTGGCCGGCGGCGACCACAAAGTGGTAGCGCTCCACTGTTGCTGCTGCTTACGGGTAGGCCGGTGGGGAGCTGGTTGGACTCAGGGGGGACAAGAGTGATCAAAGCAAGGCAAATGACTCGATAAGAAATGATTAAAACAGTAATAGTTAGGCTAAATTGATTCAGTCTGCAAGGTGTTTGTAGAAATGGCCGAAGGAATTCAAGTTTTGAATTTTGGGATGATTTTTGGTGGAGTTGTTGATCACATACTTTAGCATCTCCGGGTTCTTGGGTTTTGAAAATGGAGTTCATTTGAGTAGTTTTTGAATAAGTGGGATCTTGATACCTACACTAGATTCAATTTTCAAATGCCATTTAAAATTACTCTTTGCAAGTTTTTGGTAAATCACAAAGTGGGCCTTGGTACATCATTACCTGTACTAGCAAGGGGTGCAAAGATCCACTGTTGTTTCTGTTAAGAATTGAGTCCTAGGAATAGCCAAAGTAGGCATGTTGATTAAAATGGCCTAAATGACCATTTGCTTCTTTTATTCATTTTGATTTGTTTTTCTTTGGTAATTTCTTGGGAATGATCTAGATGATGTTTAATTCACCTAAGAATCATTTTACAATCAATGGATCACTTAATCATGGCAATTCAAAACAACTCCTATTTAAATGCACACACATATGAATGCTTTAATATTTTTAAATGGAAAAGTTTTTGCTAGCTCTAAGTTTGATGATTTGGATCTTGATCACTTGGATTAGAGTTTTGGGATCTTACATTGGTTCTCCTCCTTTGTGCTAGCATGTTTAGATCTTGTGAGCTCCGTTCATGATCAAGATCATCTATTTATAATCCTACATGTTGTGTTTGCGGGGATCCGATGGATATTGAGATGCTATTTCAGATTGATTATTGATTCTATCATGTCTATGTTATTTGTGATCTTGCATGCTTTCCATTGTTAGTAGCTAACTTGGCCAAGTAGATGCTAGCAACTCCAAGAGGCAGTATTTATGCTCGATAGTGGGTTCACGCTTCTAGTAATCTGGGGAAGTGACAGGAATCTCTAAGGTATTAGATGTGATGTTGCTACTAGGGAGAAAACAACAATCCTTTGTCCATGGGACAATCATTACTTTACACACTTTTCCTAATGCTATTATATGTTTTTTGGAACTTAATACTGGAGGGAGTTCAGATGATAACCTGAAGGTGGATTATTAGTCATAGATGTAGTTGGATTACGGTCTATGTATAATGTTGTAATGCCCAATCAAATCTCATATGAGTCAAGATGATTAGTATATGCATGTATGCTTTCTCGGTGTCTGTCAATTGCTCCGCTGTAATTTGTCCACCCAACATGTCATTTATCTTAAGGAGAATCACCTCTAGTGAACTATGGACCCCGGTCCATTCTTTTACCATTGCTATACCATCTACTATTTACTGTCTACTGTTTACTTTCTGCAAGCAATTACTATCTTCCACACAATACATTTAATCCTTTGTTTTCAACAAAACCGGTGAGATTGACAACCTCACTGTAAGTTGGGGGCAAAGTTCTGTGGTTGTGTTGTGCAGGATTCCAAGTTGGCAACAACACCTGGGAGGTGTTTCCTTGCTCCTACTGGTTCAATAACCTTGGTTTCATAACTGAGGGAAAACTTGTTGTTGTGCTCATCATACTTCCTCTTGGGGTTCCCCAATGAGCTCGATATATTTTGAGCCATCAGTGCACTACCACTTCCTGCCTCCTTCACAAACTCTTGTATCTTGTGATAAAAAAATTGGAGGGTTATGAGAATTGATGAAGATAATGATAACATTGAAAGCACATTTCTTGATTAGCAACATACCTCTTCCCCGAATGGTGCTGTAGTTTTGTTTTCTCTCTTTTTCTCTAATCTTGTGCTTCTTATCAAGCTAAGTTCTTCGTCATTTTGAAGTTTTTGTTTCCACATCCTTTTTCTTAAGGCATGCATTAGTCAACAAGTCATTTGGTGGGCTAGCATTTGTACATGTATACCGAGGTGTGCTTGTACATGCATTGATGTTTTCTTCAATTTGCTTACCAAGGATGTCAAGTGTGCTATCTACCAAGGCCACACATTCTAAAAAGTTGGATGCTCGATCCGCCAAATTATGAAATTTGTGGGACATATATCTGTAGCTAAGCATGACATCCATATTTGGATTTTCGATGATATTTCTTCCATCTTTGTCTTGTACACTACCACTTCGTGCTTCCCGTGTCCATCTCTTCAACACATAATGTGGTGGTAGTGACTTAATATTCATTAAATCAAGAACTTTAAGAGCATGGCCACACAATATCCCAGTTCTATCAAATTGCTTGCAACTACACATAACTATTTGTTCCGAAGGGTCACCAATAACTTTATAATCCTCCTCAAAGGTAAAGTCCCCTACTAGATATTCATTGCAACCATCCAATGTCTTGGTGCAAGATGGCAAGGATCTTGCATATTCACCTTGAAAAGCTTCAAAAATACGAGGTGTATACAACTTGCTGGCCTGCACCAACATAGGTGGTGGTCTCCCATACATAATTTAGGCATTTTTTTCTTTGATTCAAATTCTGAATTCAGTTTGTTATTCCTCTTTCCCCGCACCACCCTTTCAAAATGCTTAAAGAACCGAATGATATCAAAGTCACATTTGAAATGCATTTTCAAGTCATTGTTCAAACTCTCACTCAATTGTGTACTTCTCATTCCTAATGTGAAGACATCCTTCATATAACACTCAGCCCATTTTTCTTTTAACTTATGTATACTATCTAACCAAGTTTGCTTGCTCACCTTTTTCCTCACGAGGTCAAACTTTTGTTCAAATTCTTCCATGTTTTCATACTCAAACATGCACACGCTAAAATCTGATAGAATACTTGTTTCTTAACTCTCCTAGTTTTCCTTCTCTTCATTCTTCTTATTTTTCTTCTTCTCCTTTTTATTCTCTTCATTCTTCTCTTCATGTAGATGTTTGACAACATTTTGCATAATGTGAAAGGTGCATAATCCATGCCATGCTACTGCAAATACTTCCCCAACAGCCTTTCCCATTGCAGCATCTTGATCGGTATAGAATGTTTTAGGCCCCTTTCCTTTATGAGCATTCAGAAAGGCTTCAAACAACCACTTGAAGGATGCGAAGGTTTCATCATACATGAGAGCAGCACAAAAACTACAATTTCTCTAAAGTGATTGGATCCGACAAAAACACCAAAGGGCCTGCTTTCCTTGTTTGTTCCAAAAGTAGTGTCAAAACTGACAACATCACCAAAATGTGCGTAGTCCATGATCATTTTAGCATCAACCCAAAATATGTTTGCTATTTGTTCTTCACAATCCATTTGCAATGCATATTGCAATGATGGGTTTTCAGCAATCTTGTCTTGAAAATATTTGAGCATGCTACCTGCTTGTCCATATGCCATTTCTCGTTGATGGTTGGTCCTTAGATAATTCTTGTGATCCCGAAGGGTATAGGAAAGATTGCGTGTTCCACCAACTTCACGTCCAGCTAACTCATGTGAGTCTTTTGGCCGAATACCTGCATCATCCGCCATTTCAATTTCAAAAGCTTGCAACTCTGAAATTTTCCTTTGCGACACCATTAAGTGTAAAGTTTCTGGCGGGTGTAGTGGGTGATTGTGTTCCAAAACTAGCGTCGTGACTTTGAGATTTTCCTTCTTCTGGTCTGTGTTAGCAATCATGTGGACTTGACAATTGGTTCTAGTTTCAGCTCGAGGGCACTTTGTTAAATGGTCCCTCTTGTCTTGCGACCGAAGACCCTCATTTGCACAAACAAATTTGCATGATGTAATTCTGCCATCTGAAGGTCTTTTGTTTGTATACCTTTTCCTGACCTCGAAGCCTTTTTGCCCACTATAGCTCAGCCAAAATGACCATGCTTCGTCTGCATTTCTAAATTCCATGCCAACATGAGGTACCAAATCAGGTAGTACAATGCTATAGTGTAAAAGAAGCGTGGGGTAAGGAAATTACTGATTGAAATATATCTGAAACAATAGCAGTACATAGGGATACGAAACAATAGCAATACTTCAGGTAAGGAATTACCGATTAAAATTAGTATCATGGTGCGGTTTGTTAACATCCTCCGTCATCTCAGCTTCTTCCGTGGGCAAAAGATCAAGTTCAACCAACTACCTCAATGAAGAAATCTGAAGGTGAGAGTTTGATCAATTCAATTGATTCTCTTCAGGTAGAAAACGGATGAGAAAACATAACTGAAATTTACCTGCGATCGACGAGCAGAGCAGCGCATCGACGAGCAGAGCAGGGCGTCCGCTCGAGGGATCTCCCTCTCGCGCCTTTTTCCCTTGCGTTCTCGTGACTTTTTTCTATTTTGGCGCCTATTCCCGAGCTGGAGCTTGCCAGCTTTCTCTTCCAATCGTGGATAATGGGCTTTGGGCCTGGTACTTTGCTACGTTCCCGGTGCGTTCGGGCTGTTGCCGTTCGATGCAAATCAATCGATGGAGAAGGAACGACGTCCCTCTGCAGTAGTTGGCTGAACATCAGAGGATCTCGTTCCGACTTGGAGAGCATCTCCAACAGCTTTGGTTCCAAGAGAATTTTACATAATCCTGTCGATGACTTACTCCTTACTAATAGAGATTTTTTAGTTGTTTCGCATTTCTTCTGCAAGAAATAATACTTTCTCTTCCTGATGTTGGAGAGATGATGTGGGACATTACCACTCTTCTGGTTCTTCCTTCCAAGCAAAAGAAAGTGACATGTGTTCGTGCAAGAAAAGATGCACATTCATAGTATATGCTTCAGTTCTTTCGAGAAATTATATATTCTTTTTCTTATAAAAAATACCCCTAATTAACTAAACAGAGTTCTTGTAAAAAATACTCCCCAACGTTCAAGTATTCTCCATGTTTTATTTGTGTTGGTCCTCCAACATGAAGTGGGCACACCGTCCAGGCCTCCTGAGCTCGAAAGAGGCGCGATGGCTTGGATTCTACATTAATGCTAAGAAAAATGGGGCAATGGTCCAACATTTCTGACAACAAGGCTTGAGAGCATACAGGTCGGGAAAGCAGAATTCCAATGCTCATTGAACCAAACTCGATCAAGCTTGACCATAGTTGCTGCACTTTATTAGTTGCTCCATGTGTATCGCCTACCATGCAAATCATCTGCAATTCTGCTCTTTACTGATTGGTGGAAGATCATCTTGTCTGAGTCACTTTGCGTGATCAAGTTCAGAGGGGTTTGGGCCTTCAGCATGGTGTCGTGAGCAGCAATCGAAAGGGGTGGTGAATTGTGAGAGCAACTGGAATTCAGAGGGTTTCCATGCTAACAGAATACCGCCCTGGTACCATCCGTTGGCGCAAAGATGAATTCCGAGTACTGTTCGCCACAACATTGACGAACAATGATGAGATCAACAAAAACTGCAGGGGTTTCCTGGATACAAACTACTGCAACATTGAACTGACGAACAATTGCACAGACACCACTTCTATGAGAATGCATTTGGACACTAGATCGACAATGATACTAACATTGAACTGACGAACAATCTACTAGTCCCTCCGTTTTAAAATATAAGATATTTTAGTTTTATAAAAGGAGTGTATCTAGACTCATTTTAATATATAGGTTCACTTTAAATCTAGATGAACCTACGTACTAAAAAGAGGTATAGATACACTCCTTTCACAAAGTTAAAACATCTTATATTTTGTAACGGAGGAAGTATATGGCAGGAGAAATGCCATGAACGTGTGAAAATACAGGGTGAACCTGCTGCCAAAATAAAATTCTAAGTCCTAAATTCCATGAACTCGGGTGGGCGTATATGTGTCATCAGATGTACAATAATTATACTTGGACAAAAAAAATCAGCCGAAACATTCCGTTCGGCCATGCCTGGGGCTTCAGTTCGGTGTGGTCAAAGATACTCAAATCTACATGGACGCAAACAGTCGATGATACTAGCTGACGTCAATAATACGCGCTACTGCACCAGCTCCGGTATGAGCCTCAGCAAGAAGGATATCTCCCGCTGTGAGGGTGGCGGCGGTTTACCGGCGGTGGGGAGGTGGTCGTCAACGAGGGTGGCGGCGGTGTGGGCCTGCACCTCCTCTATGGTCGACGAGGGTGGCGGCGGCGGTGTGTTGCGTGGCGTTCGCGGGCGGGACCCAGCGGGCGGTGGTGGGGAAGGGGGCCGGGAAGGGGGCGGGATCTAGCGCCTGCGTCGTCGCGGGGAAGAGAGGAGACCCGGCCGGTGGCTCGCCAGCGGCAAGGAGTAGGAGGCGGTGAAGGAGCTCGTCCTGGCTGCAGCGGTGCCCCACGCTGGGACGGGGCGTGAGAGGCGGGCAGGATGAGTCGAAGGAGGGCCGCGCAGGGACGCACGCGCACGCCGCCGCCTCTCTGGTCATGGTGCGTTAGGGTTTGGAGAAAGGGGATCGAGGGAGGGCGCGACGGCGTCGGGGGGAAATGGGGATCGAGGGAGGGCGCGACGTCAGGGTGGGACCTGCTTTGCAGATCGCGAGAGCAGAGGAGGCGGTGCGAGAGGTGGGGCTTGGGCCGTGGGTGTCTAGCACCAGCGCGCGTTTATTCTAGTGCGCCGAGGCTAACAATTTAGTACCTGCGCACCACTATGTCAATGCGCCGGCGCTAAGCGCGCGTGCAGCTCGGGTGGGTACCAATTTTTAGCACCAACATCTTCTCCAAGCTGCGCGCCGGCGGTAACTCTGTAGCGCTGGCGCATGGAACTTGTTGCACGCCGACGGTAAGTAGCACTGGCACATAGCATATTGGATGCGTCGGCGGTAGACTTTTTTCTATAGGCGTTTTTCTAGTAGTGTTGGCATAGTTTTTAAAAAAACGACTACCACTTTTCAGGACTCTTATAAAAAACTACCACTTCATAGTTTGACGAAGCTCGGAGATCATTTTGGTATCATCGGAATCACCGAAGAATAGAGAGAGAAACCGGAAGGGCTCCGAGAAGGTCCAGAGGATGTCCGTAGTGGGATGGAAGGAGTTCCATAGCCACGAAAATTAAATAATATGTAAGTAAATGTTAAATATTGATTTAATCATTTATTTATATTTATTTAATGAAACAAAAGGAATTAAAATGGTCAAATTTACTATTGGGTCAAAATCCCTAAGGGAAAAAACCAAAGGGAGGAAAGGGAGGAAGTGGCCGCATGGCCCCTAGGCTCCCACGCGGGCCCCAAGAGGGCCCTAGCCGGCCGGCCACCCCTCTCCCCTCTCCTCTTCTTTGTTTAGTCCCACATGGCTTAGCCAAAGGGCTGGAGAGGTCCCCTTCCCCCTATATAAGAAGAGGCATATGAGGCAAATAAATCATCAGAAAATAAATAAAAGCTTCCTAGCTTTGGGAATTACTTCCAGTTGCCTCTCTCTCTATATATACTGATGCCTAACCTCGTGGGTTGCCTGATCTTTCGTGAATCCCTTTCAAATCGAGGCGGAGTGAGTGGGAAAGAGGGAGAGGATGAAATCCATGAACTCACGCACGAAGAACACGATGAACTCACACACGCAAACAAAGACACAATACAAGCCAACAGCTCACGCCAGTGGCTACCGGTCTGGCGCAATCCCTAGGATCGGCGTCGGGCGAAGATCTCTCTCTCTCTCGAACCAGCACGACGAGTGGGGAGTCTTGGTGAGATCTTGACGTCTTGATAAAGAGAACTCCGATGCCAAGGCCTTGTACAACGAGGGAGGAACAATGCAAACTCCAATGAGGTGGGGGATATTAGGTGCTCCTTTAGCAAAGGAGCATGAGACAAGAACTAGATAGATCCTTAAAGGGGTTTCTTCTAATTCCAAATATCATGTCTAGGGTTTACAATAGAGGTAGGGGGCTATTTATAGGCCAGCCACAGGTTCAAGGGTACTTTTAGGCATAAAAGAGTAAAGTCTGGGCGAAATTGGGGGTACATGGGCCAAAGTCCCAAAGGACTTTACATGCCTGTCGACGTGTAGTTCGGAGATTCTGGTGTAGAGGACCGGAGATTTCGGTGTAGGCTAGAGAATCTGGTCTGGCTCCGGAGGGGTGTTCAGAATGTCCCCAAGCCTCGGTCTAGAGGCTGGTCCGGAGATCATCCGGAGATTCCGGTGTGGCGGTCCGGAGATTCCGGTCTTCAGGACCGGAGACGCTGGTGTGCTAGCTTCAGCTGCGACTTCTTCTTGTCCTGGTCCTTGTACTTCATCCATGGGGGCTTGGTGATGCATTGGGGCTTCATATCTGAGAACGCATAGAGTATTTGATGAAGTAGCAAGCCATCCAAAGATGTATCAAAGTCACACGAGGAGAGGAGCGAGTTAACCTTAGCTTGTAGAAATTTGGCTCGAGCGCGAGTCATTGGTCCACTTGGGAGACTTGTTGGTGTAGATGTAGGTGAAGGGTTCCAAATAGTTACAAGCATCGTTTTTGAGGCAGTCGAACAAGGTTACCGTGTGATCTTCATAAGTTAGCTTGTTTTGACTTCATTAATTTTTTTATCTTGATCATGTAACATGCCAGTTTCTTGTGGTACTGGACTTGGTCTATTGCTCAATGTATTTTTGTTTGAAGTTCGCTTGATGTACATTTTTGTTTACTTGAGGAAACGTTGGTACCCCTATGTTGCATATGAGCTTCAATATAAAATAAGGGCTCGCTTCTTGCGTCAAAGGTTAGGTCTATCAGTTTTAGACATGTCTAACACGTAAATGACACATTTGTCTACCAATTAAAACACTTAACCCAACACATGCGCATATATTTTATGGTAACATAAATAAAGCAAAATATGTAACTGGCGATGAGTACAACACACCTACCACACTCTGCCAAATAGACCATAGGTGGCGTGGTGAAGCGCGCATGTCCACCTAGTTCCATTAAGCCTCAAGCTCAGCCAAACCACTGGCTAACAAGTGCATGATACAAACGGGAGCCTCCCAAAAAGAGTCTTGGGACTCATTACACATAGCAGACTTTGCCAGTTCATGGGATTGCAAGTACCGCCTATCGAAGGAAAATTTATAAGAATCAAAGTTTAAAATACTAAGGCTTCTAGCTTCTTTTAACAGAACACCAATGGTTGATTTGTCGTAGTCATAGCTTTAGCTGTTTATCGATTCAAAGATAATCCTATTTGTTGTAGTCGTAGCTTTAGCGGCCTCCAACGCATTCTTCACCTTGTCGGACTCCCACGTAACGGATCACGCACTTTAAGCCACGATAACTATTCTAGAGGAAGGGATGAAATGGACCCTCACTTGTGTCTACGGCCCGCAGGGTGACCCGGAGAAACTCACATTCATTCAGGAGCCCAGGTCTCTCAAATCTTTGGCCCGCAACGCTTGGATTCTGGTGGGTGACTTTAGGGCCGGTTCTGGGATTTCGAGGGCCCGGGGTGAAACTAAAATTATGGGCTCCTAACAATAAAAAATGAATATTTTAGATATACCCAATTGCAATATTCATATAAAAATAACAATATTTACATATTACCTTAAAACTTTATCCATGTATTCCTAGAAGCAAAGTAGGTGACAATCCAACCAATATCAAGCGCGTCCAATAACTTCTTCTCGATGCATAGAGTTGTCAAACCATTTAACCTCTCTTCAGACATTTTAGATCTCAAATAGTTCGTCAATAGTTTCAACTTTGAAAACCTTTTTTCAACTGATGCAATAGGCACAGACATAGTAATAAGATCCAATAAGAGATACAAATATTAGGATAACAATCCGCTTATTTGACAAACTAAAAAATCTTCATATGAAATTTTTCTCGAGGTAGTACCATATAAAAGAAAGTAATATTTTCTTATCTAATAGCCTTCTCGACTAATGTATCCCTTGCTTTTTTTTTGACAGTGTTACTGTAGGGGAAGCCCCTATGGTGTAATTTTCATTTTAAATACATGCACAAAGGCAATACAAAGTCTGAGTGTAAAGAATTAGGGGGGAAGGAAATGAAAAGAAGGAAACATAATAAAACTATACAAAGATTTGAAGAACCTAGGGATGTAAATGGTACGGATAATTTCCGCTCCGAATCCGTATCCGCGTCCGTTTTTGAGGATATGGTATGAATTTTTTGATATCCGGCGGATATGGATGCGGATGCGGATATTTGTCGAGCGGATATCCGACGGATATGGTAGCGGATATGGTATTGATGATATCCGACGGATAAGGATAATCCGACATTTTATGCGGATTATCCGAGGTACTCAAATAGGATAATCCGATAAATTAAACGCAACTCTAATATCTACACAATCTAGTTAATGTATCGGCTAGCTTTGCATGCTACGTATGCATGTTATACTATGCTATTACCAATCTTGCACTTCTACACTACTATTATCTAGTGTTTTACACTTTCTTGTCATTTCTTTTGCATATACTAAATAAACTTTTAATTTTTCTACGTGTATTTGTTTGATTATCCTCTTTTGGTCCGAGTCCGCTCCGAATCCGCTCTATATCCGCAATCCGATATAATCCGCATCCAGCTATTATCCGCTCCGATTCAAATCCGCCAAAAAAATATGGTAAAGGATATGGTAATAGCAATATCCGATCCGATCTGATCCGTTTACATCCCTAGAAGAACCCAAACAACTAGTTGTTGAACAAGGGTAGCCTTGACTCTAAAACGATGCAGCATCTGGTCACTTTTGAATCTGACCTTCGAACGGCCAAGAGATGGCTCTATGTGTTTAAAGATGAAGTCATTTCGTTCCTTCCACATATTCCACACAGCACAACTGAAAATTTCCATGAAACAAGGGCCAACAAAGGTAGCTCGGGCTGCAATGAATCTATCAGAAATAGGCCGAGAAAGGTCCCAATCAATTTGGCATAAGCCCCAACACGTCCTTGCAAAGGTACAATCAAAGAATAGATGATCGCGTGTCTCTAGAACCTGATCCGAGCAAAGAACGCATGACGAGCATGAATCCAAGTTCCAATGCCTCCGTAGCATGATATCTCTGGTATTGATTCTATCTTTAAAAAGTAGCCAAATGAAAACTTTTAGCTTGGGAAGACTTTTGGATTTCCAAATGGCACGTAGTGCAAGGTCTAGGGGGCTGCCACAAAAAAAACCGGTAGAATTTAGCCGAAGAGTAAGAAGCATTGCCCCAAGCGAACGTCCTATAATCCAAAGTTTGTGGCTCAATGGTAACATCAGACAACAGCTGTTGCACCTGAAGAAATTCCTTGTGGGCTTCGACTGACAGAGGGAGAGCAAAGAGAGAGCTCAAATCAGATGATAATGCCAAATCAGCAACCGTGCAGCCTTCCTGAAGTGTATAAGAGTACAAACGGGGGTACTGATCACACAAGGTCACCCCGTTCTTCCAAAAGTCCTTCCAGAATAATGTCATCTCACCATTACCAATAGTATCAGAGGTGATGCTTCTATAATCCCCAATAAAGCTGAAGATATCCCGCCAATAGAATGAGCCACGAGGGCTTTGAGCATGAGGAGCGCCACGCTCGTACAACGACCAAACCATCTTAACCCAGGGTACATCGTCCTTGCAAAAAAACTTGTGTAGCTGCTTAAGAAGGAGTGCTTTATTCTGAAATTCAATATTTTTAATACCAAGACCACCATGGTGCTTAGGCCGACAGACAATAGACCAGGCAGCAAGAGCATGACATGTTGAAGTATCTTCATCCTTCTTTGCCCATACATAGTGACATCGTGATCGATCAAAAACCTTAATGACTGTCTTATGAACTTTTAGGGTGCACAAGTAATGAGTAGGCAATGAGGATAGCACAGAGTTGACAAACTCCCAACGGCCTCCATACCCAAGGAAACATGCGCTCGCATTTAGCCTCCTCTCAACTTGATCCACGATTGGAGATAAATCTTGGACAGAGGGCCGAGTAGTACCAAGGGGGAGCCCTAAATAAGTAAACGGGAGACTCCCAGTAGCACAACCAAAATCAACCGCAAGCTGAGCAAGAACCTGGTCCTCAATATTGAGCGACATCATGCTGGACTTAGAGTAATTTACCCGCAAACCTGTGGCAGAAGCAAAGTCCTGCAGGAGCTTCTTGAGGGCAGCTAATTGCAGTGGGCACGCTTGCATAATCAGCAACGTGTCGTCGGCATATTGAACGATCGGGAAGTCTGAATCTGGTATTTGCAATGGAGCATGTAGCACACCAGACCGAAACAACAAGTTTACCATGGACTGTAGAAGATCAGCTGCACTGACATCAGCACGTGAAAGAGAAGAAATAGTGTTTCTGCGGTACCGGATTGTAGCCATGGATTGGAAAAAAGAAGTATTTTCATCTCCAAGTTTTGCCCAACGAGCTGTGCACCGCTTTCTCCAATAGTCTTGTTTGCATAAGAGCAGATGTTCCATACGAGCTTTGATAATATTGCGAAAGTTCCACTTAGTGATATGCAGCGGCCGAAGCTCTTCAAACTCATCTACCCACAAGATAATGCCATTACAATTATCCACTAATCTGTTTAGCACAGAAATACTTGTGCTCCATTTTTTAAGAGCCTTACGAAGCAACTTAAATTTGCCGGAGAGACATTTTGCACTATCCTCGGGCACATTAATATTCCAAACAGTTTCAACCACGTCCATAAATCCAGGCATACGAACCCAATGATTTTCACATCGAAAAAATTGAGCTTTGGGGATACTAGTTCCAATAGAGACGACGCACGGAATATGATCCGGGATAGGACGCGCCAATGGGCTGACCACCCTGTTAGGGAATTTAATAGTCCACCGGTAAGTATCCCTTGCTTTGCTATCAAGACAAGCCCAATTTACTAGATCATAAATGTCTACACTAACTAGTTTCTCATCGATATTAGCAAATTATGTAGGAGATGAATTAAATACGTGCTCATGATCACTCATATTGTCATCATCCGAGTTGATGTCAACATTGTCCTCTATATTGATATCGTCCTCTAGATCAACATAACTCTATTCCCCCACAGAACCAATGCCAACTCATATGGATTCCGAAGTGCCTCTTTTTCCTTTTCTTAGCTCTGGAATCATGCACCATAACCAATTAACCACGCTGAAAAAAGAAAAACTATTAATCAGAAGTAGAATTAGGGCATAAACTGACGGTACCTAACCCAAGTTTGATTGGGGAAAGATGCTTCATTACCTTCCGAGTTCCTATTTCTATGTAGACAACAGACTGGAATGAGACATACAACGCATGGATAGCCTGTCCCTGCGACCTAGATGAGAGGCAGGGAGAGGCAACATGCGACGGGTCGACGGCATGTGTACAGAGAGCTGAGATGAAAGACGATTTGGCGAAGAATTTAGGAACGGGCGAGGCAAACGGCTGCACCGGACTCACGTAGTCGTGTGATCGGTGCAATCAACAATGATGCAATGGCCGATCTGATTTGATCGTCGCTCTATCCTGACTCCTGGCCTCCTGGATATATGTTTTGTCTAGACTAGAAAACTAAAAGGCCTAACCTAGCCCAATTGAAAACTGAACTATTACTATTTTTGGGGTTCTATAGTAGGCCATATATGAAACACATATCTTGGAAGGGCCCCAAAAAATTTTGGGCCCAGGGCGGCCGCCCCTCTAGACCCCCCTCAGGGCCGGCCCTGGGTGACTTCAACCTCATCACAAAAGCTAGGCGCCCTAGTCCCGCTCGCATCTCTCCCTCTCTCCTCGCTTGGCCCCACCACGCGCGTGGTACGCGACCACCCACCCCGACGCGATTCCCCTCCTCATCCCGCAAGCTCGCCTCGATCTTCGCAGGCGCAGCAGCCGCCAGAGCCCCGCCGCCCTGGTCCTTCTCCTCCGCTCAAGCCCGCCTCTCCGTTGAGCTGCGCCGCCGGACGCCACCACCCCGGCCGTCCCGTAATCGCCGCCGCTAGCGCAGAGCCCGTCGTCCGCCATCTCCACCGCCGTCCTGCGAGCCCAGCGCCGTCAGTCCGCCGCCGCCTCGCGAGCTTCCTCTCCTGCGGCCCGGGCCTCCCTCTGCGACGCCGCCTCCAGCGAGAACCACCCTTGCCCGAGCTCTCTAGCACGCCCTCCGCGGACGCGACCTGGTGCCCCCGTCTCCGCGCCCCTCTCCGCTGCCACGCGCGAGAGCGTGCCCAACGCCTCGCCTCCTCTCTGCAGGGCTCCCCCAGTCGTCCTCTGCCCGACCGCGTCGCGCCACCATGGCCACTTCCAGCGCGTCCGAGCTGCCGCCTCGCGTTCCTCTGCCACAGCAACAACCCTGCACGCCCTCTCCCTCACCGTCCTCCGCCCGAGGTGCCACCCTCGCCCCTTCCGGTCGTCCTCTACCGCCGCTCGTCCTGCCCTGCAAGCACGCATCTGCGGCCTCGACCTTTGGCGCCTCCTCTGTCGCCTTGAGCCGCTGCAAGTAGCAGTACCCATTGTTGCCGTTCCTTTGTTTCCGCGAAGTATTGTTGCTACCATGTGACGTGTTGCTGCCTGACAACAAATCTGTGTGTATGTCCATGTTAATGTGGTGTTTTGGATGCCCATATCGGCTACCTTCGTCTCTGATGCTGACAAGATCGCCCGATGCTGTGCACACTTTGCTGCCAAGTTGATCGAGACCTGAAGCACACCGACACCGGAACTAAGTCCACCGTCAACAACCGAGGCCGAAAACCCCAAGTTCTCCATCCTAGAATCTGGAGGCGATGATGTCGATACGACAAGTACCTCCTCACGGACGCCAAGACCCACGGATCCAACGCCTCGAAGCCGAACCCAAAGTACGAACCTTGAAGACCGATCTCGACAAGGCCCTGAACCCCGTTGAACCCTTGAACCCCAAGATCGTCGAACCCCGATGTGTGACCCCTATCTATCCTTATTTTATAAATGCCATATAAATTTGTTGCATATTAAATCATCCATGCTCGCATACATATTCATTTGTTTGGGGGTGCTTTGTCGATTCATCTCAGAATTAAGTACGGAGGCTATATGCAGGTTATACCTGTATTATATTGCCTCCATTTAAATTTGCGTAGCGAACGATGCCATGTTTTGCCGTGTTAATACAACATTTAAATTGCGGGGTACCTAAACAACATGAACCCTCTAATTAATTGTCGGGACCCTGGTTCCACTTAATATTGACCAATTGCATCGCATCTTTGCCATGTCATGCATCATACATGCATCATGCCCGATCTTCTGCCGTAGTATTAAATAGTGCATCCGGTATTTCTTTTAGTGCTTTGGTTCTTCGCGGATTAGGCCGTTGAGTGGATGCGAGTATCGACAAGTTATTCGGATAATGTATCTTCGGCAGTGTTTCCTAGGCGAGCAATCTCCCTCTTTCTACCTATTTTGCATTTATAGTCTTTACTTCCTTCCTGTTGATCTACTGCTATCCGTGTTGCTATGCTTTAGTGTTCTATACCAGATATATTCCGTGCAGCCTTTATATTGCCTTGGACACCTCCTATTACCTGTTGTTTGGTAGATAGATGGTCTTGCGAGTCGTAGTCGCTTGCTCAGGTGCGATCCCGTGTCGTGAAGTACCACACCGTTGTTGGAATGTTGTCATATGCTTTACGGTGGAGAGGATCACGACTTTAAATACAACTATTAAATTGATGGGATAACTAATGAAAGAGGCACCGGTGGGCAATATATGCTATTTGATTTTTTATGTCCACTTGTGTCCCGTAGGCCCCGAGTACTTGATACATGTTCCTTGATTATTCGCACTATCCACATCCAGGAGACCCTATGGATCCCCCTTAGCCAGAGCTTGATTCATTTCTTATTTCTTGGGGCCACAAACTAGTTTGGGGCTTTATTACTATCATGTACTTATGCCATGCTTTACTGCTTTATTTACGATTACGCGTGGAGCGCCTGTACTGTTTAGGAACCCCGTGCCACGTTTCCGCTGTATCGACAAGCCCAGTCACACTTTCGGGTTCCCAGTCGTTTACAGCCGTCGCCACACACCCTGGGTCCGTCGCGGAGCCGACCGACTTCGTAGCGGGTAGCTTATTGGGGGTGCCCCCCTGAAATATTTTATGAATCCTGTGATTGCTTTGTCGTAAAAGCCTCGCTGGGTTTTGATTTGGTTTTTCCGAGGTTGATCGTGTGTGTGTTGCTATTTGTGCACCTCTGCAGGGTAAATCTTTCTGAAAGCCGTGTCCACGGTTATGGACGACTTGGAGCACAGTATCTTGATCATAGACAAGCATAACTAAAGTAGTGCTATAAATTTGACTTAATATGTGACTAGTAATCAGCTTTAGTACAATGGAATGGATAATAAAAGTGCCAACAACTGGTGGAACTGGGGTGTATCGTGTCCTGTTATACCTGCCTAGTAAGTATCGCAACTCCAATGGAATGAAATAAAAGTGCCAACAACTGCTGGGTTTGGGATGTCACATGCTAATTGTATCTGACTAGTAAGTACTGCAACTACAACGGTACGGTTAACTAAAACTGCCCACTACTTATGCTATCAGGATGACTCATGCTATCTATATCTGACTAGTAAATGCTACAACTATAATGGAATGAATAAAACTGCCAACTGTGTGAGTTCCTCGGTTTGACTCTCTCGTTTGGTCTCGAGGGGGAATACCAGGATGGGTTTGATTGGTGTTAGTATCAGGTTGTTCCTGAATAGGTCTCTCTTATCCCTCTCTAATAGCCGACAATTGCATCGAGTCTCTATAGGTTGTTTAGTGCATGTTGTGCTGCCGCTTCAGTCCACCATACCTATGTAGGCGAGAGCCGCCGAATTCTAGCCTCTCCGTGTACTGGCCTCAGTACTGACCGCTCCCTATATCCTTTGCCCTTTGTCGGCACCCCTTTTGTTTAAACAAGTATGAGTTCGATGTCGTTAGCAGGGTTACCCTTCTGGCTTGGCCTGGGCAGGGTTATGGACGCCATTGGTTATTCTTCAGGGCTCTTAGCTCAATTTGCTTCTTATCCGTACTCAGATGCTGTATCGTTTTCAAGGTGATTTGGATCTTTGTACTCTATATCTGTATTCTTGACTCAATGAGTCATTGTTGTATATATATATATAAATATATGTGTTGTGGGTTCCATCGTGAACTATTGTGTAATGGTATTACTTCGTTTTCCACCCGTACGAAAGTGTCTGGTGGGCGTCCTTGAATCGTTTCTATGCGGATTTGGCGGGAAGCGCTAAAACTTGCATAGGGCTGATTCGAGGGTGTTACAAACATACATGCAATGACACTAGTGGATCCATGTGTGGTCTCTGAAGAGAACACACATGCAATAACTCTAGCTGTGGTTAATGAGACGAACACACATGCAATGACACTAGTGGATCCATAGGTGCATTGTGAAAATAACACACATGCAATAACACTAGTTGTTGTTAGTAAAAAGAGCACACATACAATGAAACTTGTGGATCCATGTGTGGTCTCTGAAGAGAACACACATTTCAATGACACTGGTGGATCCATGTGTGGTATGTTAAAAGAACAGACATGCAATGACACTGGTTGTTGTTAGTAAAAAGAAAACACATGCAATGACACTGGTGTATCCTTATGTGGTTTGTGAGAATAACAGACATGCAATGACTCTAGATGTGGTTCATGAGAAGAACACACATGCAATGACACTTGTGGATCCATATGTGGTTTATGAGAAGAACACACATGCAATGACACTAGGTGCGGTTCATGAAAAGAACAGACATGCAATGGCACTGGTGGATCCATGTGTGGTTTGTGAGAAGAATAGACATGCAATGACTCTAGCTATGGTTCATGAGAGGAACACACATGCAATGACACCGGGTGTGGTTCATGAGAAGAAAACACATGCAATGACACTGTTGGATCCATGTGTGGTTTGTGAGAAGAATATACATGCAATGACTCTAGCTGTGGTTCATGAGAAGAACACACATGCAATGACACTGGTGTATCCTTATGTGGTTTGTGAGAAGAACACACATGCAATGACTCTAGTTGTGGTTCATGAAAAGAACACACATCCAATGACTCTAGTTGTGGTTCATGAGAAGAACACACATGCAATGACACTAGTGGATCCATGTGTGGTTTGTGAGAGGAACATACATGCAATGACACTGGGTGTGGTTCATGAAACGAACACACATGCAATGACACGGGTGGATCCATGTGTGGTCTTTGAAGAGAACACATAGTTCAATGACACGGGTGGATCCATATGTGATATGTGGGAAGAACACACATGCAATGACTCCAGTTGTTGTTAGTAAAAATAACACACATGCAATGACACCGGTAGATCCATGTGTGGTCTCTGAGGAGAACACACATTTCAATGATACTGGTGGACTACATTTGTGGTATGTGAAAAGAACACACATGCAATGACACCGGTGGATCCATGTGTGGTATCTGAAGAGAACACACATTTCAATGACACTGGTGGATCCATATGTGGTATGTGAAAAGAACACACATGAAATGACTGTAGTTGTTGTTAGTAACAAGAACACACATGCAATGACTCTAGCTGCAGTTAATGAGAAGAACACACATGCAATGACACTCGTGGATCCATAGGTGGATTGTGAGAAGAACACACATGCAATGACACCAGTTGTTGTTAGTAAAAAGAGCACACATGCAATGACACTGGTGGATCCATGTGTGGTCTCTGAAGAGAATACACATTTCAATGACACTGGTGGATCCATATGTGGTACGTGAAAAGAACAGACATGCAATGACACCAGTTGTTGTTAGTAAAAAGAAAACACATGCAATGACACTGGTGTATCCTTATGTGGTTTGTGAGAATAATAGACATGCAATGACTCTAGATGTGGTTCAATAGAAGAACACACATGCAATGACACTTGTGGATCCATATGTGGTTTATGAGAAGAACACACATGCAATGAAACTGGGTGCGGTTCATGAAAAGAACAGACATGCAATGGCACTGGTGGATCCATATGTGGTTCATGAAAAGAACAGACATGCAATGACTCTAGCTGTGGTTCATGAGAGGAACACACATGCAATGACACCGGGTGTGGTTCATGAGAAGAAAACACATGCAATGACACTATTAGATCCATGTGTGGTTTGTGAGAAGAATAGACATGCAATAACTCTGGCTGTGGTTCATGAGAAGAACACACATGCAATGACACTAGTGTATCCTTATGTGGTTTGTGAGAAGAACACACATGCAATGACTCTAGTTGTGGTTCATGAAAAGAACACACATCCAATGACTCTAGTTGTGGTTTATGAGAAGAACACACATGCAATGACACTATTGGATCCATGTGTGGTTTGTGAGAGGAACATACATGCAATTACACTGGGTGTGGTTCATGAAAAGAACACACATGCAATGACACGGGTGGATCCATGTGTGGTCTTTGAAGAGAACACACAGTTCAATGACACGGGTGGATCCATATTTGATATGTGGGAAGAACACACATGCGATGACTCCAGTTGTTGTTAGTAAAAAGAACACACATATAATGACACTGGTGGATCCATGTGTGGTCTCTGAAGAGAACAGACATTTCAATCACACTGGTGGACTACATTTGTGGTATGTGAAAAGAACACACATGCAATGACACCGGTGGATCCATGTGTGGTCTCTGAAGAGAACACACATTTCAATGACACTGGTGGATCCATATGTGGTATGTGAAAATAACACACATGAAATGACTGTAGTTGTTGTTAGTAAAAAGAACACACATGTAATGACTCTAGCTGCAGTTAATGAGAAGAACACACATGCAATGACACTCGTGGATCCATAGGTGGATTGTGAGAGGAACACACATGCAAAGACACCAGTTGATGTTAGTAAAAAGAGCACACATGCAATGGCACTGGTGGATCCATGTGTGGTTTGTAAGAAGAACAGACATGCAATGACTCTAGCTGTGGTTCATGAAAAGAATACACATCCAATGACACTAGTTGTGTTTCATGAGAGGAACACACATGCAATGACACTAGGTGTGGTTCATGAGAAGAAAACACATGCAATGACACTGGTGGATCCATGTGTGGTTTGTGAGAAGAACAGACATGCAATGACTCTAGATGTGGTTCATGAGAAGAACACACATGCAATGACACGTATCCTTATGTGGTTTGTGAGAAGAACACACATGCAATGACTCTAGTTGTGGTTCATGAAAAGAACACACGTCCAATGACTCTAGCTGTGGTTCATGAGAAGAACACACATGCAATGAAACTGGTGTATCCTTATGTGGTTTGTGAGAAGAACACACATGCAATGACTCTAGCTGTGGTTCACGAAAAGAACACACATCCAATGACTCTAGCTATGGTTCATGAGAAGAACACACATGCAATGACACTTGTGGATCCATGTGTGGTTTGTGAGAGGAACATACATGCAATGACACTAGGTGTGGTTCATGAAAAGAACACACATGCAATGACACTGGTGGATCCATGTGTGGTCTCTGAAGAGAACACACATTTCAATGACACAGGTGGATTCATCTGTGGTATGTGAGAAGAACGCACATGCAATGATTCCAGTTGTTGTTAGTAAAAAGAACACACATGCAATGACACTGGTGGATCCATGTGTGGTCTCTGAAGAGAACCCACATTTTAGTGACAATGGTAGATCCTTATGTCGTCTGTGAGAAGAACACACATGCAAAGACACCAGTTGTTGTTAGTAAAAAGAACATACATGCAATGACACTGGTGGATCTATGTGTGGTCTCTGAAGAGAACACACATTTCAATAACACAGGTGGATCCATATGTGGTATGTGAAAAGAACACACATGTAATGACTCCAGTTGTTGTTAGTAAAAAGAACACACATGGAATGACACTGGTGCATCCATGTGTGGTCTCTAGACCACACATTTCAATGACTCTAGCTACGGTTAATGAGAAGAACACACATGCAATGACACTGGTGGATCCATAGGTGGATTGTGAAAAGAACACACATGAAATGACACCAGTTGTTGTTAGTAAGAAGAGCACACATGCAATGACATTGGTGGATCCATGTGCGGTCTCTGAAGAGAACACACGTTTCAATGATTCCGGTGGATCCATATGTGGTATGTCCAAAGAACATACATGCAATGACACCAGTTGTTGTTAGTAAAAAGAAAACACATGCCATGACACTGGTGTATCCTTTTGTGGTTTGTGAGAATAACAGACATGCCATGACTCTAGTGGATCCATATGTGGTTTGTGGAAAAGAACACACATGCAAAGAACACTGGTGGATCCATAAGTGGTTTGTGGAAACAACACACATGCAGTGAACACTGGTTGATCCATATGTGATTTGTGAAAAGAACACACATGCAATGACTCTAGTGGGTCCATATGTGGTTCATGACAGGAACACACATGCAATGACATTAGTTGATCCATATGTGGGTTGTGACAATAACACACATGCAATGCCATTGGTGGATCCATGTGTGGTTTGTGAGTGGAACGGGCATGCAATGACACTGGTGGATCCTTATGTGGTCTGTGAGAAGAACACACATGCAATGACACCAGTTGTTGTTAGTAAAAAGAAAACACATGCAATGACACTGGTGTATCCTTATGTGGTTTGTGAGAATAACAGACATGCAATGACTCTAGATGTGGTTCATGAGAAGAACACACATGCAATGACACTGGTGGATCCATATGTGGTTTATGAGAAGAACACACATGCAATGACACTTGCTGTGGTTCATGAGAAGAACACACATGCAATGACTCTAGATGTGGTTCATGAGAAGAACACACATGCAATGACACTAGTGGATCCATATGTGGTTTATGAGAAGAACACCCATGCAATGACACTGGGTGTGGTTCATGAAAATGGCACTGGTGGATCCATATGTGGTTTGTGAGAAGAATAGACATGCAATGACTCTAGCCGTGGTTCATGAAAATAATACACATCCAATGACACTATTTGTGGTTCATGAGAGGAGCACACATGCAATGACACTGGGTGTGGTTCATGAGAAGAAAACACATGCAATGACACTGGTGGATCCATGTGTGGTTTGTGAGAAGAACAGACATGCAATGACTCTGGATGTGGTTCATGAGAAGAACACACATGCAATGACACGTATCCTTCTGTGGTTTGTGAGAAGAACACACCTGCAATGACTCTAGTTGTGGTTCATGAAAAGAACAGACATCCAATGGCTCTAGCTGTGGTTCATGAGAAGAACACACATGCAATGACACTGGTGTATCCTTATGTGGTTTGTGAGAAGAATACACATGCAATGACTCTAGCTGTGGTTCACGAAAAGAACACACATCCAACGACTCTAGCTATGGTTCATGAGAAGAACACACATGCAATGACACTGGTGGATCCATGTGTGGTTTGTGAGAGGAACAGACATGCAATGACACTGGGTGTGGTTCATGAAAATAACACACATGCAATGACACTGGTGGATCCATGTGTGGTCTCTGAAGAGAACACACATTTCAATGACACAGGTGGATTCATGTTTGGTATGTGAGAAGAACGCACATGCAATGATTCTAGTTGTTGTTAGTAAAAATTACACACATGCAATGACACTGGTGGATCCATGTGTGGTCTCTGAAGAGAACCCTTATTTTAGTGACAATGGTAGATCCTTATGTCGTCTGTGAGAAGAACACACATGCAAAGACACCAGTTGTTGTTAGTAAAAAGAACATACATGCAATGACACTGGTGGATCTATGTGTGGTCTCTGAAGAGAACACACATTTCAATAACACAGGTGGATCCATATGTGGTATGTGAAAAGAACACACATGTAATGACTCCAGTTGTTGTTAGTAAAAAGAACACACATGGAATGACACTGGTGGATCCATGTGTGGTCTCTAAAGAGACCACACATTTCAATGACTCTAGCTACGGTTAATGAGAAGAACACACATGCAATGACACTGGTGGATCCATAGGTGGATTGTGAAAAGAACACACATGAAATGACACCAGTTGTTGTTAGTAAGAAGAGCACACATGCAATGACATTGGTGTCCATGTGCGGTCTCTGAAGAGAACACACGTTTCAATGACACCGGTGGATCCATATGTGGTATGTGAAAAGAACTTACATGCAATGACACCAGTTGTTGTTAGTAAAAAGAAAACACATGCAATGACATTGGTGTATCCTTATGTGGTTTGTGAGAATAACAGACATGCAATGACTCTAGATGTGGTTCATGAGAAGAACACACATGCAATGACACTGGTGGATCCATATGTGGTTTATGAGAAGAACACACATGCAATGACACTTGCCGTGGTTCATGAGAAGAACACACATGCAATGACTCTAGATGTGGTTCATGAGAAGAACACACATGCAATGACACTAGTGGATCCATATGTGGTTTATGAGAAGAACACCCATGCAATGACACTGGGTGTGGTTCATGAAAATGGCACTGGTGGATCCATATGTGGTTTGTGAGAAGAATAGACATGCAATGACTCTAGCCGTGGTTCATGAAAATAATACACATCCAATGACACTATTTGTGGTTCATGAGAGGAGCACACATGCAATGACACTGGGTGTGGTTCATGAGAAGAAAACACATGCAATGACACTGGTGGATCCATGTGTGGTTTGTGAGAAGAACAGACATGCAATGACTCTGGATGTGGTTCATGAGAAGAACACACATGCAATGACACGTATCCTTCTGTGGTTTGTGAGAAGAACACACCTGCAATGACTCTAGTTGTGGTTCATGAAAAGAACAGACATCCAATGGCTCTAGCTGTGGTTCATGAGAAGAACACACATGCAATGACACTGGTGTATCCTTATGTGGTTTGTGAGAAGAACACACATGCAATGACTCTAGCTGTGGTTCACGAAACCAACACACATCCAACGACTCTAGCTATGGTTCATGAGAAGAACACACATGCAATGACACTGGTGGATCCATGTGTGGTTTGTGAGAGGAACAAACATGCAATGACACTGGGTGTGGTTCATGAAAAGAACACACATGCAATGACACTGGTGGATCCATGTGTGGTCTCTGAAGAGAACACACATTTCAATGACACATGTGGATTCATCTGTGGTATGTGAGAAGAACACACATGCAATGATTCCAGTTGTTGTTATTAAAAAGAACACACATGCAATGACACTGGTGGATCAATGTGTGGTCTCTGAAGAAAACCACATTTTAGTGACAATGGTGGATCCTTATGTCGTCTGTGAGAAGAACACACATGCAAAGACACCAGTTGTTGTTAGTAAAAAGAACATACATGCAATGACACTGGTGGATCTATGTGTGGTCTCTGAAGAGAACACACATTTCAATAACACAGGTGGATCCATATGTGGTATGTGAAAAGAACACACATGTAATGACTCCAGTTGTTGTTAGTAAAAAGAACACACATGGAATGACACTGGTGGATCCATGTGTGGTCTCTAAAGAGACCACACATTTCAATGACTCTAGCTACGGTTAATGAGAAGAACACACATGCAATGACACTGGTGGATCCATAGGTGGATTGTGAAAAGAACACACATGAAATGACACCAGTTGTTGTTAGTAAGAAGATCACACATGCAATGACATTGGTGGATCCATGTGCGGTCTCTGAAGAGAACACACGTTTCAATGACACCGGTGGATCCTTATGTGGTATGTGAAAAGAACATACATGCAATGACACCAGTTGTTGTTAGTAAAAAGAAAACACATGCCATGACACTGGTGTATCCTTATGTGGTTTGTGAGAATAACAGACATGCCATGACTCTAGTGGATCCATATGTGGTTTGTGGAAAAGAACACACATGCAAAGAACACTGGTGGATCCATAAGTGGTTTGTGGAAACAACACACATGAAGTGAACACTGGTTGATCCATATGTGATTTGTGAAAAGAACACACATGCAATGACTCTAATGGGTCCATATGTGGTTCATGACAGGAACACACATGCAATGACATTGGTTGATCCATATGTGGGTTGTGACAATAACACACATGCAATGCCATTGGTGGATCCATGTGTGGTTTGTCAGAGGAACGAGCATGCAATGACACTGGTGGATCCTTATGTGGTCTGTGAGAAGAACACACATGCAATGACACCAGTTGTTGTTAGTAAAAAGAAAACACATGCAATGACACTGGTGTATCCTTATGTGGTTTGTGAGAATAACAGACATGCAATGACTCTAGATGTGGTTCATGAGAAGAACACATATGCAATGACACTGGTGGATCCATACGTGGTTTATGAGAAGAACACACATGCAATGACACTTGCTGTGGTTCATGAGAAGAACACACATGCAATGACTCTAGATGTGGTTCATGAGAAGAACACACATGCAATGACACTAGTGGATCCATATGTGGTTTATGAGAAGAACACCCATGCAATGACACTGGGTGTGGTTCATGAAAATGGCACTGGTGGATCCATATGTGGTTTGTGAGAAGAATAGACATGCAATGACTCTAGCCGTGGTTCATGAAAAGAATACACATCCAATGACACTATTTGTGGTTCATGAGAGGAACACACATGCAATGACACTGGGTGTGGTTCATGAGAAGAAAACACATGCAATGACATTGGTGGATCCATGTGTGGTTTGTGAGAAGAACAGACATGCAATGACTCTAGATGTGGTTCATGAGAAGAACACACATGCAATGACACGTATCCTTATGTGGTTTGTGAGAAGAACACACATGCAATGACTCTAGTTGTGGTTCATGAAAAGAACACACATCCAATGGCACTAGCTGTGGTTCATGAGAAGAAAACCACATGCAATGACACTAGTGTATCCTTATGTGGTTTGTGAGAAGAACACACATGCAATGACTCTAGCTGTGGTTCACGAAAAGAACCCACATCCAACGACTCTAGCTATGGTTCATGAGAAGAACACACATGCAATGACACTGGTGGATCCATGTGTGGTTTGTGAGAGGAACAGACATGCAATGACACTGGGTGTGGTTCATGAAAAGAACACACATGCAATGACACTGGTGGATCCATGTGTGGTCTCTGAAGAGAACACACATTTCAATGACATAGGTGGATTCATGTGTGGTATGTGAGAAGAACGCACATGCAATGATTCTAGTTGTTGTTAGTAAAAAGAACACACATGCAATGACACTGGTGGATCCATGTGTGGTCTCTGAAGAGAACCCACATTTTAGTGACAATGGTAGATCCTTATGTCGTCTGTGAGAAGAACACACATGCAAAGACACCAGTTGTTGTTAGTAAAAAGAACATACATGCAATGACACTGGTGGATCTATGTGTGGTCACTGAAGAGAACACACATTTCAATAACAAAGGTGGATCCATATGTGGTATGTGAAAAGAACACACATGTAATGACTCTAGTTGTTGTTAGTAAAAAGAACACACATGCAATGACACTGGTGGATCCATGTGCGGTCTCTGAAGAGAACACACATTTCAATAACACCGGTGGATCCATATGTGTTATGTGAAAAGAACATACATGCAATGACACCAGTTGTTGTTAGTAAAAAGAAAACACATGCAATGACACTGGTGTATCCTTATGTGGTTTGTGAGAATAACAGACATGCCATGACTCTAGTGGATCCATATGTGGTTTCTAGAAAAGAACACACATGCAAAGAACACTAGTGTATCCATAAGTGGTTTGTGGAAATGACACACATGCAGTGAACACTGGTTGATCCATATGTGATTTGTGAAAAGAACACACATGCAATGACTCTAGTGGGTCCATATGTGGTTCATGACAGGAACACACATGCAATGACATTGGTTGATCCATATGTGGTTTGTGACAATAACACACATGCAATGCCATTGGTGGATCCATCTGTGGTTTGTGAGAGGAACAGGCAGGCAATGACACTAGTGGATCCTTATGTGGTCTGTGAGAAGAACACACATGTAATGACACCAGTTGTTGTTAGTAAAAATAAAACACATGCAATGACACTGGTGTATCCTTATGTGGTTTGTGAGAATAACAGACATGCAATGACTCTAGATGTGGTTCATGAGAAGAACACACATGCAATGACACTGGTGGATCCATACGTGGTTTATGAGAAGAACACACATGCAATGACACTAGATGTGGTTCATGAGAAGAACACACATGCAATGACTCTAGATGTGGTTCATGAGAAGAACACACATGCAATGACACTAGTGGATCCATATGTGGTTTATGAGAAGAACACCCATGCAATGACACTGGGTGTGGTTCATTAAATGGCACTGGTGGATCCATATGTGGTTTGTGAGAAGAATAGACATGCAATGACTCTAGCCGTGGTTCATGAAAAGAATACACATCCAATGACACTAGTTGTGGTTCATGAGAGGAACACACATGCAATGACACTGGGTGTGGTTCATGACAAGAAAACACATGCAATGACACTGGTGGATCCATGTGTGGTTTGTGAGAAGAACAGACATGCAATGACTCTAGATGTGGTTCATGAGAAGAACACACATGCAATGACACGTATCCTTATGTGGTTTGTGAGAAGAACACACATGCAATGACTCTAGTTGTGGTTCATGAAAAGAACACACATCCAATGACTCTAGCTATGGTTCATGAGAAGAACACACATGCAATGACACTGGTGTATCCTTATGTGGTTTGTGAGAAGAACACACATGCAATGACTCTAGTTGTGGTTCATGAAAAGAACACACATCCAATGACTCTAGCTGTGGTTCATGAGAAGAACACACATGCAATGACACTTGTGGATCCATGTGTGGTTTGTTAGAGGAACAGACATGCAATGACACTGGGTGTGGTTCATGAAAAGAACACACATGCAATGACACCGGTGGATCCATGTGTGGTCTCTGAAGAGAACACACATTACAATGACACAGGTGGATTCATGTGTGGTATGTGAGAAGAACACACATGCAATGATTCCAGTTGTTGTTAGTAAAAAGAACACACATGCAATGACACTGGTGGATCCATGTCTGGTCTCTGAAGAGAGCACACATTTTAGTGACAATGGTGGATCCTTATGTCGTCTGTGAGAAGAACACACATGCAAAGACACTAGTTGTTGTTAGTAAAAAGAACATACATGCAATGACACTAGTGGATCTATGTGTGGTCTCTGAAGAGAACACACATTTCAATAACAAAGGTGGATCCATATGTGGTATGTGAAAAGAACACACATGTAATGACTCCAGTTGTTGTTAGTAAAAAGAACAGACATGCAATGACACTGGTGGATCCATGTGTGGTCTCTGAAGAGAACACACATTTCAATGACTCTAGCTGCGGTTAATGAGAAGAACACAGATGCAGTGACACTGGTGCATCCATAGGTGGATTGTGAAATGAACACACATGCAATGACACCAGTTGTTGTTAGTAAAAAGAGCACACATGCAATGACACTGGTGGATCCATGTGCGGTCTCTGAAGAGAACACACATTTCAATGACACCGGTGGATCCATATTTGGTATGTCCAAAGAACATACATGCAATGACACTAGTTGTTGTTAGTAAAAAGAAAACACATGCGATGCCACTGGTGTATCCTTATGTGGTTTGTGAGAATAACAGACATGTCATGACTCTAGTGGATCCATATGTGGTTTCTGGAAAAGAACACACATGCAAAGAACACTGGTGGATCCATAAGTGGTTTGTGGAAATAACACACATGCAGTGAACACTGGTTGATCCATATGTGATTTGTGAAAATAACACACATGCAATGACTCTAGTGGGTCCATATGTGGTTCATGACAGGAACACACATGCAATGACATTGGTTGATCCATATGTGGTTCGTGACAATAACACACATGCAATGCCATTGGTGGATCCATGTGTGGTTTGTGAGAGGAACAGGCATGCAATGACAATGGTGGATCCTTATGTGGTCTGTGAGAAGAACACACATGCAATGACACCAGTTGTTGTTAGTAAAAAGAAAACACATGCAATGACACTGGTGTATCCTTATGTGGTTTGTGAGAAAAACAGACATGCAATGACTCTAGATGTGGTTCATGAGAAGACCACACATGCAATGACACTGGTGGATCCATACGTGGTTTATGAGAAGAACACACATGCAATGACACTAGATGTGGTTCATGACAAGAACACTAATGCAATGACTCTATATGTGGTTCATGAGAAGAACACACATGCAATGACACTAGTGGATCCATATGTGGTTTGTGAGAAGAACACCCATGCAATGACACTGGGTGTGGTTCATGAAATGGCACTGGTGGATCCATATGTGGTTTGTGAGAAGAACAGACATGCAATGACTATAGCTGTGGTTCATGAAAGGAATACACATCCAATGACACTAGTTGTGGTTCATGAGAGGAACACACATGCAATGACACTGGGTGTGGTTCATGAGAAGAAAACACATGCAATGACACTGGTGGATCCATGTGTGGTTTGTGAGAAGAACAGACATGCAATGACTCTAGATGTGGTTCATAAGAAGAACACACATGCAAAGACATGTATCCTTATGTGGTTTGTGAGAATAACACACATGCAATGACTCTAGTTGTGGTTCATGAATAGAACACACATCCAATGACTCTAGCTGTGGTTCATGAGAAGAACACACATGCAATGACACTGGTGTATCCTTATGTGGTTTGTGAGAAGAACACACATGCAATGACTCTAGCTGTGGTTCACGAAAAGAACACACATCCAGTGACTCTAGCTGTGGTTCATGAGAAGAACACACATGCAATGACACTAGAGGATCCATGTGTGGTTTGTGAGAGGAACAAACATGCAATGACACTGGGTATGGTTCATGAAAAGAACACACATGCAATGACACTGGTGGATCCATGTGTGGTCACTGAAGAGAACACACATTTCAATGACACATGTGGATTCATCTGTGGTATGTGAGAAGAACACACATGCAATGATTCTAGTTGTTGTTATTAAAAATAAGACACATGCAATGACACTGGTGGATCCATGTGTGGTCTCTGAAGAAAACCACATTTTAGTGACAATGGTGGATCCTTATGTCGTCTGTGAGAAGAACACACATGCAAAGACACCAGTTGTTGTTATTAAAAAGAACATACATGCAATGACACTGGTGGATCTATGTGTGGTCTCTGAAGAGAACACACATTTCAATAACACAGGTGGATCCATATGTGGTATGTCAAAAGAACACACATGTAATGACTCCAGTTGTTGTTAGTAAAAAGAACACACATGCAATGACACTGGTGGATCCATGTGTGGTCACTGAAGAGAACACACATTTCAATGACTCTAGCTGTGGTTAATGAGAATAACACACATGCAATGACACTGGTGGATCCATAGGTGGATTGTGAAAAGAACACACATGCAATGACACCAGTTGTTGTTAGTAAAAAGAGCACACATGCAATGAAACTAGTGGATCCATGTGCGGTCTCTGAAGAGAACACACATTTCAATGACACCGGTGGATCCATATGTGGTATGTGAAAAGAACATACATGTAATGACACCAGTTGTTGTTAGTAAAAAGAAAACACATGCAATGACACTGGTGTATCCTTATGTGGTTTGGGAGAATAACAGACATGCAATGACTCTAGTGGATCCATATGTTGTCTGTGGAAAAGAACACACATGCAATGAACACTAGTGGATCCATAAGTGGTTTGTGGAAAGAACACACATGAAGTGAACACTGGTTGATCCATATGTGATTTGTGAAAAGAATACACATGCAATGACTCTAGTGGGTCCATATGTGGTTCATGACAGGAACACACATGCAATGACATTGGTTGATCCATATGTGGTTCGTGACAATAACACACATGCAATGCCATTGGTGAATCCATGTGTGGTTTGTGAGATGAACAGACATGCAATGACACTGGTGGATCCTTATGTGGTATGTGAGAAGAACACACATGCAATGGCACCAGTTGTTGTTAGTAAAAAGAAAACACATGTAATGACACTGGTGTATCCTTATGTGGTTTGTGAGAATAACAGACATGCAATGACTCTTGATGTGGTTTATGAGAAGAACACACATGCAATGACACTGGTGGATCCATACGTGGTTTATGAGAAGAACACACATGCAATGACACTAGCTGTGGTTCATGAGAAGAACACACATGCAATGACTCTAGATGTGGTTCATGAGAAGAACACACATGCAATGACACTGGTGGATCCATATGTGGTTTATGAGAAGAACACACATGCAATGACACTAGGTGTGGTTCATGAAAAGAACAGACATGCAATGGCATTGGTGGATCGATATGTGGTTTGTGAGAAGACAGACATGTAATGACTCTAGCTATGGTTCATGAAAAGAATACACATCCAATAACACTAGTTGTGGTTCATGAGAGGAACATACATGCAATGACACTGGGTGTGGTTCATGAGAAGAAAACACATGAAATGACACTGGTGGATCCATGTGTGGTTTGTGAGAAGAACAGACATGCAATGATGCTAGATGTGGTTCATGAGAAGAACACACATGCAATGACACTGGTGTATCCTTATGTGGTTTGTGAGAAGAACACACATGCTATGACTGTAGCTGTGGTTCATGAAAAGAACACACATCCAATGACTCTAGCTGTGGTTCATGAGAAGAACACACATGCAATGACACTGGTGTATCCTTATGTGGTTTGTGAGAAGAACACACATGCAATGACTCTAGCTGTGGTTCATGAAAAGAACACACATCCAATGACTCTAGCTGTGGTTCATGAGAAGAACACACATGCAATGACACTGGTGGATCCATGTGTGGTTTGTGAGAGGAACAGACATGCAATGACACTGGGTGTGGTTCATGAAAAGAACACACATGCAATGACACTGGTGGATCCATGTGTGGTCTTTGAAGTGAACACACATTTCAATGACACAGGTGGATCCATATGTGGTATGTGAGAAGAACACACATGCAATGACTCCAGTTGTTGTTAGTAAAAAGAACGCACATGCAATGACACTTGTTTATCCATGTGTGGTCTCTGAAGAGAACACACATTTCAATGACACTGGTGGATCCTTATGTGGTCTGTGAGAAGAACACACATGCAATGACACCAGTTGTTGTTAGTAAAAAGAAAACACATGCAATGACACTGGTGTATCCTTATGTGGTCTGTGAGAAGAACACACATGCAATGACTCTAGCTGTGGTTCATGAAAAGAACAGACACGCAATGACACTAGTGGATCATTGTGAGAAGAACAGACATGCAATGACTTTAGCTCTGGTTCATGAAAAGAACACACTCCAATGAACTCTAGTGGATCTATCTTGGCATAATTTGATGTATGCCATGATGTATTTAATTGTACAAGGCACTCACTTTCCATTTTTATACTACTAAGTTTTGCCCTTGGTGTTTTGATACTACTCAGTTTTGCCCCCTTCTCTCTATCTTTCGTAGAAGCCCAAACCTGTGCTCACCCTATCTGCTACTCCCTGATTGGTTGTCACAGTTGTCACGCGGATCGTGCGCACCAACTGTTGATTCTATGCGATCCAACGATGATCGTTGCACACGTCGTGCCCTTCACAATACAGCGTGAGACAACACGGACGTCTCCCTCAGCGAGACTTCTACAAGAAGGAAAACGATGTCGTCCATGGAAAACATCGTCGAGTGATCATGTCATGTTTAATCAAGTCTGAAAAGCCTACTACTGCTACTACTACGCCACAACACATGTGTCACACTCGCAGCCATCAACACATCCCTCTACCCGATCTATCACAACCCCACAAATCTTGTCGTACAACCACCTACCTTCCCCTGTACATTCCACTTTTAACTATCGCCAATTTTAGGGTCGTGTCAAACTTCGGACATAGAAATTGTGTGTGCGCCCTTTGCATGCGGCTCAATACAGAACTACCATGCATGGCCTGGGAAAAAAACGTGACGTACCGTGCGCGTGTCGTGGTGCACGGTGCAGTAGACTACGCGGCGCGTTGCACGGTGGTGCAACGAAACATGCCTTGCTTCCATCCACCTTAACTATAGAGCCCCTCTATGCACACCCACTCCCAGTCTCGCTCACTCTCCCCATGCAACCCTCTCCACTGTCCCACCAGCATCCGCAAACTCCCGAGAATACCCCGTCCGCGCCGGCGATGGCCGAGGAGGATAAGGTGGCGATCTTCGCCTTCGAGGTCGCCGGCGAGGAGGCCCCCGTCTCCTCGTCGGTCCCCCTCAACGCGTTGAAAGCAGCCATCGTCCCTGTCTAGGCCCCAGTTGAGGCATCGATGGCAGCCGCCGTTCCCGTCCAGGCCCCCGTCCCCGCTACCGACGGAGCCACCGAAGAGGAGCCCCCAGCCGGCGAGGAGGCCCTCGCCGGTCACAAGCAGATCAAGCACTTCTAGGGCACCTACGATCCAGATAATTACATCGCTCCGCTGAACCCCTACGACACCGGCATCGACGACCCATGGTCGGAGGTAACTAGGGTTTGCTCCCCTCCCCTGGTTCTTCTACCATTGCCATCATTGGATGCTAGATCTTGGTTTATTAGGATTCGCTTGTTTGCATTTTGATTGCTCGATCTTCTTACATCATCTATGCCCCTATTTTCCTTTTCTTCCAATAGGTTTCCGGCAGCGACGTCTGCAGCAATGATGAGTCCATGCACACCAAGACTTGTCAGGTGCTGAGGAGTATGCGGGCCGACCAGTACGATGCCTTCTTCAGTGGTGGCTACTAGCGATGCCCCTTCTGTCGGGGGAGTCTCGCCTGCACTGTCTTCAACTACTTACTAAAGCATGCAGAGGCCCCAGGCTCCAACATCCACAAAGGCGGCGAGCGCAAGACCGTGAACATAAACACCTACATCGCTGAACACCGGGCTCTCAGCGTTCACCTCCGAAACCTCCAGCGGGTGGCCATCAAAGGGGTCGCATGCCTCCAATCAGGCCCAAGGCCCCCAAGATCAAGGGACTTGGCAGTAAGAAGTGGAGGAAGCGCCGGAGGGAGGATGCGGAGGCGCGGGCGCATGAAGGACGGGTTGGATGTGTCCTTGAATGTATCTGCATCTGCGGCGGCTGCTGCTGCTAAGCAGCTTCTTTTGATTTTCTATATTTTGCTAGCATCCTATTTCTGGCTGAATGCATGAACCTCGTTAAGCAACCTACTTTCTATCGCTATATCCTATTTAGCTGCGCACAACTATATCTACATTTGTTTTGTTTTATGAATGAATGTATTCTGCCTGGTGTGATTTGCTCTCTAGATTTGCTACCTGATCGAAGGCAAAAAGAGGTCCAAAAGGGAACGAATTATCGAAGAGAGAATCTTCTATAGATTTACTACCAATTTGGACAAAATGAAACATATCTGTTTAGCGAGAGAGGAAAAGGGTACTCTTTCAAACTGCCAGTTAACGAGCTACCATATTGACGAGGCCCCATCTTGACGTCTCCCTCTACAAGAAGGAGCACGATGCCGACCATGGAATAAGTCGTCGAGTGGTCATGTCGTGTTTAATCTAGTCTGCAAAGGCTACTACTGCTACTACAACACATGCACAGGGCAACAGGGTCATCGAGTGCACGGTTGTCGACGGGACGCTGCAATTTATTGCCACTTGATTTTAATAAGACATATCCCATTTTTACGCAGCACTCTCAATCTCACTTCCAACTGGGCCCTACCGCTAGTAACTTCCATGAGTCAAGGGCCCCCTAGAGTATATCTGACGTTGCTAGAAATTGGTTCTGCGCCACTTGCATGCAGTGGAATCGAGGTCCGCCATGAGCATGTTTTCAATGCAGCTCTAAAGTGGAGATCGTGGCTGTTTCCCAAAAAAGGGAACCCAAAAAAAGGTGGAGATCGTGGTAGCCCCCTGCCCCCCGCCCACCACACGTGTCCACTCGAGGACTACGAACGGTACGGTGTTTATAACCCCCCTCGACCTTCTTCTTCCGTGTGCTCGTGTCATTTTCCCCTAGTCTATCTAGTCCCAAGACCCCAATCTGCACCTACCGCGCGCGCCGAAGCTCCCTCGCTTGCACTAGTTCCTTCCCTTGGTGCACCATGAAGCGTACGCGTGGAGACGAGCCGGAGGTGAAGCCAGTTGAAGGCGCAGCAGCAGATGGCTCGGTCATCGCCAAGCAGGCGGAGGCGTCTTCTCCGGGCACGAACACCACTCGTCGCCGTGCCGTCGAGGGTGCGAGCTCATCCGTCTAGCCAGTAGGCATCGCCGCCGAGCAGCAGGTGGCCGACAATGTCGTGGTGCCAGCGGCAGATCTGGATGGGGGTCAGGCGGCAGGCGGAGGCAATCCGGTGCTCTACATCAAAGACCCCATCGCCGTACAAGAATTTTTCGACGGAATCGCGGAGAATGACGAGTTCGAGGAGGAGGTCCCTGATGAGGAGTCCGTGGTACTACATTACTAGCTTCTCTAGTCGCAGCCGCAGATTTCACTATTCATACATAGGATTTGCTCAATCGTGTACAGATTCTTTTGCTCTTGAAGTAGGGTAGTATATATATGGTTCGATCGATCGATTGATGCATCTGCCATCTAGTCACAAAACCCCAATCCGTCTAGTCACAAAACCCCAATCTACTCATCTGCCATCTAGTTGAGTTTGCTAGTTGAGTGTTGATTTCGATACACAACATGCCTATAACATTACATTTCTATTCCTTAATGAGCCCAATGATTCAATTTTGCCCCAAAATAGTGCAAGGGCATCTGATGGTGTCGTTTTCTTACGGATGGTTAGTGAACCTGAGGCAGCAATGCACATAAACAATATAGGTTATGCTGTTGGTATTTTGGTTCTCCGACTCCATCGCTGAAAAAATGAGGCCCTAATTTTTTCTCATATGGAACCTATATATATAATCTTTGTATTGTTTCTGATCTATAAATGTGTTGTATGATGCATATGTATATCCTTGAATATTGTTTTGTACGATTACATTTCAATTTCTTATTGTGGCCAATGATTCAAATTTTCCCCAAAGAGAGGCAGACACATTGGTGTCATATTTTTCAGGGATGAGTGAGCGAACCTGGGGCCATGTACAAGATCAATATAAGTTGTGCAATTGTTACTTGGTTTGCTTACGCCATCTCTGTAGAAACTTAGGAGGCCACAATCTTTATTCTACATTCATAGAACTATGATATTTGAATTATCTATTCCATGCATTCATAGTGTATAAGAATTACATTTTAGTTTGTCACCGAGGCCGATGATTGAAATTTGCCCCAAAAGAGTTCAAGAGGAGACACGTATGATGGTGTCGTGTTTTAGGGATGGGTTGGTGAACCTGAGGCAGCAATGCCCACAAACAATATAGGTTGTGCTGTTGGTACTTTGGTTCTCCAACTCCATCTCTGAAACAAATTATGAGACCCTTGATTTATTCTCATATGGAACTACATATATGATCCTTGATTTGTTTCTGATCTTTTAATGATTCGTATGATGCATATGTATATGAATGGTTTTGATCATAAGTATTTTTAACATGTACCTGAAGATTAATTGTTTGGTTTTTTATTTATAATTACAATATTTAGGCTTGTTTTTGTACCTGACTATGTATATCCCTGAATATTGTTTTGTACGATTACATTTCAATTCCTTATTGTGAACAATGATTCAAATTTGCGCCAAAGAGAGGCAAACACATTGGTGTCAGATTTTTTCAGGGATGAGTTAGCGAACCTGGGGCCATGTACAATATCAATATGAGCTGTGCAAGTGTTACTTGGTTCACTTACGCCATCCCTATAGAAACTTATGAAGCTGCAATCTTTATTCTACATTTATAGAACTATGATATTTGAATTATCTATTCCATGCATTCATAGTGTATAAGAATTACATTTTAGTTTGTCACCGAGGCCGATGATTGAAATATTCCCCAAAAGAGTTCAAGGGGAGACACATATGATGGTGTCGTGTTTTAGGGATGGGTTGGTGAACCTAAGGCAGCAATGCACACAAACAATATAGGTTGTGCTATTGGTACTTTGGTTCGCCAACTCCATCTCTGAAACAAATTATGAGACCCTAGATTTATTCTCATATGGAACTACATATATGATCCTTGAATTGTTTCTGATCTTTTAATGATTGGTATGATGCATATGTATATGAATGGTTTTGATCATAAGTATTTTTAACATGTACCTGAAGATCAATTGTTTGGTGTTTATTTATAATTACAATATTTATGCTTGTTTTTGTACCTGACTATGTATATCCCTGAATATTGTTTTGTATGATTACATTTCAATTTCTTATTGTGGCCAATGATTCAAATTTGTCCCAAAAGAGAGGCAGAGACATTGGTGTCAAATTTTTCAGGGACGAGTTAGTGAACCTGGGGCGATGTACAAGAACAATATAGGTTGTGCAATTGTTACTTGGTTCACTCACACAGTCCCTGAATAAACTTATGAGGCTGCAATCTTTATTCTACATACACTCTGACGCAATTATTTGTCATTGTGTTGAGATGAAATGATATATGAACCGATCAAACTATTGCTGAGATGCTTTATCTTTGATATCCACAGATATATTGTCTTACATATACATGTTGTCAATTCTTGAGTTGTAATAAAATTCAATCATATGTATGAGTTCTAAGTTATGTTTTTAAAAATCAACAGGAGGATGATGATGAAGTGGACGATAGCAAGGTATCCAGGGGCAACAAGAGCCGCTACGTGCTGAGGCGGTTACGGTGTGGGCTAATCTGTTTCCACCGTAGGGGGAGACTGTTTTGCCCATTCTGTGGCAGAGCAATCAACGTGGACCTCGACAGCATGATCCAGCACGCGGAGGGCGTTGACAGAGGCGGAGGCAGAAGCCATAGGCCGATTACCTTGGCACGGCATGCAGCCTTAGGCAAATTCCTCCGGGAGTATGTCAGGACTGACCTGTATCCCATCGACTAGGCTGTCGCTGCCTCCTACTGATATGCCCCTGCCCTGCTAGGCGTCTCCATGTCCCGCCTCCTGCTGCCGCCCTGCTTTTATTTTGTTTTAGTTAATTATTACCTGCATGTGGCATGTCAGACAATATATCCCTGGTGTCTCTGGTGAACCTTCTATATTAATCTACTCCTTTATATGGAATGCCTTAAAATTTCTAGTGTTCAGTTATATTACTGATCATGCTCATGCACACTACAAAATATTTCTAGTGCTCGATTATATCATAATTGTCAAGGAATACATCAACAAGTTAAATTGGTCGAAATTTTGTATTGAAGTAACTAAATGATCTCACATCAGCGGTGGACGTTGGCATCAACCGAAAACCTTGGAGCGGCATGCAGTCTTCAGCAAATTCCTTGCAGGTTCAACAACGGGTTGCCACCGCCCAGCTCCAAATTCGCTTACAGGTCCAACATGACAGAACTTGAGCTACCACAGAGACCTCGGCAGAGGTGACAGAATTAGTGCGGGTGCAACCACGGCGACTGTGAACTCGGATTCTAGAGGAGGAAAATAGAACCGAGCATGGTCGACACGGTGACAGATCTCACCGGGAACCAATTCTCGTCCCCGCACTGTGCCATGGGTGCGTGCATGGTGAGGGCAAGCTCCGACTCGGGATGGGGAGAAGAGCGGGGCCGAGCAGGTTTGTCACATCCCAGCTCTGCGCCATGGCCACGACCACAGATTGCCGCTCTGAGGAAGAAGAAGACGCGTAATGGATGTAGGGGCCAATGATGCAAGCCTACATGGAGGAGAGCTAGGCCGAGTAGGTTCGTCCACGTCCTACCTCCACGCCATGGTTGCGATGCTCCACAGATTACCGCTCCAGGGAAGAAGAAGACGCGTAATGGATGCAGGCGCCAACGTTGCAAGCCTAATTGAGACCTAAGCGACGGGAGCGACATAACGGCAAGAACTGACAGGGGGGCCCAACTTGACGGCCGTTAGCCTGATTTTTTGTATTGAAACATAAAGTTGAATTCGTGCCAAAAAAGACCCTCTGAGTATTTGGCACACCAACTATAGTCATCCCGGCTGATTTTAGGGAACTTGGGTACCGCGTTGCCTGGGAGCCCCAACTTTCGGGCCGCAAAATGATATTCTCACTTCCCCGTCCCAGCAGGGTGCCGGAACAGAGACTTCTGTCCCCCAAATCTCCTCTTCGGTGGCGGCGGCGCTTCAGAACTTTTCGTGGAAATCTGATATGGTCCTTAGGGTTTTCGTCCGAGGGGAATATATAGGTGAAGAGGCAAGGTTGGTGGGTGCTCAAGGGGCCCGCACCACCCCTTGGTGCGGCCTGGGCTGGCCCACGGCACCAGGTGGTGTGACAACCTCGTGGCCCCTCTCCGTCTCGTCTTCTGGCTCTGTGAGTCTTCTAGTAAAATATTGACTTTGGCTTTTGTCTGGTCTAATTCCGAGAATATTTCTTTTCCAGCTTTTCTAAAACCAAAACAACAGAATCAGGCAACTTGCACTATGGCATCTTGTTAATAGGTTAGTTCTAGAAAATGTATAAAAACACCTCAAAGTGTGAACAAAACATAATAAAGTAGATATAAAACAAGCATGGAACATCAAAAATTATAGATACGTTTACGACGTATCAACATCCCCAAGCTTAACTCCTGCTCGTCCTCGAGTAGGTAAGTGATAAAATAGAATAATTTTTGAGGTGACATGCACCATCATAATCTTGGTCAAGGTATTTGTAAACCACTGATGGCTGGGATCATAGTACTCTAACATAGCATGAAAGATATAGTTCTAACAATAAGACATAACAACTATGTTGTAATATGAAAATGTACAAACAAAAAGATTCATGAATAACAATGATTTGCAAGACGTCTGTTTGTTTCACATATAGAAAACATAATGAGAATGGTATTCAGCTTGTCCCTCATGGTATAGCAAAACATAAATGCATATGACACCTTCAAAGTTCATAAGGGTGACTAGATACAAATAGTTTAAGAACAATCAATATCAAATTTATGAATCAATCAACAAGTTTTGGGACAATGCACATTAAACTAAGAATTACCACTATGCTCTCTCAATAGGTGCATAAAGATAGAATATGGAGACTCAACATAAAAGTAAAAGAAAGGCCCTTCATAGAAGGAAGTAGGGATTCAAGTCTCATAAAGAGCTTCCAAAAATTATGATACTTATTAGCTTTCAGCTCTCATTACCCCGATCATAAGCATCTTTAGGTGATTAAGATTAAAGTGAACAAATATGAGGATATGCCTGACAAGTTATAAGTTGAAAATCTCATGCCCCTTGCTTATGAGTACCGAACCTCATGCTACTCAACTTTAGTCACAAGTAAGTTCTTGTCATTGTAAGTACATGTGTATCATAGAGAACCGCCAACGGGGTACCCCTTGCTCGATGATACAGGAGCTTTCCCATATCAAAATGACAAGGCAACAGACAATGAGCATCTCAGCGATCCTTTTATTTCCTATTTGCATAGGTTTTTTTATTGAGGATGCTTCACAGATTGCTCACTATGGTTATGCTGCAAGTTTCCACCATGATTAGGCATGGCTTAGGCTAGCCGCCCAGGCGTTTCTCTAACACATATACAAACTCCATGAGCTTACAAGCTCCCCTTTTATTTCACATCGCCGGGATCCATAAGAAAAATAACATGATATCAACTAAATAAAGTGCAATGTTGAAAGCGTTCCCCATGGTAACTGATACGTTGCTAACGTATCCATAATTTTTGATGTTCCATGCTTGGTTTTTATCTACTTTCTTATGTTTTGTCCACACTTTGAGGTATTTTTATACACTTTCTGGAACTAACCTATTGACAAGATGCTACAATGCCAATTGCCTGTTTTCTGCTGTTTTTGGTTTCAGAAAAGCTAAAAAATGAATATTCTCGTAATTGGAAGGGACAAAATCTAATATGCCTATTTTTCTCGGAGCAACACGGAAACACGAAGCAGAGATGGAGTAGGGCACCAGGGTGGGCACACCATATGGTGGTGTGGGCTAACCCTGGCTGCGTGATACATTGCAAATGTATCTATAATTTTTGATGTTCCATGCTTGGTATATATCCACTTTCTTATGTTTTGTCCACACTTTGAAGTATTTTTATACACTTTCTTGGACTAACCTATTAAAAAGATGCCACAGTGCCAGTTGCCTGTTTTCTGCTGTTTTTGGTTCCAGGAAAGTTAGAAAATAAATATTCTCGGAATTGGACGGGACAAAAGCCAAATTCAATATTTCACCGAGGGGACACGGAGACAGAATACGAGACGCCGGAGGGCCAGGTCCTGGCCACACCATATGGTGGCGCGTGTGACCCCTGGTCGGGCCACCAGGTGGTGTGGGCACCTCGGCCGCCACCGACCTTGCCTCTTCGCCTATAAGATGCCTCCCGATGCAAAACCCTAAACATAACAGCCTCTAGCCATGAAAAGTTCCACAGCGCCGCCGCCACCGAAGGGGAGATTCGGGGGACAGAAAGTCTCTGTTCCGGCACCCTGCCGAGATGGGGAAGTGCCTCTGGAGCCATCTCCATCGATCTCCACCACCATCTCCATCGCTGTTGTTGATTCCCATGATGAGGAGGGAGTAGTTCTTCCTCGAGGCTAAGGGTTCTACCGGTAGCTATGTGTTCATCTCTCTCTATGCATGATCATATTGTGATCATGAGTTTTGCAATCAAGTAGATCTACCTTGCTACTCAAGTGCTTTAATAGATCTCTGCTCTCCCCATGTGTGTGAAGTTGACAGTGTGCACACCATGGTGGCACTTAGGCTAGAGATTACAAATACTTATTATGAGTTATATTTGGACTTGGATGTCTCTATGAAATTGTGGTGTTTGGTGGAACCATCTAGTGCTCAAGGTGACAGTGTGGGGTTATCTAGATGGGAAAAGCGAACTTTGAGGTGTGCTGTTATAGCCCTACCATGGATTAGAGTCTCCAACCAGAGAGTAGTTTAGAGTAGTATCATAAAGAGAAGATATTTATATGAGAGTGTTCACTAGTGAAAGTATGATCCCTAGGCCTTGTTTCTAAGCATTGAAACACCGTTTGCAACTAGATCTGTTACACGTTTGCTTGCTTCCATCTTTATTTCAGTTTGCCAGTCTCTTCCACGCTATCAAGCTATTTTCTTGCACCGTTATCTTATATCTATACCACTTGTATTTTACTATATCTTGGCCAAACTACTGCACCTATACACCTAACAAGTGTATTGGGTGTGTTGGGGACACAAGTGACTTCTTGTATCTTGATTGCAGGATTGATTGAGAGGGAATACCTTTGTCCACTTCCTCCCTGAGTTCGATAAACCTTGAGTGATCCACTTAAGGAAAAACTTCCTACTGTTCTACAAACCTCTGCACTTGGAGGCCCAACAACTGTCTACAAGAATAGAAGTGCGTAGAAATCAAGCTATTTTCTAGCGCAGTTACCGGGGAGGTAAGGTAAAAGGTACTCACATCCTCCGGTGTGAGTGCTCGAAGTTATTTCCTTTATATTCTGCAATTTTGTCTTTTTGTTTCTTGTTTTCACTAGTTAGGCTTAATGAACAACAAAATTAGAGAGCTTTATAGTATTTATCTTGAGTTAGGACATGAAGTGTTTGAAGAAAAAATTTAAAAACCTATGGAACTTTATTTGCATGCTAATAGCAATGTTATTAGTATGAATTCTTTGAACACCATTATTACTAATGCTATGGAAAAGTCTAAGCTTGGGGAAGCTGGTTTTGATGAGGATGATATTTTTTAGTGCCCCAAGCATGGAGGAGAAAATTTACTTTGATGATACTATGCCTCCAATATATGATGATTACAATGATGAATATGATATTCTCAGTCCACCTACTATTGAGGAGAAAATTAATTATGATTACAATATGCCTCCTATATTTGATGATTATGGTGATGAGAATAATAATGATAGCTATTTTGTTGAATTTGCTCCCACTACAATTAATAAGAATGACTATGCTTATGTGGAGAGTAATAATTATTATATGCATGTGGCTCATGATAAGAATGTTTTATGTGATAGTTATATTGTTAATTTTATTCTTGATGCTACTGAAAGTTATTATGAGAGAGGGAAACATGGTTTTATTCATCTCAATAATATTAAGTTTCCCCTCTTTATGTTGAAAGTCTTGAAGTTGCACTTGTTTTGCTTTACTATGCTTGTTGATTTGTGCTTTCATGACTTGTTTCTTTGGCTATAACAGCACACCTTAAAGTTCGCATTCCCCATCTAGATAACCCCACACTATCACCTTGAGTGCTAGATGGTTCCAACAAACACCACAATCTCATAGAGACATCCAACTCAAATTATAATCATGATAAGTATTTATATAACCTTAGCCAAAGTGCCACACGGTGTGCACACTGTCAACTTCACACACGTGGGGATAAGCAGAGATTAATTAAAGCACTTGAGTAGCAGAATAGATCTATATTACAAAGCTCATGATCTCAATAAGATCACGCATAGAGAGAGATGAACAAATAGCTACTTGTAGAGCCCTTATCCACGAGAGAGAACTACTCCCTCCTCATCATGGGATTCAGCAATGGCGATGGAGATGGCGGTGGAGTCGATGGAGATGGATCTGGGGGCACTTCCCCATCCCGGTAGGGTGCCAGAACAGAGACTTCTGTCCCTCGAATCTCCTCTTCGGTGGCAGCGGCGCTATGGAATTTTTCGTGGAAATCTGATCTGGTCCTTAGGGTTTTCGTCTCGGGGGAATATATAGGCAAAGAGGCAAGGTCAGTGGGCGCCCAAGGGGCCCACACCACCCCCTGGCGCGGCCTGGGCTGGCCCACGCCACCAGGTGGTGTCGCCACCTCGTGCCCCCTCTCCGTCTCATCTTCTGGCTCCGTGAGTCTTCTAGTAAAATATTGACTTTGGCTTTTGTCCGGTCCAATTCCGAGAATATTTCTTTTCTAGCTTTCTAAAACCAAAAATAGCAGAAAACAGGCAACTGGCACTGTGGTATCTTGTTAATATGTTAGTTCTAGAAAATGTATAAAAATACCTCAAAGTGTGAACAAAACATAAGAAAGTAGATATAAAACAAGCATGGAACATAAAAAATTATAGATACGTTTATGGCGTATCAACTGCTTTAAGCTTTTGCCCGAACTGACACAACTAGGTGTGTCTCTCCCTAGACTCCACATATTCGAGGGTTCTCCTCAATGGAAACCCCGGAACGGCCTTTTGGCATGCCCATGGACTAATACAAGGTGACCCGCTATCACCCATGCTCTTCATTTTGGCCATTGACCCACTTCAACGCATTTTGTCCAAAGCTACTACCAGCGGGATCCTTAGCTCTATACTCTGCAGAGTGGCGACTTGCAGTGTCTCTCTCTATGTTGACGATGCCGGAATCTTTGTCAACCCAATTAAAGAGGAGCTTGGTGCCATCTCCGTGATCCTTACCAATTTCGGCAAGGCTAGTGGCCTGGTCACCAACATGGCTAAGACGGAGCTCTTCACGCTACAAATCAACATTGAGGAGGTCTTGTCTGCATTCCTTGCCAAGATCGCTTCGTTCCCTGGAAAGTACATGGGTCTTCCGCTTCACATCTGCCGCCTTCGCAAAGTGGACTTCCGGCCTCTCTTCGACAAAATCACTGGGAAACTTCCAGGACGGTTTAGTAAGAACATCACGCGACCAGGATGAATAACCCTGGCAAAGTCTGTTCTCATGGACACTTCAACATACCATGCCACCGCCATCCCATTCTCCGAGTGGGCGCACAAGCAAATTATAAAGATCGTCTAGAACTTCGTCTGGGCAGGAGACGAAGGGGAGCACACGGCTAAAGGCAAGGTGCTTGTCAACTGGAAGACAATATGTAGACCAAAGGACTTGGGCAGCCTTGGAATGCCAGACCTTGAGCGCACTGGGAGGGCGCTAAGACTTCGATGGCCATGGCTGGAATGGACCTACGCCGAGCACACCTGGGACGGCTCGAAGATTCCCTTCAACTTGGTGGATATGGCACTTTTCAGAGCATCCACAAAGATCACAATAGGAAATGGCCAAAAGGGATCTTTTTGGCATGACAACTGAAGTGACATGGGCCATATCCGGCTCTCGGACCCCGCCTATACAAGATAGCCACGGGGAAGAAAAGGACGGTTACAAAAGAGATCAGCAATAACATCTGGATTTGCTCGGTCGCTCATCTGAACTTACCAATCCAGCTAGCGCAATATCTCCAAGTGTGGGATCTCACCCAGGATACTTAATTGCTACCGACACAACCTGATCCCATTAGATGGACGCTAACCGAAGACGGTATCTATGGTGCTACTTTGGCCTACCATGCGCAATTCAACGGATGCTTCCCAAAGTTCAAGGCCTAGAAGATTTGGTCGGCGCATGTTGAGCCGAAATGTAAGCTTTTCTCATGGCTTGCACTGCATGACAAATTATTGATCGTGGACATGCTCGCCGTTAGAGGATGGCCTCACGATCCCACCTGCCTGCTTTGCGGATCTTCCCCCAAAACTGCTGCCCATCTTTGCAAAGACTGCCCCTTCATGACGGTGATCTGGACCACTACGCAATCTTGGGACAGCAAGGACATAGAAAACCACGGCCAAACGTTCCCTTCCATATCTACTTGGTGGGACAATATGCTCGAGGGGAAGACAAAAGATGAATAGCGCCGACTCAGTGGACGTTTGCTATACATCCTTTGCAACACATGGAAGGAAAGAAATGGCAGAGTCTTCATAGGGAAGCGCCTTACCTACATCGAGGTGGCTTCCATTGCTAGAGAAGATATCCGCCAAAGGGAGAGTCCGTTTTCCACCTATGTGCCGGCTATCCCTCTCGAGCCTGACTAGATTTTCCCCCCCTTTTTCCGTTCTTGTTTTGTTTGATTTTTTCATGGTTTTGACTTTTTTCACCTCTTATAAAATACCTTCATGTACAGTCGATTATGTTTTCCCTCTACTAATAGAATAAGCAGTGCTCGTGCCGGTTGCTCCAACAGAGAATCCTATTCACAGCGATCCTGATCGCTCCATCGATATAAGCAAGGCAACCTACAACTGAGTGCAGAGGTGACCTCGAGCGCATCAGCAGCAACGAAACTACCGGCGTGGTTGCGTATCACATAGCCCCAGCCCCGAGAACCATTTTCTGGTCAAAAGAACCATCAAAGTTCACTTTTTTCGAGAATTATGGAGGGATTGCCTCCCCACCGCTTGTTATATTAGTTGAAGTGACTTGGTAGTTGTACCATTTTCTCTACTAAAAGAAGACGAACTGTTCCGTCATCTGCCAATATGTCGTCGGTTTTGTCCATCGTTTCGTCGCACAGTCGTATCTCTCAAACAAATCTTCGTGCCGACAAGTGGGACCATCCGGAGGCAGTTGCAAAATCCCCGATCCTACCTCACACACTCGCCCATGGAACTCTAGCTCGCCGCCGCCGTTCACCCCGTAGTGAAGAGATCCCCTCCTCCGTCCAACCCCGCGACACCATCCTATCACCCTCCCCACCACCTCTCTCCGCCGGTGAGCAGCTCCAAATCGAGCTCGCACGACCAATAATCCGCCCGCCGCCCTTACCACTACCCTATACCTCAGCCGCCCTTGCCACCGCCATACCTCTATTAACGATTAGCTGCAGCGGACTTAAACGACTGACGACAGCGACACGACCAACAATATCATGCGGCGGGTGGCGGCGCGACACAAATAGCGGCATCACAGAGTGCTGGGTACGTAGCACGCGGTCCTTCCCAAAGGGCGACGGGGAGAGGAGGGATACAAACCCCGTCCCTGCCCCGACGACCTCGAACCCAGATGCATGGTCCTACTACAAGCCAGCAAGCCATTAATCAAATCAAGTAGTGAACTGGGGCAGGCCGACCTTCTGTGTTTAAATCCATTTCCCATCTTTGTACCAAATCTGGTCATTGATGGGGGCAAGTTTCTCTCTCGCCCTAAATGATTTGCAGCGACAAGTCTCTCTTCTGATTCCTTAATCCTTATTGTCACTAATCATTCAATTTTGGTTCTTGTGCTACTCTAGAGATTTTGCCCTCCACCTGTTTGGTTTTATGCGTTTGGGGATTCACCAAGCTCGGTGTATAGGACGTCGACATACACCTGGTTGAGGATGAGAGAAAACTGATGGGTGGCCCCACCTCTGAATGAGCAGTTGAATTTCTTGAACTTACACTAGAAATAGATGATCAGATTCATTAGACATTCAAGAATTGTCTTCTGACTATTTCAGTGAGATACTTGCATAGTTCGTTTGGTTTGTACTACATTGCTATTTCAGGTACTGTATTTCAGTGAGATACTTGCATAGTTTGTTTGGTCTGTACATTGCTATTTCAGGTACTGTACAGCTGCATTCCATGTGGAAGAAAAATCAAGGTACTGAAATGTTCACGCATTCCATGTGGAAGAAAAATTCCATAAGCTAAATTGTACAGCATTATAGGTAAACCTGCATATTTAAGTAGCTTTTATTATTTCGAAGCATCCTGAAACCCTCCTGATTCACACTATTATGTTCACAACATCATATGGCTATCTGCACTTGAGTTCAATGGCAGTCCGTTTCAACCATAGAGGATTTGCATAAAAACATATACCGGTTCTCCTTTATTTGTACTGTTGCCATGTGAAAATTGTAGAAAGATTTTTTGAATGAGACGAACTATGGCCATGGTAGTACACTGCTTTATCTAATATGATCAGTACGAACTATTGATTTGTGCATGCAATATGAGTCTCTCGTACCATTTCATGGATTAAAGAAAGCAGGTAGTTATAATATTTACTTATGGAGGAAGACCAATTAGAAGTGTAAGCTATGAATATGTGTGATAAGTCATGCTGCTCTGATTGTACTCTACATGATTGTAATCTACAGGTAGATGCATCTCTTATTAAGTATGTAAAACATTGCTCTATTTCACGCATGGAGTACGAACTTTGAAATGAAAAGTAAAAGTTGATTCAGACTTACTTTGAAGAACTATATACCAATACTATATAAAAAGGTGAGTTTTTTTGCTGTGGTCAATAGGTCAAGTAAAATTTCCTACCCCGATAGACCCGATAATAACTTCTGCTTATGTTTGTTAGGCTTGGAAGCTCTATGATCGTGATGTTGAACATGTATTTCAAGCTTCAAGTATTTCAGGTACTATATACAGCTGCAAGTTAGCATGTTTATATGAGTAAATCATTAGGTCGATGCAGATCCAATTTACTGGTGTAAAGTTTGTGGAGATGATTTTCGTGAAGAGTATATATAGAAGTTTATTTCCAATATCATGTACTTTTCTATCTAAGCAATGCAAGCTGGCAATACATTCTTTACTACATCTATATATATATATATATATCTATTTTTAATCTTAGCTTCCAAATCTCAGTGAGAGGTTATGGATATCATAACTGGGGAAAGAGTAGCACTTAAGTAAATTAAACTGGATGATGACAATGAAGGGGTAAGCCTTTTAATCTCATAAAAGCAGATGCAACTCTTCTATGATGAGAAAATTACTCTTTGATGGGCATTTATACACCTCTGAACTGTTCGGTACCTCTATAGTTTCCACGGAAAATCCTGTGTGAGATTAAACTATTAAAAATCTAGATCATAAGAACATTGACCATGGCATAGGAAGATCATGTCTAAATATTTTCAAGTTCTGTGCATGGATCATGGAGATAATGTTTGTTGGTTTATACCACCTTGCCTATATTTTTCATTTACATGACACATGCTTATAAGTTTTCTCTTACTAGATTAGCATCTTCTAACAATTTGACTTCTATGAGGTCATCAATTAACCTATGCTAAGTATGCAGATAATTACATGTACAGTGAAGATATATACATGCATGTTCTTTAAAATTCTTGGACCGTGATATGAAGAAAGTATTGTTGCATAGACTAGGGTGATGTCCGGGTCCACTCAATTTCATGTATGTCATAAAGTAAGAAGGTCCTTTCCTAGCTATTTCATACTGAGTTATATGCTATTGATCTATGTAAACGAAAATGAACTTATGCGTTAAGCATGTATTGTTGCTCCTATATACTCCCTTTGTTTCAAAATATAAGATGTTTTAGCTTTTGGAAAATGAATATATCTAGACATCTTTTAGTGTATAGGTTCACTCCAAATCTACACATTAATAGATGTCTAGATACATTCGTCTCATAAATGCTAAAACATCTTATATTATGAAATAGAGGGAGTACGTTCTATGTTCTTAGACATAAGTTTTGCCTTTCATGGTTGTAGTACAATTGGTATTTTTTTTGCGATGTTTCATTTCATTGAATAGGACAAGTCTAAATATCTCTAACATTGAAATTTCCCATTTACGATTTTGTTCTTGCCAATTGTCAATCATTTTTCATATTGTTTACAACATGCATGGGTTTCAAGGCGTTATGTCGTCCTAGAGCGGTCTAGGGGCGCTCTGACGCCTAAGCGGCGATTAGGTGGACACTTTAGGCGCAGTTGATTTTCCAAGGCAGGGGTTCGCCTTGACACGTAAGCGTCGCCTTGAAAACCATGACAACATGTTCATTGTTCTCTTCCATATGTATTATTGGGAGTTCTTATGTGCATTACCTAGCTGTTATTGTATACCTTGGCTTTCTGGTTTTTAAATGCACTTGTAATAATTGGCTGAATATGAACGCCTATTTGTGGTAACGGGTTTGTGGAGTCCTCCTAGAGACTAGCGCTGATGAGGACGCGGTTAAGTCCATGCTTGGCAGCAGACAGAATATAAGTTTTTGGAACGACACCTGGCTGGCTAGTGCGTCGATCGCCAATCTGGCATCAGACCTGTTCAACCAATGCACCATGAGAAACTTATCGGTCTACCAATCTCTGCATGATGCAAAATGGTTGCGTCACTTCAAAAGCGATCTGACAATGGCAGCGCTCCGCCAGTTCATCATCCACCATGACCAGCTAGCCAACGTGCAACTGCATCCGGACAACTGTCAACACCCGGATTTTTAATCCCAGATGCCCGTTATGCCATACCTCGCAATCCCAGGATTACCATTTTTGCGAGACATAATGGATTTGGATATCAGAGTACAATCATCCCGTACAAACCATACATAAGGTTTTACACAAATAAGGATCTCATGATCCAAGTCTTAATACAACAAGTAGCGGAAAATAAAGATAGCGTAGCGGTGGGGTCCATCTTCAGGGGCACAGGCAATGCTGACGAAGGCAGATAGTCCTAGTTATCATAGCCGTTCTGCTGACCATCGTCTTGATAATCTCCTTCATAGTCTGGCCATGATAATAGCCAGGGACAAAAGCCATGAGTACTCTTTAAGTACTCGCAAACTACTACTAACAAGGGTTATAATTCTAAGTTAAAGTGCTGAAATGAAAGAATAACTATCAAGTTAAGTTTGAAACCTAAACTAAGTTCTGAAGCAAGAAAAGATAAAGTAAAGTTCTAGAATTACTTAAGTTGGGAAGCTAATTTCATTAACATAACCCTGTTGTGGTCAAGTCAAAGGTCATCATTCATTTCAAGGTATTTGGAAAACATCTGACAACGAAACAGTATGGCCATTCCAACTGTCCATAACCGCGGACGCGGCTATTCGAATAGTTTGACACTCTGCAGAGGTGGTACACTTTCACCACAAGATTCGATACATCTGTCAGGGATAACCCTGAATCATCATACTTAGTATGCAGATAATCAAACATAACCTTCCCTTTACACACCCTAGTATAAGCACCTCTCCTATGAGCATGGCCTCCCAACCATGACCGTCTGTCATCTTGGGCACTGCATAGGTGGACAACATTGAGAGGTAGCCTCAGCTCAAACCTCTCCCGTGAGGGAAGTAATACTAATGCATATAAATTTCCAGCTAAGCCTTACCCAATTCCGGTAATGTGGTTGTACGGTAAATTTGGAATGGTATCGCATCCGAATCCAACCATCAGTTTTATAAAAGGGTTAAGGCTCATGCCTTATCATTTTCCACATCAGAAACCAGTGGTGTTTCTCAACACATGTCAAAACATCTCAATAGAATGACTCATCATTCCAAGGTTTTCATAACTCATTTTCACCAAGTATTCCCATCTAAAGTGACTCAAGTTTTTGATCTACTCTAAACTACTAAGTTAAGAGTGTTCACTAAGGTGGAAAGAGGGGATCAATCTCATGCCATATAATGATATCTAAAGGTTTCTAAGTAGGTCAAGTTTTATACTTTTTATGCTACCTTCAATTTTAAGTAGAGAACTTTGTATAATCTAAGGTGGGTTAAAACTTATCCATGAGACTTGGGGCATTAATAGGGAAAGGGGGGGGTGATCAAAGCATGCTTAAGGCATCTTTACTAAACCATCTAGTTTATTCTAGCTTGCTAACCATAGCTTGCTAAGGTAAGTTTGCAAGGGTTAGCTTGCCCTGCTAATAGTGGCTTGCCTTGGTTGGTGCAGTGGTTGAAGTTGTCTTCTTCTTCTTCTTCCTGGTAGAACTCCTCCTCCTCGAGAGCTTGGTCGGTACTATCGTCTAGAAATACATAGGGAGTACACAATCACCAAACAATACTTAACTAGGCTAAGTAGAATTCTAAAGCACATAATTGATGATCTATTATCATCACAAACATTACAAGTTTTAATTCAATAGTTCTAAATCTTTTTATTTTAGAAAAGTAATTTCTACTCATTGAAATGTTAACTAAAATTTAATATTCACCACCAAAATATGGGATCATGTGGACACATGTCCTCACCACATATTCCACAGGTGGGAATGAGATTTAAAGGTTGGATCAACATTACTTTGGTTTAATTTTATTATTTAATGATTTAAAGTGACTATAAATGCCTATATAGCATTATTTTGGTACTAGTCCAAAGTCACTGCATGTAAACCTTAATATTATTACATATTTGGATAGATCTAATGAAATGTGATTTTTGAGAGTTGGAATCAACTCAAAAGCTAACTTGGTTGATTTTATAAAAATGTTGCAAGTTGTAAAAGTTTCTGTCTTCTTATTTTTATTTGGGGAGATCTATAAATCTAATTGAATTAAATCCAACGGGCTTGGATAGAGCATTTCAATACCTTTCAGACAAAATTAGATTCATGCAATTTGGATTTGTCAAACTCACAGAATTGATTTTTGAAACAAGGACAGAAACTATATTCTAACTAAAAAGAAAAAAAAATCCTAATTTAAATTTTAAACGCGCGCGGGAACGAAATGGGCCGGCCCACTGCGCTCCACGCGGCGTCGCGGGCTAACTTAAGCGAGGACCCACCCGTCAGTGGCACAGGGGGGTGCGAAGAGGTATGGGCGAACGGTGGCCGTGCGATCTGGTTCTAATCCAACGGCTGAGGGTCATCGTCGACGTTGGGCAACGCCGGCGAGACAGAACCCTAGCGCGGCCAGTGGGGGTCGTTGGGGGCTCACCAGGGTTCAGGCGAGGGTCGGCGAGGCGGGCAAACGATGAAGTCGACGACGGCGAACCTCCTGGTACCGGCAGCTTCTCCTGGGGCGGCCTGGATCAACGGCGCCCTTCTCCTTCCGAGGCGGCAGCTCCGGCTGCAATTCCGGCGCTCTGGTGCTCGAGCGGCTCCGGCTGGCGGTGGGGAGTGAGTGTGAGAGGTGGGGAGTGAGATGGTGTGCTCAAATCGGCTGGGGGTGGCCTCTATTTATAGTGGCGAGAGGGGACCGACGGGGCGCACGGTGAGCTCGTCGTGGTCGATGGTACAGACGGCTATCGGCATGGGCGACGGTAGGGGGCGGTGCGGTGCTCCCTGGCGATGTTCTAACGCTTCAATGCGGCCGTAGGGGCGGTGCGGTTTGGTCTGGAACACGCGATGCTCTGCGCGGCAGAGGCGGCGTCTTCGACGGCGAGCGGTGGCTGTGCGTCATGGGGCGGCGAACGGGGATGTCTGGCGGTCTCCTAGGTCGGTGGTGATCATGTATGCAAGCGGAGATGGCGGCGCGCGGTCTGTGGGCGTCGGTCGAGGGTGGCGCACTGGGCGTGCTCTCGGCATGGTTGCTGGCGGGCTGGGCGGTCCGTGCGTGTGGTCCAGGTGTTGGCAAGGCTCGGGCGCTGGACAGGGAGTGGCGGTGGACGGTGGGCTGCCTCCTAGACAAGGTTGGCACGGCTACAACTCCTCCTAGCTTGCTGTCGACACTGGGGTGGCATGGTGAGCTTCGGCATGCTCACCATTGATGGCAATGCCAAGCTTACAGTGAGTCTAGTGCTTGGTTTCACTTGCTAGCTGATCTACTGGGATGGTTGTGAGCTAGAGAGGGAACAAGTTAGGCTTAAATCACTGCTCACAATAGTGTTTGATTTTTGTTTGATTTGTGTCTGCCACCTGTTCGATGAAATGGCCGCAAGAACTCAAGTTTTGAATTTTGAGAAGATTTTTGGTGGGTGTGCTAAGTTGGTGCTGGTGAGTCTGCAGATGCTTGGGTTTTGAAAGTTGAGCTTGTTTGAGTGGTTTTTGAAAAAGTGGGATCTTCCCATATGATAAAGATTCAATTTTGAACTGTTATTTAAAATAGTTTACAGAAGGTTTTTAGAAGATCAAAAGGTGGGCCTTGGTACCTCATTATGTGTACTAGCAAGGGGTGTAAAGATCCAGAATTGTTCCTGTTAACTTTTGAGTACTAGGAATAGCCAAAGTAGGCATGGGAGTTAATTTTGTCAAAATGACCATTCCTTGATTTTAATTCTTTTTGATTTGATTTCTTTTAGAAAAAGTTTGGGAATGATGTAGATGATGTTTAAATCACCTAAGAAGCATTTTACAAGCATTGGATCACTTAATCATGGCAATTCAAACAACTCCTCTTTTAAATGCCCACATATATGAATGCTTTCATTTTAAAAATGGAAAAGTTTTTGTTAACCCTATTTTTGGATGATTTGATCTTTGGTAAACTTGGATTGAAGTTTTGGGATGTTACAACAACGAAGACTCAATACAATGGCGTTGGATGACATATGGCCATTATTCTACTTCCTCTGCCTATGCCATGCAGTTTGAGAGACCAACTCGCTTTTAGTTTGGTCAGACAGTTTCGAGAAGTCAAGCGCCTCTCAAGTGCCACACTAGGAAAATGCAACATCGTTGATGCTCTCAGGAAAAAGAAGCAACCTCATAACGCCGCTCGCCACCTTGAGCTTTATCTTCGGCAAGCGGAAGACCCATGTTGGTTTGGGTCTCTCCTCCTGGTTTGCATCTGTTTACAGCAGTACTCCTGTTGAGGTATGTCTGTATACAGTACTACATCAAACGATTTAAGTTTTGACCACCCCAATTTTACATTGCATTTTCTAGCTGTATTATCTATAATAATTGTTAGGCTGAGTTAGTTGCCATTATTATAAGGTGGCTTCCAGAAGATATCACCGCTCACAATGAGGATTTAGAAGGCCAGTTTTGTATTTTCTTTTCTTCTTTAAATTTTAATAGGTGATAAACAAATGCAAGGATGCATAGCTTTACTAAGGCACTTCCACATATTCCTGATATGTTATAATATGTAAGTATGTCCTCACCTTGTGTACCAAATTTGGCACTCGATGTTATAGGACATGCTAACATAAGCGATCACCTCCTTGGTCTTATCATATATAGGTACTTGAGAAATATTGTGTGGTTGCTTTAAGCAATCACATGAAGCAGCAAATTGAGTTGGCTAAACAATATGAAGGGAAATTAATAATTGTTCTAGGAAGATCATTGGTCTGTTGGTTTGAATTTTAATTTCGTGAGTTTTGTTGCACTATGTCACATTTATATCAATTGCATTCCTATTTCTCGGATGTGTTTTCTTGCTCTGTCACATTGATTTTCAGTAAATTAATTACTGAACTGATTTTTGTTGAAGTTGTTGTGATGAGAAAGTGAAGTCATATCAATGCCTTATTGATGTCCTGAAGTGTAAATGATTAATCTTAGAGCAACGGTGGATAACGAGAATGTAAGTGGGGAAGTGGAGAGCAAGGACGGGCCTGGAGAAAGATGCCACAAGAAGTTTGATGAGCGGATTGACATAAAAAATTCCATGCAACTGTTAAAGTTGTCTCACTTTGATAGTAATTTATTTTATCACAGTGTGTTGTTGACTAATCTGATGGGATGCAGCGCTTTAGTATTGCTTCTTAGTATTTGATCACTTCACTTGCTTCTGTACTATATTGCTGATAATATGTGTGGTCCTAGACAGTAGAAGGTCCATTGCCATCTTCATCAAGATTTTAAGGTAACCATCGGAACCATCTCACTTTCATTGTCAAAATAAATATGTTTGACCACTATAGAAATGCTTTGGTATTTGCTAGCTTCTGGTAGCATGGTAAAAACGGAACTTGTGCAGAAAACAGAACTGCTAAATAGCATTGTATGTTCTCCAGTCATTTGCTTGTGACATTTGATTAGATTTCTTGTGAGATCTTTGTGTTTCAAATTCTATCTCACTGTCGGTCTAAGAAAATCTGAGGGCAAAGATAATAATCTCCAGAAATTTTAAAAGCAATACAAATTTGAGTTTGGACATAGACTTTAATTTACACAATCTGGTATTCCTGTTGCACTTTTTAGATTTTGAGTTCATGTTGTTACTTATTTTGTGCATTTTATTTAGGTTTTGCTAGGGTTCCAAAAAAGGAGGGATGATGTTCAATAAGATACATTTGGAAAGTCACATGTAGCAGTCATGAGAATGCACAAGTAGATTTCAAAATTTCTCTATTGCTTAAGATGTTCTACGGAATATTGTGAAATCTTCTAGAACATGCATTGTCATATTAGTGCTTTCATCCTTGATTTTTAGGCTATTTTTCCAGATTAAATATTGCCAAAAAAGATATTTTCAGAGTAGCGGTGTTTGTTTGGTGAAGATGGGAAGTTTTGAAGACACCATATTGGTCCTAAAATGTAGTACGAGATAGCCCAAAACTTCAAGGCGCACCACCAAGCCAGATTAGCTCTTAGGCTTATGAACTCATATGGGTTTTCGATTTTCTCAGTAGGGAGATTGAGATCAACGCCACCGTGATGACAGTTACGGTTTGGCATATCTAGGAGGCTTGTAAAGACACCAGGAACAATGAGGGCATGTTACACCCTCTCCATGTGGCTTCAAACATTACGGCATATGTCCAGCTCATTCTGTCCACTCTGTTTAAGCAAGATTCTATTGAAGTTCAAGTTGTTGTACCTCTGAAGCCAAAGTGGGAGTCCCCACCGGATGGATGGGTGTGTGTCAATGTTGACGCTGCCCTATTCCCCTCTGAACATCGAGTGGGCTGGGGTATGGTGGCGAGGGATCATCGCGATAGATTTCTTCTATCTTGCTGCGAAGGTTCTGCTGGCCTACCTGCTCCCGAACTTGCCGAGGCACTCGCTGTTCAGAATGCTTTGAAAGTTGCTCAGGACCATGGCTTCAGGAAGGTTTTGTTGGTGTCCGACTATCTTTCTTTGATCCAGCGCATTAAGCGTTGCATCTAAGGATTGCTCAGGTGTTGGCATTGTAGTAGGTGCTATCAAAGCCTTGACAACGGACTTTGTGTCTTATTCGTTTAAGTTTTCCAGTAGAAAGTTGAATGTGGTAGCACATAAACTGGGTTGCTCAGCCGAGTCTTCAGTTTGTAATCTTTCAGTTGATGTAATCCGGAGCTCATTCCGGAAGAACTCTGTATTGATGTTTCTTGATCAATAAAGTACCACATTCTCTAAAAAAACTCATATGTACTCCCTCAGTTTAAAAATATAAGACGGTGAAACGAATGTATCTAGATTTCTTTTAGTGTATAGGTTCACTCTGAATCTATACATAAAAATTGTCTAGATACATTCGTTTCACAAAGCTAAAACGTCTTATATTTCTAGATGGAGGGAGTAAGAGTAATATCCAGGTGTTTGTGAAACTCTCACCGGTCTAGACTATGTTCAGTGCATCCTGCTCCCTGCTCTCTCTGCTCTCCCTCTCTCTCCAATTCAAACTCCCGTGTAAAATGTTAAGTAATAAAATGTCTCTGTTCAAAAAACATGTGATACGGGCCAAGTAACACTAAAAATTGGTCTCAGTTCGTTTTTCAATGCTACAAAGACTAGACATATGGTACATCCGTTTCCCAAATGTTTATAAATACTCCATATTTTCTTGGCTTATGAACTATCAAGGATTTTATCTAAGAACTATGAAGGATCATATTATTCGTAAGGAACACATCAAGCCTTAATATTATTTGTTTACGTTGATAACTTTAAAATTCACATATTTTTCTACTTTTTTTTATTACACAATGGTGAACTATACCATGATAGACAAAATCATAAATGTGATCATGTCATTATTGAAAAAAGATAAATGCTATCCATAGTGAGCGGAGATAATTGGTAATGTCGCACGATGCATGGGGATTCATAAATTTATATATTACATTGGTGGTTAAACCCTCAAATATGTTACTCCCATTGCAGCACACGGGCCGTTAACTATATGATTAAAAATAATTAGACCATGGTGTAAATCTAAATAATAAAGGAAATTGATGGGTCAGTGTGGGTTGTGAGGTATACGGGGCAGAACATATGCATATAAACAAGATGTTGTGGTTCGTTACAATGTGACAACAACTTTTAACATACTAGTCTGGTCAAAGGAACCATAAAAAATCACCTGGTTCTCAGTTGGGTTTACGTCATTTAGTCGAGTCTGGAGGTTTTGGTGGCTTATTTCTACTCCACCAAGAGCTTCTGAACTTTGTGATAAGCAGCATCGGAACTTGGAGTAGCATCCCTGCATATTTTGTTTCTGGCGTTCTGCCATTGCCACATTAATTTCAAGGCTTTAAGCTGTGCCTCGTTACCACACTTCCAGAGCTCCTCCGGCATCCCAGCTAAAGCTGGCAATGGTTCGGTACCTCAACTGTACCTAAACTGAACCCGCACGATGATTTGAGTTAAACAAAACCAAACTTACCCAACCGAACATGTACCGGGACCTAAACTAAACTGAAACACAAGTTATCTCAACCTAAACCGAACTGAACTGCTAGCAGAAACCACAGTTTAAACTTATAGGTTTAGATAAGGTCCCCAATTTCTAGCGCAACGGTTCAAGGCTGCATGGGTGTCTTTGTTGTCCCGTGCTGAAACGATGATGCCCACTGTTGCAGAACGTGGATGATGCCGTTGTCACTCCTCACGAACGTTCAGTTCAGCACGTCACGTTCATATTTTTTTTGGCTCCGAGTCAGTCGCCTGCTCGCTCACGCTTGGACGCGACTAACCAAATCTCAGAACCCAGTTATGACTAGTAGAAAATGGACCTTTGGTCCAAGGGTATTAGTCTCGATTCTGCTACAAACCGGGCTAATGCCCCGGTCCCAACGGCTCTATCTGACCGCAGGAGGCGGCAGACACTAGTTCCGGTTCGAACGGATCCTTTAGTTCCGGTTCGTGTAACAAACCGGGACTAAAGGGGTTCAGGCAGGCTGGATCCAGCGTCAGACCCTCTAGTCCCGATTTGTTATACGAACCGGGACTAAAGGTGGACCTTTAGTCCCGGTTCTAGAAAGAAACCGGGACTAAAGGCCTGGCTATATCTTCTTCCTCAACCTGCCCGAGCCACCATTTCAAGCTGGTGGCTCCTCTCTCTTTCTTGCTTCAACAAGCTCGAGTTCATGCCCAATTTTTTCTCAAGATTTTACTATATTTTGTGGTGCCCCATCGATCCAAATATTCTAAAAGGTGAGCCACTTCATCCTTTGAACTCTCATTGATATATTAACTCATTTCATGCTCTATCTTGTAGATGGATTTGTGGATTTAGTTTGGTAGTAATTTTTGCAATGATAATATGAGATCGATGTTTAGATTCTATCTATCTTGTATTAATGTAAGGAACTCCAACGTAAATATCACAATATGTGGATTCTATCTATATATCTTATTTTGGCACATAGTCTCGAAATTTGATTTTAGAAGCAGACACATGCATGAGTTCATCATTCTAACTAGCTGGGCAAAATACCCTTCTTCGTCTTCTACCTGCCTTCATGTCGTGGTGGTGGCACGGCAGATGACATGGATAGGCTAAAGATAGGGCCAATGTGTGCTAGGGGAATCCAGGGAGGAAGAACGTGGTGATTCCATGCACAGAAGTTCTTGTATTCTCTCTATCAATGGTATTTACAAGTACTCTTCAAGCTCTTGGTAAGAAGGAGACTATGTCTCTTACTCCCTACAAGCTAGCTCAAGAGTTCTATCTAAGACAGAGAAAATGATCGATCCCCCTCTATGGAGGCCCCGGTGCTCCTTTTATGGGGGAGCCCGGGTTACAATGTTAGGGCACATGTGGCAGCATATTCTCCGAATATGCTCATCATCTAAAGCTAGATGCTTCTTTATTATCTTTAACGGCTCGTCCGGGCTTTGGACGTAACCCGCAACGTAATCCTCGTCTTTAAGCGTCACCAGACACGGACTACATCAGCCGACATTGCCCGCGTCATCTTGGTCGCCCCTGACCCGCTGGTCCTCCTCCCTGCTTTGCTTCGCTAATGCCACAACTAACAAAGCCACTTTTTGACCAGCGGAAGATTCCTTCCTTCTCTTGAAAGCCATATGATAGTCCGGCTAACACGTGGCTAATCTGGCTACTAAGATACCTGCAAAATAGATAGACAAACATGGCCGGCATACATTTTATGCCGGCCGGGCTACGGCTAAGGAGATGCTCCACGGGCCGGGTCACTCCGTGGTTCGGCCTGCCTTGAGGTGACCCGGTCAGCACTTGCTTTGACCGCGCCGCACCCTGGCTAACTCGGCCTTTATACCCCGGCGTTACCCTACCCGGAGGTATCCCCCCAACATTAGTCCCTGAAGCTAGTGTGGTCTTTGCAACTTTTAGTTGTTAAGGCCACAGCAGGTTCCCGTATCTGGATCTCTGCCTTTTTGGCCGAGCTACCCCGTAACCCGAGGCTTTTCCTCTATCGATTCCTTGGCTCATTCCGAGTTACTCCTTGCTGGCCGGATCTTTTGCCTGCCTATCCGGATTACCATTCCTTCTCTTGTACGCTCCCCCACATCCTACGTGGAGGTTAATCATCGTTTCGCCTCATTTTAAGGGCCATGCGTATTTAATGCGCCAGTTACTATCACAATGTCAGGAATAACTGCTGCGCGCGTCCCTTCACTGCAGCGCCTCGTTAACTGTAACATTACATCGCGTCATGGGATCCTCTGCTCCGGTGGTCCTTCCTGTGGCCACACTCTGATTGGCTAACTCTACTGTGTACACGCCCGTTGCGTGTGACATGGCAACCACAAGGGATCCCACTACATGCCCCCATGCGCGGTTAAGTAGGGGCCTGGGGCAATCTTTGGGGAAGTTCCCCATTTCCTCCGTGCTTCCTAGCCTCCTTTCTCTCTCACTGCAACCTCACTGCCGCCGCTAGTTCTTCGTCGCACCCGCACCGCCGTGACCGTGCATAGGCAGCACCTTGCGCCTGCGCCACCGTCCCCGCTCAAGAGCTTCACCACGGGGCCTTGCGCTTCTCAGTTCCCCTCCACTGGTTATTTCTATTCTGATTTCCTTCTCGAAGACCTTGAGTTCACCATGACTGAGGAGGAGGCAGCCGTGGTGGCGCAGCAGGAGGAAGAAGGAGAAGGTCGCGAGCGTGGCGGCTGGGACGATGCATTTCTCTGCGAGGATGATCTGGACTGGCTCCGTGCCATGTGCCGCATCACCGCCGGCGTTGCCTGTCGCCTTTCCGCCGACGAAGTTTCCCCTGCTCCCAATCCTGGAGAGTATGTTGTTTTTATTTCTCATTTCCAGCGCGGCTTCGGCCTTCCTACCTCAGATTTCTTTTTTGAATTCATCTCTACGTATCAACTGCAACCACATCATCTCCCTGTCAATGCCACCACTTCTTTCTCTCTTTTGCCTCTGGCATCGAGGGATATATTGTCCTCTGGTCATCTAAGGAAATGTGGATCAAATTCTTCGGTCTCCAGAGGAATGTGGTCCCGGCTAAGGAACTTACTCCGGATGAAAAGCACCTAACTCAGTGTGCCGCTGCCTCCATATCTCCCCGCAAAGGCTCCGTATTTCCCCGGGTCACCGGCCTCGAGTCCTGCAAAGGCTGGGCCTGGACTTTCTTCTATGTCCGAAACACCACCGAGGAAGATCTAATCCGGCTCCTCCCTTTCAAACTCGGCCCTCCAGATACCTCTCTTTGGGAGAGCATCCCCAAGCGACCCACTACCCTGGCGAATCAGGTGGAGCGCCGGATCAAGGAGCTACTCAAGGAGAAGCTCCGGGGGGGAGGGACATCATGATCAATTTTGTCAGCAGCGGGGTCTCCCCCCCTTCAGAAGCGTGCCCACAAGATCTGCTACTTGAGCGGCCCCCTCGACCCCCACCGGACTTCATCTTTTGAGCTCGATAACTCGGCGGTTTACCACCGGGTTAAGGCCATTTTCAATGTGGAGAAGGAATTCTCCAAAGATTGGGAATGGGGGCTCGAGCCCTTCACCCGGGACAACCCTCCTCCAAAGGTAAATTTACTTCTTACTGTTTTCCGGATCTTCTCTGTATGTCAGATGTTGGGTCCGCAGGATAGAAAACAAAAAATTTCCTATGATAAGAACTATACGCCAAGATCTATCTACTAGATACAGAGCAACGGGTGGACATACATCCATGGAGAACTTACCCTCGAAGACAACGAGTTTTGTTAACGAGTAGGAACTCGTGGTTGATGTAGTCGTACGCTTGCCGATCTCAAGATCGTGTGGAAGTCCGAGCGCCGCAAATCAGCAGCGCATCCGTCCTCGCACACACGTTCAAACCACCGGACAACCTCCATCTCCTCGCTCCAGCGAATCAGCGGAAGCAGCAACTCCTTCCAGACGCAAGGCCACCGGGAACATGTATCTCGCTAATCCGAGACCATAGGGGAATATCTAGAGGGGGAGAGAGATCCTTCACGAGGAGGTGTGAGGATGAAAGAGGGAATGAGTGGCCTTTTATAGGAGGAGGGGGGGTGCCCCCTCTCTCCATGGCCGGCGCATGGGGGTGACCCCTCACCTCCCCCATTCATGTGGTGGTAACCCCTCCACATTAAAATGCCTCTTCACATTCCCTTTTAAAGTCTCCACTTTAAATGCATTAAATTTCTCCAAATTTAATGCTCTCTCATTTAATAAAACTCTTTTATTTATTTTATTCAGAATTTTGTTAATTACTTTAATTAACAAACATTCATATAAAACCCCTTGCAACATTTCAATATTACATGCAGGACCACTTTCTGCAATTTCACCCGAAACAATTCCGGTTTCTATCGAAACATTTCCTGCGCTTTGCAAACCTTTTGTCTGGAACATATGTGTTCCTAAATGGTGTCCGGCAACCCTTAAGTGTGTCACCCTACGGTTCGCGAATAATGCAGACATGATTGAGACTCCTCTCAGATCAATAATCAGAAGCGGGACCTGGAGATCCATACTGACTCCTGCATATTCAACGATGACTTCTGTGATCGTGAGAACCTTTAACGTCAGCAATTTAATCCCTTTGTCTCATGATATAATACATGTCCGAGATTTGATCATCGGTATCCAAAATACCTAGTTTGATCTCGTTACCGACATGCACTCTTTTCTCGTTCCCGTGATATAACATTCTAGTGATCACATCACTTGCTTGCAAGCTATCTTAATGTGATATCACCGAGAGGGCCTAGAGTATATCTATCTGTCATCTGGATTGACAAATTCCACTCTTGATCCATGAGCCTCAACATAACACCTTCGTAGTACTGAACCCATCTTTATAGTCACCCTATTACGGTGTGACATTTGATGTTATTAAGATACTCTTCCGGTGTTAGCAATTAACATGATCTCATGGTCTAAGGACTAAGACTACTTTGTATGATGTTATAGCAATATAAACATAATGACTTGATCGTAATGCTATACTTCGGATGAATGTTCATCACATCATTTCACAAATGTTGTGACCTTGTTATTAACAACATCCAATGTCCATGATCAAGAAACTTTGATCATCTTGTTAATCAACAAGCTAGTCTATAAGAGAGGCATAACTAGGAACCCTTTTTGTTTATTAAACACACATGTATTGATGTTTCCTATCAATACAATTATAGCATGCAAAATAAACATCTATCATATACAAGAAATATATAATAACAACTTTATTATTGCCTCTCAGGGCATATTTCCTTCAGTCTCCCACTTGCACTAGAGACAATAATCTAGTTTACATAGTGATAAATCTAACACCCATGGAGTTCTGGTGTTGATCATGTTTTGCCCTAGGGAGTACTTTAGTCAACGGATCTGCTACATTTAGGTCTGTGTGCACTTTACAAATCTTTATATCTCCATCCTTGACATGCTCGCGGATGGAGTGAAACCGGCGCTTAATATGTTTGGAATTCTTGTGAGACCTTGGTTCCTTTGCGTTGGCTATGGCTCCATTGTTGTCACAATAGATCACCATTGGGTCCAACGCACTGGGAACCACACCCAGTTCTGTAATGAACTCTTTCATCCAAACTGCCTCCTGCGCCGCTTCTGAAGCAGCAACATATTCCGCCTCCGTTGTTGATCCAGCTACCACAGGTTGTTTGGAACTCCTCCAACTAACTGCTGCTCCGTTCAAGAGAAATACGTATCCGGATTGAGACTTAGAGTCATCCGGATCGGTGTCAAAGCTAGCATCGACATAACACTTAACGACTAGCTCTTCTTCACCTCCGTATATAAGAAACATATCCTTAGTTCTTCTCAAGTACTTGAGGATGTTCTTTACCGCTATCCAGTGTTCCGAACCTGGATCAGATTGGTACCTACTAGTCAAACTAATAGCATGTGCCACATCCGGTCTTGTACATAGCATGGCATACATAATAGAGCCTATGGCCGAGGCATAGGGGATCTTATCCATCATCTCTCTTTCTTCCGTCGTAGCCGGACTTTGAGTCTTACTCAATGTCTTGCCTTGCAACATAGGTAAGAACCCCTTCTTACTTTCGTCCATATTAAACTTCTTTAATATCTTATCAAGGTATGTACTCTGCGATAGCCTAATTAGGCGTCTTGATCTATCTCTATAGATTTTAATGCCTAATATATATGAAGCTTCACCAAGGTCCTTCATAGAAAATTTGCTGTTTAGATAACTTTTAACACTGTTTAAAAGATCAATATCATTTCCAATCAATAATATGTCATCCACATATAATATCAGAAATGCCACATTGCTCCCACTCACTTTCTTGTAAATACAAGCCTCTCCATAAGTTTGGACAAATCCAAACTCTTTGATCACCTCATCAAAGCGGAGATTCCAACTCCGGGATGCTTGCTTCAGTCCATAGATGGATCGCTGAAGTTTGCACACCTTATTAGCATCCTTAGGATCGACAAAACCCTTTGGTTGTATCATATACAACTCTTCTTCAATATTACCATTGAGGAACGCAGTTTTGACATCCATCTGCCATATTTCATAATCGAAATATGCAGCAATTGCTAACATAATCCTAACCGACTTAAGCATCGCTATGGGAGAGAATGTCTCATCATAGTCAACTCCTTGAATTTTTCGAAACACCTTTGCGACAAGTCGAGCCTTATAGATGGTTACATTACCATCAACATCAGTTTTTCTTTTGAAAATCCATTTATTCTCAACGGCCTTTCGATCGTGAGGTAAGTCCACCAAGGTCCAAACCTGGTTTTCGTACATGGATTCCATCTCGGATTTCATGGCTTCTAGCCATTTGTTGGAATCAGGGCTCATCATCGCTTCTTCATACGTCGCAGGGTCATCTATTTCATCAATCATGAAATTCATAACAGGATTGCCGTACAGTTTAGGAGCTGCACATGTCCTGCTTGACCTGCGAGGTTTGGTAGTGTCCTCTTTCGGAGTTTCATGATCAATATCATTAGCTCTCTCTTCATTAGGTGAAGTCAACTCTGAAACAACTTCTGGTGCTGCACTACTCGCCATTTCATGAAGAGAAGGTTCAATAACCTCTTCGAGTTCTACCTTCCGACTACTCACACCTTTCGCAAGAAACTCCTTCTCAAGAAAGGATCCATTCTTGGCAACAAAGACCTTGCCCTCGGATCTGTGATAGAAGGTATACCCAATCGTTTCCTTAGGGTATCCTATGAAGACGCATTTTTCCGCTTTGGGTTCGAGTTTATGCGGTTGAAGTTTCTTCACATAAACATCACATCCCCAAACTTTAAGAAATGACAGCTTAGGTTTGTTTCCAAACCATAATTCATACGGTGTCTTTTCAACGGATTTAGATGGTGCCCTATTTAAAGTGAATGTAGCGGTTTCCAGTGCATAACCCCAAAATGACAGTGGCAAGTCAGTCACATCTCTTCCTCCTTTCAAGGGGTAAAGGACATGGGAGAGGGTGCTGCTACAGTGATTTCGACCAAAGGGTGATGGCGGTTGCTGTGGAGAAGTATTGGAGAGGTTTGAGGGAGGTTTGACTTGGTTTTGATCATAGTTTACATTAATTTCAAATATTGGCCAAACTAGTAGTTATGATGGAATTTCTCCAACATGATCTTGGCAAGATGGGATAAAGGTGCTGGTAGATAGGTATAGTCAGGGTGTATCTCCAGAAATTTTGTGGCATTTATTGGGTCATTTTAGATCATGTTTATCTCATTTATTCAAATAGTGCAGAAATGGTTTCTAGATGCTCATTTGATATTTTCACACTGGGCAAGGTTGGTTTTTGATGTGAGATGGTCCTAAATACCAGATCACATATTGGGGAATTTTCTCAAGATTTATTGGGGCATAAAAGTATTTAACACATTTATTTTTGAAGTGGGAGGATAGAGTATGATACATAGGACTCAAAAGTGCATAAAGTTGGGGAAGTTCTTTGTCAGAAACCAAACCTTCCTTTTGTAGATGGAGATTTTGAGATTTTGCCCATTAGATGAATTAAATAGTTTTTGAGCCATAGTAATTATGGATAATATTATATAAATCTTTATAATCTAGTTATATGATGTACACAAGGTGTATATAGCATTTGCAACCTTTGGGGTTGAGAATCCAACTTGATTTTGGTGAGGAACAAGAATTAAAGGATCTAGGGTGATGTTATTTTCATACCATCAAAACATAGTTGTATATTGGAGCTCAAGGTCCCCTTGGTTCAAGGGATATAGGGATAGCTATAACAAGTTGTATAGATCACCATGGTACATAAGTTTGGGCTTGATCATGCTTGAGATCTCCAAGGATTGTTTCCAACCTTTGAATAGAATAAGAGTGCCAAAGCAGATTACCAAATAGCCTTCAAAACCTTGTGGGTTTTTGAAGCACAAAGATCCATTTGGAACAAGTGAAGTAGGTATTGCTATACCTTTATGAGTATAACACAATCATGCAAGGATTTTGTTAAAAGAAGATAACATGTAGGTGTGATCTTCTTCCAAAGTAGGCATGTTGATAAGATTTGCAGGAATTATTATTTTCTTGCCTGCAAAACTATCAAGAACAAGGGGGTTAGAGGATGGTCTAACCAAGGGAAAGAGTGTGCCTTGGTACTCCTTATGATGGTATACAAGATGGTTCAAGTGCATTACCAAAAAGTCACAAGGGTTGAGAAAGAGAGGCATGCAAAGAAGTGATGTTGAAATAGTTTCCAGACTTGGTCAAAATTTAGCAGATTTAGGGTTTTTGACTTTAATATGAGTGGGGATGTTTTTCATGGTTTGCAAGGTATCAAATCATCATCAAGTGGATGATGTTGAAGTATAGATTGGGGAGAATAGATGCATGCTTGATATTGGTCTTCATTGACTTGGAAACTTCTAGAATGGATCACTTCAGAATTGATCTGGTTAAGGGTTTTAGATGATCACCTGGTGGCTAGAGATCGGATCCATCTTGTATTCCTGCTTAGGGTTTTGTGATCTTAAAGTATCTTGATCCTAGAGGGTGATCTCCTAGAGTAGCTCTCTTTAGTTCCTAAGCAAACAAGTTAGGCAGCAGATCAAGACAATTCATCTTAACAGATCAATGCAACTCATCTTGCAACAAATCTACTACTACTAGGGTTACCATCAATCTTATCTTGAGGTAAGGATGGGTATTTTGAATAGGTTGGAGTTTGAACAAGGTAAGGTTCTTGGTACATCTACCAAGAGTAGAGTTCCAAAGATTTATAAAATGGTTTTGGAAAAACCTAGAGGTAAGAGTAGTTGAAAGCTTTGTCTGGAAAGCATAAGGAGATTATATCATATAGATCTCCATAATTTTGTCAATAGAAGCTACTAAAATAGTTAGGGTTGCAAAGGCACCTTGGCTCAGGTTTTTGAAATGCCAGACCATTTGAGAATATGTAGAATGAGCCAAGATAGTTTAGTTAACTACCTTTTTTTCAATTAATGGTGAGGTAGGGAGTATATCATATGTTATACATTTAGATGCATAAGCACAAACAAACAACAAACAAACAATACAACACTTAACAAGAAAAGTTTTTTGTTCCCCCTAGTTTTTGCATTCGGGACAACTAATCAAGGTTACTGAAATTGGGATGTTATAGACCTTTCCCCCTTAAAAGAATCTCGTCCCGAGATTCGGGAGAGTAAGTTTAGGGGATTTTGTGTTGGAGTTAGTGTCATGTGTTTCTCGCGTACTAACTTGTTGGCTTTGTCTTTGAACAGGGTCACTACGACGGTGAGGTTGAACTTCAATCGTCTTGGATGCACGAGTGTTGAGCAGGCTTCAATCGAGATTGTGAGGGGTGATCTTCCTTCGGTAAGGATTTACGGCATTTCTCTTAAGGGATTATCATATCCTAGTTCACGATTTTGGGTCTAACTCCTGACGTTGCTTCTGACAGATGGTAAGTCTATTTTTGTGGGAAAGACGCAGGTCTTTCCCCCTTAGGGTTAAACTAGGGTAGCTTGGAGTTAACGCAGTCCTTCCTTCTGGGAGTCGTCGGATGATGTTAGGTGGATATCGCAATCTTCTGCCCAGAGTTGAAACCTTCCGATGACATCCGCAAACTAGGTGTTATGAGGCTTATATACTACTTTTATTCGTACTTAGCCTATCTGAGTATTTGAATTAGCGGATCGTCCAAACTGTTTAGAACTAACGGGGTTAGCGAATCTGCGGTCCCTTAGGATGGTCTTCAACTGAAGTAGCCGAGGGCTTCATAGAATCTTTAGTTAGTTTCTCCTCTAATGACTCGCGAGTTGCTGTTTGGAGAAACCGCGTCGGATCTGGAGATCTTTTCTGGTAGACAATCTTCAGGATTTGAGTAGGAAAGACGCAGTTTTTTCACCTTAGCGCTTCACTAGGGTCCTTCGAGAGTGGTGCAGAGCTTCTGTCTTGAAGGTCTGGCGTGATGCTGCAGAAGTATGTATCTCATTGGGTCTTGGGTTGAGATCTCCGAGAGACGTTCTACTGCGTGAACCAGGTCGGGGGGTTTCCTAACAAAGTCTTAGTAGTTAACTCTAGGTAGGTTAGTGGTTAATGACACTTATTGTTAGCCTTCAGTTAGGTTAGAGGCATCCATCTTCGGAGAGGTTATCCTTACTCGAACTATTGATGTTGCCTCCGCTCGATCGCGAAGTAGACTCGGTGTTTTGATGCATCCTTGTCTTCAGGATTTTGGAGTATTCTGGCCTTCTGGTGAGGAACTTCCTGTTGATTTGGGTGGGGTCGACTAAATAGTTATTCTTCTGAGGCGATCGGAACCTCTAATATACCGAAGGTCAGTACAGTCGGGTCTTCACTTCTTGTCTTTGTTATCCCGTCATGTGGCTTCTTGTGGATGATGTGGATCCTTCGGTAGTAAACTTCCAGCTTCAACTAGGTTCTTGTTATAGCTAGCAGATGAGTACTGTAGGGCTATTTTGTCAACATGTCCTGAGAGTTGAGTGTGATGAAGTAGGCCATCCTGCTGAGGAGGAGTCTTCGAGTTGTTCCAACTTGATGATATCGAACTCGGGTTTCTGGCGATGCCTTTCCTCTCATATCTCCCAAGGTTTGTATGATTCTGGTTAGCCACAACTAACAAGGGGGTTCCTGGGTTACTGGGTGTGTTATCGCTCCTCGAGTCAAATTAACTAATGTCAAAACAAGCCAAAACACACGAACAAGGTGAACAGAGCGAGGGGATCACAATGTCCTTGGCAAACAACACACATCAAGCAATAGATGATGCACTTAGGCAAGCAAACATGGCCAACTAGGAGGACCAAGGAGTTAACTACTCGCGATGTAGGGAAATCTTATCTTAGAACTAGTTATCCTAGACGTCATCGTTCTTAGGGGCCGAGTCACTATGTTGTGGGTGAAGCCTTCGTCAAGTCCTTGGAAGCTTCTCGATAGTGCAGTACTTGATTTCTTCTAGTTATGAGGATTCCGCTAGGAGGGCGATCTTGTAGTCTCCTTGTGTTTGCTGGTAGTTGCTTCTCTTCATATCGTTCTCATACTCCTCATCGGATTCTAGGTCCTAGCTGTTTTGAAGTCCGTAGGTTTGAAATTTGGATGAGAGAGCGAGGAATTCATTTTCCAAAAATACCTTGAATTCGGAGGGGATAAGAAGTAGAACCTTTTGAAAAGCTTTTGAGAAAGTAGTTTTCAAAAGCCGGTGTTTCTAGAAATAGTTTTCCTGTCTAATGACCATGCTAACTAAGGTTCTCCTACAGTCAAGATGGCTCTGATACCAAGTCTGTGGGGCCCCCGGATTAATCCCCCGAGAATCCCTGTTATGCATACACCACGATCCCATGATTAGTTAGTCGTGGCACATAACCGACAAGTATCAAAGTAAACATCCATTACTCAAGCAGATACATGTCATATCTTACATGCCATTATGGCTACATCAATAATCATCAGCGGAACTTCATCAAGCGTAGAGCCCGAGCCATGCCTTAACCTACAGGCAACTGACTGGGAGAACATCCTAGCTCGCATAGTCGTCAACTCCACCATCTTCTAGATATCTGACCAAGTTAATAGCCATGGACAATGCCAGTGATTACTTTGAATGTATTCGCAAACCACCTTAAGAGAATAATAATAACAACAGGATATGCAATATGGCTATGGTAGTAGGAGGGCTCCAAGAGAGGTTATTTTCTCAGCTAGTTTCTCTTGTAGATATAGCATCTACATAACTTTGTTGAAAACCTTTGTAAAACATTTTGGAAACCTTTTTGAAAAGTTTTGGAAAACAAAAGGACCGGGTCACCCATTTATTCCTCCTTCCGGTCATCCCATGACTAAACTCCTTTCCTTCCTCTCCGACCATCCCATGGTCAAAACATGTATCCTTTCCGACCATCCCATGGTCAAAACATTTCCAAAGCCACTGCTTTTCTGAAATCCTTTTTGAAAACAAAACCAGCACCGCTCTACAGTAGTTTGTCCAACCCGTCCATAACCGCGGACACGGCTATTCGAATAGATTTACACTCTACAGAGGTTGTACACTTTACCCACACCATCCGGGTACCCTACCCTGATCTACACCGATCGTGGGTCGAGTAACCGATCAATACTCTCCGGATGCCCACTCCAATATAAGTGCCTACCCTCTGAGTGTTGTTCCCCTAAACACCGGGACGCCCTATATAGTTCCCAAGCCAACCGGAGCGCTTTTCCACTTCCCAAGTGTGCGCTTTCAATGAGGGGATCATAGTAACGCGTGGAGGCCCGTAGACCCTTCGTTCGTTCTCCCGGTCGATGTTTTACATGGACCGCCAGAGAAGGCCCACCCTCCAGGGATTGTTATATCCCCTGTAGTAGTTGTGAGGCATCTTATACCAGAATAGACAAACATCAAATCCAGCCCTGTCCCATTCCAGAGTAATGTGGTTGCACGAGTTAAGTTGTTATAGCTAAAGCTACAAAGAACCGGGTGCGTTTTCGTAAACATTTTTACCTCCTCTTTCCTTTAGCATCTTTTGTGAAACATAAACCTTTTTCTTTTTCAAACTTCTTTTGGTAGGTCAAAGCTCACCAAGGTTTCATCATAAAATATTTTGTAAACTTTTTCGGGGTCTTCCTATCCTATAGCTTTGCTTCGACTAAATCGGGGTCTCCAAAAGGGGTATGGTGTATTACACCATCTACCATACTAGGGAAAAGTAGGTGACATCAAGGGGGTTGTACTTAGTAGTACCAAAGTGTAATAGTTCGTAAGAGCCAAACTACTACCATATATACATCAACATATAGTAAACAATGTAGTTTTAATAAACAGTAGATAAAACATGCATAAGTAAAATACTAGGACAAGGCTTATGAGCAAGAAGGTGGCTTGCATGTGATCATCAATATGGCATATATGTCCCGGGACTTCTTCTTATAATACCATAAGAATCAATTAATAACCATCTTCTCCGGATCTTTGATATAATCGCAGCTATCGTTGTCAAAGAGGGTACATGCAAGCAAACATAGCCTCAATCAACACAAGGCATACAAGCATATTTTCAATACAGCAAACAAACATACCACACATCATTCAATTCAGTAGGTTTTGATAGATTAGGGTCATAGCATTCGGAGATACTTTAATTGCCTTTGTGATTTATTATCTAGAAACTACTTAAGAGAGGGGTTTTGGATCAAGGCTAAGTTTTGGATGATATCATTGTATACAAATGATTCCGTCAGGTAGGTATTGATAAAATGAAACCAATAAAAGTGGTTTCACTATTTTATCCATTACCTTTGATTTTCCATGAATTTTCTAGTGTTAGAAGCTCTAGTTTTAGGAAATAATTCATAAGAAAAGTTCTGGAGCTTCAAAAATTATTTCCTTGTATGGTTAAGTAGAGTTTGATGGACTGATTCACTGAGAGTTGGAATCATATCAAAATATTTACCAGAATGCCCTTGGTAAAATCCCAAAGTTAGTTCTGTAGTTAATTTGTCCTTTTCACCAGATTAAATCTATTTGTTTGGTTAGTGCTTGTTAAAAAAAATTTGGTTAGTGCTTGTTAAAAATGTTGGACTCCCAGGGTGATTATATATCCTTGGAGAATTCTCCTTATTTATTTGGTTGCAAATTTTTGTTGGTTTTGTCATTGGGATGACTCTTTCCAGTGGACACATGTAAATTAATTAGCTAAAAGTATTGTTTAATAGTGGCACATTTACATGTGTATGGATGTATGGATATATGAAAAACTAGAAGTTATCTTTGAACAACATGGAAGTTAACTTACAATAAGTATTGAAGTTAAGTATATCACACTACTGAAGTTAACATATAGAAAATTGAAGTATACATTAGAAAAAATTGTAGAGGTTGCGTTTGTAAAAGATGGGGGTTAACATTAAAAAAACCTAGGGCTTAGCTTATAATAAAGTAGGTAAGCATTAGAACAACATGGACGTTAGCTTAAAAGAAAAGATAGATAAAAAAATCGGAATAGTAGATGTATGCTTATCGAAAATGAAGTGGACAAGAATTAAAAATTAAAAAATTTACCTTATAAAAATGAAGGTTAAAATTACAGATAATGGAGGTTACATATACAATATTGTGGGCTTCAGCTTGCTTTAAACATGTTTGTTGTGAAAAATAGAATATACCATTGTAGATAAAAAATGAGAGATAATTCGAAGTAAACCTGAACATTCACTAATTTACTTTTATAAAATAGATTGGAAGTTAAGTTCCTGTAAACCTGGAAGTTAAGTTCCAGAAACCTTGGAAGTTAACTTTCATAAAACAAACATGTTTCAGCTGCTAACAACAAATACTAGCCAAACAACAAATATAGTTCGCAAATCTGGTACTTCACAAAATACCAATACTATATGGTAATACATCGAAACAATAGAAAAAATAGAAATACAAATCATATTCAATGTACAACATGTTTTCACAGAACTACAAAGCATCTTGCTACCACCCGAACAGTTGAATGACAGTTGCTAGTGGATGGTTCAAAGAAGTGCCTATTCAGAAACAAATTTCTGTAAAACACTTGGCCAATCTAATGGACCTAGTTCATTCTTCATGTGGAACAAGAGCTGGAACATGAATTCAGCCTTCCAGTCTTCAACACGTACTTGATTTCAAAAAAATAAAGCCAAAAAAATACAAGTAAGTTGAGAAAAATGGAGTGGAGTTCAAGCAATATCAGAAGCAGAAAAAAGTGGCAGTGTTTTAGGGAAAATGTAAAAACTAACATCATTATTTTTTATCTGCTCTGTAACCTTAATGCCGTCATAGACAAGATACATTTTCATCATGTAAAATGCGCACTCGTTGACACCCTGCTCTAGGGTCAGCACATATCTGCACCTGTCTGCAGCTACATCCCACTAGACCGTGTCTTTCTTGTTGAAAGCAGAAACTCCATAAACCTCCTCCATAAGAGCAACCATTCTTTTGATCTATTTGGTTGTGTTCAAGAATAAAACACAAAGGTTAAAAAAATACATAAAAGATTAGAGTTTGCAAAAACACATGGATATTGCAGATTTTAGAATTCAAACGGAAGAGGAAAAGAAAAGCATACAATTTCAACATGGTCGGCATGGAATTCGCTCCTAGATAAGTTCTGAAGATTAGAGTACCTCCTTGAATCGAAAATATCAAGCATCTAAGTGTACCGATTCATCACGTAAAGAGTGTGATGATTTGTCTTAAAGTAAGGGATAAGAATCTGTGTAGCAAACAAATATGGAAGTTAAGTGATGCATATGTACCAGAAATAACTTGTTGTAACAGACAACTATGGAAGTTAAGTGATGCATATGTAGAAGGTTAACTTCAGTACCATCATGCAAAAACAATTTACACACAAAAGTCAAAAGGGACAAAAACAATTACCAGATTTGCATCCAGCAGATTTTCTCCTTCCCTCACAAAACTTGAGAATTGTTTAGCCGCTGTCTTAACACCAAAAGCTTTCCTTCGAATATCATTTCCATCAGCATATTTTGACAACCATGGTGAGAAGTCAAGAAGATACTGTAAAACAAATTGAATACACAAAAAGTAACTAATAAAATCCAAAATGACAAATGAGAAAAAATACTAGCAAAAGGAACATAAGTTTGCGGAATTTATAGGGACAGTATAAGGCGAAAGTAAAATGCGCTCCCCAGACTCAAACATTTTATTTATAGTGGGATCATCCTTCTACAAAGCTAAAATATAATCCATAATCTCAGCTTCCATCTCTTGACCACGGCCAAAAAGTCTGAACATGTAATTGCCATCAATAGATACAGGATCATCGCAAGTGTTTGTGAACATAACTAAAGTCGACCTGCAAAAAAGACAATAAATGATGAAAAATCATAAGTTTAGATTCGGGTAACACACCAGCTAGCAAAAAACAAATTAACATATAAAACATGCGTAATACAACAGAAAAAGGGAGAAAAAGATAGCAATGGTACTTACTCCCCATGTTACTTTAGGTACTCTAGGCTTAAAATTAAATCTTTGAATTGTTTGGCCTTGACTAAGCATGGGAATTTGTAAGGAACAAACTCGAGGAAATCTTTCATGAGCTTCTTAGAGACTTTGGTCGGCCTCTTGTTAGAAAGTACAAGAGGTTGGGAAGGTGGTTGATACTTTCGGAACTGAGTTACAAAGTCATCGCTACTGGTAGCTGAGTAGATAACTGCATCTTTCTCAACAGATTTTGCAACAGTCCTCGAGGGTGGCGGAGAGACAAAGTCATCATCATTTTCATCCACATTTACTAATACCTTCTCCTGCTCCTTCACATCTACTAATGCCTTACACTACTAGAGAAAAGGCTATAGGAGACATGCACATTAGAGGCGCATTTATACTATATGCGCCTCTGATAATATAGGCGAGGCGCACCAGCCAGACATGCGCCTCTAGTATTCAAATAGGCGAGACGCATATTTGTAGGATGCGCCTCCGCTAATCTCTGTACGGACAAAATTTGGCACCCCCATATTATGCGAGGCATATTTTGATAATATGCGCCTCCAATATATTAGGTAGGCGAGGCGCATATGCGAAGAATGCGCCTCGCATAAGTTGCATGGGCCCAGAAGGATATCTGTGGTCGAATATGCGAGGCGCATATGGCAATATGCACCTCCTATACTTGATAATATATGAGAGGCATATGGAATATGCGCCTCCCATATGGGCCTCCTACAACCTGGATCGCCTTTTCAGTTTTGTAAAACATAAACAAAAATGATAGAAACTTCAAAAAAATAATTCCTTTGAGTTGTAGTTAGATTTTAGGGTATAGATCTAGACAAAATTGAAAAACATGAATTTCTATGTATTTTGCAAAAATAGGTCATGGCACGGTAAACTGGCTATAACTTTTGCATACGATGGCGGAAAAAATCTTTAACCTATCAAAATGATCATCTCGAAATTCCCTACTCAAATTCAATGAACTACGGTCCTTCTCGATTTTACAGAATCCCCAAATTCGAAAAGAGTAAAAATTTATTTAGGGTAGAATATTTTTTACTGCAAAAAAATAAAAAAACTATTCGAGGCGCATATCATGATATGCCCCTCACATAGGTAGAGCCGGATTCAAATTCGAAACAGCCACTACCACACCTACCACCTCTCCTCCTTCTCCTTCTCCTCCACCTCTCCTCCTTCTCTCCTCCTCCTCCTCCTCCTCCTCCTTCGGTGGCTCCTCCTCCTCCTCCTCCACCTCCGGTGGCATCCTCTTCCTCTTCTTCTGGTGACCTTCTCCTCATATTCCTCCGGCAACCTCCTCCTCCACCTCCGGTGGCATCCTCCTCCTCTTCCTCCGACGAGCTTCTCCTCCTCTTCCTCTGGCGACCTCCTCCTCTTCCGACGATCACTTCGGCCATGGCCTCCACAACCATACCGACCACCTCCTCCACCTTCGATGGCCTCATCCTCCTCCACCATATCCGGCGACCCCCATGGCTATGGCCTCCTGCACTTGCCTGTGGTGGTAGGTTGTGGCCACGGGCACAGCCTCCGATGAGCTCCGACGAAATTCTGGCCAGATCCAGATCTGGCCGTCATTTTTTTTTGAAATTCAAAAATAATAGCCGAGGCGCATTTGGATCAATATGCGCCTCGCATATGCAGAATATAGGAGGAGCATTCATATCAATATGCTCGTCACATATTCTGAGTATGGGAGGCTCATATGATCAATATGGGCCTCACATAACAAATACTACAGGCGCGACGCTAGAGGCGCATATCATATGCGCCTCGGATAGGGTTTTTGGTGCGCCTCGGTAGGGTTTTCCCTAGTAGTGTTAGTGGTATTTGGTTTCTTCACCGAATAGCCATGTAGTCTCGCGATAGCCTTCTTCGCCTTGCTAACAGCTTGCAACTGAAATTCTTCTTCTCGTAAAGCTATAACTTCTTGTGTGAAAAACTGAGTTTCAAATAACGCGAAGTTATCGTCCTCTATGGCAAGAGGAATTCCTAAAACACGTATGAAAAGTTAGCAACACCGTAAAAAATAATAAAAATTCGGTGTAGCATGGGCAGTTAGCATCATATTATAGTAGAAGTTAACTTCAAACAGCTGAAGAGTTAAGATAAAATGAGGGGGTTAACACCCTCCTATAACAGAAGTTATGTTAAAACAAAAAACATAGAGGCACATTTTTTCCGCTATACTAATAGTATCTACTCAAACATAATATATTACATAAATATTTAAAAAAATAACATTAAAGCTGTAGTTAGCATCATTTTACAGTTTTAGTTATTATCAGGCAAAAAATAATAGTTCAAAAAAATGGAAAAAAGTAGGAGTTAACATCATATACGGTGGAAGTTAGGTATAAAACATATAATAGGTGCACATATACATTTAAAAAAAATAAAGGGGCAAAAAAAAGAGACAGCATACCTAACATTTCTGTTAAATCAATTTTAAAATCAGGTGCGGTCAACCCACTATACAATGTGGTTATCCTTATATTTAATATATGTTTCTGGTCAAAACTCACCAAACCGTCTCCATCAAAAGTTAACAAGAATTGGAGCATGAAAAACCCACAACAATGACTGAATCAAAAAACAAAGAAGAAGATCAATATTAAAAATGCAAATATTAAAATCACAGATAGCAAAAATTCTCAAATACATAAGACATACAATGGAAACCAAGAGAAAGTTAGCATAAAAACTATAAATATTGCAATAGAACTTACAGAGTTGACTGTTTCGGCACTCTGACTTAGTCAATCCCCCAGCTATCAATATTTGGTGGATCAAACTTTTCACCTTTGGAATTGACAGCTTCCCTCCATAACTTCCTGATGTTTTGAACCATCGTGTGTATTACCCTCTAAGAATCTGGATCATCGGCACCACACATAGAATCAAGGAACTGAAAATGCTTTTTGTGCATGTTGATACCAACAACACAAAAGTGGCCCACCACACCAAGGACTAGAGGGTCAGGAGGATCGAAAGTAGCAAAAAGAATCTACAAAAAGAAATAAAAAAGGATCAAGAGTTAACTGAATATAATGACGAAATAAACTGAAAAATAAACCTAAAACAAAAATACAGAGAGAAACAATACGTTAAACAAAAATCTTCACATTTATAATATCTTTCTGGTCTAAACGGTCTTCCGAATCTACACTAAAATGTTTCTGCACACGCCTGCTATGCAGGTTTCCTTCGAAAATATGCCTCTGATTAAAACCATCATAGCCCATTTAAAGAAAAAATATCAAATTATAAAAAGGGCTAGGAAGATAAGTCAATGAAACACTAGAAAGTTAACATTCGTGAAAGCCATGCATGAAGAAAAAAGGTAATTACTATTTTTTAATTAGGAAGTTAAGTTTATGATAAATGAAAGTTAACTTCCATTGACAGAGCAGATAAACCTAAAAGACATCCAATAAACTAGCTTCCTTAAAAAATTATGGGAGTTAACTATCTAAAAACAATAGAATACACAAATATTATGGATCCATCCATAACAAAACAAAAAAAAGTAGTTAGAACAAAAATACAAGGAATTAACTTACACAACAAATATACGGTACATTCAACTTCTCTGATCCCTTGTATTTTTTCCAAGCAGATAAGTTCCGACAGATACTGTGTATGAGCAAAGAAACCCAGTTGGCTGGAAAGCCCTTGCAATTTTTCCTATTGTGCAATCACACTCGTCATGCCTAAAGAGTGTGATGCCCGTGAAAAAAATATCATAGACATCAAAATAAATCAAGAAAAATCACACTAGAAAACAAATATGGTGATGGATATAAACAAAAATAACAAAAAAGAAATGTGAAGAGAAGTACTCTTTCTTCTTGTCATTCCTCAGCTTGCATACTGCATGATAAACCTCCCTGATCTTCTCCAAAGCTGGAGCAGTGGACAAGGTAGAGAACACAGTGGATGCTATTAAAAAAGGAAAAAGAAAGGAAGTTCACATGCCAGTAAACGCATAGTTGACTCTGACTCCACATGGACAAAAACAAAGAAATGACACACATCATATGCCAAAACATAAAAAGGAACAAAGTGTACAATACATATATCAATTTGAAGTCTTATTTACATTACAACATTAAAAAAGTTCACCCACTACCACCCCGCCTCCCCCACCTAGTGGTTACCTAGAATAAAGTAAAAGTAGATATCGGGGTAATAATACATTACAGTAGAGATGTGAGGAGTAAAAAGAAACAAACACAAAAGCACTAATGGGGGAAATACGATGGTAGGTAGAAGGGGCATATGAATATTAGAAAATTATACTCTAGGAATCATTGCATGTATCTTGCTCCTGCGTCTTCTTATCTCCAGCTTGCTCCTGTGTATGGTTATCTAGCAGGTTCAAAAACAACCACAATGCGATCAGGACTAGAGGACATAGCACCATATGCAGCTGGCGTATTGTGTGAGTCTTTGTTCTTGTCCGCTGAAATATCCCAGTCCACAATACCAACATTAGCTAGGGTAATCTGCTCTTCGCTTAAGACCAATGAATTTCCTGCTGAATTATACCCATGAATACCAAAAGAAGTTGGAATAGCCTGATCTTCATTTTCAGGTAATTCATTATCCACAATAGGCGGCTCAGCTGGTAGTGCACATTTATCTGCCTCAGAATCTGCTAAAGACAAAACATTAGTACAATCAATAACATTCTCAAGTGACAACAAACATACATAACGCGCAAAAGAAGCACCCACCATCATCAACAACGTAACTATCATCTGCAATGTTGACATCAACATCCTCTAGAGAAAACCAACCAGGGGGAGCATCATTTTTCTCTTCAAATTATCAAAACCATCATCATCTTCATCACTGTAGGCATGTGGCAGTGACATAGGAACTGGCGCACGGTTAACACGAGGACTAGATTCCTCAAAATGCATCCATCCAGTTCTCCACTGAATTCTTCAATATCTTGAGAAGCATTCTCCTTAGCTACTCTAGCTTCTTCCTGTGAGAAGTTAAGATGTCAAGAAAATAAAACTAACAATTGGGAGTTAACAAAACCACGAAAAATAAACAAGATACAAATCTGTTTTCAAAATAAAAGATGTCTAGTAAATGAAATAATGCTAGTCAAAAAGTACAATAGTGAAGTTAAAAACATCATATGGCCCTGGTAGTTAACTTCTTACAGTAACAGGAGTTAAAAAATTAACAAAAGGATAAAATACAAAATATGAACTTTCAGAGATTACAAAAATGAAGTTAAGTTATAGAGATCCTAGAAGTTAAGTTACATAAATCCTAGAAGTTATCAAACAACATACATAACATTTTTCAAGTGTTTTAAATAATAAAACACAGAAAAGGCAATGAAAAAAATCTCTAAGCAACAAGAATGGGAAAGAGAGAAAACATTATACCTGAGCCCCAACAGCTGATTACCCTAAAACTATAGTGAAGGTGGATTTGTCAATGCCACCAGGAGCAGGGACATTATCATTCATATTCATCTGTCTTGCTATTGTATCAGCTTCTCTTTTGTAGGCTGTGCATATCAAATCTTGCTTACGACCAAATTTAGCAAACCTTTGTGCAAAAACTTTACAGCAGACACCATGTCGCCAAGGAAACTAACTTCAAGATCATAAGCCTCTTTCATAACTTCTTCGGTAAGCCCGTGCCCAGTAGGAAAAAGGCCAGCTATCCTGCCAAGACGATCAATTATAGTCGGAACAACTTTAACAGTATCACTAACTTTCTGCAGCAGCTGATAAATATCTTTTATGGCCATAGAGGACGTAGACTTTCCACTTTTAGAACACATTGATGCATTAGAAAACCTCTCACCAACCACTGGAGCCTGTTCACTCACCAACTCGGGCTGAGACCTCTCGATATGCTCATCATGGTGCTGAGACCTCTCAATAGGCTCATCACGATGCTCATACCTCTCAATATGCTCATGAGGATGTTGAGATATTACCAAAGGATCATGGGACTGAATGTCATCAATGTACATATCTTCAATGCAGATGGAGTATGAATAAACAATGTCATTGCGACCCTTCCACTGCATATCAATAAAAAAGGGGATAGACAAAATAAATGAATTAGAATTCACATTAGGACTAGACAGAAAAAGGTGGAAGTTAACTTTTTCTAAAAATGGTAATTAACTTTCATAAATGATGGAGGTTACCGCCATGTAAACAAAAACTTAAAACTTTCAAAAACTAGGAGGCTAACTTTTACTATGGTCGAAGTAAACACCCTTATAAAAAAGCCATATATCCTAAATTTCTTATGTAGTGCACATCAAATTCTATTCTCAAAATAGGAATAAAACTTACAGTAAGTTAACTGAAAATAAAAGGAAGTTAACTGTATAATACCAAGAAGTTAACTATATAAAATGAGGAAGTTAACCGTGGAATAAATGGAGGTTAAACATTCTTCAAAATAATTGTCGTTAACTGTAATAGTAAGAATGAACATATAGGGAATTAAATAACAATAAGAAACACAAGTTCACTCATCGTATATAAAACATAAAAAGCATGGGGGTGGTTTACTGACCGGAAGCTTCCCAAAAACGTACTCGGACAAATCACTTTTGCCATTCTAGATAATGTCCTTAAAATAGATGGCTTTCAATGGTTTCTCGTGTAAGAAGTTAGCACGAGGGGTCTTGAGATACATCACAGAATGTTTCTTCGAATGATAGCTGTCCAAATACATAATTACAGGCACAATACCACACCCTTCGGGACCGGCCTGTGCTATATTGGGATCATGATATTTCTCCGCTGCTCGCTTCAACTCATCAAAAACTAACTGGCAGAAATCACTTGAAGCCATCTTCTTATAATCCATGTTACAAGCATTGCCGCCTCTCTACCAAGACGAATGGCAGATCCAGGACATACAACCTTCATGACAATGATAGAAAAGAACACCTTAACAACTGTGTCAACTTTTGATTCATCCTTAACATGCTCAGCAAGCAATTTACGAAGATCCTTGGTATCAATAGTAGCATTACTCTCAAAACCAAGCTCCGCCTTAAGACTCGCCATTGAGGAATCATGGCCACTCCGTGCGGGCCTTGGGACTATTTCACCTCCCATTGGGAGCCCAAAAATGTGATGCACTGCTTCCCTGTAAACACACAAGATCCTTCTAGCACCGCAATCTATTTTCATAGTTGTTGTGTCAATCTTCTTGAGCAGTAAACACAATCAAACACGCTTGTGTCAATCCCTGAGAACATGCGAAACATTGCCCTCCAACACCCAATCAAACACACATCCGAAACCTGCTTCTCTGACTTTTTTATGTGAGCATCCTTTAGCAACTTCACAGCCTCCAAAACTTCTCCCAACGAACAACGAACAGTCTGTTGGAAGCGATATCGAGCATTGGCGTCATTTCCAGCTTTTTTCGATGCCACGTGGCTTCCTCGTCACATCAACTTTAATTTTCTTACCAACCTTTTAAGAGATTTGTCCACAGTAACTCAGCCCCTCTTATTCCTTGTAGGATGATAAAAAACAGTTGAAAACATGGAAAAAATATATCAATATAATGATAGTTAACATTGATGATACAAGAGTTAGCACAAAAAAAGTGGTATCAAAGATGAAAGTTAACCTTTTTGGGATGAGCTGCAGCGGCATCCTCGCCACCAGAATCATCATCGGTGTCTGGCACATAGGTTTCATCCATGGTACGATGACGCTTAGAAGATGAACCTTTCACAGGTGATGCTTGCTGAGCAGAAATGCTATCATTTCTCATCACGAGGACTACGACGAGAAGGATTCATAACAGACAACGACCTCTTAGCAACAGAACTCTATTCTTCTGGGTTGATGCTGTGGGAGAACACGGCTCTGCTGGAGGATAATTTTGCATGCCTAACACACCAGCATTTTGTTGTTTTGACTTTGACGGGTGCTTCCTATAGTACATCTTAACCTTCTCATTGTAAGTAGCAACCCTAGAACTGTGTTGCTTGGCATACAAATCAAGCTGCGTTTTCACATTATGTTCCTGTGTAACTTCCTTTGTACCATCAATAGACTGAGACGGCATGTCCTACCATACAGGGAAACCATCATCTTGCTCCTGCACACCAGCTGTGCTATCAAAAATAGGTCCAACTGTCCTCTCACGAGAACCATCTACATCAGCTCCACGATCAGGTGTATGCTCATCATAAGAGGGTTGCCCTCTTACACCATCAGGCAACAAAGCACTGGCATGCACAGTATCAGATGCAGCACCAACTTCTTCAGGTGGGTCAGGATCAACATAATCAGCATTCAACATGTACAAAGTTTACTTTATAGTTTCATCAGCTGGTATAAGAAAGACAAATGCATTAGTAATAAAAAATGAACGCAGTTACTATAGGAACTCAAGTTAGATTTAAAAACTGGATAAGATGTTATTACAGAGTTGGCATTTGTTCCAAGAAAACTAAACACAAAGCTATAAGTTTCAGATATAATGCACATAATCTAGGAAGTTAAGATAAGTATATGATAGAAGTTATAATTAGAAGTTATCAAAGTTAAGCTAAAGTAGACAATGTGCACTACTAGTCTAAATTTAAAATATGAAAGTTAGATGCAAAGATTTAAATAGTTAAGATACAAACAAGTTGGGAGTTACACTGAATTATAAAAGTTTAAAGAAGTAAAGTTCACGTATAATGCACATAAAATCTAGGTTCAAGATAAATGAATGATAGAAGTTATAATTAGAGCTTATCAGAGTTAAACTAAAAAGTAGACAATATGTACTAGTAGTCTAAATTTTAAATAGCACATAACTAACAGGAAAAAATATAACAGGTGTTTCATTTTACAAATAAACTAGGTAGCAGCACATAAACAAAAATAAGATAAAGAGTAAACAAAAGTATTGAAAGTATTAGAGAAGAAACCTCCACCAGCAGTAGATAAATCTTCCAAATTAGGATTATTTGCCACAGATATAACTGCCGAATCAACATAATAAAAACTAGGAGTTAATTACGAGTAAAAAAGGAGGAAATTAAACATAAAAAATTACAAGTTAAACAAATAAAAAGGATGAAAAAAGAATAAGATATATGGGTTTTTTCGACAGGATCAACCGCATGGTGATCTTCCTTGGCCATATCCCGCGTTTGCACGATAGATTCAGAAACTAGAGAAACATGACTAAGCACTAAAGGAATGCTAGCAGCTAAACTCAATTTTGCATCATGGCCAACTAATTTCGCTTTCTTAATAACCGTAACAGGGGTTGAGCTCTTAGAAGCATCACCAGATCCTGGGAAAACACGCACAGAATTAACAGAAGTCATTAAAAAAATGCAACATAAAAAAGAACACACTGTAACAGACAAGAATTAACTAATACAAATGTGAAGTTCACATAATAAACTTGAGAAGTTAACTTGTCAGTAATCTGCCTAAGATGTTATTACAGAATTTGTATTGTGTTGCAAAAAAAAGATAGAAAGTTCGGATACACCAAAAATATAAGTTAAAAAGGAAAGTTAGCTGCAAAAAATGAAAAAGTTAAGATACAAAAAAGTCGGGAGTTACACTAAACTATGAAAATTCAAAACTAGAAAGTTCAGAAAAACACACATAAAAATACGAAGTTAAGATAAATATATGATAGAAGTTATAATTAGAAGTTATCAAAGTTAAATTAAAGTAGTCAATGTAATGTGCAATGGTAGTATAAATTTAAAATATGAAAGTTAGAAGTTAATATAACAGGAACTCTAAAAGTTGAAAGCTACAAAGTTTAGATATAATACAAAAATTCACAAAAACAAGAAACTAACAGGAACAAACATATCACAGATGTTTTATTTTACAAAATTAAACTCACAAAACATATATCAATAGGAAAAATAATAATATACGACAATGAACCCTATAATTTATTATAGCATCATAATATACTAGAATTTAACTTCAAACAACTAGAAAAGTTCAAACAAAACAAGGGAGTTAACACCCTTTTATAACAGAAGTTAGGTTCAACTAACACCATCTTATCTTCCTCAATACCATAAATCAACTAACATCAACTAGCAGGATATTGTCAGGCTATATTTAGCATCATTTTAACTACTATTGATTATCAGCAGAACAAAATAATGGAAAAACAGCACGAGTTAACATCATACACAGATGAAATTAACTACAAAATCGAAAGAAACTTAGTAATGAAATTAAACGAACCTCTATGTCCTGGATAACGAGAATCATCCATAGAAATCAACTAACAGAACTAGCAGGAGATTCCTCCTATACAAACATGGAATTTGGGGATCTCAGTAAAGTAGCCGCGATCCAAAAGACCAAAGTAGGTAAGAGCGGATGTGGAGTAGGTTCTGGTGAACTAACTAGCGTCCAGATAAGAGAAAGAGAATACGCAGCACGTCGGCCCTCCACCACGAAACGCAAGCCATCAATGGCGCCGGTGGAGGAAACACCGGTAACTGCTCCGCTACAAACCCTAACACCCGCTAAATCAGAGAACAGGAAGCGCCTGGGAGTACGCAGAGGAGCGTGAGGGAGACCGCGGGCGAGAGGCAATCATGCAGCGATGGGAGAAAGTGGCCAATTTCAACGGGGCGACGACGGCTGCCGGAAATCGTGCCTCCGAGTACTTAGTGTGGAGTAGGAAGATAAAATATAGAGAGGGGGAGTTATGGAACCAACCTGGACCAGATGCCAAATAATTATTAGCCCAAATCGGTCCAAAAACAGTTAATATACCCAACGAGAGATGGCCCCGCATGTTACGAGCCCAAACGACCCGTTAAAAATACGACGGAACCAACATTTTACGTGAAAAATAACGTCCGCAGTGGTCCAGAACGGAAGTTAACATAAGCAACACACAGAAATTAACATATGTTTACCTGGAAGTTAGGATGGGTTCAGGAACTGGTTCTTGAATAGGAGAGTATATAGGGACGTGGATTTGCTATCTAGGATGCTACCTACAGATGCATTTGTTAGTAGTTATCCAGATGAGAGGGAGCAAGAAACTCACGGTGTCATCTCTCTGTTACTTTCTGAACCACACGGCTAGCATTTACACGAGCATACAGAGCAACCTATTTTTTAGCATAAATTTGTGCTTGCTATATAGGTGTAGCTGAGTTGTACATAGATATATGATAGGTAGGTGCATGCTAGGTAGGGTAGGCAAGCAAATCAATCATCCAAACAAGCAAAAAAAACATGCATGTATTGTGGTAATGCAGATTGACCAGTGCATCGATCCAGTTCTGCGGGGTGGTTAAGTTCCACGATGCTATGGTCCACTTGCATGGTTGAGCCTTTTGCTAAAATAATGCAAGATTTGAGGATAAAAGAACAGCTGGCCTTAGATTCTACTGAATATTCTCTCTAGGAGTCAGAATGTTGCTAGCATCCACGTGTTGAATGTGTACAACTCTTGTGTGAATGCCCTATCACCCATGCAACTGCAAGAAAAGGGTTTTTAAACAAGTTTGTGATTAATTCATGCTACTTTTTTGTGTGAATTTTAACTTTCTTAGTTATACATGTCCTGTCACGCAAGGAATTTTTTTTAAAAATGCAAAGATTCGAGAGGGATAGTGTTCATGTTCAAAAATCATAAGAGTTGTTCAGCGATTTACTATGGACCATTTTCTTCTGCCTTCATTTTACTTTTCGATGTAATGTGGTTCCATGCTAATTCCATTTTCAGACCAAAATGTATAATAACATTTAACTCTCGTGCTTACATTAAAAGTCGATCGTTTTCATGCACCCCTTCCCAACCAAAACCCTGGAAAGCAAGACACGTGTATTTTTTGGCTGAAAACGGGTTTGTTGTTGTTTGTTTAGTCTCGATGTTCTTACTAGTTCCGATAGTCAGATAAACAGGGCATTTTTTGACAAGTTTATTTCGTGGAAACGGATAGGTGGGAGGGATTATAATATAAGGTGTTTATTACATTTTCCGATAGAATTTTTTGCCGTTGTGTGAGGGCATTATTGTATTTTATGTTTGTCTGAAACAATTATTCCTCTCCATACGTGATTTTTGGTTCAGTGTCTCACCCTGAGCGCTGAGATGTACATGCACCCTAATTTGTAAGTCAAACTATCATCATCTTAATGAGTTTTGTTTTGTGTCCTCCCCCTTCTCCTAAACTTAGGAAATTGAAAATAGAGAGGTGGACATGATTATACATGCCCCCTTCATGCACTCCAGACTGAGGGGGGTATCGGTAAACCTAGGCATTCTTGTGTTTTTATTTTCTTGGGTTCGGAATGAGGGGAAGGCCATTGCATAGGGATTTGATCTCTCACTGAAAAAAGAAAAAAACTCAGGAGGGATAGTGTTATTTACTAAAATTATAAGAGTTGTTCAACGACTTACTATGTACTGTTTTATTTTGTCTCCATTGGAGTTTCGATGGATTGTGGTTCCACGCGAATTCCATTTCAGCAAAAAAGGTATAATAATATTAAACTCTCACGCTGACATTACAATTCGATTGTTTTCACTGGTTCGAAAGGAAGGGAAGACACCGTAGCACACCTCCGTCTATAAATAACATAAGGAGTTCATTCATTTGCCTGGTTGAGTGGAGTGTTGCGGTAATTTATATACACAGTCATCAAAAAATACACAAAGGAGATAGAGCTCCACGCTCATATGGCTAATAGATCGAGTACAGTCTTTTTCCTAAAGTCGGGACACAATCATGTGTAGGTATTAAAAATTAAGAAGAATATTATTAAAGACTGACGAACAATTTCCGCAACATCTTCCTGCTAAATCATGATTTTCTTGCTGCCTGGTTCGCCTATTGATCTAGCCATGGTGTCTACCTTGGGAAGCAACCACGTGATGAATTGTTTGTCAAAATGCATCAAATGAATGGGCTTGGCAAAAGACTTGAACCCGGTTGATTCTGCCAATTCCTTCTGTCGCTCTGTAAATTGCTCAACTATGTCATTGAGCTCGACGAGCAGGTGTGAGTTCTCGTATGGCGTTTGCTTAGTGATATTGCGCTCATCATCCGTGCGTGATAGCGCATTCTTGGTTTTGTGTCCTCTTCTGCTCGCCCACGCAGTATTAATATTGCTCATTGTTGAAGCTCGGTCCCCTATGATGTAACCATAGAAAAATCAGTAGAAAAAAGATTGCTCTAGTTGAGCGAAAGGATCTGTAAACAAAGACAACTTATTGGGATCCACCAAACCAGGTAAGCAACCGGGATTTTGTGGCTTCTTCTTGCCGAGCGGGAGCGTGCAAATGAGAAATCGATTTGTGCTCTTTGTAAAGACTCATGCACTATGAAGTGAGATGGAATATTTCTATATTGCATGTACTAGTTAGAGTGGTTGGTTGGATTGCTAAAAAATTTGCAGCTAACAAAGATGGTGTGCCGATAAACTTAGAGTAATGTGTGGGACAATTGAGGTGGGATACTAGTATGTTGCATGTGCTGGTGAAGTTGGTAGGTTGGATAGCTATAATTCTTGCTTCTTCCATGGTCCATGTGATGTGCATATAAGTGCTTTGTTGAAACCGTCCATGCATGCATAAAAGTGAGCGGTACTAGTTTGCGTGTACTAGTTGTGTAGTTCGTTATAGTACTAAAATTCTTGCGGCTTACATGGTCCATAAGATGTATAGATTGTTTGGTCCGTCGATTGTTGTACTAGTACTGCATGTGATCTTGGTATGACGTTTTTGGAATATTCCGTTACAGAATTTTTACTCCTGCTACTAATTCTTTGGCTCCCTATAAGAGATCTAATGGTGGGATTGGTATGCATTGCTAGCACCCATGATATCCCACTATTTTCCATATATATATTACCTATATATATATCGACGTGGATTTGGGTGCCCGGGGTGGTAGTTGTCCATAGGTTGTTGGCCGTTCGATTTTGTTCTGTGATCTGTACTATAACGTCCACCAATTAACGTTTGTTAGATTCGCATTGCTGCCGTACCCATTAGTTTCAACATAAAAATAGTGGTCGCCGTTTCTATAAAAAAACACCATGCCGTTCTCGTGGAGTAGAAAAAACTGACCCATGTAGGCCCGCCCTCTCCCACTCATTACGAATCGGGCGGTGCACAGTTGCGAGGTGTCGAAAGAAGTGTAGGGGATGGACTTCACCGCCACCGGACGCGGGGAAGAAGTGGAGACGCGACCACACACGTGATGCAGGGGCGCCGCCCTGATCTCCTACCGCAACTTGCACACCACCCAATTTCATGGCCTGTACACCCGATCAAGATGGCTCTAAAATTTACACATTCATAAAAACTACTAATTGAGAATGAGGCAATAGCCTAGAGGTTGGCGCATCCCAATGATCAGAGTTTGATCCCTGTCAGGGACGAATTTCCGGAATTCTCACGCCGACCTGTTTCTACTATATCAAAAAAGTGTCTAGTTCCTCCTAGCACTAATTCATTTAAAATCGTTTCAAAAAAATTAAAAACTACTAATTGACTAATCCATCTGACCGAATATAGCAAACAAATCCAGCTTAAACCCATGTGCCTAATCAGACAGTGACCCCACAATCTAAGCGAGCAAGATCAGAAAGAAATTGCAAAGTGAATATCAGAAAAAAGCAGGATCAACATCAAATAAATAATGTCACGCTCTTTGAACTGCAAATCACAAACCCTGAACACAGCAGCTAAATCCTGTCAACAGCGGCCCTACCCTCCCTAGCAACGTGTGGTCCGACAGTGTTCGCCTAGTTTAGCACCAGCGTCGGAAGTGAAAGCACTAGAGGGGGGCGATTTAGGAGTTGCCGTGGAGGGGGGAGGAATGGTGGTGGTGGCAATTTGGTGAGGTGACTCGTGCGGGGTGGATTTGATTGTTTGGTGAGAGATAGAGGGGAAAAAGGGGTCTCTCGCCCCGCTCAGCGACTAATACGTTGCAAACGTATCTATAATTTTTGATGTTACATGCTTAGTTTTATCTACTTTCTTATGTTTTGTCCACACTTTGGAGTACTTTTACACACTTTCTTGGACTAACCTATTACCAAGATGTCACAGTGTCAGTTGCCTGTTTTCTGCTGTTTTTGGTTCTAGGAAAGTCAGAAAATCAATATTCTCGGAATTGGACTGGACAAAAGCCAAACTCGATATTTTACTAGAAGACTCACGGAGCCAGAAGACGAGACAGAGAGGGGCCACAGGGTGTCCACACCATATGGTGGCGCGGGCTAGCCCTGGCCGCGCCACCAGGTGGTGTGGGCCCCCAGGCCGCCCACCGACCTTGCCAGTTCGCCTATAAGATGCCTCCCGATGTAAAAACCCTAAATCGTCAAGCCTCCAGCCACGAAAAGTTCCACAGTGCCGCCACCAACGAAAGGAAGATTCGGGAGACAGAAAGTCCCTGTTTCGGCACCCTGCCGGGATGGGGAAGTGCCCCTAGAGCCATCTCCATCGATCTCCACCACCATCTCCATCACCATTGCTGATTCCCATAATGAGGAGGGAGTAGTTCTCTCTCGAGGCTAAGGGTTCTACCGGTAGCTATGTGTTCATCTCTCTATGCATGATCATATTGTGATCATGAGCTTTGTAATCAAGTAGATCTACCTTGCTACTCAAGTGCTTTAATAGATCTCTGCTCTCCCCATGTGTGTGAAAGTGACAGCGTGCACACCATGGTGGCACTTAGGCTAGAGATTACAAATATTTGTTATGAGTTATATTTGGAGTTGGATGTCTTTATGAAATTGTGGTGTTTGTTGGACTCATCTAGTACTCAAGGTGACAGTGTGGGGTTATCTAGATGGGAAAGGCTTACTTTGAGGTGTGTTGTTATTGCCCTACCATCGATTAGAGTGTCCAACCAGAGAGTAGTTAGGGTAGTATCATGAAGATAATATATTTATGAGAGAGTGTTCACTAGTGAAAGTATGATCCCTAGGCCTTGTTTCTAAGCATTGATACACCGTTTGCAATCAGATGTGTTACATGTTTGCTTGCTTCCATCTTTATTTCAGTTCCTTTTAGTCTCTTCCACGCCATCAAGTTATTTTCTATCACCGTTACCACTTATAATTATCCATACCACTTGTATTTTACTATCTCTTCGCCGAACTAGTGCACCTATACACCTGACATGTGTATTGGGTGTGTTGGGGATACAAGAGACTTCTTGTATCTTGATTGCAGGGTTGCTTGAGAGGGGATACCTTTGACCACTTCCCTGAGTTCGATAAACCTTGGGTGATCCACTTAAGGGAAAACTTGCCGCTGTTCTACAAACCTCTGCACTTGGAGGCCCAACAACTGTCTACCAGAATAGAAGTGCGTAGACATCAGCGACACCCGTCTGAGATCCCCGCCGGACTCTGATGTGGCCCACCCTCCCCGCCGATTCTAACCGATGAGCAGTGGTACGAGTGGCGAGCTGGACCCTAGCCTATACGGGGAACTAGAGGAGCCTGGACGCAACACAGCAGTCCAAATCATCTAGTGTCTTCACCTCTGACCGGCCACGCTGCTCAAAATTGACGACCGTCCCTGACCTCCATAGTCTAGATAGGTGCCGATTGGCAGCCATGAACGTCGCTGACGGCCATGGCCGTAGTGCAAGTGGAGACCACCATTGGCAGGCTACCACAACCTACGCTCCGGCCCACGTGTTCCTCGATGGCAAATCCTCCAACGATCTGGTACCCGACTTTGTTGTCAGTGCCATGACAATCTGGAGGGAGTTGCAGCTGGGTGGAGTGGTGCACGCTGGTACCCCCAATATATGCCCGGGACTAGATCTAGGAGGAAGGGGGAGGGGCGGACGGTGATGCCATGCCATGCAAGCCTGAGGAGAGGTGGTGCGGGCATGGGGATAAAGATTTTATTTTTTTGAAACTATGTGGGGGATAGGTGTGTGTGTGGTGGTGATAGGTGCCTCCGTGCGGTGGTTTTGGGTTGATTTTCGATGGAGGCAGAAAAAATGGCCAGCTAACGGTGTTAAGTCGGATGGATGATGGAAATGCTCTATAGGGATAATTCAATGGTTGGATCGGCGTGCACTGCTACCACCCTATGCATCCCACTATTTTGCATATATATATACCAGCAGCCTTGCCCGATGATTCCAGTTGCCTCCGGATATCCCCGCCACCGCACTTGGGATCAATTGACCCCCTCGCTATTCTCTCCCTTCATATCTAATTCATTTTATCCAACGGGATCTCCCCTGGCGATTCCCAACCCTAACATAACCTAGGGTTTCGGTTGTTAGCATCACCACCATGCTCTGGTGATCCTCTAGCGCATCCTAGATTTTGGGGTGCGTCTCTAATGCCTCCATACCGTCGGCATGGTCTGGCGCGGGTTGAGATGCCCTTGGGGTATTGCCTGAAGGGAATATGCCTGAGAGGCAATAATAAAATGGTTATTATGTTATTCCGTGTTTATGATATATGTTTATTTCTCATGCTATAATTTTATTAATAGGAAACGTTAATACATGTGTGTTTAACAAACAAACCAGAGTTCTAGTTATGCCTCTCATTTAACTAGATCGTTGATTAATAGATGATCAAGAATTCTTGATCATGAACATTATATGTTGTTAATAATGGGAGTGTATCATTAGAAGACAGAAATGATGAACATAAACCCAAAGTAGGTATAGCAATAATGATATAGTCATTAAGTTTACATTGCTACATCAAACACATATGAAGTAGCCCTAATCCTTAGACCATGAGATCATGTCGATCACTAGCACCGAAAAGTACTTTGATAACATCAAACATTACACGTAACATGATGACTATAAATGTAGGTTTAGGTATTCTAGAATGTCATGTGGTGACTCATGGATCAAGAGTGGTATTTGTCCATCCTAATGATAGAGAGAAAAACTCTAGGCCCTCTTGGTGATATCACATTAACACCGCTTGCAAGCATGTGACTAGGTCGCTAGGATGTTGTATTACAGAACGATTAAAGAGTACTTGTCAGAAATAAGATCGAACTAGGGTATAGTTGATACATGTGATCATATTTCGGACAAGTAACATATCACGAGACAAGAGAAATTGGGTACGACATTAATGGTTCACACGATCACAAGAGTTATAGTTGAATGTATGGGAGTTAGTACGGATCTCTAAGTCCCGCTGCTGATTATTGATCAGATAAGTGTCTCTATCATATCTACATTATTCGCGAATCGTAGGGTGACACACTTAAGGTATACCGACTATAATGGGCAGATAAAACATATTAGAGAAAGGTTTTGTTAGAGCTGGAATTGCTTCGATGATCACCGGAATTGTTTCGGGTCAAATTGCTGAAATTGGTTTTAGATCTAATATCGAAATAATGGAAGGGGTTTTATGCAAATGTTTTTTAATTAAAGTAATTAAAAAAATTCTAAACAAAAGAAATTTTTTTTATTTATTTATGAGAGAATGCATTTAATTTAGTGGACATTAAATACAAGTGAGTGGAGAGGGGAATTATGTGAGTGGAGTGTCCACCCACATAAATGACGGAGAGGTGGGGGCACCCACCATGTCCGGCTAGCCATGGACTTGGGGTTGCGCCCCCTCCCTTATAAAAAGGAGCATATTCCCTCCTCTCCATTGGCACCACTTTCTCGTAAAGGTTTTCCTCCCCTACTAGCAATTCCACATGGCTTCGAATTAGCGAAGTATATGTTCTGGTGGTTTCTCTAGAAGGATCTTCTACTTCCGCTGCTCTGCAGGAGTTTGGGCATGGAGTTTGTCGAGAGCCGAAAGTGTGCCCGAGGACAGATAAGCTGCTGGTTTGCAGCATTCTTCAACTCGATCTTGAGATCGACAAGTGATTGACTACATCAATAACGAAACCAGTTTTCATAAAAAGCTTTCGATCTTCGAGGGTAAGTTATTCTGGTTACCCTTACTCGTTACTAGCATCTAATAGATTAGATCTTGGCATAATTAGGCATTCATATCGTAAGAATTTATTTTGTTTTGTATGATGCGATCCCTTTTAGTGCCACCATTTCCACGGTGGTCATATTCTTTGGATAGTGACCATGGATTACTGTCACTTTAAATTTATTATGTTTTTAGGTTAAGCGTGTACCTATTATTGGTAGATATTATCAAACATGATTATATTAATCTAAAGTTTAAGAGTGGTGACTTACCCGCCTGCCTCTGGTGTGATGCATGCGTAGTTCATCCCTGGAATATGGGTCCATGTAGTAGCTAGATGGTTGGTTCTCCTCCTTTGTGTTATCATGTTTAGATCTTGTGAGCTTCGTTCATGATCAAGATCATCTATTTGTAATCTTACATGTTGTGTTTGCGGGGATCCAATGGATATTGAGATGCTATTTAAGATTCATTATTGATTCTATCGTGTTTTTGTTATTTGTGATCTTGCATGCTCTCTGTTGTTAGTAGCTATCTTGGTCGAGTAGATGCTAGCAACTCCAAGAGGGAGTATTTATGCTCGATAGTGGGTTCATGCCTCTAGGAATCTAGGGAAGTGACGGAAATCTCTAAGGTACTAGATGTGTTGTTGATACTAGGGAGAAAACAACAATCCTTTGTTCATAAAACAACCGTATTGTTTACTTTAGACACTTTGCTTAATGCAATTATCTTTTCCTTGCAACTTAATACTGGAGGGGGTTCGGATGAAAAACTGAAGATGGATTATTAGTCATAGATGCAGTTGGATTACGGTCTATGTATGATATTATAATGCCCAATCAAACCTCATAGGAGTCAAGATGATTAGTATATGCATGGTATGCTTTCTCGAGTCTGTCAATTGCCCCGTTGTAGTTTGTTCACCCAACATGTTATTTATCTTAAGGAGAATCACCTCTAGTGAACTATGGACCCTGGTCCATTCTTTTACCATTGATAAACCATCTACTATTTCCTGTTTACTGTTTACTTTCTGCAAGCAATTACTATCTTCCATACAATACATTTAATCCTTTGTTTTCATCAAAACCGTTGAGATTGACAACCTCACTGTAAGTTGGGGCAAAGTTCTATGGTTGTGTTGTGTAGGATTCCAAGTTGGAAACAACACCTTGGAGTTGTTTCCTTGCTCCTACTGGTTTGATAACTTTGGTTTCATAACTGAGGGAAAACTTGCAGTTGTGCTCATCATACCTTCCTCTTGGGGTTCCCAACGAGCTCGCTATATTTTGAGCCATCAAGACTTTTTTCTGGCGCCGCTGCCGAGGAGTCAAGAACATCTTCACAAGGGGAGTCCCTCACAACCAATCTCTTTACTTTGTTTTTTTGTTTTGCTTAGTCTTTTTCTGCTTTGTTTGCTTGTTTCTTTTATCAATAAACACAAAAACATTAGTTGTACTGCTTTGCTTCCTTTATTAAAAAACAAAACAATAGTTTCTATCTCCAGTTGCTATTATGTCTAGCATTGCTCCAATCACTATGTCGCTCGAGAAATGATTTTTACTTTCAAACAAGGAATTTAAGAGAGTTTCAAAGAAGCTTGGTCTAGAATCTCTGATTCACATGAAAAAACTGAACCTAAAATGACTCTAAGCCTATTTCTTAGCAGTTTCTACTTTGGACTTGCTCTTTGCTATAGATATACTTTGGATGCTGCAGTAGGAGGATATTTCCTCCAGTGCAATGAGGGTGAAGCTTTTAATGCCATAAAAAAGTTGATTGCAACATATGACTTGCCTAGCAAATCTGATTCCTCCATTACAAACATTATTGCTAGATTGAACACTCTTGAGACAACCACAGCTAGTTTAAAATAATGCTATAACATGCTTAGAGAGCATCATGAATTTGTTCCAATAAATTCTGAATCTTCAAAATGGCTTCCTATAGTAAAAGTTGTTATAAATAATGAAACTTTTTATGCTCGTTGTGATATCATGTCTGAATTCTGTCTTATGCCTAAAGATGTCTATGAATCTTTAAATCTTTGGGGACTTTCTGAAGGGGGAGAAGAAATACCTCTTACTAATAATGCCACAATATTACCCATTGGAATAGCTGAAGGAGTGTTTACAAATATCTTAGGGAAAGTGTTGTCTACTGATTATCTTATTATTGAATGTGTCGGAAAAGGACGAATTACATTTGGAAGATCCCTACTAAAACTCCTGGGAGCAATAATAGATGTGGAAAAGGGCATCATACATTTTGCTTATCTACCAAACAATCATACGTTCCCCAAGGATAGTAATAAAGGTAAGAAAGGTAGGGGCAAGAAATTTGGTCTTAATGCTTCTTTATTTGAAAATACTTGAATCTTGCTTCTTATGCCTAGCTCAAAGGCATTAAAGAAAAGCACTTATTGATAGATAACCCAAATTTTTAGTCAATAATTTTTTCTTTTATTGAGTCTTGGAAGTTATTGCTTCAGTAATAACCTCTCCTTATCCTTTTTGTGTGGCTTTTGTGCCAAGAATAACCTCTAATAAGAGAGAAATAATGCTTGGGAAAGTTGTTGTCCCGAAACAGATTTTTGTGCTTCGCTGTAAAAATTCGTGAAACAATCTTTGTACGTCGGATTGAGCTGTAATTTTTTGTGCTTCTGCTCCAGGTTGTTATCTAACTTTCATTAGTTTAACACTTTTCGATTTGAGCAACCAAAGGTCTTCGAAAAAATCGGTTTTTACCTGCTGGTCTGTTTTGATAGATTTCTGCCATTATTTGTATTTGCCTCTTAATCTCTTTCTATTTGAGTTCTCTTTGATCACTTGAAGTTTTAAAAGAATTTGCTACAGTAGCTTGTGCTTTAATGAAAGTTTTACTTGTGTTGAAACTGAACCTAAAGACTTATTATCTTAAGTACACTAATATTGCTAATGAAGATTGTGTGAAGTTTTGTATGAAGGAAGTTTTAAAGTGTAGGGAAGAACAATGTGATAAGATGAAGTATGGAAAAAATCTCAAGCTTGGGGATGCCACCCATTCACCCCAAGAAATATTCCAGAAGTACAAGCGTCAAAACTTGGGGATGCCCAAGGCATCCCCTTCTTCATCAATAAAAATCTCAGATTTCTTCCAAACACTTCATTTTTATTGTTTCATGCACAACTGTGTTGTTCTTGGAGCGTCATCATTTTTGTTTTTAGTTTTCTTTTGCTTAGTTTGCTTAAATAAATTGGTTGGACCCCCGCATTCATACACAGTTTCAAATAAGTTGATTTGGATTGGAAAAGAGTAGGAAAGTTCATGCTTATAAGTGGTACAAAAAGGAGCTTGTTTTGACTGTGGCCTAGACTTTATCATGTCATGTTTGATATTGCTTTGACTCTATGCTTAGTGATTATTGATGTAGTATGACTTGATACAAACAATTGAGATTGCTTAATGTGCCTTGAAAGAATCATGCGTTGTTTTACCATATAAAAGCATAATATTGTGGTATTCTCCTTTGATGCTTTATTTGGGTTGACTTGGCGCATGCTCACACCATGTTAAGACTATACCAAGTCACCATAGCCTCTATGATCATTTAGTTTTCGACTTGTAATATCACTTTATGCTTTAATTAATAATGTTTTGTCGCTTTGCATGATTATGTCCATTATTGCTCTCTTAGTTGGTCGCTCCCAGTCTTTTGCTAGCCTCCACATGTCCCAAGTATGAGTTCCACTCATGCATCCAACTCCAAATAAAACCAACTTATTCCAAAGAGTCCACCGTACCTACCTATTAGCATTATTGCTATTCCAAGTATATTCATGTTTCTATCTACCTTCCGAATTAAACTTCTTATGTGAAAATTAGTGATTAAAGCTCTCATGAACTTGATGGCACACTTTACTTTCTTGCACTTAATAAACTTGAACCATTGTGCCCATCTATGTTGCGTATATACTTGCGCTTTGTAAGTTGTGGATTAGCATAACCATGTATCATGGTGAACACTTTCAACATTGCACTTTATTTAGTTGATATCATATTCTTTTTCTTATGGATCCCGGCGGTGTGAAATGAAAGGGGGCTTGTAAGGCTCATGGAGTTTGTATATGTGTTAGAGAAACGCCTGAGCAGCTAGCCTAAGCCATGCCTAATCATGGTGGAAACTTGTAGCATAACCGTAGCAAGCAATCTATGAAGCATCCTCAATAAAAAATCCTATCCAAATAGGAAATAAAAACCTATGCAAATAGGAAATAAAAGGATCGCTGAGATGCTCGATGTCTGTTGCCTTGTCATTTTGATATGGAAAGCTCATGTATCATGGGGCAAGGGGTACCCCGTTGGCGGTTCTCTATGATACACATGTACTTACAATTACATGAACTTACTTGTGACTAAAGTTGAGTAGCATGAGGTTCGGTACTCGTAAGCAAGGGGTATGAGATTTTCAGCTTATAACTTGTTAGGGATATCCTCATATTTGTTCACTTTAACCTTAATCACCTAAAGATCTTATGATAGGGGCAATGAGAGCTGAAAGCTAATAAGTACCATAATTTTTGGAAGCTCTTTATGAAACTTGAATCCCTGCTTCCTTCTACGAAGGGCCTTTCTTTTACTTTTATGTTGAGTCACCATCTTCTATCTTATTTATGCACCTATTGAGAGAGCATAGTGGTCATTCTTAGTTTAATGTGCATTGTCCCAAAACTTGTTGATTGATTCATAACTTTGATATTGCTTGTTCTTAAACTATTTGTATCTAGTCACCCTTATAAACTTTGAAGGTGTCCTATGCATTTATGTTTTGCTATACCATGAGGGACAAGCTGAATACCACTCTTATTATGTTTTCTATATGTGAAACAAACAAACGTCTTTCAATGCATTGTTATTCATGATCTTTTGTTTGTACATTTTTATGTTGCAACTTAGTTGCTTTGTCTTATTGTTAGAACTATATCTTTCATGTTTATGTTAGAGTACTATGATCCCGGCTATCAATGCTTTACAAATATCTTGATCAAGATTGTGATGTTGCATGTCACCTCAAAAATTATTCTTTTTATCACTTACCTACTCAAGGACGAGCAGGAGTTAAGCTTGGGGATGTTGATACGTCGTAAACGTATCTATAATTTTTGATGTTCCATGCTTGTTTAGTATCTCCTTTCTTATGTTTTGTTCATACTTTGAGGTATTTTTATACATGTAACCTATTAACAAGATGCCACAGTGCCAGCTGCCTGTTTTCTGCTGTTTTTGGTTTCAGAAAAGCTAGTAAGGAAATATTCTCGGAATTGGACCAGACAAAAGCCAAAGTCAATATTTTACCCAAAGCAACACGGAGTCTGAAGGGTAGCCAAAGGGGGGCCACGAGGCGGCCACACCCTAGGGTAGAACGGCCAGCCCTAGGCGCGCCACCACCTGATGTGGGCCAAGGTTTATCAAACTCAGGGAGGAAGTGGTCAATGGTATCCCCTCTCAAGCAACCCTGCAATCAAGATACAAGAAGTCTCTTGTGTCCCCAACACACCCAATACACTTGTCAGGTGTATATGTGCACTAGTTCGGTGAAGAGATAGTGAAATACAAGTGGTATGGATAATTATAAGTGGTAACGGTGCTAGAAAATAACTTGATGGCGTGGAAAATACTAAAGGAAAACTGAAATAAATATGGAAGCAAGCAAACATGTAACATATCTAGTAGCAAATGGTGTTTCAATGCTTAGAAACAAGGCCTATGGATCATACTTTCACTAGTGAACACTCTCTTATAAATATATTATCTTCATGATACTACTCTCCGGTTGGACACTCTAATCGATGGTAGGGCTATAACAGCACACCTCAAAGTAAGCCTTTCCCATCTAGAAAACCCCACACTGTCACCTTGAGCACTAGATGGTTCCAACAAACACCACAATTTCATAAAGACATCCAACTCCAAATATAACTCATAACAAGTATTTGTAATCTCTAGCCTAAGTGCCACCATGGTGTGCACGCTGTCACTTTCACACACATGGGGAGAGCAGAGATCTATTAAAACACTTGAGTAGCAAGGTAGATCTATAGATTACAAGCTCATGATCTCAATAAGATCATGCATAGAGAGAGAAATGAACACATAGCTACCGGTAGAACCCTTAGCCTCGAGGAAGAACTACTCCCTCATCATCATGGGAATCAGCAATGGTGATGGAGATGGTGGTGGAGATCGATGGAGATGGCTCCGGGGGCACTTCCCCGTCCCGGCAGGGTGCCAGAACAGAGACTTTCTGTCCCCCGAATCTCCCCCTCGGTGGCGGCGGCGTTGCGAAACTTTTCGTGGCTGGTGGCTTGATTATTTAGGGTTTTGGTATCCGGAGGCTCTTATAGGCGAAGGAGGCAAGGTCAGTGGCCGGCCAGGGGGCCCACACCATGCCCTGGCGCGACCTGGTGGTACCCGCGCCTGGGGGGGTGTGGCCAGGCCCTGGCCCTCCTCTGTCTCGTATTCTGGCTCAGTGAGTCTTCCCGTAAAATAGGAACTTTGTCTTTTATCCCGTCCAATTCCGAGAATATTGATTTTCTGACTTTCCTAGAACCAAAAACAGCAGAAAACAGGCAACTGGCACTGTGGCATCTTGTTAATAGGTTAGTCCAAGAAATCATATGGAAATTACTCCAAAGTGTGGACAAAACATAAGAAAGTAGATAAAACCAAGCATGGAACATCAAAAATTATAGATACATTTGCAATGTATCAACATCCCCAAGCTTAAATCATGCTCGTCCTCGAGTAGGTAAGTGATAAAAAGAAAGAATAATTTTTGAGGTGACATGCACCATCATAAACTTGATCGAAGTATTTGTTAAACATTGAAAGCTGGGATCATAGTACTTCAATCATAACATGAAAGACAAAGTTCTAACAATAAGGCAAAGCAACTATGTTCCAACATGAAAAGGCACAAACAAAAGATTCATGAATAACAATGCTTTGCAAGACGTTTGTTTGTTTCACATAAAGAAAAAATAGCATAGTGGCATTCAACTTGTCCCTCATGGAGTAGAAAACATAAATGCATAGGACACCTTCAAAGTTCATAAGAGTGACTAGATACAGATAGTTTAAAACAAGCAATATCAAGTTATGCATCAATCAACAAGTCTTGGGACAATGCACATAGAACTAAGAATGGCCACTATGCTCTCAAAGTAAGTGCATAAAGATAGAAGGTGGAGACTCAATATATATAGTGGAAGAAAGGCCTTCATAGAAGGAAGTAGGGATTCAAGTTTCATAAAGAGCTTCCAAAAATTATGGTACTTTTTAGCTTTCAGCTCTCATTTCCCCTATCATAAGCATCTTGAAGTGATTAAGGTTAAAGTGAACAAACTATGGTGTACATGCTTGACGAAGTATAAGTTAGAAATCTCATGTCCCTTGAATACGAGGGTCGCTCCTCATGCTACTCAAGTTTAGTCACCGGTAAGTTCTTGTCATTGTAAGTACATGTGTATCATAGAGAACCGCCAACGGGGTACCCCTTGCCCGATGATACGGAAGAATCCCCATATCAAAATGACAAGGCAAGAAGACAATGAGCATCTCAGCAATCTTCATATTTACCATGGGAATATGGTGATTTTTTTCTCTCTTTCCTCTTTTCATAATCTCTTTTTTTCTTTTTCTCTTTTTTCTCAATATAGGACTCTTTTTTTATAAGAAGAATGCTTCATAGACAGCTCATTATGGTTATGCTGCAAGTTTCCACCATGTCAGCATGGATTAGACCAGCGGCCCAGGCGTTTCTCTAAAACATATACATAACTCCATGGACTTACAAGCTCCCCTTTCATTTCACACCAACGACATCTATATACAAAAGAGCATGATATCAACTAGGTACAAGTACCAAGTGCAATGTTGAAAGCGTTCCCCATGATAGCATGGTTCTGCTAATTCCCAACAAATAAGTGCAAGCATATACAACATAGACGACACAATGGTTCAAGTTTATTAAGGGCAAGAAAAGTAAAGTGTGCCATCAAGTTCGTGAGAGCTTTAATTACTAGTTTTCTCATAACAAGTTTAATTTGGAAGGTAAACAAAAACATGAATATACTTGGAATAGAAAATGCTAATAGGTAGGTATGGTGGACTCTTTGGAATAACTTGGTTTAAGGATTTGGATGCATGAGTGGAACTCATACTTAGTTGTTGAGGCTAGCAAAAGACTAGGAGCGACAAACTAAGAGAGTAATAATGGCCATAATCATGCAGAGCGACAAAAGATCATTGATCAAAGCATAAAGTGATACTGCAAGTTGAAAAATAAAGGATCATAAAGGCTTATGGTGACTCGAGATAGACATAACATGGTGTGAGCATTCGCAAAGTAAACCCAAATAAAACATCAAGGAGAATACCACTATACTATGCTTTAATATGCTAAAACAACGCATGATTCATCCAAGCCACATTAAGCAATGTCAATTGTTTATGACAAGTCGTGCTACAGCAAAGAATACTAAGCATAAAGCCAAAACAATATCAAGTCTGGCATGACAAAGCATAGGCCACAGTCAAAAACAAGCTCTCTTTACCACTTAAGCATGAACTTTCCTACTCTTTTCCAACCCAAACCAAACTATTTGAAAACCAATGTATGAAAGAGGGGGTCCAACCAATTTATTCAGCAAACTAAGAAAACCAAGAAAACGAAAAACCAAAACAAAAACGAAAAAGAAGACGCTCCAAGAATAACAAAACCGTGCATGAAACAATAAAAATAAAGCGTTTGGAAGAAACCTGAGATTTTTATTGATGAAGAGGGGGATGCCTTGGGCATCCCCAAGCTTTGACGCTTGTACTTCTTGGATATTTCTTGGGGTGACACGTGTGTTATCCCCAAGCTTGAGCTTTAGTCCATCCTTCATCTCATTACTCATTCCTTCCATACACCTGAAAATTTTCCTTCATACAAAACGTCACACAATCTTTATTAGCAACATTAGTGCACTCAAGATAATAGGTCTTAAGATTCAGTTCTAACATCAATAAAACTTCTATTAAAAAGCACTTCCCTCAAAAATCTAAATTCCCCAAAAGAAGTAAAGAACTCAAAAAGGAACCAACAAGAAGCAAATGCAGAAAATGACAGAAATCTGTCAAAACAGACCAGCAGGTAAAGACGAATTTTTTCTAAGACCTTCTGTTTCTCAAATAAAAAAGTGTTGAACTAACGAAAGTTAGATAACAACCTGGGGCAAAAGCACAAAAATTCACGCCTCAAAAGGACGTACAGAGATTTTACACGAATTTTTACGGTGAAGCACAGAAATCTGTTTCGGGACAGCAACTTTTCCAATCATTACTTCTCTCTCATTAGAGGTTACTCTTGGCACAAAAAGCAAATAAAAAGGATAAGGAGTGGTTATTACTGAATTAATAACTTCCAAGACTCATCTAAAACTTTTGGGTTATCTCCCAATAAGTACTTTTCTTTAACGCCTTTAAGTTAGGCATGATAGTTCGAGAAGATGCTCACATAAGAAATATGAATTGAAGTAAAAGAGAGAATAAAGAAGCAAATTCAAAGCACATTTAAGTCTAACCCACTTCCTATGCATAGGAATCTTGTAAAGAAACAAGTCATGAAAACACAAAACAACAAGCATAGTAAAGCAAAACAAGTGCAACTTCAAGACTTTTAACATAAAGAGGTGAAACTTAATAATATTGAGATGCATAAAACCATGCTTCCCTCTCTCATAATAACTTTCAGTAGCATCATGAATAAAATTAACAATATAACTATCACATAAAACATTCTTATCATGAGCCACATCCATAAAAGAATTAATACTCTCCACATAAGCATAGTCATTCTTATTAATTGTAGTGGGAGCAAATTCAACAAAATAGCTATCATTATTATTCTCATCACCATAATAATCAAATATAGGAGGCATATTCTAATCATAATTAATTTTCTCCTCGATAGTAGGTGGACTGAAAATATCATATTCATCATTGTAATCATCATATATTGGAGGTATAGTATCATCAAAGTAAATTTTCTCCTCTAAAGATGGGGGACTAAAAAGATCATTTTCATCAAAACTAGCTTCCCAAGCTTAGACTTTTCCATAGCATTAGCAATAATGGTGTTCAAAGAATTCATACTAATAACATTGCTATTAGCATGCAAATAAAGTTCCATAGGTTTTTTAATTTTCTCTTCAAACACTTCATGTCCTAACTCAAGATAAATACTATAAAGCTCTCTAAATTTTTTTTGTTGTTTTCCATTAAACCTAACTAGTGAAAACAAGAAACAAAAAGAAAAAATTACAGAATCTAAAGGAAATAACTTCGAGCACTCACACCGGAGGATGTGAGTACCTTTTACCTTACCTCCCCGGCAACGGCGCCAGAAAATAGGTGTTTGCCGTGGGAGGTTCTTCTTCTTTAATCCTCCGGTGTGAATACCTTTTACCTTACCTCACTGGCAACGGCGCCAGAAAATAGCTTGATTTCTACGCACTTATATTCTTGTAGACAGTTGTTGGGCCTCCAAGTGTAGAGGTTTGTAGAACAACAGCAATTTTTCCCTTAAGTGGATCACCCAAGGTTTATCGAACTCAGGGAGGAAGTGGTCAAAGGTATCCCCTCTCAAGCAACCCTGCAATCAAGATACAAGAAGTCTCTTGTGTTCCCAACACACCCAATACACTTGTCAGGTGTATAGGTGCACTAGTTCGGCAAAGAGATAGTGAAATACAAGTGGTATAGATAATTATAAGTGGTAATGATGCCAAAAAATAGCTTGTTGGCGTGTGGTTGACGTGGGAAAAGACTAAAGGCAAACTGAAATAAAGATGGAAGCAAGCAAACATATAACAGATCTAGTTGTAAACGGTGTTTCAATGTTTAGAAACAAGGCCTAGGGATCATACTTTCACTAGTGAACACTCTCATATAAATATATTATCTTCATGATACTACTCTTAACTACTCTCGGTTGGACACTCTAATCGATGGTAGGGCTATAACAGCACACCTCAAAGTAAGCCTTTCCGTATCTAGATAACCCCGCACTCTCACCTTAAGTACTAGATTGTTCAAACAAACACCACAATTTTATAGAGACATCCAACTCCAAATATAACTCATAACAAGTATTTGTAATCTCTAGCCTAAGTGCCACCATGGTGTGCACGCTGTCACTTTCACACACATGGGGAGAGCAGAGATCTATTAAAACACTTGAGTAGCAAGGTAGATCTATAGATTACAAGCTCATGATCTCAATAAGATCATGCATAGAGAGAGAAATGAACACATAGCTACCGGTAGAACCCTTAGCCTCGAGGAAGAACTACTCCCTCATCATCATGGGAATCAGCAATGGTGATGGAGATGGTGGTGGAGATCGATGGAGATGGCTCCGGGGGCACTTCCCCGTCCCGGCAGGGTGCCAGAACAGAGACTTTCTGTCCCCCGAATCTCCCCCTCGGTGGCGGCGGCGTTGCGAAACTTTTCGTGGCTGGTGGCTTGATTATTTAGGGTTTTGGTATCGGGACGCTCTTATAGGCGAAGGAGGCAGGCTTGGTGGCCGGCCAGGGGGCCCACACCATGCCCTGGCGTGGCCTGGTGGTACCCGCGCCTGGGGGGGTGGCCAGGCCCTGGCCCTCCTCCATCTCGTATTCTGGCTCCGTGAGTCTTCCGGTAAAATAGGAACTTTGGCTTTTGTCCCGTCCAATTCCGAGAATATTGATTTTCTGACTTTCCTAGAACAAAAAATAGCAGAAAACAGGCAACTGGCACTGTGGCATCTTGTTAATAGGTTAGTCCAAGAAATCATATGAAAATTACTCCAAAGTGTGGACAAAACATAAGAAAGTAGATAAAACCAAGCATGGAACATCAAAAATTATAGATACATTTGCAATGTATTAGCTTCCACCGACCTTGCCCCTTCGCCTATAAAAGCCTCCCGGGACAAAAACCCTAAGGACTGGATCAAAAATTCCACGAAAGTTGTAGCCGCCATCATCTCCATCCCTAGATCAGGAGGGATCTAAAGCTCTTCCCGGCACCTTGCCGGAGGGGAGAGATCACCCTGGAGGCCTTCTTCATCACCATGCCTGCCTCCGGTGTGATGCGTGAGTAGTTCATCCCTGGACTACGGGTCCATGTAGTAGCTAGATGGTTGGTTATCCTCCTTTGTGCTATCATATTTAGATCTTGTGAGATTTGTTCATGGTCAAGATCATCTATTTGTAATCTTACATGTTGTGTTTGTGGGGATCTGATGGATATTGAGATGCTATTTCAGATTGATTATTGATTCTATCATGTCTATGTTATTTGTGATCTTGCATGCTTTTCGTTGTTAGTGGCTATCTTGGCCAAGTAGATGCTAGCAACTCTAAGAAGGAGTATTTATGCTCGATAATGGGTTCATGCCTCTAGTAATCTAGGGAAGTGACATGAATCTCTAAGGTACTAGATGTGTTGTTGCTACTAGGGAGAAAACAGCAATCATTTGTCCATGGAACAATCATATTGTTTACTTTACACACTTTGCTTAATACAATTATCTATTGCTTGTAACTTAATACTGGAGGGGGTTCGGATGATTACCTGAAGGTGGATTATTAGTCATAGATGCAGTTGGATTACGGTCTATGTATAATATTGTAATGCTCAACCAAATCTCATAGGAGTCAAGATGATTAGTATATGCATGGTATGTTTTCTCGAGTCTGTCAATTGCCCTGCTATAATGTGTTCGCCCAACATGTTATTTATCTTAAGGAGAATCACCTCTAGTGAACTATGGACCCCGGTCCATTCTTTTACCATTGATAAACCATCTACTATTTATTGTTTACTGTTTACTTTCTGTAAGCAATTATTATCTTCCACACAATACGTTTAATCCTTTGTTTTCAGCAAAACCGGTGAGATTGGCAACCTTACTGTAAGTTGGGACAAAGTTTTGTGATGGTGTTGTGCAGGATTCCAAGTTGGAAACAACACCTTGGAGTTGTTTTCTTGCTCCTACTGGTTCGATAACCTTAGTTTCATAATTGATGGAAAACGTGTTGATGTGATCATCATACCTTCCTCTTGGGGTTCCCAACGAGCTCGATATATTTTGAGCCATCACGACGGTGCTCCGCGGTGAAGAAATCTCATGTTCCTGCAGTCCATACTTGGGACCGTGGTCACGTTAGAAAGAGAGAGAGAGGGGATATAAATAACTGGAGGTTTCCCAAATAGAGGGAATGTTTTATTATTTATTGGTGTATTTATTCCCTCCAAATACCTCCCAATATATACTGATCATTTCCTAGAGTTCAAAGAAACAACCTACTGTCTCGAGATCTAGCACCGAGGCAGAGTACAAGGCATTATCCAATGGGGCAGCGGAAGACATTTGAGTTGATTCAGTTCGTAAAGAACTTGGTGTCACACAGCAGCGCACGCCCATATTGTGGTGTGATAATTTAGGGGCAACTTACCTGACGACGAATCCAATGTTTCATGCTCGAACTAAACATATTGAGATTGATTTTCATTTTGTGCGAGGACGAGTGACTGCAGGTGCATTAGAAGTCAGGTTTATTTCCACATATGATCAGTTGGCGGATGTATTTACTAAACCCGCGACTCGACAGATGCTAGACCGATTTAGAACCAATCTGAATATTGTATGTAATTTAGCTCGGGGGACATGTTGAAACAGTGCTAGGAGGAACTAGACACTTTTTTTATATAGTAGAAGCGGGTCGGCGTGAGAATTTCGAAAATTCGTCCCTGACAGGGATCGAACTCCGGTCGTTCGGATATGCCAACTGCCACCCAACCATTAGGCTATTGCCTCGTTCTCATTTAGAGGACATATTAAATATGGTTTAATCTATACATGGAGTTGTATATGGAGTCATCTACATATGCAATTGTATACTGATCATCAATATATAGGTGAGGCGTGCGTGGGTTGTTACCACCATGCAAAACCCTAATCATGCCACTCAAGCATCCTGACCTCTACATTCCTCGCGGTTCTCTTGCTACGCTCTCACTTCTCAGAACTTGACGTAGGAGTGGATCTAGAAGAGACCGCTAGGCCGGGTGATCGAGTGTGGTGTGGTGTGGTGTCCAGATCGAGATGGCTACCGGGGCGGAGATCGTCCGGCCTTTCCCGGCCCCCGGCAACGTGGAGGTCTTGTCCATGCTTCTGGCCACGGAGAAGGATCGGATTGGTGGATCCGGTGATCTGGGCCGACGAGGAGCGGATGAAGAGGGCACTCATGGCTTGGGCCAAGGCCGTGGCGTCCATGGCGCTCGACATCTCATCGGCGCCACCAACTTCCACGAGAAATCGGAGCAAGTGTACGACTTAGCTTAGCTGCTCCACACCTAAGGTGTTGCATGGAGTATGTAGCTTCTCGGTCGACCCTCTGCCTTTGTGCGTAGTGATTAATCTCGCAGTTGCAGAAAGGTGGATCGTTCCTTGGCCAGCTTAAACTCGTAATTGCCCGAATCTCAATCATGGCATGGCACATATGTGCATGACATCTTTTCTTGGCTAGCTTAATTATATGCCATCGTTGGGGAAATCTGATCTATTAATTTTCTTTGCCTGCGTATCTCATCACTTCGTTTTCAAAAAGGAGACATGAGCTAAACAAAGGCCGTGGCGTCAATGTATTGATTATTAAGGAGTAAACAAAGGCCGTGGCGTCCATGGCGCTCCACATCTTGTGTGATGTACCATGTACTCCCTCCATCTAGAATTAGATGGTTCAGATTTATATAGATTCGAATATATGTGTAGAATAAAATATGCCTAAATATATGCAAATCTATGAAAATATACAACATGTAATTCAGAATAGAGGAGCCTTGTGTGTTGTAATTAATCTATAGGTTGAAGAAAAGCTTGACCAGTCGATCTGCTGCATCCCACGCTGTAATCGCTTGTATATATATGCTATATTTTGCTTGGCAATCTAGCTTATATGATATCCCCCCGTCTCATATATTGGTTTTAATAACATCTCATATTATTAGAGGAAGAAAAGAAAATATTGGTTTTAATAACATTTTATATTATTAGAGGAACGTGGTAGATAAGTCTAGTAATCTGTGGTCCGTGTAAGCTATTTTTTGAGGGAGTGGTGCGCATAAGCTTGCTTTCGGGAAGTCCAGTGTATTTATTTATTTGGTTGGGGTGGCTTATCATTACGTTTTGAAAAGATGGAACTTGCGTTGACTCTCTATTTTTATTGCTACATATATTATTTTTTTCAAGATCTACCTTGTAAAATTCTTCAAGTCCACCATTCATCTCAAGGTTTGATACCTAACTTGGTTAATGGAGGGACCACCCAGCTACAATATGTTGGTGCGACACTGCTTTTCTCCAAGCTGTCGCATAAATCGACTGCAACAATGGAATTCCTCCTATATTGCTATGAAACGATGTCGGAAATCAATATAAACTTTTAAAGAGTGAATTTTTTATTCTTCGGGGTCGAGCCGAAAGAACAAACAAAGAATGGCATATTTGTCCAGTTGTGAAATCGGTACCATTTTCCTACTGAATATCTTGGGATTCTTGTTTCACACAAAAAGTTATTGGCCTTGGATTAGTATTTCTTGCGACACTTATCATTTAGAGCTTTGGTAATTGGCAACAAGCTTCTACCGGTGAGCCTTATGTCCACAAATGTCATTGGGTAATTGAAATTTTCTAAGAATATACAACAAAACCTTTACGATCTATTGAGCTTTTATTGAATTTTTTGGAATAGTTGAAACTTTTAGCTACGAATCTGGATCCATAGGGATCAAGCCAGAGGGTAGGTCGGTATAACACATCGAAGCAGCTTTATGTGCACTAAAAGATCACGGCTTGCCTAGAGAAGAAACGATCTTCTTTGTTCTTTCTATATATCTCTTGTCACTAAGAAAAAAGTTAAGTATTTCTGAATAAGACCGACATCATATCATTGTTGCATTGTGCATAACCATGTGATACTGATACCTAACGTTCACATTCATCACCATACGATGTGCTCGCAGACAAGAGACCGAAACACGGGCACCACTAGCACTAGAACGCAACCATCAAGATGCATTGTCATGGCGCAAGTTGCAAAATATCGCCGCGATTTTGGTTCGTTAGCTGTCGTTATAATCTTACCCCGTTGTATTCTTTTCTGACCTCTAGGAGGCTAGCAGGCAATGGTTCTCAATCAGCTCGAATGCAACAAAGATATTTGCCAGTGCTTAAATACTGATGAGTGAGCGAGCGACATGATGATGCTACGCTTAGTAATAGGTTTCACGTCGGTCGAATCAGGTGCCAAGAATATGCGGATCTGGTACTCAACTAGTCTCGTAGTCGGTTTGTTCAATGCCAGATTTGGGTTCTCGCTGTCGACCTACATGCTAATCGAGGTCATCACTGAGGTAATAACCACTAGCATGCGATAATTTCACCCGATGAATATCGGTTTACAAGTCCTACGTGTATATCTAGACTGTCAATATAATCAACAAAATATAAATTATGTACCACAAAAATTATACCATTAGAAACTTTAGATGTTATATTTTCTAGTGATATAATTTTTGTGTTATAAAATTTATATTTTAGTGGTCAAATTGGTAACCTGATGATATAATTTTGTGAAATATAACATTGAGTAGATATTTTCCGAGGATGGGGCATGAAACAAGTCAAGCCTAACAATTACCGAGGACATGCTACCGAGTAATATTAATATCACGGTATTGACTTTCCTCAGTCGATGAAAGCCACGTTTTGGACGGCCTAAACGTCTCTATATATTTCCATGTAACGTATAATCAACATGATCACTCTGTCAAACCTGTTTCCATGTCTTGTGTCAGCAAAATTGTCATCCGAAAGCTGCTGGCTGGCCATCGCCACGGGAAAAAAATCTTATGAGATCCGGTCTATTACCCCTCCAGGAAAGACCCATCTCATGCATAATGGCTGCACCATCCAATTTTAAATAACTAATTGTCAGATAAAAAAGGAAAAACTAAAAGAATGGACACGTGTCAGGCATAAGGGGGTCTATCGATATACCCGGTCTTATAGGATTTTTCTCCATTGCCACCACGTGTTAAATGCTGCGTGGGGCCTGTATCCCGTGTGTACACCTTGAAATGTCCCCGTGGTGCTCTGGAGCTGAATATTGTTACCTTTCATAAGCACGAGGTGTCACTGTCGCGCAAGCGTACAAGGATCATCATCAGCCGCCATGCCATTGGTTTGACAAATATGTAGTCCGGCTGCAAGGATACGGGATTATGGAGGAGGTGTCTCCCGTATCTTGGACTTTAAGTATAAGATGTAATAGTTAGCATGTCACCCTCTGGTTCAGGAGATACGGCAATAAGATGATCTCATCAAAATCTTGATAATCGTCAGCATACAGTTGGGCTTCAATGATTCGCGATCTTATATGGTACTAGAAAACTTTGTTCCAATCAAACATTACAAATAAAAAATGGGACGGTTAACATCAGACTCCATTACACAAAAGAAAAACGAACGGTATGGATCAGTCCGCCCACACTACATCTACAATTATTCATTTGAAATCGAAGGCACGTATGATCCGAAAATGTAATGATTTCAGTGCTATCGGAAAATAAAAGGTAAATCATTCGCAAAAAAAAGGAAAATAAAACATAAATCCGTGCAGGTAAAGGAAATAAAATGTAAACGATTTCAGCCGCTTGTTCCTTTGAGACCACCCGTACACAGAGCATCTTTCTGAGTTTCTTTAAGTCCACACCCGCGTCCGATGGCGACGCCCTAACCAAACTCTCCGAAACCACACACACATGCCCGATCCCATATTCTATTGGCACGCCACACATGCGGCACGGCGTGCAGCTGCGCGTACATAAAACAGGGCAGCGAGTGCCGATCATGTTCATCTTTGCCATAGGCTACTGCTGCTACCTTCCTCAACATACAAATTTCGCTCTCTGCAAGTCTGTAGCTTCCTTCTTAGCCGCTCCGTGTTGTGCGCAGAGCGATGGCTACGGCAACTGAGATCGTCCGGCCAATCGCGGCCGCCGGCGACATCCGGGAGGCGCCGGCGTTCCTGGTCGCGACGGAAAAGCAGGATGATCAGGTAGTGGATCCGGTGATCTGGGGCGACGAGGAGCGGATGAAGAGAGAGCTCATGGCTTGGGCCAAGGCTGTCGCGTCCATGGCGCTCAACGGCTCCGCCGGCTTGACGCCGCCGCCTCCCAGTCCCATGGGACAGAGGAGACACCACTTTGCGAGGCGCCTCCAGCGTACTAGCTGATCATGCGTATGGAAGATCCCAAGCTTCTCTGGTACGTACATGGCACGTAAGTGCCTGGATCTGATTTCTTTTCTTTGTACGGGTGTTGTTTTCCCAGGACATTAAGTTGTTGCTCCTTCCTCTCTAGGTATATCCTTGTACTTCCGTCTTGTCCATGCATGCACATACATAAACAAAAGAGTTGCAAGGTTTTTTTTGGAGGTCTCTGTTTGCCGTAAGTGTCTTTGGCTCTGGAGTTGCAATGATCTCTTCTTTAAAAAAAAATCAAAACAGTATTTACCAGTTTCAATAAATATAAAAATAATTCTTGATATAACAATCAAGCTAAATTCGGTTGCTGACCATGTAGTTCATCCTTCCCACTGCTTTTACGCAAAAGAGAAACATCCTAAAAGATGTAGTAATCTGCATGAAATAATTCACGAACTATATAGCAAAAAAATTGAATGAAGTAATATTTAAAATTGATTTTGAGAAGGCTTATGATAAGATTAAGTGGTCTTTTTTTAGCAAACACTCTGTATGAAAGGTCTTTTGGAGAAGTGGCGTGCTCTTATACATTCTTTTGTGTCTAGAGGTAGTATGGCCATCAAAGTTAATGACAATGTTGGCAAATACTTTCAGATAAAAAAGGATTGAGACAAGGTGACTCATTGTCGCCTATACTATTTATTATAGTGGCTGATATCTTGGCAATCTTGATTGATAAGGCAAATGTTGATGGTCAGATTGAAGGAATAATTCCCCATCTTGTCGTTGGGGAACTTTGTATTCTTCAATATATCGACGGCACAATCTTGTTTAGGGAACACGATTTGGAAAAAGTAAAGAATCTGAAATTAATATTATCAGCAGTCGAACAACTTTTCGGATTGAAGATTAATTTCCATAAAAGTGAGTTGTATTGTTTTGCGAAGCCCGTGGATGAAGCTCACCTGTATGCTGATCTCTTTGGCTGCGGGTAGGGTCAGTTTCCAATCAACTACTTGGAAATTTTGATCCATTATCGAAGACTCACAAATGTTGAATATAAACTCGTCGAGGAAAGGTTACAAAAAAGTCTTAGTAGTTGGAAAAGAAAATTGATATCCCTGGGCGGAAGACTCGTACTGATAAACTCGGTACTTACTAATATGATATTGTATCTGATCTTTTTTCAATTAACAAAAATAGTCTTGAATAGATTGGATTATTTCCGATCAAGATTCTTTTAGCAGGTGATAGTGAGAAAAAGAAATATCGACAGGTCAAATGAAGTGTGGTTTGTCCACCAAAAAACCAACGTAGACTTGGTATACATGACTTACAAGTCATGAACACTTCTTTTCTGAGTAAATGGCTTTTTAAGCTACTTAAAGAGGACGGTGTTTGGCAAAAGAATCTTTTGAGGAAATATGTTGGTTCAAAAGTTGTGTATCAAGTGTTATGGAAGCCTAGGGATTCACATTTTTGGTCTAGACTAATGGCTTCCAAAAAGAATTTCTTCTGGAATGGTACTTCTAATATTAAGAATGGATCAAAACATGTTTCTGGGTGGATAAATAGCTTGGTTAGGCTACTCTCCAGGAGTAATATTCCGCTCTATATAGCATTGTGCATCACAAAGGGATACAATTTCCACCATCATGGAATAAAACCCTCCGAGTGTGTTGTTCGGAAGAGATCTCATTGGGCCTAGAATAGTATCGTGAAATGATCTTAACAACAGTACAATTATCTGAAGGTTTTGATTAGTTTAGGTGGAATGTACTTGAGAATGTAAAATTCTCGGTAGACTCCATGTATAAAGAAATGGTACAACCTAATATTCCAGTTGATGATAATAATAAAATCTGGAAGATGAAAATACCTCTAAAAACGAAAATATTCGCATGGTATTTATGTCGAGAGATTATTCTTACAAAAAATAATCTTATAAAACAGAATTGACAAAGAAGTAAACAATATTGTTTTTATCAGGATGAGCAATTGAATATTTATTATTTCAATGTAATTTTGCTCCTTCTATATGGTCCATCATCCAAGTAGCTTCTGGATTATCTGCTCCTCGCTTTGTTGCCAATGTATTTGTTGGCTGAACGAGATTACAGATAAATACATAATTATGTTTAGGGTGAGAACACGTGCCATTATTTCGTCACTGTGGATATATAGAAATGATAAGGTTTTTAATGATAAATTGTCTTCTCATCTGCAGGTTATCTACCGAAGCTCGGCTACTCTCCTCTACAACGTGTGGATTTTCACGACCTCTTTATTAAGGGATGTACACGCTTGGAGGATATGGCGAGGGATATTTTTCTTGACTTGGATAGTCGTAATCTACAGATCGATTCCATATAGCTAGGTGTCCTGTGTCTCAGACTTGTATACTTCTCATCTAGTTGTTTTACTTTTGTTTCTCAGTGGATGATTTATCGGTTGTATGCATCATAGTTATGTAGAGATGATGTCTACGCACTTCTATTCTTGTAGACAGTTGCTGGGCCTTCAAGTGCAGATGTTTGTAGAACAGCAGCAAGTTTTCTCTTAAGTGGATCATCCAAGGTTTATCGAACTCAGGGAGGAAGTGGTCAAAGGTATTCCCTCTCAAGCAAGCCTGCAATCAAGATACAAGAAGTCTCTTATGTCCCCAACACACCCAATATACTTGTCAGGTGTATAGGTGCACTAGTTCGGCAAAGAGATAGTGAAATACAAGTGGTATAGATAATTATAAATGGTAATGATGCCAGAAAATAGCTTGTTGACGTGGGAAAAGACTAAAGGCAAACTGAAATAAAGATGGAAGTAAGCAAACATATAACAGATCTAGTTGTAAACGGTGTTTCAATGTTTAGAAACAAGGCCTAGGGATCATACTTTTACTAGTGAACACTCTCATATAAATATATTATCTTCATGATACTACTTTTAACTACTCTCCGGTTGGACACTCTAATCGATGATAGGGTTATAACAGCACACCTCAAAGTTCGCTTTCCGTATCTAGATAACCCCACACTCTCACCTTAAGTACTAGATGGTTCAAACAAACACCAAAATTTTATAGAGACATCCAACTCCAAATATAACTCATAACAAGTATTTGTAATTTATAGCCTAAGTGCCATCATGATGTGCACACTGTCAATTTCACACACATGGAGAGAACAGAGATCTATTAAAGCACCTGAGTAGCAAGGTAGATCTACTTGATTACAAAGCTCATGATCACAATATGATCATGCATAGAGAGAGACATGAACACATAGTACCGGTAGAACCCTTAGCCTCGAGAGAGAACTACTCTGTCCTCATCATGGGAGTCAGCAACGGCGATGGAGATGGTGGTGGAGATCGATGGAGATGGCTCCGGGGGCAATTTCCCGTCCCGACAGGGTGCCGGAACAGAGACTTTATGTCTCCCGAATCTCCCTTTCGGTGGCGGCAGCGCTGCGGAACTTTTCGTGGATTTCTGGTTGGACGATTTAGGGTTTATGCATCGGGAGGCTTCTTATAGGCGAAAAGGCAAGGTCGGTGGGCGGCCAAGGGACCCCCACCACCTGATGGTGCGGCCAGGGCTAGCCCGCGCCACCCTATGGTGTGGCCGCCCTGTGGCGCGTCTCCGTCTCGTCTTCTGGCTCCGTGAGTCTTCCGGTAAAATATCGACTTTGGCTTTTGTCCGGTCCAATTTCGAGAATATTCATTTTTTGACTTTTTAGAACCAAAAACAGCAAAAAAAAACAGGCAACTGGCACTGTAGCATCTTGTTAATAGGTTAGTCCAAGAAATCATATGAAAAGTACGCCAAAGTGTAGACAAAACATAAGAAAGTAAATAAAATCAAGCATGAAACAACAAAAATTATGGATACGTTAGCAACGTATCAAGAGACCATGTGTAAACATTACTTTAATTAATAAATTGTCCATCTTCCAAAAAATCTAGACATAGAAACTAATGTATGTACTAGCGTGTATAATTTAGACATGAAATTATATTAACAAAATATGATAAATAATCATGCACATCCGTATGAAGCGAGCTTCGATGTATATTAGCATAAATTAAAATAATAGTACAACAATTTACTACTCCCTCATTTCCGAAATAGTGACTTGGATTTCTCTAGATTCTCATGTATCTAGACAGGTTTTAGTGTATAGATACATCTGAATCTAGATACAGCCAAGTCAATTATTTCTGAACGGAGGGAGTACTTCGCGGAACATAAGTAAGAGCATCTCTAGCTTTTGCCGCCGCGCTAAAAAAACGTTGTTTTACAGCGCGGGAGCGTGTGCGCGCCTCTAGTAGACGCGGGAAAAATGTGCGCGCGCTGTAAATTTTCCCGCGCGGGGGCCACTGCGCTATCACGGGCGTCAAATTTGCTAAGCCGCTTGCACCGCACGCTATAAACAGATCCACGCTCCCAGCCAACCTTCAGTGAAACTTCCGCACATGCCTATCCATATCCATAGTTCGTTCCCCATCCCCACCGCGCGCCTGGTTTGGTTCGGTTGGCCGCCCACAGCGCGCCCATGCCACCGCTCCGCCGACAACGAGATGTTGCCCCGCCGCTCAAGCTTCGAGTACCGTGGCGTGCGCTTGCGCCCGACGGGCACCTAATACGACGAGATACGAACCGGCAACGAGAGCATCGGCCTCGGCACGTTTTCGAGACGGCACACGAGGCAGCGCGCGCGTACGACGCGGTGGCCTGACGGCTCTGGCGCCCGCGCAACTCCATGAACTTCCATGACGTGTGGACGTGAGAGCAAGCTAAGGCGCTCGCACTGTCGCCTCACATCGTCAAGGAGGAGCGGCACCGCCAGCGCGCGCTGGAGCACAACCTCCTCATCGCCAAGCCGGACGAGCGCATCCGTACCGAGTGGGCGCAGTGATTCCCGAAATACATGCCGTCGGACGCAAGTTCAACATCAACAAGAAGGAAGAGCGGAAGGCCACAAAGAAGCAGGACCGCCTCGCGCGGAGGGCCGCCAAGGCAGTGAAGCGGGCCTTCATCAGAGCGCACATGGACGGTCCATCGACCATCTCCGACGATGACACCCGTTGGGGTACGGTGATTACTGGTCGTCGACTCCGGTGTCATCCACAACACCGGACTCCTCTGATTTTGAGTTCTAGATAGTTTAGTTCGTAATCTGGACTAGCTTTAGTTCGTAATATGCACTAGTTCTATGTAATATATGCACTACATTTTCAGCTCTATCTAATATATGCATTATCCATATTTTCAATTCTATTTTAGCATTTTTTTTAGATCTTTTCGGTGTGTTATTCCTATCAAATAGATGTTTGTGGTGCTGCCAAATGGCGCTTCCGGTGGGGTGCATTTTTGTAGCCAGCGCGCCGCATTTTAGCGATTCTGGTGAAGATCGCGCTGCCGTCGCGCGCTCTATCCTAGCGCAATGCGCGCTGCAAATCAGTTTTCGCGCCGGAAACCGCTGGAGATGCTCTAAGTTTTATGCTCCAAGACCTGCGAGGAGTTTTTAATATTTTAGCTAAATATTAGATCATGGTACATTGACATCGGTTTAACGTACACTCCCCATACCACAAACTACTCCACAACCGAGACGTTGCAGACAGTCATGGCCGGGTTCTTAAGATCTGCTCTACCAAAAAAAAAAATGTTGTTACCCAGGTAGGACTAACTCTCATCTTTTGCTGTAGCCGCTGGCGAGGCATAAATGTACGTCTTCTTATCGATGTTTCTTTCTCTTGTCATTCTCCAAAAGCAAGAAAAAAAAACCCAAATTTTCGGAAGCATCACTGTTGCCAAATAAAAACGTCACATGCATGGTTACTACGGCAGACCCAAAATAGGTGGTCACAACCAACTTCAGATTTGACGATCAGGGTCCATGAGTACATGCCTTGGCTAGTTAAGTTCCCCGCTTGCACCTCAAACAAATCTCTCTCAGCGGTGACCGAATGTGATCGTGACGCAACCCATCGCCGTCATGCCATACTGTCACGACGCAAGTTGCGACTGCCCCGGGCCATTTTTGTTCCTTCGCGTCGCTGTAAACTGCTCCCAAGATCGGCATCTATCCCGATCCGGTCACCATGAGGGGAGGCGATGACTGGGGAAGGTAACACAGATATTTGGCATGCACTTGCACTCACTTAATGTACTGGAGACGTACCGTTCTGTCCGATGGTACAGTTAGTTATGGGTGTCACGTCGATCGAGTCACATTTCATCCGAATCTAGACAAATCGAAATCAATTAATTTGGATCGGAGGGAGTAGAAAATACGGGTTTAGTAGGCTGCATCTCCCTGTCGATCATATACAATGCTATGCTAGACTGCTAGTTTTGCGTGTTCGCTTTCGAAAGTTATGGTCCTCCAGGCGGGATCAACCGTGAGCTTTGTGCGCTCGGTCAGTTGCATTGCACCAAAAAAATCTTGCGATATTTCGACGGTCAGAAGCGTGTGTATGTGCTTTCTCTAGCGCAAAAGAGTGTTGAGGTGCTGAATTTACTTCTTAGTCCGTTCTTTTAAAAACAGCTGTAAAAACTAGCATATTTATACTGAACTAACATGATGGCCCTCCCAAATGCGAGGGCACCAACTTTTTAGAGAGTAGAAACGGTTTGGAACATGTAGTTATAATTTCATGAATATAACATGTTTGACAATAAATGAGACGACCGTAGGACTATAAAAATGTTATGGTAAATAAATTATCACATATGCAAGCTTGGTGTTTGGTTCTTCCTTAAAATTACTTATGCAGGTACAAAACGTGAACCCTTGTAGATTTCAACACAGTCTCCATGGTGGAAGTTTTACATTATGTTGTATATTAATATGATCCTAAAATATATCAATCCATTATATACTAAAAGCAATATAAGAGTGTTTTTCAAGACACCACGTCAATCCACATGTACTGAAATTATTTGATGCATCCATCTCAGTTACAACGGGTAAGATTTAAAACTATAAAACATTATGCAATCTATAATATTGTACAACTTGTCACGTGGAAAAGGACTTTTAGTGAGTCCGTGAAAATAACAAACATGGTGGCTAACTGATCCTGATTGACCGATTGGATGTCCTGGACTAACAGGACTCCTGCTGAAGAGCTACATGAACATTTAGGAAATTTGGTTAGTCATGCAATCTATTTGGCACGAGTTCATACAATTACTATAGCGAAAGTTAGAGAGGTGGATTACTTTCTTGAAGCCGAGATCCATATTGACTTTATAGAAAAAATTTAGTTATTTAATCAAAGGGAACTCGATTAATCTCTCCTCAGCTGCTATTGTCTGTAAGTGATTAATTTATTTATATAATTAAGTCTCTATCTCAGCTGTTCAATTTATTGTCGGTAAATATCTTCACTATATCCTTTTGTACGCTATTATGCAGAATGAAGATTCTGGAATGTAAAAGAAAGACAATCTATTGCATTGAGTTCATTGACCCAAATCGAGTTAATTCTGCTATGCTACAGATGAATCCCGTGGACATGGAGCGTAACTTGCTAAGGTTTATCAAGAATCAGCATTACTGTAAGGAAATACTATTTCCTTACAACTTCAGGTGAGAGTGTTACTGTCTTTTACACATTAACTTTTGCTTACACGATGTTAAATGTAACTGATGAGTTACTGACGTATATAAACCCTGCGCAGGTTTCACTAGATTTTGCTAAGCATTGCCGTTGACAGTGGAAGAGGTTAAATCATGGACCCATTAAAGAAAAACATGAAAGAGTATCATGACATGCTTAATATGCTCCAGAAGTAATTTGAATCATTATCGCACTATATCGGTTCCTTTCGTTTATTTTCTGAGATATCAAGTAATTATTAACTCATTCATTTATTTTCTTTGCCAGGCGGTATTTGGAAACGGTTCAAGAATGTGGTTAGCGGTCAATGGTATGAGAAGCTGAGTTTTATTCCGGTCCAGGTAAGTAGTACGAGTTAGATCCGCATCTCTTTAATTCTAGTTTTAATACACTTATCATGCTTGATTATTATATGATTGAATTATATTCTTGTAAAGGGCGCGACGCAGTCACGAGGGACTAATTTATGTGGATACTACATGAGGGTTTAACTCATCAATGCCCATTATTATGGACTTGGGTTTTGGAGAAGGAGGGAGGGCTGGAGACATCTATCGGCTAGCAAACAAACACACAGGGGACAAAAGATTTACCCAGGTTCAGACCTCGTAGAGGTCCCTACTCCTGCTTGTCTGCTCGTGAAATTATCGAAGGAGTCGAAAGTTACAATGGGGCGCAGATGCAATCTTGCGAGGGTTGTGGAAACTAGGGTTGCGTGTGTCCTTCTCGTCGCCCCCTCCTAGCCTTTATATAGATAGGCTAGGTCTCGGGTAGCAAGTCGAGTCGGTTACAAATTAGGGTTTTCCCTTTCAAACTTTCTATCTTTAGCTTCTTCTTGTCCTTCAAGCAATCAAGAGTCTGCAGGTTACTCGAGTCCTTTCATCTGGGCCTTGGCGACACCGTGGGCCTGTACGTATTTAGACCGTATATATCAAACTCGAGTACCTGTAGAGTATACCCATGTCAGTAGCCCCCGAGTATCTAATGGAATCGCAGATTCGACTGGGTACTTTTTGAAGTCTTCGAGTGCCTGAATGAGTACATTTTTGACTGCTTTCATTTATGTCATAGGGATTGTTGATATACGTGCCTGATATAGCCGAAGTATCGGTATCAGTTAACCACCTTAGAGTGAAACAACGCAATCTATTCGAACTCGAGTCCCCGGACTCGAATCCGGAAAAGTGCTGGCGTAATTCGATTCAGGCCGCGGAGGACTTACAGGAGTCGAATTCCAGTTACATGGGTGTGAGCACTTGACGCGTCCGTCAAGGCATGTTCATCGTGCCTGCATGCACGGATATTTTTCTGGTAGTACGCAGTTAAATGCGTTGCCAGGCCTTATTCAGGTCTTACCTTCACGCTGTAAGCGTGGCATCCGAATTTTATCATCGCGGAGACGATTCGGGCGACCTAAGAGATGTAGTCTCTTTGTAGGGAAAATTATGAGGCGGTGTCGCCATGATCTGCGAGTGCGGATGTTATCAACACACAGTTTTTGCGCAAATATTCATAGGGTGCGCGGCCAGCGCTCCCTATGGGAGTAGCCCCCGAGTGCCTGGTTGAGTCGAAGACTCAGGCAGGGACTAAAGAATCTGCTTGTTTGTTTCAGTCAAAGACTCAGGCAAAGACTAAAACACATTTGCGACTGCTGTCGTTTTCTGCTTGCTTGTTTCAGTCGAAATTGTTTCCGGCGCTCCCTATGGGAGCAACCCATGTCCATAGTCGAACCGTGTTTCGAGTGATTGGTTTTTGAATTTGATTGCCTATATCCCTGCAATAAGAAAAGAAAAATCGTATGGTGCGCGGCCAGCGCTCCCTATGGGAGTAGCCCCCGAGTGCTTGGTAGAGTCGAAGACTCCAGCATGGACTAAAATAGTCGAAGTTTTCCGCTATGTAGCTGTTGATGACGTCAGTGCTGACGCTTGCATGACCTCAGTTGCCCGCGTGAGCGATTTTGACGGGACGTGACGAGCGGTGGGTCCCACTTTCTAACTTTGATTTGACTGGGCGTGCGTAATCTTATTATTAACTGTGCCTCCTCGATTTCCGCGCGTAATGGGAGCAGTGGAGGAACGGTTCGCGCTTCCTCTTCTCCACGTGTCGAACACGATGCGTGCTACGCGCCCAGTAGGGTTTTTGTGAGTCGTTGGATTGCATCTCCTAGGGGTTAAGTAGCGGCGCTACGGCGGTAATTTTCCATCTACACTCTTTTCTTCCTCACTGCCATCGCCATTGCTGCTGCTCATCTGCTTTTCCCTGCGCTCATCTCCTCCTCAACTCTGGACCATCTCCGCTCATTTCCAAGTTATTTTCTGCATTCTCATCGCCGCCGCGCAATGGGAAAGAAGAAAGGAGGCGCAGCCGCTGAATCCGCGGCCACCGTCGCTGTGACGAAGAAGAAGGGTGGCCCCGCTGCTGCGGGCACCAGTGCCGCCGCCGGCGGGAAAAAGAAGGTCGCGGGCACTCGCGTGACCAATGGTGCGTGGCGCCCCTCTATCATCAAGGCGTCGGATCTCCATCTTCTTCGCCAAGACGGAGTTATTTTTGCAGCAGTCGCCGATGCGCGTGTCCCCAGCGGTGAGACCATTCCTGTGCCTCCCGCCAGTTCTCGAGTGATGTTTTTTGCATTCGTCATTCGCGGCCTTTCTTTGCCTCTCCATCCCTTTCTTAGGGGTCTCCTTTGTTTCTACGGGCTCCAGCTCCATCAGCTGTCCCCAAACTCGATTCTTCACATCTCTTGTTTTATCACTCTTTGCGAGTGCTGGCTCGGAATCGAGCCGCATTTTGGCCTTTTCAAACGCTTATTTAAGCTGAAGCGTCAGTCCGCATCTGGCTCTCTAGTTTACGACGTAGGTGGTTATGGAATCCATGTCGACCCGTCCGCCACCTATTTCGACATCAAGCTCGCCAAGTCCGTCCAGGGATGGAGGGACAAATGGTTCTATGTTCGCGACCAGAAGGCCAAGGACGAGCACTTTGGACTAGCGCCTTTCGATCCCGCGACTCCCTGCAAGAAGATGCATTCTTGGAAGAACGTGATCATGCCTTCCGAACTCGCGGAGACAGACGTGCTATATCAACCCGTCTGCGACCTCGAGAGTCGCATATGCGCAGAAGAGGGAGGTTGCGCCCTTGTCAGGACTTGGCTGCGTCATCGCGTCCAGCCTCTCCAGGACAGAGTCCATCCCATGTTTCAATGGGGTGGCGCTAATGATGCCACTCGTGTGTCTGCCGATGGCATGTCCGCGAGTGAGGTAGATAAGAGGGTGCGACTGGTTACGAAGTACACCTTCAAGGATGTGCTTCCGAATGAGCCGGTCATTCCTCCTTTCGATGCTTCGAATCCTCCTCCTGAGGTACAGTTGTGCTACGCGGTAGCTTACTTTCACGATTGCTTTTTCTGTTTGCTGATCTTCACTGTCTGTATGCAGGATTGGGCGGTGTCGCCTTGTATGCCTCCTCTCCCTGAGGGTATTATTCCTCGCGAAGCTTTGGAAGAGGACGAGTCTGAGTCGACTATCCCTTCTGATGTAGAAGAGGAAGACCCCGAGTCCGAGAGCCCGGATACTCGCAAGCGCTCGCGCAGCGAGGACTCCGATGCGTTGACTCCTTCGACTCCAGAAGGCACAGCTGCTGGTGCGGAGTCACCAATTCCCGCCATTCCTGTGAGGGCTGTGGCACCATCTTCTCACAAGAAGATGCGATTGCCGAAGGAGTCTTCGTCAGAGTCGGCGGAGGCCATGTTTAATCTTGACAGTAAATTTGCGAGTTCACTAGTTCTTTTCTGTTTTATTCTTGTTGGCTTTGCCTTGGAGTTTTCCTTTTCTCAATGTGAATTTGGTCTTGTAGCCAAGAGGCATCGTCATCTTCTGGCGACGTCGAGTTTGTGAAGGAATCTGGAGTCGCAACCTCAAGGGCCAAAGTAGAGGTCGAGCGCGCTCCTTCTCCTCCGGCGGCGGCCCACTCCGGGCACAATTCTTCGAGCTCTCCTCACGTAGGGGAGCATCGAATATTGCTCGGATGACGGTTCAACAAACTTCTTCGGAGTCGCTAGAGGACCATGTAAGTATATCTTTCCTTCTTTTTTAGTGTGGCAGTCGACGCCTTCTATTGCCCTCTTCTGACTCCTTGTTTTGTGTGACAGCTCCTTGTAAAGGAAGCTGCGCAAGTGGCAGAGCAGGTGATGGCGATGGGTCGCCAGCATGCCATGCTAGAGACGCGTCACCGCGTGGTCGAAAGTGAGTGCTTCTACACTTTATCTTTTCGTCTTCTCTCTGTTTTGGTGTAATCGACTGATAGCCAATTATTGACTGCCATGTAGCTGAGCATAATGTTTTACTGCACGACGTCGCCACGTTGGAGAAGACATTAGCCGTAGCTATGAAGGGGCGCGACGAGGCAATCGCTGCTCGTGATGATGCCCAGAAGCACGAAGAGGATCTGCGCGCCTCCTTTGTGGCCAGGGAAAAGTTGTTCGAAGAGCAACTATTCTCAGTCGCCAAGGCCCTCTCAGGTACCTTTATTGGTAGATATTTTATTGATGTTCCTATCTACATCTAGAGTTTTGCTGGTGGCACTAGAAGTTTGATCCATGTGTGTATTTTCGGTGTAGATGCTAGCGACTTGAATTTTGACCCGCAGGCCCTTCGTCGTGATGACGCTCTGGCCGGCGCGGTATCTGCGGTCGAGGACCGAAGCGCCGCCATCCAAGATACATTGTCCAAGGCCAAGGTCGCCCTTAGTCACCTCCGAGAGGAGTTGATGCCGAAGGCGGAGCTTTTCGATAATATGGACAAGCTGGTGGAGTCACTCGCCGGGGGTGTGCCTGCTACTTACAAGAACTCCCTCCGGGCGGCTGGTGCGACGATGTCACTCGCCATGGTGCAAGCCCACGGAGTCAAGATAGATCCCTCTACGGTGTCGAAGGCGATGCCTGTTGGAGCGGATGGTCAGCAGGTAGTCTTCGCTCCCTTTGCGACTGCTTGTGCCAAATATGGCCATTCCTTGATAAATAGTGTTGCCAAGTATTCGGATGAGCTCCAACGTGCGAAGAAGGCGGCGAAAGCTTCGGCCTCAAGGGCCGGCGGAAAGTCAGTGGCATCTGATACTGCCACGGACTTGATGAAGCCCCCGAAGCCGTCGAAGTCGAAGAAGCCAGCTGCTCCGTAGTTAGCTTGTTGTAATAATTGATCAGTTGCCTTTTTAGCCTAAGGACGTGCCTGCTGGCGAGTGTGTTTGTAAACACTTATGCTTATCTTGAATGCATCTGTTCCCCTTGCCTTTGTGTTAATTTGGTCGCCTTAATTGCCTTTGTCTTGACTTGTGGTAGGGTGCATCGAGTGGTCCTGTGGCGGGAAACCAGGATTCGCAATGTCTTGATGAGACAGTGGCACCGCCGCGCTCCAGGGTAGAGGAGTTGTCCTTGCTGTCGCGACTTCGTGATCGCGTGAAGGAACTGGAGCATGAGTTGCCCCTGATCCGTGGTAACGCAGACGTGTGGAAGTCAAAGGCGGAAAAATCCGCCGCCCGCGAGCAATATCTGCTTGGCGAGGTGACGCAGTTGGGCGACCAGTTTAAGTGTTAGTTTGCTCGTCCTCATCTTTTCCTTTGTAGTTAGTCGCAATGGTACGTTGTACTCATGCTGTTGATGCTGCTTCGTGTAGTTGTTAGCGCACGCCATCCGCAGGAGGAGAGGGATAGGATTGCCATCCGCCTTCATGATCTCACCCAGGAGCAACTGCAAGAGATTGGATACTTCTGGGTAGATCATGATCGTGCGACTGCATTGGCGACCCTGCAGGATCGCGCTTCGCGAGTGCTGCTCTTCCTGAAGAAGTCGCAGTCGTGTTTGAAGAACATCTATTGGGCGATGTTCCCGTTGGATGACACTCCATCAAGCCTGTTGGCTCTTCCGGCCAAGTTTCAAGATATGTCCGATGTTCGTGAGTGCGTGAAGCAGCAGTTGGTGGCTGGTGCCAAGGTTGCCCTCTCTATGGTGTGATTGCACAGGCCTGTCGTGGATGTCGCCGCCATTGCTTCCGGTCCGCCAGCGCCGCCAGCCGGATCTGCTTGGAATATGGTGCCGCACTATCAGGCGATGGACCGTCCAGCAGAGGAGATTGTCGACTTCTTCGAGGAACAAACCAATGTTCTTCTGTTGCAGCAGTAGCCATATTTGTATCCTGCACATAAGTGTATTTGTGTTGTAAAGTTCATGTATAGGTTGTAGATATTTTATTGCTGAATGTGTATAAACAGCTTTGTTGGCGTGAGGTGCGTTGCACTATGCGAGTCCTTTTTGTTAGCCTGGCCATCCCTTTGTCAACCTGCCAGGTGCGTTGCAGCTGGGTTGAGTTTGCGTTAAGGGGTTTGATTGATGTGCCAGCTACTCAGGATATCGCGTTTATTGGTTTGAAGAACAGATGTATGTAGGGTGGCGTAGCCCCCGAGTATAAAATTGATAGAAGTGAAAAGAAAAAACACAGAGTTTTGGGGCACTTAGCTTTTATTTATTTGAAGAACAGTACGAGGTACAGTGTGTGGCTAAGTAGCCTTGGCTGAGTAGCCTTATTTGCGATGTAAAAGTAAAAAGCGGCTAGGGGTAGAAGCGTCGCAGTTGTGCTACGTTCCAAGGGTTGGAGTTTGCGACTCCTGTCTCTAAATATTGAAGGCGATAGGCGCCACCTGGGATTACTTCTGTAATCATGTACGGTCCTTCCTAGGGGGACTCAAGCTTGAGATGCCCCTGCTGCTTCAGTCGCAAGACCAGGTCACCTTCGACGAAGGATCTGGGGCGAAGCCTTCTACTGTGGTAGTTGCGCAGGTTCTGCTGGTAGATCGTGGATCTTTCTGCGGCGATTTCTCTTGCCTCGTCAAGGAGGTCGACGGAGTCTTCGAGTGCAAGAGATGACTTTTGTTCGCTGTAAGCGACTACGCGCGGCGCCTTGTACCGAACTTCGGCGGGTAGTACTGCTTCTGCTCCGTGCACCATAAAGAATGGCGTGTAGCCCGTGGCGCTGTTTGGAGTTGTTCGTAGGCTCTAGAGTACGGATTGGAGCTCATCTGGCCAGCAACCCGCGGCCTGCTCGAGTGGTCGAAGGAGTCGCTTCTTGATGCCACTGCAGACGAGCCCGTTTGCTTTTTCCATCTGACCGTTGGTCTACGGATGCGCGACTGAGGCGTAACTGATGTTGATCCCCGGGTTTCCGCAGAATTCTTGGAACTCTTTGGATGTGAAGTTCCTCCCGTTGTCAGTGATGATGCTGTGCGGCACGCCGAAGCGGTAGACGATGGACTCGAAGAACTTGACCGCGTTGTGCCCTGATTGCTTGGTCACTGGCATGGCCTCAATCCACTTGGTGAACTTGTCGACTGCGACCAAGAGGTAGACGTAGCCTCCTTGCGAGGACCTTGGGAGCTTGCCCACCATGTCGAGCCCCCATTGTGCGAAGGGCCAGGCCAATGGAATAGGCCATAGTTCTGCGCCTGGTGTGTGTGGCTTGTCCGCGAATCGCTGACAAGCGTTGCACTTTTGGACTATGTCCTTGGCATCGCGCATGGCCGTGGGCCAGTAAAATCCAGCTCGTAGAGCTTTGGCAACGAGGGCGCGACTGCCGGCATGGTGCCCGCAGGTCCCTTCATGGATGTCGAGGAGGACTGCTCTTCCATCGGCCAGGGAGACGCATCGTTGTAACACGCCTGTGATGCTGCGTTTATACAGTTCGCCATTGATAACGGCGAATGCTTTTGAGCGTCGCGCGATGTGCCGTGCGTCTGTCGGGTCGTCCGGTAGGCGCTTGCTGAGGAGGTACGTAATGTACAGCTGCGTCCAGGATTGTTCGATCATCATGACGCTCATTGGTCCCTCGAGTCCTGTGTCTAGATCCAAGTCATCGAGTGCCATTGGCTCATTGGGTGGCGTAACCCCCGAGTCCGTTGCTGCGCTTGTTTTCTTCTTTGTGGCCTTTGGCTTGATGGAGCGTTCGCAGATGCGCTCGAGAAATACCCCAGGTGGTATGGGGGCGCAGGTAGAGCCTATGTTGGCGAGTGCGTTCGCCTCCTTGTTGCTTTCGCGACCTACATGTTGCAACTCGCAACCATCGAAGTCTCCCTCGAGTGTATCGTAGAGGTCGCGGTATGCGATCATGTTGTCATTCAGTGCGTCGCACTCGTGCATTGTTTGGTTGATGACCAGCTTGGAGTCGCCATATATGATGAGCCTCTTTGCGCTGCAGGCTTTTGCCATCCTCATCCCGTGCAACCGGGCCTCTTATTCAGCCTCGTTGTTTGAGGCTGTGAACTGCATTCGCAGGATGTATTTCAGCTTGTCCCCTTGAGGTGATGTCAGTATGACACCTGCTCCTGCTCCATATTTCCGCTTGGATCCATCGAAGTGCATTGTCCAGAGGTAGGACATATCTGGCTTGTCCGGGAGTTGCTTTTCCATCCAATGCACGAGGAAGTCAGGGAGAACTTGCGACTTGATTGCGTCGCGCTTTTCGTATGTGATGTCTCGTGGAGACAGTTCGATTCCCCAAAGCGCGACTCGTCCCGTGGCGTCGGGGTTATTGAGGATATGTCCCAATGGGGCGTCGCTGACTATCACGATTGGGTGTTCCTAGAAATAATGGCACAGTCGCCGGGTGGTCATGAAGACGCCGTACGCCAGCTTCTGGTAGTGCGGGTACCGCTATTTTGTTGGCGTGAGGACCTCGCTGAGGTAGTATACCGGGCGTTGTACGCCATGGACCTTGTTTTCCTCGGCCCGCTCGACGACGAGCACTGTACTAACCACTTGGTTGGTAGCGGAGATGTACAGCAGTAGTGGTTCCCTTTCTCGTGGAGTCACCAGTACTGCCGAGGTGGATAGCAGGCGCTTAAGATCTTCAAATGCTTCTTGCGCTTCATTGGTCCACTCGAATTTGTTAGCTTTGCGGAGGAGCTGATCGAAGGGCAGTGCCTTTTCTCCCATTCGACTGATAAATCGACTGAGGGCCGCGATTCGTCCGGCTAGTTGTTGGACGCCTCTTATGTTCTTTGGCTTCTCCATGGCCAGTATGACCTTTAGCTTTTTCGGTTTTGCCTCAATCCCTCTCGCGGAGATGAGATACCCGAGCAGCTGCCCAGATGGTACGCCGAAGGCGCATTTGTCCGGATTGAGCTTAATCCGGTAACGATCGAGATTGGCCAATGTTTCACGCAAGTCGTCGATTAGAGAGGCTTCCTCCTTGGTTTTGATTACTATGTCGTTGACATAGACTTGGATGTTGCGACCCAGTTGCTCCTTGAGGCAAGCCTGCATGCACCGCAGGTAGGTGGCTCCCGCGTTTTTTAGCCCAAAGGGCATTGTGTTGTAGCAGAACACACCGAAGGACGTTGTAAACGCGGTCTTCTCCTGGTCTTCCTCCTTCATTCGAATTTGGTTATAGCCTGAGTAGGCATCGAGGAAGCAGAGGCGCTCGCATCCAGCGGTGGAGTCGATGATTTGATCGATCCGTGGTAGCGGGAAGTGATCTTTTGGGTAGTGCTTGTTTAAAGAAGTGAAGTCCACGCACATCCGTAGGATATCCGTGTCCTTTTTTGGCACCAGCACCGTATTGGCAAGCCAAGTGCTTTCCTTGATCTCGCGTATGAATTTGGCCTCGAGGAGTCGGTTGATCTCCATTCCGACTGCCTGCGCTCGTGGCTCAGACAGTCGCCTGATTGTTTGCTTGACTGGCCTTGCATCGGGATTGACGTTGAGTGCGTGCTCGGCGAATTCCCTAGGAACTCCTGGCATGTCCGCGGGACACCAGGCAAAAATTTCCCAGTGCTCACGGAGGAATTCGACGAGCGCGAGTTCCTATGCGGGACTCAAGTTGTTGGCGATGAGGGCCGTTTTGGCGGGATCTGACGGATGGACCTGCACCTTCTTTGTGTGCACAGATGAGTCGAAGGAGAGATCAGGTGAGCTTGGCCTACTCAGGGGAGGCAGACTGTTGTCTGTCGCTTCCTTCAATCGCGCGAGCTCCTCCTGCATGCCGAAGGACTGGGAGATTCTGTTGAATTCCCTGTCGCAATTGTTAGATCACTCAAAGCTCTTGTTGATCGTGATGACACCGTTGGGACCTGGCATTTTCATCTGCAGGTAGGCGTAGTGGGGTACCGCCATGAACCTAGCGAACGCGACGCGTCCGAGGATGCAGTGGTATTGTGAGGGCCAGTTGACGACCTCAAAGTCGATGCGCTCACGCCGGAAGTTCCTTGGCGTGCCGAATATGACGTCGAGGTTGATTTTTCCCAGAGGGTATACGCCTTTCCCTGGGACGGTGCCGTGGAATGTTGTGTCCGATGCCTCCAAGCAGGTTAGCAGGATCCTCATTGCTCGCAAGGTGCTCGCGAATATGAGGTTGATGCCGCTTCCGCCATCCATGAAGACGCGACTCATGTCGAAGCCTCCAATTTGTGCCTCGAGTACGAGGGGGCAATGACCTGGGCGAGGTACTTGAGGCGGGTGGTCGCGTTTATCGAAGGTAATGCACGACTCACTGCCACTGAGGTACTCAGTGGTGGATGGTGGCGAGTGTGTGGCCAAGTTGACTTGGCGAGTGATGGCTTTCTGCACCCTGTTGGAGGGGCGCCCCTTTTGGATCATCATGGTACCCATGGCCCGTGGATACGGTTCTCCTCCGTGGTGCTAGTCCGGTGCAGCTCCGTTCGGGGGTGGCCCAGGTGGTGGTGGCGGTGCGCCATGTGCCACGACGCCTGGAGCGGCTCCGTAGCCTATTTTCACTACGTTGCGGTTCATCCGAACCAATCCCTCGTGTAGCTTGAGGAACTCGCGGCAGTCCTTGAGGAGGTGGCTGGACTTTCTCTTGCCATCATGCTTGTCAATGTAGAAGTGTACCGTGCATGGCCCGGACAGTTTGTCCTCGATGGAGGTCGCGGGTGCCTCGTCGCGAGTGCGGCGTTGCCACACTTGCGTGGTTTTCCCGGAGTCGCGGTATCCGCCGCTGCGGTATCCGCTGTTGCGGTTGTCGTCGCGCCTATCAGCGTAGCCGGCTGCGACCATGTTGACGTCGTCGCGATCGTCGTAGATGCGCATGCGACGCTTGCCCCGGCGGTCACGTCTGTGTTCGAGTTCCGCCTCCTCGTCGGAGTGAGCGCGGTTTTTCACCGAATCTTCTCCATCGGCCCACCGATTCGCGATCTCCATCAGGTGGTTGATGGTCTGGGGCTTCGAGCGGCCCAGCTCCTCCCTGAGCTCTAGGCGGCGGACGCCACCGTTGAATGCATCAATCGCGCGGTCCTCCGAGATGTTTTCCGTGGAGTTCTTGATGATGGACCACCTTTGGATGTATGAGCGCAGCGATTCGCTAGATCTTTGCTGGCAGCATCCCAGTTCTTCGATTGATGCGGGCCGTTTGTACGTGCCCTTAAAGTTGCGCACGAAGCTGTAAACCAGCTCATCCCAACTGCGAATGGATCCACGTGGGAGGTTATTGAGCAATGCTTGGGCGGCGCCCTGCAGCTGTAGCTGCAAACATTGCATGGCAGTACTTCGACTGCCTCCGTGGAGCCTGACGGAGGAGATGTGATCCTCTAGCCAGATTTTAGGGTCTTGTAGACCGTCGAATTTCGGATTCTCCGACGGGAGTTTAAACCCTTTAGGCATTCGCTTCTGCCTAATGGATCTGCTGAAGCATCTGGCGCTGTAGAGCTCCCCATCTTCCTCTTCCGAGTCAGTCGACCGAGCACGTCATGCCCTTGACTTGTTGATCTTGCGTTGCGTGAGGTTGTTGCGCGCATCGTAGTCGCGATCGTGTCGCCGTGAGCAACAGCATCGAGACAGGTCGTGACTGTCATAGCTGGATGAGGGCGAGGAATAGCGCTTTGCCCTTTTTTGGGTCTGGTACCGGCTCCTTGTTGAGGGCGGCCTCGATTAGCTCCAAAACCGCGATCGTGGATCGGTGCATGGCAGTTCGGGGATCTCCAGCTGGTGGCTGGTTATTGAGGAGGTACATGATGGCTGCTGTCACTGCAGCCTGCGGCGTCCTGGGAACCACGTTGCCTCTCGTGTCGACTGTCATAGAGCCGAAGTCAAGGACTTTCGCGGCCTCTATGCGTTCTTGCTCGGTGAGGTGAGCCATCCGCGACTGCCTCTTCTTGGCGAGGTACTCATTGCCTCTAGAGGAGGATCCTCCGTAGGAGGAGAGCCCAGCGCGACGAAGACTTGACTCGTCCGCTGCCTTTTTACGCGCCTCAAGTTGCGCGATTACTTGTTTTTGGCGCTTGAATTCTTCTTTTAGGAGCCAGTGGTAGCCCATCAGCAGTTCCTGCGGGGACCCAAGGGGTAGAGGTGCACCTCGTAGGGCTTCGCGGCAGCGCTCCCACTCTTGCTCGTTGAGCCTGATTACGACGCGTTCGCCGGTTTGCTCATTGATTATGCTGGGAGGTTCGACTGCTTCCCCGTTGGCGCCGTTACCGCCGTTGCCACCGTTGGGTGGATCGGTGCCATTGCCGGTGTTACCGCCATTGCCGCGATTGGCGGAGGTATCGCCTGCGTTAATGACGGCGCACATGAAGTGATTGGGGAAGCTGTTGCTTCCACAACTTTCAAATTCGGAACCGTAGGTTCCATCTTCTGTGGCCAGATCGCTCAGATCGGAGTCGCGACTGTTGTCGCTGATCATGTTCTCGACTGCCACCGGAGTGTTGAGCTCGCTGAGGGTGCCGATTGATGGAGGGAACCACGATGCCGGGGAAATCGCTGGTGCTGTCGGCTGATCGGGCATGCGAAGCGTGCCCATCTGGCCAACTTGGAAGCGGAAGCTCCCAATCGCCAGACTGATTCCGTCGCCCACGGATTCGAAGGATGCGCGAGTGGCGGGCGTGTGGACGGTGAAGTCAAACGCGCCGAAGAGCTAGCAAATCTCCGCTGTTGCGGAGTTGTAGATCGCAGTCGATGGAGCCGAAGAAGCCGCAGCATCAGCACTCCCAGTTCCCACAGACGGCGCCAATTGACGAGGGTTTAACTCATCAATGCCCATTGTTATGGACTTGGGTTTTGGAGAAGGAGGGAGCGCCGGAGACATCTATCGGCTAGCAAACAAGCACACAGGGGACAAAAGATTTACCCAGGTTCAGGCCTCGTAAAGGTCCCTATTCCTGCTTGTCTGCTCGTGGAATTATCGAAGGAGTCAAAAGTTACAATGGTGCGCAGATGCAATCTGGCGAGGGTTGTGGAAACTAGGGTTGCGTGTGTCCTTCTCGCCGCCCCCTCCTAACCTTTATATAGATAGGCTAGGTCTCGGATAGCAGGTCGAGTCGGTTACAAGTTAGGGTTTTCCCCTTCAAACTTTCTATCTTTAGCTTCTTCTTGTCCTTCAAGCAATCAAGAGTCCACAGGTTACTCGAGTCCTTTCATATGGGCATTGGCGACACCGTGGACCTGTACGTATTTAGACCGTATATACCAAGCTCGAGTACCTGTAGTATATACCCATGTCACTACATTTGCGAGTTCATTCGCATGTCGACTATTGAGCGGGACTTGGATTTCTTCGAGTACGTAAACAATATATTCACAATTTATTTTTATTACCATAATTTGTGTTGAGTTCCATTCATAATTTTTGTTATGATGATTGATATATTCATATTGATCTTCTTCTTTATAGTTGGATGCGATGTGGGAGGATCTCCTACCATAGGACCGTCTATTAAAAAATTTAAGAGCTATTGGCGTGATTTTTGCCTGACAAGGTCATAAACCAATTGGAGAATAAAGTATAGATAGAGTCTAAAGCATCCATGTAATTTAATGATCTCCATATAATCAAATAGACGGGCTCTAGTCCCGGTTGAGACTCCTATACCAAATTTTATATATATGTTTGCTCGTAAACAAATTGTATATATATATATATATATGTGTGCATCAACGTGTACAGTATATAGTAGCATAGAATATGTTTACGAAAACTTGTTTCAAATAAAAACACAAATGAAAAATAAGCCGGATACAAAACACTAAATAAAAAGGAAAACACAAAACCTTAAAACCTATCTCCTGCCACGACAGCCGATTGCTCCAAAACGCTGTCGCGGCAGAAAACGTTTTGTCCCGGTTGGTTAAAGGTCCTCCAGCCCAGCGCACCTCCTGAGCCACGTGGATGGCCTTTTGTCCCAGTTTATTAAAAAACCAGGATTAAAGGGTGGGTCCTTTATTCCCAATTTGGAAGTGCCAAGGCTCTCTCGAACTGGGAATAAAGACCCATTTTTCACAAGTGGTCGCACTTAACGGAGCAGCACTAATGGTGGCTTCTTTGCCGTGTCTAGTGTTGGAGGGCACACAGCAAAGTCCAAAAAGCACACGGCAAAGAGCGAAAATACGCTGCAAAATTCTTCTCAGCTCAAAAGGCATGGCGTGCTATGGTATGAACAAAAGAACACTCAGCCTAGTGGCAAGATTTGCACGCTTTCTCTACCCCGCTCCTAGGTTTGAATCCCGAACTAGCCAGTTCAGAACTTTTTTTAGATAAAACATGTCTTTAGCACACGGCAAAGAGACCACCACAGCAGAGGCTAACGCACACGTTCTGGTTACGGGGAGACTTTATCTACTTTGCTATGCCGATCACCCTGGAAAACACACCACAAAGGCCTTTGCCGTGTCTATTTCCAGACACACATGACAAAGAGCCTTTGTCGTCGCCTAAGTTGCTGTCTGGAATTCGCCATATGCTGAGACACCACAAAGCCTTTGCCATGTTTCGGAGAACCTTTGTCGTGTATTTTGTGCACACGGCAAAGTAGTTCTCTGCCGTAGTGACTGTTTGTAATGATGTCACGACGGTCGAATCAGGAGGCAAGAATACGCAGATTTGGTACTCAATTAGTCTCGTAGTCGGTCTGTATCCACATGTCAATCGAGATCATCGGTTATTTAATAACCACAGGCAAGGGATAATTTCACCCGCTTCAAAATAATTCATTGATTTTTGGTACTCAAATCTTTTTCCCCCGTTTTAAAATAATTTCACCCGTTAAATCTCCATAGATATTTTCCAGGAGGATGGAGCACGTATCAAGTAGTACTACTATAGCCTAACAATTACCAAGAACATGCTAGTGAGTAATATTAATATCACAGGATTGACTTTCCTCGGTGGACGAAAGCCTATACGATTTTGCCGGCTTAAACACCTCCATATATTTCCATGTAACGTATAATCAGCAGGATCACTATGTGAAACCCGTCTCAATCTATTGTGTCAGCAACACTGTCAACTGAAAGTCTTGTTTCAAAAAAAAAAAACTGTCAGCTGAAAGCTGCTGGCTGGCCATCGCCACCACATGTTAAATGATGCATGGGGCCTGTATCTAGTGTGCACACACTGCAAGTGGCCTCATGGTGCTATGAAGCTGAATATTGTAACCTTCCGCAACCAGCCATGGCGTCTTGCGCGCCGGCCACGAGCCTAACCACGAGGTGTCAGTATCATGCATACGTACAAAGATCATCACCTGCCATGCCATTGGTTCCACAAATCTGTGGTCCGGTTGTAAGGATACGGGATAATGGAGGAGGTGTCTCACGTATCTTGGACTTTAAGTAGTATAAAAATGTAATTGTGAGCATGTTACCGTGTAGTTCAGAAGATAATGCAATCGGATGATCTCACCGAAATCTCGCTAATAGTTGGGCTTCAATGATTAGCGATCTTATATAGTCTAGAAAACTTAGTTCCAATCGAACATTACATGTCGTTTGTATTGGAAAAGGCAGTACCTGAAGAGGTTAGATAGAGGTGTGGGGACTAGCAGGAAAGCTATCGACGGCGTCCGCAGACAGGATTGGATACGAGCAAGCGTAGCTGGACGCAGGAAGTACCCAAGTTCGGAGCCCTCGTGGTGAGGCAAAACTCCTACTCCTGCCTGATCTGACTATGTGGGATATACGAACTACAAGTGCTCCTCGAGCTGTATTTGCTAGCTACTGTCTTAAATGCTAAGAGACCAACCCTTTCTACTGAGGCCCTGTCTCTCCTTATATAGACAGAGAGGCAGCGGTCTCACTGGCCAATCCGACTGGCGGGCCCCACAGGCGGGTCCCAGCCGGCTGGTCATCTACAGTATCCCGTATGGTACGTCACGTCGGAGTGTGAGCGGTATGGCCGTCGTGGGCACAGTGGACGGCGTGCGAGCCTGTCGTTAGCATCGGGCCACTGTTCTCGCGTCATCCCCGCAAAGTCTTCGGTATGGCCGGGTAGTTGCCAGTCTTGTCACCGTACAGGGCGTACCGTGCACTGATACGCACGTCGTCCTGTCTCACTGATTGGGTCCGGCTACATCGTCGTAGCCGGCTGTTTCTTGTCGCTCCGGCTACCGCGCGGTAGCCGGCATGTCCTGCCCTGTCCGGCTGTGCTTGGTCAGCCGGACACGATCCGACTGCTTAATTCTTGTCCGGTTAGGGTACCTGGGGTCATCCCCCTGACATTACAAATAAAAATGGGGCGGTTAACATGGCACTCCAATCCACCAAAGAGAAGCAAACGATACGAATCAGTCCACCCACATCGCCCCTACAATTATTTACTACTCCCTCCGTATGAAAATAAGTGATTTGAGTTTCTCTAGATCTGTATGTATTTACATATTAAAACATTTTTAGAATAGATACATGCGAATATAGACAAATCAACATCATTTATTTCTGAATGGAAGGAGTATTTTTTTTGCATAATCAAAGAACTTAAACGATTTTTACTACCGGAAAATAAAATGTAAAACCCCACAAAGAAAGGAAAATAAAACGCAAACGATTTCAGCCGCTTCTTCCTTTCAGACTACTCGTACACAGAGCAGCGTTCTGAGTTTCTTCAAGTCCACACCCGCGTCCGATGACCACACAAACACATGCCCGATCCCATATTCTACTCGCACGCCACCCATGCGGCACGCCGTGCAGCTGCGCGTATATAAAACAGGGCAGCGAGTGCCGATCTTGTCCATCCTTGCCATAGGCTACTGCTGCTACCTTCCTCAACACACAATCTTCGCTCTCTGCAAGACTGCAAGCCTGTATCATCTTCCTTTCTTGGCCGCTCCTAGATGGCTACGGCAACTGAGATCGGCCGGCCATTCGTGGCTGCCGACGACGTCCGGGAGGCGCCGGCGTTCCTGATCGCGACGGAAAAGCAGGATAATCAGATGGTGGATCCGGTGATCTGGGGCGATGAGGAGCGGATGAAGAGAGAACTCATGGCCTGGGCCAAGGCTGTCGCGTCCATGGCGCTCAACGGCTCCGTCGGCTCGACGCCGCCGCCCCCCAGACCCATGGGACAGAGGAGACACCACTTTGCGAGCGTACTAGCTGATCATGCCTATGGAAGATGAAGATCCCTAGCTTCTCTTCTGATCTGGTACATGGCACGTAAGTGCCTGAATCTGATTTTTCTTCTTCTTCTTTGTGTACGGGCGTTGTTTCCCGGGGACATCAAGCTGTTGCTCCTTCAGTCCTTCTCTAGGTTTCCTTGTATTTCCGTGTTGTGCACATGAACGAAATAGTTACAAGAGGTTTTTTTAGGTCTGTGTTTATGATTCCACTTTTGCTTCGGTGTCCTCTTCCTTTCCAAACTTGGACGACAAAAACTCGATACCGATTCGTTTTGAAGACCGTATGAACCCAACCGAAGCCCGTATAGTCCTCTTAGACGTATATATGTATGGGCAAATCGCTCCTATGCGATGTTTTTCCGCAGAATTGTCTAAAATACAACATCGTTCGTTAAAATAGCTGCAGAACGACACATCTCGCGGCGGAAATAGCTCATGTGCGACACGGGCTTTAAGAGCAGTAGAGGACGTTAAAAGTTTGGATTAACTGAGTGGGACCCACAACTTATCCACCTTAGCGCTGACCCACACACGGAATCCACCTCGCTGTGGGACCCACAACTTGCCCAGCTCAGCTTCAGATCTCACCCCCGCTCGCCCGTGTGTGCCTGCCTGCCACCGTCCGAGCCCTTGCCGCCACCATTTCGTCAGGTCTTCTTCTCCGGTGACGACACGCGACTACGGTGGGGCGCCCGACGATTTATGTCGACCTCTAGCTCAGCCTCCCGCCCCTCATGGCCTAAGTATGGGGCAGTGCCCATGACAAGATGTCCTGACTGCACACACACACCGCACCATTGAAGAGATTAGTCACAATCAAGGAGGACAATGGGAACTTCAAGCGAGATTTGTGAAGTGCGAGAGCAAGGCCGAGCCGGGAAAGGTTAGATCTGAATTATCCATCGGCTACTGTCTGTAATTTGTGCACATTTTTCGATTTTTTCACCGATTTGGGAATTAGGATTCATGTGTTCTTTTTCAGAATCTGAAGAAATGTAACCATTTTGAGTGGATTGATCAATATGTTGAGAGGCTTCAAGGGGAGGGAATCATTGATTTGAGGGGGGACGCAACCCGGCAGATCAATCAAGAGTCGGCAGTGGAGAAATTTGCCACGGGTGATGGGGAACTGATTGGGGAACTGAAGAAACTGAACAAGCACCTAAGACAGATGGTTGGTTTGAAGAAGCAGACAAATATGACCAATGCATCATTTTATTTCTGTATAATTTCTCTAGGAATTGTTTACCTTCAGTTGATCATTCGTTAGACCGCACTAGTAGAAAACAGACCTTTGGTTCAGGGGTATTAGCCCTGGTTTTGCTACAAACCGGGACTAATGCCCCGGTCCAACGGCTAGAACTGGCCCCAGGGGGTGGCAGGCACTAGCCCCGGTTCGAATGGGACCTTTAGCCCCGGGTCGTGTAACAAACCGGGGCTAAAGGGTTTCGGGCAAGCCAGGTCGGGCGCCAGACCCTTTAGTTCCGGTTTGTTATACGACCCGGGGCTAAAGGTAGACCTTTAGCCCCGGTTCTAAACACGAACCGGGGCTAAAGGTCTGGCTATATCTTCTTCTCCTGCCCGAGCCACCATTCAAGCTGGTGGCTCTCCTCTCTCTCTTTCTTGCTTCAAGCTCGAGTTCATGCCTTTTTTTCCTCAAGATTTGTCTATATTTTGTGGTGCCCCATCTATCCAAAGATTCTAAAAGGTGAGCAACTTCATCCTTTGAACTCTCATTCCTATATTAGCTCATTTCACGCTCTATCTTATAGATGGATTTGTGGATTTAGTTTGGTAGTAATTTTTGCAATGATAGCATGAGATCGATGTTTAGATTCTATCTATCTTGTATTAATGTAAGGAACTCTAAGGTAAATATCACAATATGTGGATTCTATCTATATATATCTTGTTTTGGCACATAGTCTCGAAATTTGATTTTAGAAGCACACGCATGCGTGAGTTCATCATTCTAACTAGCTAGCTGGGCAAAATATCCTTCTTCGTCTACCTGCGTTCAACAAACTGAAAAAATTGTAACAAAGATAGGGTTAATTCATAAAAGCTTAATAAGAAGACATCACAATTCACATATTAGGGAGTGCCTCTATGGCGAGCTCCTCGAAGATGTCTGAGGACGGGATCCTAAGACATCTTCGAGAAGCTCTACCGTAGTGGTGTCCCTGCTCTCCCACACCATCTTTCGGTTTATATATTCTCTAGCTAAATCAGTATGCTGGTGGAGCTAACTAATTTCACATATTAGAGAGTGCCTCTACAGCGAGCTCCTCGAAGATGTCTGAGGACGAGGTCCTAAGACATCTTCGAGAAGCTCCGCCGTAGTGGTGTCCCTGGTCTCGCACACCATCTTTCAGTTCTTCACAAGAATCCATACCTATTTATAGATTAAGCAGCACAACATAGTGTCGGACACTGATGACATAATGTCGACACACTCACCTTGGCATAGTGCTGCCGCCCACCCAAAATAGTGTCGGCATTTAATTTACTGGCTTAGTGCTGCTCACTGAGGACATAGTGTCGACATGTTGTCTCCACATCCACATTTAGTCCCGGTTGGTGCCTCCAACCGGGACTAAAGGTTCATCATATCATTAGTCCCGGTTGCTTTAATTTTGTTTTTTAGATTAGTACTAATTAATTATGATTATGCTGCCACCCACCCAAAATAGTAGAGTCATTTAATTTACTGGCTTAGTGCTGCCCACTGAGGACATAGTGTCGACATGTTTTCTCCACATCCACATTTAGTTCCGGTTGGGGCCTCCAACCGGGACTAAAGGTTCATCATATCTTTAGTCCCGGTTGCTGGCTTTAATTTTGTTTTATTATATTAGTACTAATTAATTATGATTATGTTTGATGTACTTAATTAATTATATAATGCAGATGAGCCGGCAATGGATGTACGCTGACTGACTCTCTAACGAGTTCATTAAAGGCGTGCATTCTTTTTTTCTTGTGGCCGAGGCAAACAAGCAAAATGGTTTTATGTCTTGTCCATGTGGTGTCTGTCGGAATCATAAAGAATACTCTTCCTCAAGAGTCCTTCACAGCCATCTATTTCGGCCCGGTTTCATAACCGGCTATAATTGTTGGACCAAGCACGGAGAAAGAGGGTTATGATGGAAGACAACGAAGAAGAAGAGAATGACAACGACTACCCTGAATACGATGGTACTACAATGGAAGACATTGATGAAGAAAAAGATGAAGAACGGGCATCAGATCTGCCCGATGATGATCTTAGTCGGGCCATTGCTGATGCCCAGGAAGAATGCGTAACTGAAAGGGAGAGGTTGAAGTTCAAGAAGATGTTAGAGGATCACAACAAATTGTTGTACCCAAATTGTGAAGATGGGCACAAAAACTGGGTAGCACACTGGAATTGCTGCAATGGAAGGCAGAGAATGGTGTGACTGATAAAGGATTTGAAAAGTTGCTGAAAATAATGAAGAAGTTGCTTCCAAAGGATAATGAACTGCCCGCCAGTACCTACGAAGCAAAGAAGGTTGTCTGCCCTCTAGGATTAGAGGTGCAGAAGATACATGCATGCATTAATGATTGCATCCTCTACCGCGGCGAGGAGTACGAGAAGTTGGATGCATGCCCAGTATGCACTGCATTGCGGTATAAGATAAGACGAGATGACCCTGGTGATGTTGAGGGCGAGCGCCGCATGAAGAGGGTTCCTGCCAAGGTGATGTGGTATGCTCCTATAATACCACGGTTGAAACGTTTATTCAGGAACAAAGAGCATGCCAAGTTGTTGCGATGGCACATAGAAGACCGTAAGAAAGACGAGATGTTGAGACACCCCGCTGATGGGTCGTAGTGGAGAAAAATCGAGAGAGTTTCCGGACTTTGCAGGTGATACGAGGAACTTATGGTTTGGTATAAGTACAGATGGCATGAATCCTTTTGGGGAGCAGAGTTGCAGTCATAGCACCTGGCCTGTGACTCTGTGTATCTATAACCTTCCTCCTTGGTTGTGCATGAAGCGGAAGTTCATTATGATGCCAGTGCTCATCCAAGGCCCGAAGCAACCCGGCAACGACATTGATGTATACCTAAGGCCATTAGTTGAATAACACTTACAATTGTGGCACGGACAAGGTGTACGTGTGTGGGATGAGAACAAGCAGGAGGAATTTGACCTATGAGCGTTGTTGTTCATAACAATCAATGATTGGCCTGCTCTTAGTAACATTCCAGGACAGACAAACAAGGGATACAATGCATGCACACACTGTTTAAACGATACTGAAAGTATATATGTGGATAAATGTAAGAAGAATGTGTACCCGGGGAATCGTCGTTTTCTTCCGCCCACGCACATCCTAATAAAGAAAGGTAAGCATTTCAATGGTGAGGCAGACAGCCGGTGTAAACCTATCCGCTGTACTGGTGATGATGTATTTGACATGGTGAAGGATTTAAAAGTAATCTTTGGAAAGGGTCCTGGTAGACAATCTGTTCTGAAGGACGATGTCAGACACGCACCCATGTGGAAAAAGAAATCTATATTTTGGGAGCTACCCTATTGGAAAGTCCTAGAGGTCCGCTCTACAATTGACGTGATGCACCTGCCGACGAATCTTTGCGAGACGCTACTAGGCTTCTTGGGCATGCATGGGAAGAGCAAAGATACACCTGAAGCACGGTAGGACCAACAACGTATAAAAGACCGAGACGGTATGTATCCAGAGCTGTTTGAAGATACTGCTAGCTACGCTCTTACCAAAGAAGAGAAGAAAATCTTTTTTGAAGTCCTTTACAGTATCAAGGTCCCATCTGGTTTCTCGTTGAACATAAAGGGAATAATAAATATGGCAGAGAAAAAAATACAAAAACTAAAGTCTCATGACTGCCACGTGCTTATGACCCAGTTGCTTCCGATTGCATTGAGGGGACTCCTGCCGGAAAATGTTCGAGTACCCATTGTGAAGCTATGTGCGTTTCTCAATGCAATTTCTTAGAAGGTAATCAGTCTAGATAGTCTACTAAGGTTACAGAAAGATGTGGGCCAATGTCTTGTCAGCTTCGAGTTGGTGTTCCCACCATCCTTCTTCAATATTATGACTCACCTCCTAGTTCACCTAGTCGATGAGATTAACATTCTTGGTCCTGTATTTCTACACAATATGTTTCCCTTTGAGAGGTTCATGGGAGTGTTAAAGAAATATGTTCATAACCATGCTAGGCCAGAAGGAAGCATCTCAAAGGAATATGGAACAGAGGAGGTCATTGAGTTTTGTGTTGACTTTATTCCTGACCTTAAACCCATCGGTGTTCCTGAATCACGGCATGAGGGTAGAATTAGTGGAAAAGGCACGCTAGGAAAGAAAGCAAGGATATGTATGGACGAACATTCTCTCACTAAAGCACACTACACAGTTCTGCAAAGTTCCATCGTGGTGGCTCCGTATATCGAGGAACACAAGAATATTGTACACTCCAACAACCCGGGGAAGCCTGGCTCCTGGATTAGAGATGAACATATGAGGACTTTCGGCGGTTGGTTGCAGACACATCTCATGGATGACATAAATGTTGGAGAGCAGTTGTACTTGTTGGCAAGGGCACCATCTTCGACTATATTGACTTTCCAAGGGTACGAGATAAATGGGAATACATTTTACACGATCGCCCAAGATAAAAAGAGCACCAATCAAAACAGTGGTGTCCGATTTGATGCAACAGACGAGAATGGGCAAAAGGATACATATTATGGTTACATAGAGGAGATATGGGAACTTGACTATGGACCTTTTTTTAAGGTTCCTTTGTTTCGGTGCAAATGGGTCAAGCTGACAGGAGGCGGGGTTGAGGTAGACAAGAAATACGAAATGACAACAGTGGATCTCAACAACCTCGCGTATAGAGATGAACCATTTGTCCTAGCCAATGATGTGGCCCAGGTTTTTTATGTGAAGGACATGTCTACCAAACCGAGAAAAAGGAAAGATAAGCAAAATAATACAACATCCGATGTGCCAAAGCGCCACATAGTTCTTTCAGGAAAAAGAAACATCGTGGGGGTGGAGGATAAGACAGACATGTCAGACGATTATGATAAGTTTCATGAAATTCCACCCTTCGCTGTGAAGGATGACCCAAGCATCCCGTTAAGTAAGGAAGATGCTCCATGGTTACGGATTAGAAGAAAACCCTAACATGTGTGGATGTTGGTGATGTACAATATTATTAAACCTTTATTTTTAATGATCTTCTTTTATTTATATGGATATGAACTATCTCGATCTTTGGTAGTATTGCAACTTGTTGTGGCCAGACATTTATTAATATTAAAACGTAAAAATTAGTCATAATCATATCTAGCCCTGTAGTACACAGCTTCTGGGTCGTCTTCGGAATCGTCATCGTCATCGTCGTCGCTCGTAGCACGCGGATGGATCCTCAGCCCTTCCTCGTAGCACGCGGATGGATCCTCTGGCCTCGGATTCACGATGCGTGGAGGAGGGGGCTCCCGAATGACGACCCCAGTACGCCCTAGGCCTTCACCACCACCACCATTCTTGTGGCTATGCGGCTGGTGAAAGTGCGGGTACCTCAGGCGAGGATGGTCTCTGCCGGCGATAGTCCGGTTCGCCCACCACAGGCAGCGACCAGCCTCGTTGTGGTTCACTGGGGGCGGGTCGTCACCCTCGTACCTGGCGAGCTCCCTTTCCTGCCGGTTTGCGAAGAAGGCATTCCAGGTGTCGAGGTTGTCGGGATCCCAATAGGGATCCATCCGCTGCTCCGGCATGAGCTCGAGGTAGAAGTGGTTCGTGATGGCCGCCTGGCGGGCCGAACCTTGAGGCACAGGAGGAACAGAAACCCCTCAAGCGCTCAGCATCCAGCCAGTGGGCAGCCGGTACCCCGGCGGGCATGGGTAGTTTGAGGCACACAGCGCCTCGGTCTCCTCGAGCGTCAGAAAGGCCCAGTAAGCGGTGTCCATTGTGGTGAGAGAGAAGGTGTGGATATGTGGATGGACAGCGGTCGGCCTAGATATAGAGGGACATGGCGGGAGAACATGGCAGGAAGCGGGGGAAATGGCGAGAGAACATGGCGGGAAGCGGGGGAAATGGCTGGAAGCGATATTTTTCCAACAATTGTACTAAATATAATACTTGTTAAACAATAGATAATTTCATTTAAGTTGTATAATAAAGTATGATAATAGATTTAAATTATAGATCTTCTTTTTCTGAAAATTTTGATATATAATACATAATTTTCTAAAAGCTATAAACCATTTTTCGTTTTGGCGCTAAAAATAACCTAATACAAACCGGGGCTAAAGGGTTGTAGCGCGCAGAAAGTGTGGCGGGTCGAAAACACCTTTAGCCCCGGGTTGTAATACGAACCGGGGCTCCCGGTTCGTATTACAACCCGGGGCTAAAGGTGTTTTCGACCCGCCGTGCCACGACCTGGAGAGCCGCTAGATCATAGCGTCGCGTGCACGCCGTCCGCCGCACCGTCGCCCGCGCCCGTGAGAAGGAGCCTTGCACCGCCCCGCCACGAGCCACCGCGCCGCCGCCCCACCGCACCTTCTCCGCCCCGCGTCGTCTTCGCCCCGCGCCGCCTCGCTGTCTTCATGTGAGATCGCCGTGTTAATAGTTAGTGTTAATTTTGGTTAGTGTTAATTTTGGTTAATTAGGGTTATTAGTTAATTTTGGTTAGTAGTAGTGTTAGTGTTTGTAAATTAGTAGTATTAGTATTTTGGTTAGTGTTAGTTATTAGTATTTTAGTTAGTGTTAGTGTTAGTGTTATTAGTAGTATTAGTATTTAGTTAGTGTTAGTGTTAATAGTATTAGTATTTAGATAGTATATATTAGTAGTATTAGTATTTTGGTTAGTTAGTGTTAGTACTATTAGTATTTAGTTGTGTTAGTAGTATTAGTATTTTGGTTAGTTAGTGTTAGTAGTATTACTATTTAGTTAGTATTAATATTAGTATTTATCTAGGGTTAGTTAGGGTTAGTTAGAATACTTAGTTAATTAGGTTTAGTTTAGTTAGTGTTAGGTTTAGGGTTAGTGTTAGTAGTATTAGTATTTAGATAGTATTAATATTAGTATTACTATTTATCTAGGGTTAGTTAGAATACTTAGTTAATTAGGTTTAGTTTAGTTAGTGTTAGGTTTAGGGTTAGTGTTATTAGGGCAATACTTAGTGATTTAGTTACTGTTTATGTTTTATGATTGTTTATTGCTTTATTTAGTTATGTTGCGTCCACCTCGTCCGAGCCTACTGGACTCCGTCGGGGATGTTTGAGTCTGGGATCCGCCGGGTTGGCACTGGGAGGTGCTACCTGTCGGGACTCGTACCTTGGTGAGGAATCCGGATATCATCGTTGACCCGGAGCTTCTTTGGTGGCGTCCACGAGGTCCAAGAGCTGTGCAGAGGGAGCTGGGCCCCGAGGAGGTGGTACGTCGTCGTATTAGGGAGGAGGACGAGCATGTACGACAATACATGTATCTTTTGGAGACTAGGTTCTCCAATATCTGGCAGGTTCACGGATCTGACCCGAGCTATTCTCTAGTGATGGTTCCTCTTCTGTGGCTGCAGAGCTCCCGTAGCACAGAACGCGGCAGCCGCGTTCGCTAGTTTGATATGAGCGAGTTGTATTAATAATGTACTTTATATTATGAGCGAGATGTATTAATAATATACTTTATCTTATATTATTGTACTTTATCTTAATCACTAAGTACTGTATCCGAGTTGCCGTGGTTGTAATATTCTTTTACTTAATACAATATTCTTTTTCTGTATTAGTTAAGCTACGGACGGTAGATAGAATGAAGAGGAGCTTCTCAACATTATAGATGAGGGTACTGGGGGGGTCTTATTATGATGGCTCCGAATATCTTAATTTGTCTGGAGGAGACGATGGTGGAGAAAATAGTGGAGACGATGGTGTTGACCATGGTGGAGACCATGGTGAAGACACCATAATAATGACAAACTCCGTCGAGGTATATAAAGCCTCTATCGATCGTTCACTAGTATAGATGCACTAATTGATTCGTATATATGTACTGACGAATGTTTCTTCTCTTAGATCTCCATTTCCGGCCAATCTTCTACAAGGACAAGAGGCCCGACACACAAGTTACCCGCTGATGTCCGTTTCAGCATTGACTTAGTCTCTCCACATGGTCAACCGCTGGTGCCCAAAAAATCTGCGAATGCATTTACAAGTCAATACGGAGTGATTGTTAGAGACAAAGTCCCGATCACCACGTGAAATTGGAACAAGCCAGGAAAGAAAAAGGATCCAGTTGGGGCTAGTTTTGTAGATGACAGAGCGAAAGATACGATGTAGAATTCTCTCATGACACATTTCACCCTACCAGTCTTGGAGACTGATGAGCTCACACAGCAAATGACGAGGAAAGTCAAGCACTTTGCTCTTAAGAAGATGGCCGAACTATTCAAGGAATGGAAAAAAAGATTGTACCACAAGTATGTCTTGAAGAAAAAAACTCCTCCATTCACTGGCCCACTAGAGTTGCAGCAGGATAACTGGGCCGCATTTGTGGAATACAAGACCTCGGAACTAGATAAGGCAATATCAGCAAAAAATAAGTTAAATGCATCCAAAAAGAAATATCACCATCATATGGGAACAGGTGGCTACAGGAGTGCCATGCCTAAGTGGGATAAAGCTGAGGCTGACCTGGAGGCTAAAGGGCTCACTCCAGCTACGTCTAGTTGGCCCTTGAGGTCAAGAAATTGGGTATTCGGGCATGGGGCATATTTAGACCCAGAAATAGGCGAGATTGTTGCAGCCGAAGAAATTTTTTCACCCAAGAAAGAACTTATTAAAGTGATAAAAGAGGTTGAAGAGGGAACGTTTGTTCCCGACGGAGAGAACGATGAGCTGACAAAGGCTCTCGAGAATCCTGAAAAGGCTGGATGAACAAGAGGGTTTAGACCTTCTTATCCATGGGTTATCGGGTTTCCCGAGCACCTTGACACGTACAGAAGCCGATCGAGAAGAACAAAACGGCAAAAAGAGAAGGATACGGAGCGGTTCGCGAGGTTTGAAGCCATGCTGCAGGAGCATCGCCAGGAGCTTAATGAACTTAAAGGACTCCGACAGCAAGATCCTGCACCGGACAGTATGGTCGGCCCATCGCAACGGAAAAGCAGTGTGGCTTCCACGGAGGGCCACGGTAATGATGCAACGATGGATGTGTACCCCGTGGATGCAATTAAGGAGAAGACTAGTTGTGAGCTGCATGTTGAACTGAAGAATATATCCATGAAGGTGGCGGTCGGCTTTGCTTTACCTTCTGCACCGGGAGCGACCTACCATTGCAATCCGATTCCAACTGGCTATGCTCGTGTCGGTGTGGATAAAATTCTACCTATGTGTCAGTAACTACAGCTTGACATCCCTGGAAGTGAAGGGTAGACGACACTGGGAGAAGTCACGAGTGGCTTCATTCTTTGGAAAAAAGAATACATCAAGTTTCCAGACTCGACACCAAGGCCACCTTCTCCACCGAGAAACAATCCATCACCTCCAAGGCAACTGTCTCCTCCCAGTGCACCGTCTCCTCCAAGTCCACCTCCAAGTGCACTGTCTCCTCCCAGTAATAGTCCAATACATGACCACAACATGAGTCCATCTCAATCTACACAGCCGCCTCCACCCACTAAGGGCCAAAAGCGGAAGAATACCACCGCTCCGTCGAGTGATAACCGACGCCCAAAGCGACAATTATCGCCCCTCCCAAGAGTACCGCCAGTTCCTCCCAAGAGGGCTTACGACCTGACCGATGAGGAGACCGATGCGATCGTACGGGACGAAGTGGATGCTCATTTTAAAAAGAAACAACCTGAGCCAGAGGTCCAAATAAAACTAGAAACCAAGGAGCACTTTAGGAAATTACTGACACAGCCATCCCAAGCTCAGTTAAATGCGCCAGATGACTATACACGATGTCTTCAGAATACACTGAAACAGAAGAGATCAAGCGGTAGAGGAAGCATCACAAAAGAGGTTCCCCAGCAGGGGGAACAAGCAAAACAATCGAGTGGTAGCGGAAGCATCAGAACAGACGTCCCCCAACTGGGGAAACAAGCAAAACAATTGAGTGGTAGCCAAAGAACCAAAAGAGATGTTCCCCAGCTAGGGAAACAAGCAAACCAATCGTTCCCCCCACTCCAGGTGAACATACCCGAACCTCAACTATATGAGGTAGAACCTATGGATCCGGAAATGGCTAGGATATTGGCCGAGCGATGTGGTATGCCTCTTAATGAAATTCTTCACGGCGATATGCCCAAGGCTGAGGTAGCACCCAAATTTGTTCACGGGGAGCCTCTGGTCAGTTCTGAGAGCCTTCGGGATATGCGAACACAAATGCGACGATTCCATGAATGGTACATGAAAGCATCAAAAGAACAGCGAAATTGGCTCTTAGTGAAAGTTCTAAAATCGCATTATTTCACTGAAGACAAGGTCCCTATTGAATTTACAGAATTATTTCAGTTATTCAATCTAAAGGAACTCGACAAAACTATCCTCAGTTCGTATTGTCTGTAAGTGATTACTTTATTTATGTAATTAGGTCTCTATATCAGCTTGTTCAATTCATTGTCGGTAAGTATACTCACTATATTCTTTTGTATGCTATATATAATGATGCAGAATGAAGATGCTCGATTGTAAAAGAAAGGCTATCAATGGATTTGGGTTCATTGACCCACATCGAGTTCATGGAGCTATACTAAAGGATAAACCACTGGAGACCGATGAAAGGCCCAACTTAGGTCGACTAGAGGGGGTGAATAGGAGACTACCAATTTTTATACTTTTATCCCACTTTTAAGGCTTAGCACAAAGTAAGGTTCACTAGAGATGCAACTACGTGAACAACCTAAATGACTAGTAGCACAAAGGAAAACAAGAGAGTAAATGCAAGAAGTAAAGGAGCGGAGCGAAAGAACCGGCAAGGGGACACGATGATGTAATTCCCGTAGTTCACTTCCAAGGAAGCTACGTCTATGTTGGAGAGGTGTCGGAGCCACACAAGGTCTCCCGAGCGCCACAAAGGCCTCACCTTCTTCTCCGGTGAGCACCACCACAAAGGTGGTCTCACAATCCACTAACCGATGACCTTGAAGGCGCCAACCGAAAACCTTTACAACGAGGTTGAGGGGAGGCTTCACAACTAAATTGAAGGCCCTCAACGACACCCCGGAGCTTTACAACAAATGCCCCAGCTCCGAGGATGCCCTACACCGTCTAGGGTTCCAAGAACCCAAGAAACGAAATCCACGAAGGATGAGTGGGGGAAATCAAAATACCTTTTGTGGAGGTGTAGATCTAGGTCACCTCTCCCAATCCTCAAAAGATCAAGAGATTTGAGTGGGTGGGGAGAGAGATCTAGCAAAGTCAAGCTCTTGTGAAAATGGTGGAGAGAGAGAGAAGAAAGAGAGATAAGGTTGGAGGAGGAATAAGGGGGCTTTAAATAGCACCCCTTCAAACGGGCAGAATCTGCCTAGGCCCGACGCCATCGGTACTACCGGTGACTGACCGCTAGTACCGGCGAGCGAGCCACCACCGGTCCAGCCCAGGCCACGTAACGGTCATACGACTGTCGGTGGACCCAAAAGGGTTGGCCGGTAGTACCGGTCCAAATTCCGCCCTTATTTCCGCCAAATAGGCAGTGCGGGCAGAAGGTTATCTGACCCGCACTGCCCAGCGTCGGAAATATGACCGGAACTGGACCCGGAACTACCGGTCCCCGAAGCTGGCCGGTACTACCGGTGAGGGAGCGGTACTACCGCTCAAGGGGGCAGGAGCTGGTCTGGCCGGTACTACCGGTCCAAGATCCGATGCTATTCCCGACAAATAGGCAAAGTTAGACAGAAGTCTTACAGAGCCCAAAAAGGCTTCATCGGAAATAGGACAGGATCTTCGGCCAGAAGTACCGCTCGAACAGCCCTGGGAAAACCCTTGGGCGGTACTACCGCTGCCTGGCCGGTACTACCGGTCAGGGCAGAAACCCCTCCAACAGCTCAGAAAACACTCTCTCACTCGAAAACTGGGATGGCTGTGGAGGTGCATATATGGTATGTGCATGAAATATTGATTTCCCACAACCTTCCTAGATGGACTCCCTCTTGATAGTACGGTAGCCTAAAATGTAAACAAGAGAAAGTGAAAAATAAAAGCTATCGACTGCAAGCTCTTCCTTGAGAGACAACATCCACGAACACGTCCGAAGATAAAACCTGAAACTTGGACAAACGGTTAAACCACAAAATGAGTTGTCATCAACACCAAAAACATAAGGAGAAAAAATAATCCTTTCAATCTCCCCCTTTTTGGTGCTTGATGACAACCCCACAAGATTTTGCACATAAAACCAAAGGTGAGAGAGGCTCCCCCTGAAGACATGGGAGAGAGCTCTCCCAACCGAGAAAAGAGTGGAGCTCATACCTTGCACCAACACAATTTTGGTGAGACAAAGATTTGACAATCAAGAATAGTCCACCACAAATCCTTAGGAGAATACCACCGAGATACCTTACACATAGATTCACCAACAAGGTAGCAACCATACGAGAGGTCCACAGACAATAACGGAGGTCCACAAACATTACACAACGGAATAAAGTGTGCATGAGCATAAAAAGATCAAAGAAAAAGTGAGCTCGTGACACAACTCATGCAAATCCCGAGATCCTAACGGAGCACTTTCTCCCCCTTTGGCATCAAGACGCCAAAAAGGGACAAAGAAGCCAAACTACGCGCCCCACCCACCAACAAACGGAGGAGGCGGCTCGGGGTCCCAAGAGGCATTGTTCCAAGCGGGTGGGAACTGACTGGAGATCTCTGGCTCGTCATCACTATCAGTCCACTTGCAATGCGTGTTGATCCACTCATCCTTGGGCGCGGTGACAGAGCTAGACTCAGGTGACACAGGAATATCAAGCTTCCTCATGATGGCCTTCTCCCGGCGAACACTATGCCTCTGAGCAACATAGGATTGATACTCACGGTCCTGAATGAAGCAGAAAGTCCTCTTCACCTTCTTCAACAGCTTTTTAGCCCAAGAGGGTTGCCTCACAAGTCGGGGTGGAGGAGAAGCCTCAGCACGGTCCCATCACTAGCATCCGAAGCAGTCCTACCAGCAGCATCGTCGTCTTCAGCCTGAGAGCGAGGTAACTTGTGCTTCATCACACGGAGAGTCTTCTCCTCATGAATAGTGAGAACATCCTGAGGGTAGATAGAGCCAGTTGCCACCCTCCACTTGGCATTGATAAGAGTCTGGATGTAAGGAGCATACAAGACCTCTTCTCAATCATAGCGGACCAGATTTCTTCAAATATGTAATCGATAACATCAAGAGGCTCATGAGAGTTTCTGTGGCGGTAAGTCTGAAACATGAAATCAATCTGGAAGGCGTGAAGCTGATCAAAGTTACCTGCCTTGGGAGCAATGGTGTTCTGATAGACCTTGCGCATGATGTCATAGGTGGGAAGGAGATGGGCAACATTTCCAGCAACACCACGGCCCTCAATGTAAAGAGGCTCAAGAACTTCCGGCTCGGAGGCCTTCCCCCTATGCACCCACCACCCATTGGAACGACGACCGCCTTCCTGAATAGGGTAGCCAAGAAGGGCGGCAAACTCAGACCACTTAGCAGATAGATAGTGGTTTTGGGTCATCCACTTCATGGTTCGATCATCAGGGTCAGTATCAAAGTAGAGAGTGGAGTAAAACTGAGCAATGACCCTCTCATCAAAGTTCTCACGGTGTTGCATCAGCTTGATGAGCCCAAACCTCCTGCACATATCAAGAGCTTCACCAAAGTATTCAGGGTTGCTCTCCATCTTTGCAATGTTGATGGGCTTCTGAGGAGCACACACATTCTTCTTCTTAGTAGCATAAACTTCAGAATAGATCTCCTGTTGACGCACGGTGTGGAAGAAAGGACCCTGAGCCAGGCGGTCACAAGGAACAGCGTAGGAATCAATCTTGCGAAACTCCTCATAGGCAAGCTGCGACCAAGAGGAAATCTTCTTCTTGCTAGAATCCGGTCCAGAGGTGGTCTTCTTTTGACTTGCCAGAACAGGCCTCTTGCCTTCCGCAGCAGCAGCACGACGCTCAGCTGCAGCCCTCTGACGAGCAGTCTGACTAGGAGGGCGCACAACCTCAAGATCATCCTCATCAATCTCTGACGGTCCACGAGAGGGAGCACGAGACCGCTTGGATCTGCCACGGGAACCCCCTTGCCCTGAGAGAAAAGCAAATAGAAAGGAGGAACTAGAGGATAAGTGCACAAGGTCGAAGAAAAACGAAAGCAACTAGACTGAATTGACACGGTACAGAGACAGATATCAGAAATTGGTGCATCGGAAGTTCCGCCTGGCGGCCAGAACTACCGGTCGCATGGGATGCACCGGAAGTTCCGGTCATGCCCTGCCCTTGGGTGGTACTACCGCTTCCTCACCGGTAGTACCGGTGAGAGGACCATGCCGGTAGTACCGGCAAATCCGCACCGGTAGTACCGGTTAGGGCACGAACAGGGCAGTTCAAAACTGGGTCCAAATCCCATATTCGATGAAACTTGATGCACAAATCGATGACATCTAGACTATGTACTAAGGCAAAACAATCTAAAGAAGAATCCTATCCCTACCAAGACTCCCCATAGTAGTTCTAGCCAAAGAAGGGCCCTAGACATGGCATGTCCTACTCAAGCACAAAAGTGACTAGATCTCCATGATTGGACCACGAGAGGAGCAAATACCAGGGTCCATGGCGGGGTATCAAGGACGGGAAGAATCCCACGGAGCCGATCTGAGAAGGGACGGCTGGAATCGGTGTGGCCGGCGGCGTCACCGTGGAGTGCTCCTTGAGAACTAGGGGTGGTAAGATGGGGTCAAGGGGAGGCAAATGGGGAAGATGACCCCGTGCCCCCCTTGGCCCGTCACTTAACGGGGGCCCCTTTCACCAGTAGTACCGGCCAGAGGCCGGAACTACCGATGACACCGGTAGTTCTGGGAGAAGATACTTCCGATCAAGGCAGAATTTCTGAGAGAAAATTTAGCCCTGACCAGTAGTACCGGTTCCGACCGGAACTACCAACGATTCCCAGAAAGCAAACTCCAGATTATAATTGGCAAGGAAAAACGACCTTGTGCAAAAACTGAAAAGAGCCAGAACTATCAAAAAAACTCAAAACAACGACTGCGAGTCAAGAAGCAGAAAGTCGATGGTCTAGGCCACCATATATGAGTATACTTGGCTTGAAACCGCGAAGATGTATCTTGGGTTCATTACCAAAACTCATCATTTAAGCTCAATTTGTCTCCTTGAGAGACCATAGAGAATGAATACATTAATGTGTGCATAATAGGAGGAGTGATGGTTCATTGGAGGAACCACACTCCCCCTAAAACCATGCGTACCTCCAAACAAGATATCCTTTGAGACCCGGGTATGTGCGCAAGATACTTAAGCCACGTTGCTTGAATCAATGATATTTAGTTCATGCCTCAACTCCTGGAACCTTGCTTCATCAAGAGGCTTCGTGAAAAGATCCGCAAGATTGGCCTTGGTAGGAACATACTCCAAAGAAATGTCTCCTCTAGCAACATGATCCCGAATGAAATGATGACGAATCTCAATGTGCTTGGTCTTGTTGTGTTGAACTGGGTTGTGAGCAATAGCAATAGCAATAGCAATAGCAATAGCACTCTCATTGTCACACAAAAGTGGCACCTTGTCAAAAGAGAGTCCAAGATCCTTCAAGGTTTGCTTCATCCATAGTAATTGAGCACAACAACTCGCGGCGGAGATGTACTCAGCTTCGGCAGTGGACAAAGACACACAGTTTTGCTTCTTCGAGGACCAACACACCAAGGATCTCCCAAGAAATTGACAAGCACCGAAAGTAGACTTTCTCTCCACTTTGTCTCCTGCCCAATCCGAATCAGTGTAACCAATGAGATCAAAGCTGGCCCCCTTTGGGTACCACAGCCCAAAGTTAGGGGTATGAACCAAATATCGAAAGATTCTCTTGACCGCCACCGTGTGGCTTTCCTTTGGCGCAGCTTGAAATCTTGCACACATACTCACACTCAACATAATATCCGGTCGAGAAGCACAAAGATAGAGTAGAGAACCAATCATCGAGCGATAAAGCTTTTGATCCACATCCTTACCCTTGGGATCAAGATCAAGATTAACCTTTGTGGGCATGGGAGTTTTGACTCCATTTACTTGATCAAGGTTGAACTTCTTGAGCATATCTTGGACATATTTGGCTTGGTTGATGAAAGTCCCTTTCCTCAATTGTTTGACTTCAAAGCCAAGAAAGAATTCCAACTCCCCCATCATGGACATCTCAAAGCGGTCGGTCATGAGCTTAGCAAAATCCTCATTGAAAGCTTTGTTAGTAGACCCAAAAATAATGTCATCAACATAGATTTGGCAAATGAACAAGTTTCCTCCAACTTTCTTAGTAAAAAGAGTGGGATCAATGAGGCCTACTTCGAAACCACGGTCTAACAAGAGCTCTCTAAGGCACTCATACCAAGCACGAGGGGCTTGCTTGAGACCATATAGTGCCTTATCGAGTTTGTAGACATGGTCCGGGAAGAGGGGGTCCTCAAAGCCCGGAGGTTGCTTGACATACACCAATTCTTTTAAAGGACCATTAAGAAAAGCACTCTTGACATCCATTTGTTGCAACTTGAAATTATGATGGGTAGCATAGGCAAGAAGCATGCAAATGGATTCTAGACGAGCAACAGGAGCATAAGTTTCACCATAGTCTATGCCCTCAACTTGAGAGTATCCTTGGGCAACTAACCTTGCTTTGTTGCGGACGACTATACCATTTGCATCCTTCTTGTTCTTGAAGATCCACTTGGTTCCAATCACATTTTGACAATCTTTGGGTCTCTTCACAAGAGTCCACACCTTGTTCCTCTTGAAGTTATGGAGTTCTTCGTTCATAGCGTCGACCCAATCATCATCTTCAAGAGCTTCGAAGACCTTTTGGGGCTCAACATGAGAAACAAACGCATGATGAGAACTAAAAGAGGTTAGTTGTCTCCTAGTAGTGGAGCCCCTATTGAAATCTCCATAAACATTATCAAGGATATGTCCATCTTTGATGAGCTTCGCGAGACGGTATGCTTGACGACGAACTTGGGTCTCAAGATGAGATTCTTGAGCAACCACTTGATCATCACCACGATTCGAGAGCCCTCCTTGACTATATGAACGAACTTGATCACTATCTTCATCAACATCAACCGAGGGAGAGACATCATCATTTGGCGGAGAGACACTTGCTTGGCCTTGGTCATTGTCAACTTGACAATCTTCAACTTGACCTTGAGAGTCATTGACATGAGGAGCTTCAACAACTTGGAGGGGAGGAGCTTGATCAACTTGAGGTAGACTTGGACTTGAAGAGTCATGAGCATGAAGATCTTGAGAGGAGCTTGTCAAAGCTTGAGAAGCATTAAGTTGACCTTGAGGTGCAAGAAGGTCTTGTGAGAGTGAAGGCTCCGCTTGAGTGGAGCTTGGTCCTTCTCCTTCGGCCACAAGGGGATCCTCAATGGGGTGGAAGAAACCCACACCCATTCTTCTTATGGCTTGGGGAGGAATTTCATCACTTGGATCACGAATACCATCTTGCCGCACAAAAGACGCATGATCTTCATCAAACTCGACATTGCTAGATTCTTCAACCCTTCTCGTTGCTTTGTTGTAGACTCGATAGGCATGGGACTGATTTGAGTACCCAACAAAGATCCCTTCTTGAGCCCTAGATTCAAACTTTGACAAGCGGACACCTTTCTTGAGGAGGAAGCATCTACACCCAAACACCCGGAAGTACTTGACATTTGGCTTGTGACCGGTGAAAAGCTCATATGGAGTCTTGTTCTTCTTCTTGCGTAAATAGAGGCAATTGGTTGCATGACAAGCGGTAGAAATGGCTTCGGCCCAAAAGTTATATGGCGACTTGAATTCCGCCATCATGGTCCGGGCCGCATCCATCAAGGTACGGTTCTTCCTTTTGGCAACACCATTTTGTTGAGGGGTATAGGGGGTAGAGTATTGGTGTTTGATCCCCTCATCACTAAGAAACTCATCCAATGTGTAGTTCTTGAATTCAGTGCCATTGTCACTTCTAATAGTGAGGATGGTGGAATTGAGTTGCCGTTGCACTTGATTTGCAAAATCAATGACGGTTTGTTGAGTCTCACTCTTGAACTTGAAGAAGTAGACCCAAGTGTAACGTGAAAAGTCGTCAACAATCACCAAACAATACTTCTTCCCACCAAGACTATCATGAGATGGAGGCCCAAAGAGATCCACGTGAAGAAGCTCCAGGCACCGCTCAGTGGTGATTTGATTGAGAATCTTGTGGGGCTTCTCATGCATCTTCCCTTCTATACATGCCCTACACACACGATCTTTGGCAAAGGAAATGTCTTTTAGTCCAAGGATGTGGCCCCTCGTGTAGAGACTTTGCAAAGCCTTCATGTTAACGTGGTCTAGGCGGCGATGCCACAACCAGCCCACGTCGGCTTTTGCATAGAGACATATAGCATGTGTAGATGGCTTTCCGGAGAAATCCACTACATATAAGTCATGCTCTACGTATCGAACGAAAGCCACCATGGGAGACTTGCTCCACATGAGGACCACAGAATGCTCACTAAAGAAAGATGAAAGACCCATGATAGCAAGAGCACGAACAGAAAGGAGATTGTAGCCAAGGGTTTTGACAAGCATGACATTTACCAAGGATACATCCGGGGTAACTACCACCTTACCAAAACCCAATACCTGAGAGCTTGTTTTATCACCATAGGAGACTAAAGTATTAGCAAAATTTGGCCTAATCTCCGACATGATAGACTTGCTTCCGGTCATATGGCTTGTAGCTCCACTATCAAGCACCCATTTTGCACCTCCGGAAGCAAAGTCCTACAAGAAAATCAAGCTTTGGTTTTAGGTACCCATTTTGCAATGGGTCCCCTTTTGTTAGTCACAAGGGTCTTAGGTACCCAAATGTTCCAATGATAATCATGAGTGTAAGATGTTCCAATGTACTTAGCATAAACATGACCATCAAAAGATTTGCAAAGAATGTAGGAGGGATTATTCTTCCCGGCAAAGTTATCACTTTGCACAAAGATAGAATCATGAGAGGATACTAGAGCAAGGTTCTTGCTCTTCTTCCTTTTCTTGTTCCTTCTCTTGTTCTTCCTCTTGACAATGGCTTGCCCTTTTGCAAGTTGATCTTTCAATGTCTTGTTCTCCTTAACAAGATTCTCATGCTTGCAACAAGGGTTAGACGAACAAGACAAATGCACAATAGGCGTAGCGGAAGACTTTAAATGTTCATTATTTAGTTGCGTTTGGAGTTGCTTATGAGCCTCAAAGATACTTGAGAATTTACTCTCCAAGGCATGATGTTCCTCCTTGAGTTTCTCAAAATCCTTGAGGCATTCATGACCAACACCAAACTCAACCTTTTCATTTTTAAGGACATTAAATGAAGCAATAGCATGATCTCGTTCTTTAACAAGTTGCGATATAAAGGCATTATGGTCATCAACAAGTTTAGCCACACTTTCCTCAAGAGTTATTCTCATGTTATGTTCATCTTCAAGAGATTGGGATAGAGAGGCAATCTCATCGGCGGCCTCTCTCTCATTTTTACCTAACATGTCAATAACTTCCTCTTTCTCATCTAGCATTTCCCTAGCATGGTCAAGTTGGTTTACAAGTGTTTCAAAGCACATCCTAGTATCATCATCTAGATGCTCCATGGATTCACGCATGCTTACCATCTCTTTCTTAACCTCTAAACCATCTAGATCATGCAAGGGAAGTTCATTTGGGGAGGACTTGGAAGCAGGAGTTACCTCGGTGGCCTTAGCCATGAGACACTTTTGGTTGCGGTTGGTGATGTTCTCGTTAGGGGAGTCAAAGAGAGACACTCATGGAGTAGATGAAGTAGCAATAGCGGCAACCCCCACGATCTCTCCACCTTGACCTTCATTCTCAACATCATCATCATCGCCCGAAAAGTACTCTTCATGGACCACCATTGCCCTTTCCTTGTTAGGTAAGTTCTTGTTGTGGAAGTTCTTGTTCAAAGGATGAGGAGGTCTTGGCTTGTTCTTGCGAATGAGGCGACCTCCATTGTCTTCTCTATTCTCGAAGGGGTATTGAGCTACAAAGTGACCCTTGTTGTTACAATTGTAACAAGATCTAGTCTTTAGAGTCTTCATGGTTGAGTTGAATCTTGGGTTGTCCCTTGACCTTGACTTCATGCCCGGTTTGTTCCAAAACGCCCTTGATGCTAGAGCCAAATGCTCATTGAAAGCATATTTGATGTCCTCTTGAGACCACTCACTTGAGTTGTCGTCTTCATCAACTTACACCACTTGAGCTTTCAAGGCAAGGTTCATCTTTTGAGACCCATAAGCACGAGCACGAGCTGACTCCGCATTCTTCTTGGCAATGGTCATGGCAATGACTTCACTCAGCACCTCTTGAGAGAACATGGTATGGTAGTTGCTTCTCCCCTTGATAGAGTTGAGTTTTTGTTCCTCGAAGGGAAGAAGAGCTTGAACAAACTTCCTCTTCATGAACTTGTCGTCAACATAGGTAGCTCCAAGGTCCCTCAAGGTACAACAAAGAACCTTGAGCCGACAATACATGTCTTCGGGTGTCTCATCATCTTGCATTGCAAAGCCATCGGACTTATTTACCTATTTTATTAAAATAAAATACTTGTTTCTGTCATATGATAACTCTTCAAAATTATATCCTAACTGAGAAATAACCATATGTCCTCCTATAAAGGAATCCTTTAAGTCTAAATACTAAACCTAAAAGGCATAATTATGGTTTCTAATAAAATTCAAGTGTAAATTTCTAACTGTATAATACTCCTTTAGAATCTTAAATCAATTATAAACCCATAACCTTCAAGATAATCTTATGCATCATTCACTTATATCATGGATGAATGATCTTGTCTCTTAAACCATACTTAACATAACTTGAAAGCTTAATAAGAATTGAGCAAATCATAAAATAATAACACCATATCTCATAATTAGCTTTAACTCTATAATCCACCTATCATCGACTTGCTCAGTTTAGATTCGTAGAGCTAGACCTTATACCTATATGATTTCATCATCCATCATATCGAAGAAAACTCTTGAACTCGACCATAATATGAAACTACTATATCTTAATCCTAGATATATTTTATAGTTAACTTTGGTCTATCACTCAACCTGCAAGAGACTCATTAACATAATATTGTTAGAGCAATAGAAATAACCATCGATATTCTTGTGTATTTATGGATCATCATTCTTTAATGAGATGGTCTTGATCTAGCAAGTAAGCCTTTGCAGGGTGAAACCTGCAGGCGACATGGAGGCGTCATGCTCGTCGCACCTCTATTGCCCACGTGTTGGCTAGATCTGAGCCATGCAGGGCCCGATGTGACGTCGGTCCCACTTGCCCATAGTGTTGGGTCCATTGTGGTATTGTCGGCTGCTTCGCGTGTGCGGTACTCTGGACGGTTAGGCATTGTCCCTGGAAGGTGCCATGCGTGGCAAGCTCTTCGGTGAGCAACATTGCAGGGGCGATGGCTCAATCTTTTGCTGTGTGGATGGAGAGGAGTAGGTGGTAGGATCCCTCTGTTGGCGTCGCTTCGGCCATGCCAGCACCCATGTTAGGCTTAGCTTGGTGACATCGGGCGGTCCGATGTATCGGGTTGTGGTGCGAAAGTTTTCCGAGCGAAAGATCAACGCTCTAGCACCAGCAACGACGATACATGCGTGTCTTAATCCTCTTAGGCGTGTGTCTTAATCCTCTTAGGGGCGTCAATGTGGTTACCTTCTCTGTGCCAAGGCTCCGGGTAAAAACCCTTGACCGTCTCGGGCTCAACGACAGTAGTGTATTACGTCGTCAGGCGTTGTCGGGGTGCTCCGGTACCTCTCGGTCTTGTTCTGTTGTCATCGGTAGGCAAGTTCAGATCCTAGCGCGAAGCACTTCTGGCGTTCTAGGCGGCCTCCTATCTTATACACGTGCATCACCACTCTCCATCCTTGTTATTTGCTGGCGAGATCAGCGCTGCACTTTCTAGAGCGAGAGGGCAAACGGCCTTCTCCGGTGGCAACTTGGTAGGTGAGGTGCAACGAGGTCTGATGATTTCACAAGGAGGCGTTGTGGCATTTCTAGTTAGTAGTCTAGGTTGTCTCTCTGAGGTGTGGCTAATCATGTACTTTCTTTTTCTTTTACATTCTAAGATGATTTGCTTATCACTTTCTAGTGGTTTGACCGTGTTTATAAAGCGGAGCAAAAGACTGTTCCGATGAGGTATGAATGACCTAGCTCTGTTGCTACAGAACCGCTGCTACCGCAGAGAACAGTACTCCCTCCGATTTGTATTAAGTGTCTCTTGTTATTGATCGAAGGGAGCAGTACCGTATTCCGCTGCAGTGTTGTTGTACCGTGTTTTGGCTTAGCATTCTGTTTGCGATCTGAGCTGTTGATTTCCCACCCGATGGCTGTGAAACAAAGTAAGGGCACGGTATTAGCATTGTGACTTTGCTTCCAACGTCAGAGGCTACACACTAATTGCAGCTGGCGGCTGGTGCATGTCACGAAGTTAGGCGAGAAAAAACGAGTTGATAACTTGGCAGTCGAAGTCTTGCCACAAGTCTTGCCAGATAGTTCAGACATATAGAGGCGAATATCCTCTTGTCCGTACGTAAACCGATGCGTGTTCAGACGGCCAGTACGACTACCAAGCTTCCAAAATTGACGCTGTCAAGCACATCATAAACTAGGCGATTCTACATTATGACCAAACAATGACGCGTAAAGAAAACGACCCTAGCTACAGAATTTGGAGTAATTAAGAAAACGTTGGCATTGTCCGCCTGCTCGCTGTGACTTTGGAGTGTTCTACCACATGTGCATGATTTGCGAGCTTTCCATGTGCAGCAGATTCTATCACTAGTGAGGAGGCGTTTTGTAACCTGAAAGATGCTTGAACGCACACATGGTGGTTGCATTCAGAGTATTCTTGTCGGCGTTTCAACGACTTCAATTGGTCAGGTCTTCTCAAGTACAAACAATAGTCGTTCCACACATTGCAGAGTAAGACATGTGCAATCATACATGGTGGCATGGCGCCAAGCGATCATTTTTTTTAAACGACTGACTCTCTCTTGTTCAAAGTCATTCATTTTGCAATGTCGTCGCAAAACTGATGCAGGGCAGTTGCACATCCTCATTATATCTCCCAAGTTCCAGGCCTTGTCCTCCATCCAGGAAACCTGCTGGAGTTTCTCTTAGCAATGGCAACCGATCTAGTGAAGTTTCAGCCTCCAGGAGGTTCTACCCTCAAGGAACCAAGCACAAATAAAGAGATCACGAGTGAAGAGCTCGTGCTGAAGCTGTGCAAGTACCTCCTACTGCTGGCCACGCTAGTGGCCACGGTGACGTATGCCGTGGGTTTCAGCCCACCGGGGGGTGTCTGGCAGGATACCCCGGCCGGCAGACTCGCCGGCGATCCCATCATCCGGGATACCAACTACCGCCGGTACCTGATTTTCTTCTACTCCAACGCTGCGGCGTTCGCTTCTTCGCTCGTGGTCGTCATCCTCATGCTCCTCCTCGACTTCCTGCACGAGAACCACCATGCCAGGCTCATCTACAAACCGCTGCGGTTGGTCCTGCTGCTGGACCTGCTCAGCCTCATGGTGGCATACGCTGCCGGCACTTGCAGGGACATGTTCACAGTCATCTGCTCCTCGGTGCTGGTTGCCGTCTTCCTTGTCTTCCTTGTGTTACAGATGTCTGGGGTCTTGATTACAAACAGATGTCTGGTCACCACCGACGTGGAGAAGGCCGTCGCGCAAGACGACGATAAAGAGAGAAGGCTCCGCAAGCACAAGGTCCTGATGGTGCTGGCGACTTTCTCGGTGAGCGTCACGTACGTGGCCGGGCTGAGCACGCCGGGTGGTTTCTGGGACAGCACCGACGGCGGCCACCGCCCAGGGGACCCTATCCTCAAGCACAGCCACAACATACGCCTGGGCGCGTTCTTCCTAGGCAACACCACGGCATTTGCCGCGTCGCTGCAAATCATCGTTGTGCTTCTGGACAGGAAGCTTGTCTTCAATCTCCGCAAGGCGTATGTGTTCATCACTGTCGCGCTGATTGGCCTCGTCGTCGCGTATGTAGCCGGCAGCTGTAGGGAGAAAGACACTACCGTGTATCTGGTCATCCTGGTTGCGGCCTGTACAGCTTTCCAAGTGGCTCTCTTCATTTTTCACTTTTTAGAGGAGAAGAAGAGGAAGAAGGAGGAGGAGGAGGAGGAGGAGGAGGAGGAGAGGAAGGAGGAGGAGCAAATGAAGAGGGGGGAGGAGGAAGAAAAGAGGAAGGAGGAGGAGGAGGAGGAGGAGGAGACGAAGAAGAGGAAGGAGGAGGAGCAGATGAAGAGGGGGGAGGAGGAAGAAAAGAGGAAGGAGGAGGAGGAGGAGACACCAACATTCAGAGGCGTCGGACAATCAGTTGTATCTGCAGGAAGGCTGAAACAACGTGTTCGTGCTGTCGTTCACAGAAGAACCAGAGAGAGAACTGATGACGGGTACACACAGACTTCTTACTCTGCAAATCATTGGCAGACAAAAGTTTCCAGTTTGTGACTGAATTGTGTTTCTTTCCCTTCTCTGAAATCAGGACTGTCCGGGATGCGGTGGACAAGGCTCGCTCTCTTGTTCTTCTGCTCGCCACACTTGCAGCGACCATCACTTACCAAGCAGGTCTGAACCCGCCGGGTGGCCTTTGGCAGACCAACGGCGATGGGCACATGGCCGGTGACCCGATCCTCCTCACCACCAACGCTAGGCGGTACAAGACCTTCTTCTACTGCAACTCGATTGCCTTCACGACCTCCTTGGTCGCCGTCGGCGTGGTCCAGATTAAGCTTCTGCTCGCGTACCACGTGCTGGAGGTAGCCATGGTGCTCGACTTGTTCGGCCTCATTGGAGCGTACGCGGCAGGAAGCTGCCGGGACATCAGTACCTCCATTTATGTGCTGGGCCTGGCAGGCGCCGTCCTGGTCTACGTCGTCATACATGTTGTCCTGCTCACCTTGGGAGATCCAGACACCGGCATCGTCACAGGCACAGGCATAGTCGCTGACAAGAAAAAAAAGGAGGATGAGCTTGTGGAGAAGACACGCAACCGGTTACTCCTCTTCGCGATCTTGGCGGCGACCATCACCTACCAAGCCGGGCTGACCCCCCCAGGCGGCTTTCGGCTCCAAGACGACGAGACCGGTCACCACGCCGGTGATCCGGTGCTACTGTACAACTTCCCACGCCGCTACCATGCCTTCTTCTACTCCAACTCGGTGAGCTTCATGCTGTCCATCGCGCTGATCATCCTCCTCGTCAACCCGCACGTGTACAGGCCAGCCATACGAACCCATGCGCTGTCCGTCTGCACGGTGGTGGGCTTGTTCGCCCTCATCGGTGCCTATGCTGCCGGCAGCACGCAACATCTCAAGACATCCATCTACATCTTCTTGTTGGTGGCCGTGGTTCTCTGCGTCGTGGTCGCACTGCTCACATGGTTTCTGGTGAAGAAGGGTCGTGGTAACACAGGAACAGGAAATGAGGAGCCGACGGAAACCGAGAAGACACCTGAGAAGAAGAGGAAAACGGACAAGACACCTGAGAAGAGGGCAAGGCACGCCAAGCGCAAGTACCTGATGCTGCTTGGCATCCTGGTGGCCAGCGTCACGTACCAGGCCGGGCTGACTCCGCCGGGTGGGACCTGGCAGAGCAACGGTGACGGGTACGAGGCGGGCGACCCGGTGATGCACGACAATAGGAGGGCCCGGTACCTCGCCTTCTTCTACAGCAACTCCGCCTCCTTCGCCGCCTCCATTGTCGTCATCGTCCTCTTGCTTCCCAAGTCGATGCAGCAGAACAGAGAGAACTGGTGGCTCAGGGGCATGGACACGATGATCGTGCTGGATTTGCTCGGTCTCTTGGGAGCCTATGCTGCTGGAACCGGCAGGGGATGGAAGCAATCTATGTATGTCGTGGCGCTGGTGTGTGCCGTGCTCTTCTACATTGCAGTCCATGTGATGGTGTCGGTACTCATGGACTTGAGACGCACAACCACGCCGGTGCCGGCCCGGCAGGAGATTGATACTCAGACCCCGGCTATCGGTCACGGTAGCAGTGCGAACGGTGACCAGCAGGCAAATGGATCTACAGTGGTTCCAGTATGATGCAGCTTAGTTAGGGTGTTGTGATTCTACTGTCTGCACTCCTATTCATTGCTCGCTGCCAATTTTTGTTCACGACTTCTTCCATATCTGTATCACAGTTGCTGTAACTGTCTTGTCCTCATTAAAAGAACTAGCCGTATATGTGTCCTGCAACCAAAACAGTGTATGTGACAGCTTCAGACAGAATTGACCGATGTCCTTCTAAACCACTCGCATGGTCGCACCAAGCGCCTCTAGGCCGTGGGCCACTTTATTACAAGCTCTACTGAAAACAACATGAGGTTCATGTTCAGACAAAGCCTTGGCGTCTCTGATTAGCACCCCGATCAGCGATTGTTCCAAATCTCAACTCTTTAGGGCATTTACCAGCACCTGGCAGTCGGACTCTACCTGTATGTTTGTGACTCCCCATACCCAACAGTATAGATGCCTCCAGGCATGCTCGTGTTTCGGATTGCAGAGCATTCACCCATTCGGTTTGTGCATCCCCGGTCACAAAATCCCACCCACATGACTTGGCTTCATCAGAGAATCGTGCCTTCATCAATATTGAATCTGGGGAGTCGGGACATCTTGTTCAGGTCGGCTCCAAATTATTTCCTCAGCATTTTCCTTCCGTGCCTTCCCGTTTGCCAAGAACTCTTTGAAGTCATTTGTCCATCTCTAAACTGGGAATGTCACTTCACTCACGCTCCTCTTTATATCCTGCACTCCGTACTATTTCTTGCTTGCCATTGAAAGGGTTGTCATTGGGAGCTTGCGATCGTGTTCCATACTTGCATCAGCATTGCTTGGGAACTGTCGCACGAGCATAGGCCCAAGTGAACATCCTCCAGATTCAGCTGGCGCCAAACTTGTTTAACTCCCTTGCAGCTCCATCTTCATCAAGGTAACGGCACATGGGCCCCGGTGTATCAACTTTCATCCCTCTTCTCTTACTATTCATACGCAGTGGCAAGCTGTTATGTGCCAAGCGCCATAGAAATTGCTTTGTCTTTGGCGGAAAAGCCTGCTTCCAGATGGCACTCCAGTGAAACTTCAAGTTGCCAAATCCTTGCTCTGCAGCTACGGAGGATTCAGGTTTCATGCACACCGTATAGGCTGATTTAACAGAGAAACCACCTTTGGGGCCAGGAATCAGGATACAATGCTACAAAATCCTCAGCATCTTCTCTGATAGGTGTTCGCAATATCAACTCAACATCTACAACCATCAAGTTATCCCGAATGAGCTATGCATCACACTGTGCCATAATCGGGTCAATTAGCTCTGCAACTCTTGTGTACACACAATGCCCACGCGGGGTGTCATCAGAAGCCTAATTCCATCTCTCGGAATCCACGGATCAAGACCAAAATTTCTACATCTACAGCATTGTGTTGCAACTATCCCTCTCCTCAACAGATTGACTCCTTTGAGGATGCTTCTCCGTGAATAAGACATACCATTGACTGCAGCAGCTTGCAAAATACTGGACTGAGGGTAGTCTTTGGCCTTTAATATATGCACACACAGCGAGTCTAGGTCCGTTAAAAGTTTCCAATCCTGCTTAGCTACCATGGCTAGATTAAACGACTTGTAGCTGACAAAGCATACGTCAACAATTGCAGGTCATCTAGAAGCATAACATGTTAAATGGCACGGTCCTCTGATTGCTACGTTGAGAAATCTTAATTGTAAATTAAGAAATCTTCTTTTGATCAAAAGGGCCATATTGCCTTTCATTAGATTGGGCTGTTTGTGGCGATTGTTGCACCCTTACTATCTAGTTTTAATGCAATGCATTCTTCCTGTCCTGTCTGTTTCCTAATACTTTTCTAGCCTTGGTTGCTAATACTGCAGCTCTGTAACAACAGAGTACAAGACAGAACTGTGAGTGGTTCTCTCCTTCGGAAATAGGTTGTTTTGTAAGCTGGCAGCAAATAAAAGAAGCCTAAACTAAATCTGAAGTATACGCTGTTGCTTTTCTTAGGCCCTTCCTAGTTTATAATGTCAAGCATCAGTTATCCATTCTTCAAAGATTATAAAGAGTTTGGCTTCCTATTAGGTGCAAAACCAAATCTTTCCGTCATACTGTGATCTGGTGAAATCATGTGGCTAATGGCACATGTTCCCACATGGTCAAGCAATAAGTTTGACAGCATCTGTTCAAGAGACAAGTGTATCTTCTACAAATGGTATGGTCTTCCATACTTTTATTTCTACTGGCATCGGATGTTCTCAGGACCTGAAAGATATATATGTACAAACAATAATAGAGCGACTGAAAGAACAAGATAACCAAACTGTTAGTCTGCAAGCTGGAAATACAAACCTTTACTTCTGGAGTCATCCTCTACACAAACTGCCATGTAATGTAAACTATTTAGCTCCACAAGTGCAAATTGCCAATTCTCAGACAGATGATCAGAACCAGATTTGGAATCATTGCATATTTTTGATGCCTGGCAAATCCAACAAGAATCAAAGCAGTCGATAAAAATGATTTACCGTTAAGTTGAAACATATAAGGCGCCTCACTTCTGTAATGTACTATGACTTTAACTTGGACATTTGGTTGGCATGACCCGCGTGTCAGAAGGTGTCAGAATATCATGTGGAATTTTTTTCCACACACATAGTTCCGCGTTCCCTCACATATGCACCCGATGTTAAATACACCAACAGAAGGGAAAGGTCGAAGCTACATACCTTGGAAATCCGAATTCCTTTACTTGTTTCCAACATGATTGAAAACTCATTGAATGGAGCACCTGAGAGACCTAATCACCAAGAGCCTTAACATATGCTTTCTAAAGGTTAAGACATCAATGATAGTTCCAAGTAAGCAATGTTTTGCAACATCTTATCATTAATCAGAATTACGAACATTTAACTTAACATTCGGTGCAAACTGTTTTCATGACGGGTTTCTTTTTCAACAAAGCAACTACTCATAAGATTCCAATCTATGTGTCCATCAATTTGATTAATGTACTATAATCATAGGTTATGTAAGGAACTAGAAGCTATCATCTAAAAATGGGGTTGCAATAATATATACATATTCCAAACCTGCATTTCTATAGCAAAGAAGAAGAAATCAGCTACAGTATGTTAGTGGTCCTGAAAATATACCATCACTGCTGAATGTTCTAAAGAATGTACAACAAAATCCAGTGGTTGCATGTGCATGTAGGGACCAAAGAGAGCCTCACTAACTTTAAGAGTCCACAGTTTGAAGAATTCCCTCTGCTGAGCATCGGAATCAGAAATGTCAGCAAGGTAATTAGATTCGGAAGGGGTGAAAAAACGGCGAGCAAGAGATAAAACACTCTTGGTTGCCTTCCGCTTCTTCTCTTCAACATCGATGCCGATCTGAGACAGTACATAAAACAGCAACGTCAACCGGATAACTTCCACAGCAACAGAAGCATGGTCATTTATTTCTCACTTTTGGCAGTCACAGGGACAAGGAACATACATGAGCATGCATGGCAACGCCACAGGTAATCAAAAAAGAAGTGTGTGAAATGTTGAAATGCAAAGGCCGCTGCACAGTGCTATCATCAGGTGGCCACAATATCTGATCAAGCGAGGAAAGGAACCAAAGGCAATTTAGTCACAGGGCTTCAAATTGCACAAACGAAAATAACTGAAGCCTAAACTCTTACCTCAGGTTTGTGAAATTTGTTGTACTTAAACTCGAATGATCTTGGATCAATTTTACAATCTGTGTATAGTATAGTTCAAACAAATTAGCAATAAGCATATCGGTATTCCTGTTGTGCTATCCCATGACATGTTTCATGCTTTCACAAAATATAATTAGTAACAACTAGCAAAGCAAGAATTATTGTAATATAACGAGATAAAATGCTGAGAAACATAAAACATTGAGCAGCATGTGAAAGTTCCATGTTACAGGTCAAATGACTGATAGTTTATTCTACATTTTTATGACTCCTTAAGCAAACTGCATATGCATCAGAAAGTGGTTGTACAGCTAATAGGTCCTAAACTGTTAATTTAGGGGGGGGATATGTCATCTCTGAAGAGCTCGAAACTTACATCATTGATCTTGAATGATATTTTTCCAATATATTTATCACAGATGAATGCACAAATGCAACTTTCTTTCGCCTCTCGTCCTGCTCTCAGCCTCGCTTCTACATCTCTCATCCCCGAGCCCAAAGAATTGACTTCTCCCCCCTCTTGTCTCCTCCCTTTCCATCCCGATTCCATCCAACTAAACTATCTCTGATGAAATTCATTTTCCTTTTGGACTTTTTCTAGCGATATGAACTGAGTGATTTGAATTATATTCCTACTTTTGTTGCTATGGAAGTTATCCGTTTGACTCCTACTAACAAGAATACAAATAACTCCTACTCCTATTTTCGGAGTTTTTCCAGCGATGTTTTGACCCAAGTGATTTTTCGATTAAATAACCCTTAGTAACAAGAATACAGATAACACAACTTCTTGAATAATAGTAACATGTGAAAATGACATTAAATTTGATCACAGTGCAACAAGCAGCTGGTCGTTACATACATCTTGCGAGGGTAGTTCGCCTCAATGCACAGGACAAGATAGCATCTTTCCACAACATTTTTTATTAGCGCACTTTTTTTCAGCAGGAGAAAGGAGTTCTTCATACATCTTCAACTGAGAGTCGTCATTCAGCTCATCGGGGCAAAGATACCAAACATGCACCTCTCTATAAAAGAGATAGAAACATAAACTATTGTTTTCAAAATATACTAATGCACCAAATAACTATTAAAAGGAAGAGAAAACAAACCAGTTGCAAACGTACAAGTGTTCAAACCTCACTAAGTACAGGATTCACCCAACCCAAGAGAACACTTAACGACCAAAAGCTATTTCGCTATCCATATGTCAATATGCGGGGATACACTAGGAGTATCAGGAAATTTAGATTTTCAAAGTAGATGAAACAGAACACAATTCCCCTGGCAATTCTATGCTCAACTGCTTTACTGAATGTCCAGCACCAGCCCAATGAAATCCACAAACTACATCACCAGTAAACGATCATTGTTCCCTCAAATCAAAAGGCAACCAATCGTCTCATCCTCGAACAGTTGGGTGATTTCTGTTGTGTTTAGTGCGCATGTAGTATCTTATTGTCATCCCTACAAGAAGTTAATGATGGCAACATATTTGACATTTAGTGAACCAGATAGGTTAACAATACCAACTAAGATGCTAGCAACATCTTAGAACCCTACAATATTGTCTAATGCAATGTACTTTTCATATCTCCGACAACACATACTGGAAACTGTCATATAGCTATACACTGATACACATAGTGGGTATCGTGTATCTGCAATAGAGCCTCTGTCTGGCCTGAGAAGTGAGGAATACCATCGTCCTAGCAGAATCTAGGAAATCACAGCTTGCAAGATAAAAGGGAGGAAGGAAGGAAGGGAGAGGAGGGCGTACCTTCTAGACCGCAGAAGCAGCGCGGGCGGGAGGGTAGCAAAAATGCGCCCAGAGGAAACCCCCGGCATCCTCGGCGGCGGCGGCAGAGGCAGCGACAGAGACATCACGCGGCAGGGGAGAAGGTGGTGGTGCATGCGGCTTGGCCTCTAGCGACCGGTTTGGCTTATAGCTTGGGCGTCGGCAGGTGGACGGCTCGGCCGCGGTGCAGATTCTGGGAAGAAGCCGTCGAGGAGAAGCGGCTCGGCGGCGGCGCGGCTCCAGAGGCAGGACGCAAGGGCCTGTCCGATTCGGAGATATTTGATCCTTTGCCCCACTTTACTCTGAAATTCGATCATTTGCCACATTGACCACTACACGTCAGTGACACGGGGTGGGCCAAATGATCAAGTTACAAATAAAATGGGGCAAATCGTCAAATCTCCCGTACGACTTGACGTGGTTACTCTAAAGCCTGCATCGGTCTTTGTATTTTGGTTTATTTTGCATTTGTTTTCAGAAAATGAAGACGGAAATTTACTTGTCAATTTTACTATCTAAAAATTCGTATACCCGAAAATTTAGATATCCGATAATGCAAATTCGGTCATGTCAATCATAAATTGTAAAAGACTCTTACCGTCATGGTGTAGTACACCAACCGGTATTTGTCCCAATCTATTCCCGTCTCTTTCTCTCCCTGTAACGCTAGATGTAAATGCCACCGATCGTGGGGCTTTTCCCGATCCTGTAAACACGTAATCGATCCCTCGAAAGGGTGCATCATTCCCACACTCCGACATGGTATCCAGAGCATCCTCTTCCATCGATGTCTAGCCAAATTAGTTTCCCAAAATCCAATTAACATGATCGACGGTTACGATCATCGATCCTCAAACGATTCCCGAAGTCTGATTGTTGATCACGATCATCAATCCCACACAAAATCCTCCCTCCCTCCCCATGGCGAGCGCCGCTTCTGCTGCGTCTCTGGCGACTGCTCTTGGAGCTCCTCCTTCGGAAAAACTCTCGAGGGAGAATTATCTTCTGTGGAAAGCACAAATCCTTCCAGCCCTACGTGGTGCTCAGGTCATGGCACTACTGGACGGTACCGACCCAGTGCCCGCTCAAGTTCTAGAAGGTGCCCCCAATCCTGCTCATGCCGAATGGGTTGCAAAAGAACAATAGGTTCTGCGTTATCTACTGAACTCCATGAAGCCTGAGGTGCTTGCCCAAGTCCTTGGACTTCAAACTGCAGCGGAGGTTTGGGCTGCTGTTGAGGCTATGTATGCCTCACAATCCAAGGCTCGCGTCAATATGCTTCGAGGTGCCCTTGTCAACACAAAGAAGCTCGACATGCCTGCTGCTCAATTCATCGCCAAGATGAAAGGGTTTTCTTCTGAACTTGCAGCTGCCGGTCGGATCATTGAGGATGAAGAACTCAAGGAGTATATCCTCAATGGCCTTGATGGGGAATATAATTCTCTTGTGGCTTCCGTCAACGTTGTTCCAACTACTACTCTTTCTGATCTTTGTGCTCAACTCACGGCATATGATTATCGTCAACAAATGCTCGCTGAAACTAGCCAAGGAACCGGGTCTTTTCAGTCATTCGCCAATGTTGTGCAACGTGGTGCTCATCGTCCGTACTACAACTCGCGTCAAAACACACATAATGGTGATGGTCGTACTCGAGGACGGTCTTATGGTCATCATGATGGGCGTCACCAAGGTCGCAATACACAAAAAATGAATCGTGGTCGTGGTCGTGGTCGAACTCCCTCACCACGTCAAGATGTCACATGTCAAATTTGCAAAAAATATGGCCATCCAGCGAGTGAATGTTGGTGGCGATACTCTGATAATAATGATGATGATGACTCTAACCCTGAAAAAAGGATGCTCATCTTGCTTCATATGGCGTGGACACAAATTGGTATTGTGATACCGGCGCAACTAATCATGTCGCTAGCGAGCTCAACAAATTGACTACTCGTGACAACTACAAAGGTCATGATCAAGTCCACACAGCTAATGGAAACGGTATGACAATTACACATGTTGGTCATTCTATTTTGCATACCCCTCATAATTCTCTTTCACTAAATGATATTCTACATGTTCCAACTGCAAATAAAAATCTTTTCTCTATTGATAACGATATTTATCTTGAGTTTCACCTATTTTTCTTTCTTATTAAGGATCAGGCCACGAAGAAAATTCTGTTTAAAGGTCCACGCCATGGTGGACTTTATCCAATTATGCCTTCTTCCACAGGGTCTTCCAAGCGTGCCTTCATCACCATCAAGCCCTCGTCATCTATATGGCATTGTCGTTTAGGATATCCGTCCTCCTTTATTGTTCAACAGGTCCTCAGGAAAAATAAACTCGTATATACTCCTGAAATAAATCCATATATATGTGATCCCTATCAACAAGCCAAAAGTCACCAACTACCATATCCCATTTCGACTAGTGTCTCAACTGTTCCTTTGGAACAAATATTCTCTGATGTATGGGGCCCTGCCCCTGCCTCTATTGGCAAACACTTATACTATGTGAGTTTTATTGATGATTTTAGCAAATTCACCTGGATATATTTGCTTAAGAAACGATATGATGTTTATCAAGTGTTTCTCAATTTTCAGCAACTTGTTGAAAGAAAATTTGGTCGCAAAATAATTACCTTGCAAACTGATTGGGTGGTGAATATAGAAAACTCAATACATTTTTTGAAAAGGTTGGCATCTCACATCATGTTTCATGTCCACATTCACATCAACAAACTGGTTCTGCTGAACGCAAACACCGCCATATTGTTGAGGTTGGTCTTGCCTTACTTGCTAATGCATCTATGCCTCTTAAATTTTGGGATGAAGCTTTTCTTACAGCTACATATCTTATTAATTTACTTCCCACCAAAGTGCTTGATCATATGACTCCTACTGAAAAGCTTCTCAATATTCAACCAAATTACGAGTCACTGCGTGTGTTCGGGTGTGCATGTTGGCCCAATCTCCGTCCATATAATCAACACAAACTCGCATTCCGATCGAAGAAATGTGTTTTCTTAGGGTATAGCCCACTTCATAAAGGTGTAAAATTTCTTGATGTGTCTAGTGGATGTGTTTATATATCACGAGATGTCGTGTTCGATGAGAGCATTTTTCCATTTGCCAAACTCAATCCTAATGCTGGTACACGCCTTCGTCAACAAATTCTTCTTTTACCATTATCATCATCTATATCAAATTATGAGGGGATGCGTGCTACTGACCACATGTTAGTTGTACCTGCTGCTACTAACTCTCCAAAGGCGATGGAAGAAATAACAGATGAAATCAGTGAAGAAAACAATACAATTTTCACAGAAAATAGTCGGAATAATTACTCCTCGGGTACAGATCTGGGTACACCAAGCAAATATGCTCGCGGCGATCCCCAGGAAAATTTTCCCGCCAAGTAATCCACCTCGGGTCCGACGCCAGGGGAGTTTCCCGCGCCGAGCACCAACGCGTTGTCCTCTCGGGCCCCACCTGATGCGACGCGATTGGAGGAACCCCTTCTATCCACGCCCACGCGCGTGGCCGCGTCTCCTGACGTGACGCGTTCTCGGTCCCCGCGGTCTCCTCCCGAATTTTCTGCGACGGACTATTCTCCATATCAACACACCACGAGCCACACCGGATCTGCTGCGGCAGAAAAATCCAAAAGAGAAAGATATGTGCCAGATTTCTCTGATTCTTTAGGATCCTATGCACAACCAGATCCTATGACACCTCATGTGGCACCCCCTGTTGTAGAACCTCGAACACGACTTCAAAAAGGTATCCGCAATCCAAAAATTTACATGGATGGCACTGTTTGCTATGGCATGCTTGTCTCTACAGGAGAACCAAGAAATCTTCCTGATGCTCTTGGTGATAAAAATTGGCGGTATGCTATGCAAGAAGAGTATGATGCACTCATGCATAACAGCACATGGCATCTTGTACCACCTAGCACCAATAAAAATATAATTGATTGTAAATGGGTATATCGAATGAAGAAAAATTCAAATGGTACAATTGACAGGTATAAGGATCGTCTTGTTGCAAAAGGTTTCAAGCAATGATATGGTATTGACTATGAAGACACCTTTAGTCTTGTTGTCAAATCAGCTACTATTTGGCTTGTGTTAGCAATTTCTATCTCTAGAGGATGGAGTTTAAGACAGCTATACATCAAGAACACATTTATTCATGGCGTTTTGGAAGAGGAGGTTTACATGAAAGAACCACCTAGGTTTGAAGACGTGCAAAATCGAAATTATGTATGCAAACTTGATAAAGCTATCTATGGTCTCAAACAAGCTCCTCGTGCATGGTATGCTAGACTCAGCTCCAAGCTCATTAATCTTGGTTTCACCCCATCCAAAGCAGATACCTCTCTATTCCTTTACAACAAGTCTGGCGTCACCATATTTTTATTGATTTATGTTGACGATATTATTGTGACAAGTTCATCTAATCAAGCCATCTTTGCTTTACTTCATGATTTAAGCAAAGACTTTGCTCTCAAAGATTTGGCAGATTTGCATTTATTTTTGGGGATTGAAGTCAAGAAAACACAAGATACTATAATCTTGACACAAGAAAAATATGTCGCCGAATTACTTTCCAAAGTTGGCATGACGAATTGTACACCGGCCAATACTCCACTATCTACCGTTGAAAAGTTATCATTAACAGATGGAGATCCTCTTGGACCTGATGACAGTACAAGTTACAGGAGGGTCATTGGTGCGCTGCAATACTTGACTTTAACTAGACCAGACTTATCCTTTGCAGTTAATAAAGTGTGCCAATTCTTACATGCACCCACAATATCCCATTGGACAGTAGCAAAACGTATATTACGGTATGTTAAAGGAACAATACAAGTTGGTCTCATGTTTCAGAAGTCCACCTCCATTCTTCTCAGTGCCTTTTCCGATGCAGATTGGGCAGGATGTCTAGATGATAGACGTTCCACAGGTGGCTTTGCTATATTTTTTGGGCCAAACTTAATTTCTTGGAATGCTCGCAAACAAGCCATGGTATCTCGCTCTAGCATTGAAGCAGAGTATAAAGCTCTTGCAAATGCCACAACTGAATTAATCTAGGTTGAGGCATTACTCAAAGAACTTGGTGTTCGTTTGAAAAATAAGCCATGCTTGTGGTGTGACAATATTGGTGCTACTTATCTTTCTGCTAATCTGGTGTTTCATGCCCGCACCAAACACATTGAAATTGATTTTCACTTTGTCAGAGAGAGAGTTGCAAACAAATTACTAGATATTCGTTTTATATCAAGGAAAGATCAGATTGCGGATGGATTCACCAAAGCACGACCACTCAAGGATTTTGTTGAGTTCAAGTGTAATCTAAATCTTTCCATAGCTTCCAAGGTTTAGATTAAGGGGGGTGTCAATCATAAATTGTAAAGGACTCTTACTGTCATGGTGTAGTACACCAACCGGTCTCTGTCCCAATCTATTCCCGTCTCTTTCTCTCCCTGTAACGCTAGATGTAAATGCCACCAATCGTGGGGCTTTTCCCGATCCTATAAATAGGTAACCGATCCCCTGAAAGGGGGCATCGTTCCCACACTCCGACATGGTATCCAGAGCATCCTCTTCCATCGATGTCTAGCCAAATAAGTTTCCCAAAATCCAATTAACCCGATCGGCGGTTACGATCATCGATCCTCAAACGATTCCCGAAGTCTGATTGTTGATCACGATCATCAATCCCACACAAAATCCTGCCTCCCTCCCCATAGCGAGCGCCGCTTCTACTGCGTCTCTAGCGACTGCTCTTGGAGCTCCTCCTTCGGAAAAACTCTCGAGGGAGAATTATCTTCTGTGGAAAGCACAAATCCTTCCAGCCCTACATGGTGCTCAGGTCATGGCACTGCTGGACGGTACCGACCCAGTGCCCGCTCAAGTTCTAGAAGGTGCCCCCAATCCTGCTCATGCCGAATGGGTCGCAAAAGATCAATAGGTTCTACGTTATCTACTGAACTCCATGAAGCATGAGGTGCTTGCCCAAGTCCTTGGACTTCAAACTGCAGCGGAGGTTTGGGCTGCTGTTGAGGCTATGTATGCCTCACAATCCAAGGCTTGCGTCAATATGCTTCGAGGTGCCCTTGTCAACACAAAGAAGCTCGACATGCCTGCTGCTCAATTCATCGCCAAGATGAAAGGGTTTTCTTCTGAACTTGCAGCTGCCGGTCGGATCATTGAGGATGAAGAACTCAAGGAGTATATCCTCAATGGCCTTGATGGGGAATATAATTCTCTTGTGGCTTCCATCAACGTTGTTCCAACTACTACTCTTTGTGATCTTTGTGCTCAACTCACGGCATATGATTATCGTCAACAAATGCTCGCTGAAACTGGCCAAGGAACCGGGTCTTTTCAGTCATCCGCCAATGTTGTGCAATGTGGTGCTCATCGTCTGTACTACAACTCGCGTCAAAACACACATAATGGCGATGGCCGTACTCGAGGACAGTCTTATGGTCATCATGATGGGCGTCACCAAGGTCGCAATACACAAAAAATGAATCGTGGTTGTGGTTGTGGTCGAACTCCCTCACCACGTCAAGATGTCACATGTCAAATTTGCAAAAAATATGGCCATCCAGCGAGTGAATGTTGGTGGCGATACTCTGATAATAATGATAATGATGACTCTAATCCTGAAAAAAAGGGTGCTCATCTTGCTTCATATGGCGTGGACACAAATTGGTATTGTGATACCAGCGCAACTAATCATGTCGCTAGTGAGCTCAACAAATTGACTACTCGTGACAACTACAAAGGTCATGATCAAGTCCACACAGCTAATGGAAACGGTATGACAATTACACATGTTGGTCATTCTATTTTGCATACCCCTCATAATTCTCTTTCACTAAACGATATTCTACATGTTCTAACTGCAAATACAAATCTTTTATCTATTCATAAACTTACTATAGATAACGATATTTATCTTGAGTTTCACCCATTTTTCTTTCTTATTAAGGATCAGGCCACTAAGAAAATTCTGTTTAAAGGTCCATGCCATGGTGGACTTTATCCAATTATGCCTTCTTCCACAGGGTCTCCCAAGCGTGCCTTCATCACCATCAAGCCCTCGTCATCTATATGGCATTGTCGTTTAGGATATCCGTCCTCCTTTATTGTTCAACAGGTCCTCAGGAAAAATAACCTAGTATATACTCCTAAAATAAATCCATATATATGTGATCCCTGTCAACAAGCCAAAAGCCACCAACTACCATATCCCATTTCGACTAGTGTCTCAACTGTTCCTTTGGAACAAATATTCTCTGATGTATGGGGCCCTGCCCCTGCCTCTATTGGCAAACACTTATACTATGTGAGTTTTATTGATGATTTTAGCAAATTCATCTGGATATATTTGCTTAAGAAACGATATGATGTTTATCAAGTGTTTCTCAATTTTCAGCAACTTGTTGAAAGAAAATTTGGTCGCAAAATAATTACCATGCAAACTGATTGGGGTGGTGAATATAGAAAACTCAATACATTTTTTGAAAAGGTTGGCATCTCGCATCATGTTTCATGTCCACATGCACATCAACAAAATGGTTCTGCTGAACGCAAACACCGCCATATTTTTGAGGTTGGTCTTGCCTTACTTGCTAATGCATCTATGGCTCTTAAATTTTGGGATGAAGCTTTTCTTATAGCTACATATCTTATTAATTTACTTCCCACCAAAGTGCTTGATCATATGACTCCTACTGAAAAGCTTCTCAATATTCAACCAAATTACGAGTCACTGCGTGTGTTCGGGTGTGCATGTTGGCCCAATCTCCGTCCATATAATCAACATAAACTCGCATTCCGATCGAAGAAATGTGTTTTCTTAGGGTATAGCCCACTTCATAAAGGTGTAAAATGTCCTTATGTGTCTAGTGGACGTGTTTATATATCACGAGATGTCGTGTTCGATCAGAGCATTTTTCCATTTGCCAAACTCAATCCTAATGCTGGTACACGCCTTCGTCAAGAAATTCTTATTTTACCATCATCATCATCTATATCAAATTATGAGGGGATGCATGCTACTGACCACATGTTAGTTGTACCTGCTGCTCCTAACTCTCCACAGGTGATGGAGGAAATAACAGATGAAATCAGTGAAGAAAACCATACAATTTTCACAGAAAATAGTCGGAATAATTACTCCTCGGGTACAGATCTGGGTACACCAAGCAAATCTGCTCGCGGCGATCCCCAGGAAAATTTTCCCGCCGGGGAATCCACCTCGGATTCGACGCCAGGGGAGGCTCCCGCGCCGAGCACCAACGCGTCGTCGTCCCGGGCCCCACCTGATGCGACGCGATTGGAGGAACCCCTTCTGTCCACGCCCACGCGCGTGGCCGCGTCTCCTGCGTGACGCGTTCTCGGTCCCCGCGGTCTCCTCCCGGATTTTCTGCGATAGACTATTCTCCAGATCAACACACCACGAGCCACACCGGATCTGTTGCGGCAGAAAAATCCAAAAGAGAAAGATATGTGCCAGATTTCTCTGATTCTTCGGGATCCTATGCACAACCAGATCCTATGACACCTCATGTGGCACCCCCTGTTGCAGAACCTCGAACACGACTTCAAAAAGGTATCCGCAATCCAAAAATTTACATGGATGGCACTGTTCGCTATGGCATGCTTGTCTCTACAGGAGAACCAAGAAATCTTTCGGATGCTCTTGGTGATAAAAATTGGCGGTATGCTATGCAAGAAGAGTATGATGCACTCATGCATAACAGCACATGGCATCTTGTACCACCTAGCACCAATAAAAATATAATTGATTGTAAATGGGTATATCGAATCAAGAAAAATTTTAAATGGTACAATTGACAGGTATAAAGCTCGTCTTGTTGCAAAAGGTTTCAAGCAACGATATGGTATTGACTATGAAAACACCTTTAGTCCTGTTGTCAAATCAGCTACTATTTGGCTTGTGTTAGCAATTTCTATCTCTAGAGGATGGAGTTTAAGATAGCTATACATCAAGAACACGTTTCTTCATGGCGTTTTGGAAGAGGAGGTTTACATGAAAGAACCACCTGGGTTTGAAGACGTGCAAAATCGAAATTATGTATGCAAGCTTGATAAAGCTATCTATGGTCTCAAACAAGCTCCTCGTGCATGGTATGCTAGACTCAGCTCCAAGCTCATTAATCTTGGTTTCACCCCATCCAAAGCAGATACCTCTCTATTCCTTTAACAAGTCTGGCGTCACCATATTTTTATCGATTTATGTTGACGATATTATTGTGACATGTTCATCTAATCAAGCCATCTCTGCTTTACTTCATGATTTAAGCAAAGACTTTGCTCTCAAAGATTTGGGAGATTTGCATTTCTTTTTGGGGATTGAAGTCAAGAAAACACAAGATACAATAATCTTGACACAAGAAAAATATGCCGCCGAATTACTTTCCAAAGTTGGCATGACCAATTATACACCGGCCAATACTCCACTATCTACCGTTGAAAAGTTATCATTAACAGATGGAGATCCTCTTGGACCTGATGACAGTACAAGTTACAGGAGGGTCATTGGTGCGCTGCAATACTTGACTTTAACTAGACCAGACTTATCCTTTGCAGTTAATAAAGTGTGCCAATTCTTACATGCACCCACAACATCCCATTGGACAGCAGCAAAACGTATATTACAGTATGTTAAAGGAACAATACAAGTTGGTCTCACGTTTCAGAAGTCCACCTCCATTCTTCTCAGTGCCTTTTCCGATGTAGATTGGGCAGGATGTCTAGATGATAGACGTTCCACAGGTGGCTTTGCTATATTTTTTGGGCCAAACTTAATTTCTTGGAATGCTCGCAAACAAGCCACGGTATCTCGCTCTAGCACTGAAGCAGAGTATAAAGCTCTTGCAAATGCCACAACTGAATTAATCTGGGTTGAGGCATTACTCAAAGAACTTGGTGTTCGTTTGAAAAATAGGCCATGCTTCTGGTGTGATAATATTGGTGCTACTTATCTTTCTGCTAATCCGGTGTTTCATGCCCGCACCAAACACATTGAAATTGATTTTCACTTTGTCAGAGAGAGAGTTGCAAACAAATTACTTGATATTCGTTTTCTATCAAGCAAAGATCAGATTGCGGATGGATTCACCAAAGCACTGCCACTCAAGGATCTTGATGAGTTCAAGCGTAATCTAAATCTTTCCATAGCTTCCAAGGTTTAGATTAAGGGGGGGTGTCAATCATAAATTGTAAAGGACTCTTACCGTCATGGTGTAGTTCACCAACCGGCCTCTGTCCCAATCTATTCCCGTCTCTTTCTCTCCCTGTAACGCTAGATGTAAATGCCACCGATCGTGGGGCTTTTCCCGATCCTATAAACACGTAACCGATCCCTCGAAAGGGGGAATCGTTCCCACACTCCGACAGGTTATAACTGAATTATATGCTATCTATTTTCAGAGCAAAATTTGGACAATATTTGGTAAAACAAATTGGTAGCATTTCAGCTGCAATTTGGAAATATAATGCAATGCATAATTCATGTGAATTGGCAATAATAAACATTCAAGAATATGAAACTTGGCTCGCTTAAGGAAAATGTATGTATAGTGATGGGCAACTAAAGCAACTAGTGCTTGCGAGTAGGCCATTTTGACATTAAGTTCGGTTAGTTCAGTGCTTCAGTGCATTCGATTAGCGGGAACTAGAGACCGAATTAATTGAACAAAATTTAGTCTATAAAATTTGCTATCCATTTTTTTAATCAGTCTTGTTCGGTTTATGTCTCGGACTTTTTTAGGTTTGGTTATCGGTTTTTCTGCGCTAACCATGAATACCAAAAAACATCTCTACCATGTGGGCCCACCTCTAGCTCACTATTTTTTTGTTTGGGCCGTCTTCTTCCCGCGTCGTTGAACCCGCCCCTGCATCGCCCGTCCCCAACTAGCCCCTACGCCTCCCATCCTCAGCCCACTCGCTGCTAGAGGGAGCTTTACCGCCCATGGCGTCATTATCTTCATTTTAACTTACTCCCCCCGATCCATATTAATGTTCTCAGATTTGTCTAGATTCAGATGTATCTAGTCAAGTATTAGTGCTAGATACATCCGAATCTAAACAAATTTGAGAACGTTAATTTGGATCGGAGGAAGTATTAACAATGATTCTTAGTTTTGATTTAGTTGTCAAAAAGTCGTAGCTTTGACTTTGGTTGACTTGGTTTGTCTTTGACCTTTTATAGTCGTGCAGGAGTATATGGGAACCCAACCTGATTAGTTATTCCCACAACGGTTTCCCTCGCTCCACTCACGGAAGTTAGTCTTGGTCTTCGTCAATGACTCATAGCTTTTAAAAGCTCTCTCATGATCATGGAACTCACTCACCCTTAATCAAACGGATTCAGTGCGAGGGTACCAAAGCCACAAGACTAGTTCGGGGAGTGTTGGGACGATAGCTAGCCAAACGCAGAATCCTGCCGTGACAGAAGACATGGGTGAGACACACCTAGGACTAGGAAGGAGCTTAGGACATGGAGGAGACAGCGGGAGACATGCACACTACACTCAGGAGCAAGACGCACAAAGAGTGATCGAATCCAACTCTCCCGAGACAGGCTCAACAACCACCGTAACCCAGTTGGCGGGTTGATACTGCTACTCAGGATGCTAGCCGGCAAGAAGGCCGCCACTCTACCCGGCGTGCCGCCATGTCTCATCCGACAGGAGGACCGTCATATCTTAGCAGGTAGGAAGGTTGCATTTCTACCTGGCAAGCCTCCACAAATCCTCTATAAAGCTGTCAAGACATAGCATAATCCGTCTTACTAGCCGATTGTACTGCTTAAAGGTTGCTCATGGGACAATACACCGAGAATCACTAGAACTTCAGGAGATGTGCCTCATGCTGCTTAACGTGGATCAAGTAGTCACATTCAGTCTTGCTAGCTAGTTGTGTTAGCGATCAAGAGTGACTTAGACGACATACAAAGACATGGGCTGGAAGTCTCCAAGATGACGGGAGTGGAGTTCTGGCTCCCGGGTCTAGGTGATCCTGTTCTCTACACCGTACAAAAGTGCGTGGAGATTCTGTCCCAGGGTGCATTGGATGAAATACTAGCAGTCCAAAAACGATGAATACATCAGGTGCCATGTACTGTACGTTCGAGGTTGCGATGGCCCGACGGAGCTGAACCAGTGACGATCTGGACCCCACGGAACATGTCGGTGTTGAATACCTGGACCACGGTACAGGAACCAAGTTTGGGGATCTGAACGGTGAGAAGTTAATTTTTCCAATCGAAGGAGGGCAGGACTATACCACACTCCTAGTCCGGCGATTCGGCGGACGGCAACGAAGACGGTGTCGTGCCCTTAATCCCAGTGAGCCGATGCGACCTCATCTCCACCGGAACCGGGAACGGACTACCCCATGATCCAGTGAGCAGGTAATTTGCTGTGGAGTTCGTTGATCTACTCGTAGAAGATTAAATCTTGGATACGTTCTCTCCTTCGATGGAAGCTTGGCAATCTACGATGGAGGCCGGAGAGAGCCGTAAAGGGTGAAGCAGCGATTGAGGACAGTGTGTGCAGCCATGTGGGCTCAGTTGAGCCGGATCAATCTATGATTTGCATCGTCGAAGCAGTAGCAGGTGTGGTGGAAGAAGAAAATGACGGTCAAGCAGATTCCGTGCAGTGTAGTGTAAATATGGATCCAACATCTCCAATATGGACCGATAGGTAAATTATCCTGCCAAAATTTGCCATACAAAATTGTGCATTGAGACATGGGTGAACTGAATTTTGCTGGGTATTACTGGTCTGCTGCTGGACATTATTTCTGACCATGGTACATTATCATGTCGAAATTTGCGGTACAATTTGTGGATTGAGACATGTGGCAGCTGCAATTCAGGCTTCTGATGAGTGGTTTTCTGACCATGCCTCACTAAAGGCATAATATCGTTTGCCATGGTTTATCACTGTAATTTGGAACCGTAGTACATGTGTTGGATGGGATCATGACTAAAAAAGAAAAACGAGAAAAAGGATTTTTGTGGTCCTCGGTGAAAAGCTAACAAACAGGAGGGTGCTTCGTAGTCCCTGCAATTTTTGTTAGGGTAGTAGATGCTTGTATTACCAGAGGGCCAAATGCCAGAATATATAGTACATGTACAGGTGCAAATATACAGAAAGCCCCCTAATATATGGGGAAACTACAATATACAAATATACTCTAACACCCCCCCCCCCCCCAAACTCATGGTGGATCCACAACACTGAGTTTGGAGAGTAAGAAATCATGATGTGCGCGGGTTTGTGCCTTTGTAAAGAAATCTGCCAACTGCAAGTCTGAAGGCACATAATGGAGCGCAACAACCTGATCCTGCACCTGAGCACGTGTATAAAAAGCATCAACACCAATATGCTTGGTCAGCTCATGCTTGACCGGATCACGTGCAATACTGATAGCACCTGTACTGTCTGACAAAAGTGGAGTGGGTGTCGTAACAGAGACCCCAAAATTTGCAAGCAACCACCGTAACCAGGTCACCTCAACGGTCACCGAAGCCATAGCCCGCAGCTCAGCCTCAACACTCGAACGGGAAACCACTACCTGTTTCTTCGTCTTCCAAGCAACAAGCGAACCACCAAGAAACACACAGTAAGAAGAAAGTGAACGATGATCCATAGGATCATTCGCCCACGTAGCATCCGAGTAGCACTGGAGCTGGAGAGAGCTAGAACGAGGGAAGAAATGGCGACGAGTAATCGTTCCACGAAGATAACAAAGGACACGGAGGAGATGACTGTAGTGAACAATGGTAGGAGCTGAGACAAACTAGCTCAGAATATGAACAGGATAAGAGATATCAGGACGAGTGACAGCAAGATAAACAAGACTCCAAACAAGATGGCGATAACGAGTGGGATCGGGAAGAGGATCACCGTCAGTAGGACGAAGCTTAACATTAAGCTCCATAGGAGTCTCAACGGTGCGCTCATCTGCAAGAGCAGCCCGAGCAAGAAGATCCTGAATATACTTTTCCTGAGAGATAGAAAAGCCATCAGAAGTGGAGGAAACCTCAATCCCAAGAAAGTAGCGAAGAGGACCAAGATCAGTCATAAGAAATTGATCACGGAGACGAGCCTTGACAAAGACAATATACTCAGGATCATCACCGGTAATGATCATATCATCAACATAGAGAAGGAGAAGAGTGCGTCCACGAGGAGAAGTGTGAACAAAAAGCGCTGGATCATGAGAACTAGGAGAGAAACCAACAGCAGTTACCACAGAGGCAAAGCGCTCAAACCAGGCACGAGGGGCCTGTTTCAGGCCATAAAGAGAACGTCGAAGACGACAAACCATCCCATCTGGAACAGAATACCTAGGAGGAGGCTGCATATAAACCTCATCACTCAACTTGCCATTAAGAAAAGCATTCTGAACATCAAGCTGGGACACAGACCAGCGTTGAACAGAAGCAACAACAAGAAGAGTACGCACAGTGGTCATATGGGCCACAGGGGCAAAAGTCTCATCATAATCACGGCCGTGTTCCTGCTGAAAATCACGAGCCACAAGACGCGCTTTATAGCGCTCAAGAGATCCATCAAAGCGGGTCTTAATTTTATAGACCCACTTACACGTGATAGGAAGAACACCAGAAGGGGGAGAAACAAGATCCCAGGTGCCAGTGCGCTCAAGCGCAGCGATCTCCTCAGCCATGGCAAGCTGCCATTCTGGATGACACGTGACATCCCGATAAGAAGTCGGCTCGAAGACGACAGAGAGACCATACTGACTAGGAGAGTAACGGTTTGGAGCACGACGCTGACGAACAAGCCGTAAAGAAGGAAGCTCATCCGCGGAAGATGACTCATCCGAAGAGGAGGAAGAAGGAACCACGGAGGAAGGGTCCAAAGCCGGAGAACGAGGAGAACTAGGGGAACTAGACGGAGGAGAGGATGGCGCCGAAACCAAAGGAGGCGCATCAGAAGGGGGAGATGGAGGAGAAGGGACAGCGGAAGGTGTATCAGGAAAAAGAAGAAAAGAGAGATCATCCGTTGGGTAAGTACCAGAGGTGGGGCGAGGATAGAAAGGACGCGTCTCATCGAACGTGACATCACGAGAGATGCGTATCCGACGACCAACGGGGTCCCAACAGCGATAGCCCTTATGCTCATCACTGTAGCCGAGAAAGACACACTCAACAGACTGAGCGGTCAGTTTGGTGCGTTCGCCAGGAGGGAGAAGGACATAGCAAACGCAACCAAATAAACGAAGAGTCGAGTAGTCAGGACAGGTACCAGAGAGACGCTCGAGAGGAATGCCACCCTAAAGAGCAGCAGAAGGTTGGATGTTAATGAGGTAAGTCGACGTAGCGACAGCCTCAGCCCAGAAATGCGGCGGAAGAGAGGAAGCAACCATCATAGCACGGGTAGTCTCAAGAATATGACGATGCTTACGCTCGGCGACACCATTTTGAGCATGGGCCCCGGGACACGAGAACTGAGCAAGGGTGCCCTGCTCAGCAAGAATGCCACGCAGGTGCTGGGAGATATACTCTCCTGCATAATCAGCACGAAACACACGAATAGGAGTGGAATACTGAGTACGAACCATGGCCAGAAAGCGCTCATAAATAGCAAGCACCTCACTGCGAGAGCGCATAAAAAATAACCAGGTGTACCGTGAATCAATGAACAAAATATAGTATCGATGGTCCCCTTTTGAAGCAAAGGGAGCTGGACCCCAAACATCAGAATGAACTAAATCAAAAGGTCGTTGAGATACAGACACACTAGTAGGATAGGGAAGCTGAATCGGTTTGCCTAACCTACAACCCTGATACGAATGTCGATAACCTACACATCTCCTGAGATAGACCCCAGAAGACCACGACGAACTAATGACGATAAACGGGAGCCACAAAGATGACCCAGCCGATGATGCCACTGCTGAAACGAGCCGGTGACAGAAGCAGCAACCGTAGGAGAACTGGCAGAGGAAGTGTTAGCAGAAGGAACGCGAAGCCAGTCTAACTCCCATAGCCCCAGAGACTCAAGACTACGAGGGCCAGCTCCAACCAGAGCCTGTGTACGAAGATCCTGAACAGCACAAGAATCAGCATCAAGAATGACACGACAACCAGAATCAGTAAGCTGACTAGCAGAGAAAAGGTTCATCTTAAGACTGGGAACATGAGAAACATCAGGAACAGAGAAAGAGGAAGTAGAGAGGGTGCCTCGACTGAAAACAGGAAGAGAGGTACCATCAACCGTGATAACACGAACAGGAGAAATAAGAGAGCGAAGAGCAGAAAGAATAGAAGACGCAGAAGTCATATGGAAAGAAGCTCCAGAATCCAGATACCACGGGGATGACGTACCTGACTGTGTAAAAGGTGATGGTCGCGCGGTGCCAGAAGAGGTAGGCACAGAACCAGCAGTACCCGACGAGAAAGAGCCTATAGCAGCGAGCAGACTACGAAGACCACGGATAATATCCTAATCAGACAGGCACCAGCAGGAGGTCCAGAAGCAACGGCAGAAGATCCTGAAGAGCCAGCCTGCCGACGAGCAAGGTACTGCTGACGTAAGCAGGGATCCCTCGTCCAGCAGCCAAAGATATCGTGGCCAGGCTTGCCACAGTGGGCGCAGGGAGGACGAGAACCACGAGGGTGCTGAGGCTGACTCTGACCCTGGGCCGACGGAACAGAGAGTAGCGGCGGTGCTAGAGACCGCGACGAAGCCGGTGGCACGAGGGGACCACGAGCAGCAAGAACAGATGGAACCTCAAGAAGACCAGCACCACGAAGACGAGTCTCCTCAGCACGAAGCTCAGCCAGTACCTCAGAGAGTGGAACATAACCACGGGCAAGCAGCTAGGCACGACGCGGCTCAAACTCCTTGCGGAGCCGCGACAAGAACTCAAAGACGCGCTGAAACTCCAGATCCGCGCGCACAATCAGACAGCAGGGACAGGTGTTACATACAGCTGTACGAAGAGAGTCAAGCTGACGCCAAATAGCAGCACTCTGAGTATAGAACTCATCAATAGTGGAATCACCCTGCTTAAGATCATGCTCCTGACGAACCACAGACAGATAAAGAGCATCTCTAGACGGCTGATAGCGCTGACGAAGAAAAGCCCACTGAGCAGCAGCAGTGGGAAGACCCATGAACTCAGCAGCATACTGAGGCAGAACACTGGAAGTGAGAACAGCAGCAGCACGAGCATCCTCATCTATCCACTGAGTGTAGTCAGCCAGATCCAGCCGGTAGGTCGCAACAGCAGTAGAATGCTTCTGGACCTTCCGATCATAATCATCTCGAGCAGTATCATCAGCACTCTGGGCTGCATCCTTGACCACCTGAGTGGCATCGGGGGCAAGGGCAACGGGCGTCGGTGCAATATGAGCCGTAGGCGCAACGGGGCGCGGTGGACAGGAGACCTCACCGGAAAGCACACCCCAAAGGCGAAGACCGCGCATATGGACGCGCATGAAGGCATCGAAATCAGGATAATTCGCGCCATCAAAAATCACCGGGCAGCGAGGAATCGCAACATAGCCCGACGAGGAAGACATAGCTCTGTCGATTTTTTTTCTCAGATCCGATCTAGATCGGACGAAAACTGGGCGGCTGGGCGCGGCAGCGGAGAGCTGGGGCGAGCGGCGGCCGGGGATGGGCCGGGGACGGGCGGCCGAGCAGAGGCGGCGGCGGCCGCGGACGGGCGGCCGGAGGAGACGGCGGCGGAGGTGGAGGCGGCGACAGACGGGCGGCCGGAGGAGGCGACAGCGGCGACCGGACGCGGCGGCGGGCGGCCGGGGCGAACGGTGGCGGCGGCCAGGCGCGGCGGCGAGATGCCGGGGCGAGCGGCGGCGGCTGCGAGGAAGAAAAAAGCCTTACGACTCTGATACCATGTTAGGGTAATAGATGCTTGTGCCAAAGGCCAGAATATATAGTACATGTACAGGTGCAAATATACAGAAAGACCCCTAACATATGTGAAAACTACAATATACAAATATACTCGAACAATTTTAAGTATGAAGGGTAGACATAATAAGAATTACTCTGCTAAGTTACGGTGACCAAATGTTAAGAATTATGGTGTCCCTAATTTAAAATTTTACCTCACAAAGCATGGCCATGGATTAATTTGTGAATTGCCGGTACAGATTGGCGTTTGGTTTTGGTTCTGCATTTACCTTTTTTTTTGCCTTTTCTAAGTATTAATCCATCATTATGGGACCAGATCTTCTACTTTGAGTGGGTTGACTTTGGAGAAGCCAGTTTGGTGATAGACTTGGTTCCAAAGATCAGCGCGTACACCGCAGAGAAGATGAAGGTGCTAATTATTCGATACTGCGGACAGGAAAAGAGCTACACCGAATCCGAGATACAAGGTAAAACTGTGTGGCGAATGTAGATGCTTGTATAATTAGCTCTGCTGCTGCTCTGGCCGTGCTTATATGTCAGAATATGCTTGGATTTTGCCTATGTGTAAGTTGTTAATTTGAATTTTGTTTGGACGGAAAGACAAGGTCATACATGGAAAGCCTCCCTGAACGAACACATACGTCGATCACATGCATGCTTGGGGAACCGGAGGAAGTACCATGTACAGTTGTTAGTGTCTAAACTTATCATGCACAGAATTAGGTGGTATAAAAAATATATGCTTTTGATTCATAAAGGGCTGAAAAGATTAAGGAGTTGATGTACGAAGAAGTAGCTGCGAAGATCCTGGAGGCAATGATCAACGCAGATTTTGAGATGAATGTCAAGCGTGGTGAGTCAGGCCTCGGCGAAGAACTCAAAGGAGTTGTCAAGTCTCCACGAAGAACTCCGGTGTAGAGACACAGAAGAAAGACCAGCTAACAAAATTTGTGGCTGCTTTGATCCAGGTCTGCAAGTGTTCATTTTTTGTCGTGTGCCTCGCCCCATTTATTTTTGGTTGTTTCTAGTACTGTATAATTGTGCTCTTGCCAATAGCAGGTTCATCAACAGAAGAAAGGTCAAGGAATGTTGTGACTTCCAGCTGGAGTACTAGAGGACCTGGATCATGGGCTAATGTGCGGTTAGACAAAACCAAGCAGCCTATGCTGAAGATGTTTCTCTGAGTGATGATGAAAATGTCGATAATGTGATCCTTGATAAGCAGGATTACAGCTTCATCCTTCGTAGGATGTTCAAAGAAGAATGCGAGTTTTCCTTACACATTATGGGGATAACTGGGTAGATTATCCTAAATTTTGATTTGAATATGAATTGCACGTGACTAGCTCTAACTACCCTATCTTTATTAGCACCTGCAGTGAGCACTAGTGTGTGGGTCGGAATGAAGGAATGCAGATGGACAAACAAGGCGGACGCTGCAAACACGAGTGAAGACCTCACGCAAAATCGTTGGTTATATAATTCTATTGCCTAAATATACATGTACAGATGCTGACACTAGTTTTCAGAATTTCCCGATGTTGTTTACATGTACAGATGCTGACGTTGAGAACTAACCCGTGGTTGGATGGTTAGGGGGGCAGTGGTACTCTCAACCCACCAGAGTTCAAACTCCAGGTTTAACGCTCTAGTGTCTCATAAACGTGGAATATTCTTTCAGTAGGAGGCGACGTTCCCGTCGATAGCGAGGCGCCTACGGTGACTTCGTCAATCTCAAGACCCGCCGGCTCAGTCTCTTGGAGGTGCTCATAGGAGGTAGGATGTGCGTGCATGTGTTCATAGGGGTGAGTGTATGTACGCATTGTGAGCGTCTACGTTTGTACTGTGTTTCTCAAAAAAAAAAATGCTGACATTGTTGTGTTATATTTGGTAAGTTGTTGATGTTGCTGTCGTGGAGAAGTTAAACTAGTGATACAATCAAAGCGCGGCTACAGTCTCGACAAACGCTGCTCAGTGTACGCAGTACCAGTAGAGCCTAGTGCGCAATTGTCTGCAGGTGAGTTCTGAATCTAGTAAGGCATCTCTTGTACGTAGTCCCTTTACTTGGATTCTTCAAAAGTATGCACATTTTAAACATGTATTTCAGATGGAGATGTGCTGTCCAACGCTTCTGATGCAGCGGGCAATGTGACAGACGATGTCGAAGAACCTGAAGTGCTTGACATGGTGATGACATCCCTGATGTTCCAGCCGCCGCGACAGGGGCAGCGCACCCGTTGACACCTCTACAGGATAGGAGAAACAAACGAGCTGCCCGTGGGTTATCTTTGAATGCGCCGAAACGAGTTTGGTTTGCTTCCGGTGCCATTACAGTGGGTGGGAATCTCGTGGATGCATGTGATGTTTTCTGTTGTGTGGTGTGCAAAATTACTGATCTAAATGGTGCCACTATTTTTGCAAAAATTGTTGAAATATGCAGTCAATGAAGCAGCTGATCGTGAGGAGTTAGAAGGTACAGCCGCGGGGCAGGGGGGCTCATCAAGCATGATCCAGCACGTTGGGCCTCCATCTGTACCGGCAATGCGTGGACGGATGGGCCGTACTTATCGCTGTGGGTCCAAGGCAAGATACCACTGTTGAATATATATACTGATCCCAATACAACAAAATATACGCACATGAGCTGCTACCTAGAGGGAGCTGGTTGGTGCAGTAAGCGGGAGCATCTGCACCCTAGAGCCAAAACAAATTTCCGCCAAGATGACCTCATATGGAAATATGCACATGGAAGTTGGGCATATCATCGAGACGCGTAACTTTGCTTTTAGAATCATTTTCATCCGACTTAGTATGAAGCATATGAAGCCGGAGCAAGAGGCAGACATAAGGTTGCCTGATGGATTCCTCTTCAAGACGAACAAGTTTTCCTTTTGGAGCATCTTTATCCAAGTTTGTATGTGACTTCTAGAGCCAGCCCAAGAGACAAGACAAAAGCGTAGTCGGATCCGTAATGTGTCTGACATAGGCCAAGACTAGACTAGTATAAACATGAATTCAAGTAATTTTCTTGTAAGGAAAGTGTTGAGGAGCCCTTTGCCTGCCGCACACCCCACATTACGTTGACATTCACCAAAGGCGGAATATTCTTTCAGTTGGAGGCGACGTTTCCGTCGACAGCGAGACGCCTGTGGTGACTTCATCGATTTCAAGATCCGATCCGCCGGCTCAGTCTATCAGAGATGCTCACAGGGGTAGGTTGTGCGTATGTGTGTTCATAGGGGTGGGTGAATGTACGTGTTGTGTTGGGAGCGAGCGTGTACGATGTACTGCGTTTCTCAAAAAAAACACCCACTCATACTGTTTGGAAACCAACCGAGGAAAAAACTTTTGTTTACCCGATAGTAACATGAGCATATCAAATTAAGACCGTAGCCCAAAAATTTATGGCATAACTAATCAATACCGCACAACGAATAATTTAATAGTTTACTAGGATAGAAATAAAATAGTATTAACTATGGATAAGTATAGAAATCGAAGGTGCGGTACTCGATTTTGTGCAGCAAAGAGAGAGAAAACAATTGTTTTCTTAATTCCTCGATTTCTTTCCTCCAATTATACTCGGAATACTCATGCAACTTGGTCGCCCATCAACAAAGTGTGATCACACCAATAAATCATTAATCAGCATGCTGAACTTCCCAAACTTCATCCTCCTCGAAAAAAACTTTGGAACTTCTTTCGAGAGATCAATCACTCCCCCAAAAGGTGCAGCAGATTTCAAATGTTTGAATATCACGGCTCTTCGCCTGGCACCCTCAACCGACCCAGGAGCCAACCCATGCACCGATAGATCCATCCAACACACGCACCAGAGACTAACGGTCCATAGATCAGGTCCTTATGGTCGCCTCCCACCAGCCCGATTTATATGATGATGTCCTCCCTCATTATTTCTATGCTCGAATTGATGATCAGCAAGGGAAAGACCACGTGATTTTCATGTGATCAAGCGTACTTCTCAACCCGTATTTCTTGACCACCCAAATACATGCCCAGAAGCCATATTCATACTACAAAAGAAGAATTTGTTTCAATCTGGTTCGTGATAAATGCCCCGAGCTTTTTCTTGCACTCCGACTTTGCTCCCTTGTTTGAAGAATTAGCAGTGGACGACGATGCTGATACTGCCAAGGTGGACGTGATGTTGCCACAAGCATCCACGATTTTTTGACTACTTGCATGTACAAAGCAACACCGTCTCTCATTTGTCTTTACAAGGTTGTGAGTGTTTATTAGTGGAGACTAAAGACACAATCACATAACTATATCATTTCTAGAGTAGGGGGCAACGGCCCCCTTGACCCTAGGGAAGCTTTCCACCTTAAACAAAGTGTCTTTGATGTCGTGTTTCCCTAAGGCCCCCAAACCTCGATCCTAAAACAATAGACTTGTTGTTCTACTTTCATATCCAAACCTTCAAAAAAATCCTTAATACCCATGTAAATCTACTGGCATGCTTGAGATTCCATTGTTGCAGAAGTGAGACATTCCAAGAAGACTTTCCTCCCATCATCCAACGTAATCTATTTGGTGCTAGTGGGATGAATTCTAGGATGAAAGAAACATAGTTTAATCAATATGTAATTCTTAAATCTCACAGAAAAGACAGTCAGAAGTAATTAAGCACATTAGCATACATCACTATCAGAAAAGGATAAATTGTAGATTTAACTGGAATATCTGTAGTAAAACAAAACATACTTTTTTATAGGTTAGTCTATTATATAAGCTTCTAAAAGAACACTATAATAACAAAAGAGTTTCAATACCTTGGCAATAAATCGTATAGATCACCACTGAGAGCCAAAATGACAAAAGCAGGATTGACTGCTCCAGCTTTTTTCCCATCTATTTACACTGATAAGTGATAATAAGTGATATGCAGGTAGCAAAAAAACATTATTCCCTCCATTTCAATATATATGGAGTATGTTGTTTCATCATGACAAGACTCTAACCAATAGTTATTCCGTTAATGTGACTTATCTACTAATAAACTAACAAGCAAAGGAAACACTTTAAAAACGAATCTAGTGACACCATTATCATGTGAAAAAACCAAATGTGATTTTCACAAAATAAATGCACTTTATATTTTGAAATGGAGGGAGTATTTAAACTTTCTTGCTTCTAAATGTTGATATCTTAACCCTTTACTGACCACCATCCTTTAACAAATACAAGAACTAGCTAGGAGTTCCATCATGTTCATGTGAAGGACAATACATTTGCATCTAGAAAGGATGTTCTTGATATTCGATCAGGACATTCTTATACGTTGGTGTTGGACAAAATGCAATAATCGAGATTCAACTCACATAGCAAGAATTTAACTAACTAACAATTACATGTGTTGTAAAAAACATGCCTGGGCAACACTTACAAAGTTCTTGCAGACATCACATTTTGGATGAAAAATATCTTTATAGCAAGATTTGTGCTATGCTTTCTATGCATGTACAAACCAACACTAGCTCTCATTTGTCTTTACAAGGTTGTGAGTGTTCATTAGTGGAGACTAAAGACGCAATCATATAACTATATCATTTCTAGAGTAGGGGGGCAATAGCCCCCCTTCACCCTAGGGAAGCTCGCCACCTTAAACAAAGGATCTTTGGTGTCGTGTTTCCTAAAGGCCCCCAAACCTTGACCAAAAGTAACATACTTGTTGTTCTACTTTCATATCCAAACCTTCAAAAAATTCCTCAGTATCCATTTTAAGCTATTGGCATTCTTGAGAGTCCACTATTGCATATGTGAGACATTCCAAGTAACTTTCCACCCATCATCCAATGCAATATATTTGGTGCCGGTGGGCTGAATTCCAAGATGAAAGAAACACAATTTACTCAATATATAATTCTTAGATCTCATAGAAAAAACAAACAGAAGTAATTAAGAACATTAGCATACATCACTATAGGAAAAGGATAAATTGTACATTTAATTGGAATACCCAATAGTATATTAGATAAGCTTCTAAAAGAACATTATAATAACGGAAGAGTTTTAGTACCTTGGCAATAAATTGTATAGATCACCACTGAGAGCCAAAATGACAAAAGCAGGATTGACTGCTCAAGTTTTTCCCCCATCTATTTACACGGATAAGTGATCATAACTGATATGCAGGTAGAAAAAAATTCCCTCCGTTTCAAAATATATATTTCAATATATATGGAGTATGTTGTTTCATCATGACAAGACTTTGACCAATAGTTCTCCCGTTAATGTGATTTATCTACTATAAACTAACAAACAAAGTAAATACTTTAAAAATGAATCTAGTGACACCATTATCATGTGACAAAAACCAAATGTAGTTTTCACGAAATAAATACACTTTATATTTTCAAATGAAGGGAGTACTTAAACTTTCTTTCTTCTAAATATTGATAAAAACTGCTTTGCTACTTCCACTAATAGGAACCAGACAACCTAAAGGGAATGGTTTGGTTGAGGAATCTTAACCCTTTACTTACCTCCATCCTTCAACAACTGCAACACCAGCTAGGAGTGCCATCATCTTCATGTGAAGGACAATACTTTTGCATCTAGAAATGATGTTCTTGATATTCAGAAACCCTAGCATTAGTTATTTGATCTAACTAGTGAAGTGGCCCTCGCAAATGCAAGGGCATCATCTTTTTTACCCTGAAAGAGTCCGAATATAAATGTCTAGTTTAATAGGTATTTGTGTTTTTAGATTGGAAGTTAATAACTTGATTTTAGAATGTCATAAGCAAAGACATTTATTTGTGGATTACTAATTGTTATGCCATTTGTAAAATTACCTTCAAATTAATTACTACATGGTCATTTTCACATGGAAATATTTATAATAAAAATAAAGCTTTGGTAATTTGATTATTATATATCATACCTCTAAATAATTTGAAAAGAGAGTAAAGTCCCGACAATTTGATTTCCTTGCCAGATTTGTTGTGGCGATAACTAATATCTGAAAGGGATCATCTATAATTGATACTAAATATCTTTCCATGGAGTGATCTTCATCTTGTCTCCAATAAAGAATTACAACCTCTAAAACTGATGATAAAATATCGTAAAGTTGTAAGACTGGCAGATGCGCTCCATGCTCGGGCTATCATCTTAAAATGATTCCTCTATTTGCATTACGTAAGTAGGACATCATTATTTGTATAAAAATATATTCAAAAATCTGAATTAGTGAGCATCGTTCTCCAAATATGGATGATATGCATACATGACCGTATTCTTTATCAAATTTTCCCTGCTTCCAAAGATACCGCTTTCAACAAATCCATAATAATATTGTGAAAGGATTAGTGATTTGTTCATCTACCTCCTTCCCTATCATATCAAATGGGAAAATGAAATCGAGTTTGCTCTTCAATGGTATATCTATGTACACACGTCATACTCCCACTTTGAAAGTATTAAATATATACTTCTCTGTCCCAAAAATGATGTCGCGGGATTGTCTAGACTCACATGTATCTAGACGCATTTTAGTATAGATACATGCGAACCTAGACAAAATTACGACATCATTTCTAGAACGTCTCAGTTGAGTACAATGTTGTCCACTCTACGTTTTTAGCACATTGGCACACATATGCGTGGGTCACATGTTTACTGTGAATTGATTAATTCGGAGGCCCCGCGGATCTATAACACTAGCATTCTCCGTGCAAGGGTCGACATACGGACTTTTCTCTTTTCTTTGGCTTGCTTTGGCCATAGCTATATAGTAAACCAAGTTTGAGCCCAATATTTCATCGGTTCCCCATCCGAAGAGATATAGCGAGAGTTTTCTTCCACACGTGCATGAAATTTCAACGTGTTATCACATGGATATGAACAAACTCGCACCTTGGTGCTATAAACTGTCTAGCTAGGCCTCCCACCACACTTGTGAACATATGATATGGACACACCCAAGTTTTCGAGGCGTTTCGGCGCTCCGGCGCCCCTTCCTCAGAGAAATCCTAATCCGGGGGACCCACAGATCTACAACACCTGCGTTCTCCGTGCGAGGGTCGACCGATAGACTTTTCTGTTTCCTTTGACTTAATAAATAGAGTAAATTGCAGATATCTACCACAATTCAGGCACCACTTACGAGTCAGTACCAACATTCGTAATTTTTGCAAGTCAGTACCAAGTTTGGGATACAATGTTACAAATCACACTAATTTTCATTTGATAGCATTTTAACATGTTCCTGACAAGTGGGACCCATCTAACAGAGAGGACTAGTCAAAAAAAATTGCCACGGTAGAGGATGAGCTGAGCTGGACATGGGGTCCACTTGTCAGACCGCGTCCTCTTTGTCTCATTCTCTCTCTCTGCCGGCTCTGGCCGCTAGTCACCATGGCCGCCCGCCTCTCCTCCTTGTGTCACCGGTCTCGCGAGCGCCGCTGCTCCCCAGACCTCCCTCTCTCCGGCCATGCTCTGTAGCGAGCCGTCGGCGGCAACCGCTCGCCCTCTCTGCCCCGCGCCTGCCTCCCTCACTTCTCTACCGAAGCAGGCCGCCATCTCCCCATCGTTGTCGCGTGCGGCCCCGTGTCGTCCACCTATGCCGAGCCTCGTTCTTCTCCTATCTCCCCACCCCTGCCACCCCGCCCTGCCACCGCCCCACCCCTCCCCTGCCACCGCCACCATGACGCCCCAGCCGTCGTGGCCCTAGCGAGCACCTCCACCCCGTACTGGCTGCGTCAGACGTGGTAGGGGTCCACGTACTGGCGGTTATCCTCGCGCCGACGGAGTTCCTCGGGCTCTACGCCAAGGCCGGCAACAGCTCTTCGCTGCACGTGCCCGCCGCTTTTCGCTGCTTCTGTCACGGGCTCTGGCGGGTGCACATCAGGGGACGGCTCCGCGCTCGTGTTGCCGGGCTGGTGTAGCAGAAGGAGGGCAGGGTGTACAGGCGGCGGCCAGGAGAGACCGCCGACTGGTGGGCAAGAGGAGGGCGGGGCGTACGGCGGCAAGGGGAATCCCATGGTGGGGTCGAACGGGCCTAATGGATACAGGAGGAAGGAAGACGGGAATTAAGATGGGTGGATGACATGCGGGCCCTACCTCCACCTGAGCTCGTTCTCCACGTGGGCTGCCAAGTCAGCTCTTGCAAGTGGGTCCTAACTATCAGTCCTGCTGTCAAAATGCTCTTAGCCATGAATTAGTGTGATTCGCAACGCTGTGACTCAGAATTGGTACTGACGCGCAAAAATTACGAATGTTGGTACTGATTCATTCTTACAACCTGAATTGTGGTAGCTTCCTGCAATTTACTCAAATGAACACAACACAAGATAAAATTCCACCGGACTATCCCTGCCCGAAAAATATCTACGACATAGATCGACGATTTGGGTCACGCAACAAGATACATTTGTGAAGCGAATGTATCTAGACCCTTTTAGTATTTATTAGGTTCACTCTGAACTATATAATAAAGGTCATCTAGATTCATTTGCTTCACAAAACTAAAACATCTTATATTTTGAAACAGAGAGAGTACTAGTTTATTTCTGGTTTGCTAGTCCCTGGCTAGCAGTAGGATTAATAGGCATATCGGCCCACCCAGAATTCTGGGGAAAAATTTAAACGACACCTAATAATTTGGCCCACCTCCCTTTTTTCCTCGGTCCTCATGCAACAGACGGCCTCAGTCCTTACGGAACAGACGGGCAGAAAGAGGCTCGATCGACATTAACTCGATTCCATGGGGAATAGCTAGATTATCACACCCGTGGCCACCGTTGAGGATCGGGGCGTGAGAAAGATACAAATGGTGGCTTGTGGTAGCCACCGGACCTGAAGAAGAGGAAGATCCAGAGAGAACCCAAACGAGAGGAGAGGAGCCTCACAAGAGGAGAGAGGACTTGGTTTCGTTTCTTTTTTGTTCCATGTCTTCGTGATGACCCCGGTGTCTCCTTATCCTCTCCTTCCCAAGCCTTGACCTATTGGGCCAAGCCCACGTCAGCAGCCCACCAGTCAGCTATGGCCCGGGAAAGTATGTCAGGTGTTACTCTACCGTCCGGTAAAATATTGTTTGTCCCAAGCAATGGCATGCTCAGGTCGCAACATGGTGTAGCTCCCACTTTGGCATTGAGGTCGTATCGCCCTTGAGATCCAACTCGTATATATGAACTTGGGAGAAAATTGTATTTTGCTACCACAATTGAGGCTAGTGATTCAAAAACCTACCATAATTTAGGAAAATTTCGAAAAGCTACCACTTTTCTGCCTAATAGTCGCAGTAAACTACCACTTTTGTGTAACCCTCGTGTTAGCCGAGTTTGAGTGCGTTTCTGACAGGGTTGATCCAATGTCAGTCTGACATGGCTGCGTAATTTTGCAAAAAACACCTTTATATTTTTTTTTCAATTTCTATTCCTTTATTAAACTTTTTTTTAGCATTGACTAATTCTTGCTGTAGGTCGGCATGCCGTTTGCCGCTGCATGCAGCTCGCCGGCCCGCTCGCCGACTAGTTCCTCGCTGCCGCTCGCGTGTTGCGTCCGGCTTAGGCTGGTCGACTCGGCATGGAGCTCGCGGAGCGCATGGCGAGGACAGGGACGACCGAGCCCACCCTGGCCACCTGGAACACCGTGCTCTCCGGCTGCACGCGGCACGGCCACGACCGGGAGGCGCTCGCCGTCATGCGGAGGCTGCTGCTCCCTGCCACTAGCTACCGGCCGCCGCGCGTCCGCTTTGCACCGCCGCCGCGCGCCGCTACGCATTCCCGTCGCCGGCGCCCCTTCCCGCAGCGGCCGGCAGAGACCAGCCCCGTCCCGCGCGCGCAGGCCGTGCCGTCCCGCGCCCCGCCGGGGAGAGCGTCTCGCCGCCCGCTTCCAGCCACCGGCGCCGCCTCGCGCCCGCCGCTCGCCGGCCACGACCGGCTGCTGCTCCCCGTTGTCGCAGTCTGCACCACCACCGCGCGCCGCCCGCTTCCCGCGGGCTGTCCCCTTCCTGTCGCCGCCGTCCCCTTCCTGCAGCGGACAGGGAGGAGCCGCCGCACCCGAGAACCCCTCCCCGCCGCCGCCCACGAGGCCCACTTCCCGCCGCCCATCATGTTGTACGGGAGCCGCCGCCGGCCACGCTGTACGGGATCCGCCGCCGCCCACGAGGCCCCCTTCCCGCCGTGCTCTTCCAGGCGCCGCCGTACAGGAGGCGCCGCCGCCGGCCGTGCCATCCACCGCCGGCGATGGGCCCGTACGGGTGTACAGGCCCCCTCCCCTGCGGTCAACTGTGGAAAAATAAAAAGGAAAAGAAAGAAAAGAAAAAAAAAGAGAGGAGAGTGAACTTACAAGTGGGGTCCACAAAAATTTACAAAAAGATCCGGAACATATTTAAATTTATACATTTGTTCCCTGAACTGTCTATCGCATCCCACATCAGGGCTCAGGTGGGTCCGCCCGGTCGGAAACGTGATTAAACAAGCCTAATACTGCAATTACACAAATGTGGTAGTTTTTTTTCAATGATTAAGCGGGAAAGTGGTAGCTTTCTGAAATTTTTCTGAGTTGTAGTAGTTCTTTTGAATCACTAGCCTTAGTTGTGGTAGCAAAATGCAATTTTCTCTGAACTTGGTGGCCACATATATAACCCCTTGACGACTTCCAACCTTCCTTCGGCTTGCTACAGATTGTCAATGAATTGCTTGGAGGACTGAAAGGAGTACATATCTTCAAGTGTGAATTCCCGCAGGTTCTTGTTTAGTACGGAATATCCATACTACCATGGAAGAGCCTCCAAAATGCCTGGATCCCATTGTTTGCACTGAAGCTGACTCTCAAATGCATTAGCAGTAGTGGCACCTTCTATCAAACACAGCATATCTGATAGTTCAACCATACTATTCATTGCATCCGTAAGAAAAGACATCATAATTCCTGGGTCCCATTGGACAAAAATCTCAACGGCAAGAGGTACAACCTTGTTGTCCTTCCAACCAATTGAATCCATTAGCAAATTGTTCTTGGAATAAAGAGTAGTGTGTCGGGCAAAAAGGGCGCATTATTTAGTGCAAAGCTTGCAACCATTGAACCTCCAGGTCCCAGAGATATGTAACCTGGTAGCCAAAAGCTGCCCTAAGCACTAGTTGAGTTGGTGGAGCATGGATATACTCAACTAAGCTTTGGCATGCACACCCTTCAGTTGCAGTTTCTCTCATTATCTGACTTAACTAGAACATGAAGGCGCGCTTTGCTGCGCCCGTCCGTTTAAACAAACACATTAAAAAACTCAAAAATACAAATGAAAAATACCTACAAATAATTGCTTTTCACCGAAGAAGTACCACGTACGATTTTGTATGAACCTTTTTACCGTTGTCATTAGAGTGCAATGATTGTTCTAATAGAGACTATGGTGAACTACAAATATAAAAAAGAAAACAAGTAACCTGAGGAACTTTTTACTGTCCGATTCTAGGTGCCACATCCGGCTCACCGTTAACATACCGTGGCTCTGAAGGGGGCAATTAGATCGCGAAGCTATTGATTTTTTTCAATACGATATGGTTGTTTATATTAACTTTATTCTGATTTTTTTCTTGTGAAAATTTAGTACTTTGATGTTGATACACTGAATTGTAGTCTCTGAATGTTTCCTATCTTCGGTACAGTGCAGGATGATACTCCCTCCGGTTTGATTTAATTGTCGTAGGTTACTTAAGTTTAGTGCGAGGGCATGGAAAAAAACTTACTCCGAGGCTTATTGTTAGCAAAAAGTTTTTCAAACTGTTGACACAGCAAGAGCACATACAGGAAAACCACAACCTATTCGAAGGAGGCTTGTATGATACACCGTTTTGATTGAATCAGTTCATCATCTCCTTTTGTGAAAACAGAAAACATGTGTCTCTTTAGCACGTTCTGGAACTTCTTCATTACCTGTACCGTAGATCAGAATCTTGTTGCTTAACTGAATCATAGTATATTCTCTTTTGACTATTAATGATCGATAGTCTGGTTTCAGCCTTGTGCTGTTTTAAAACAAGAAAATATCGACACAAAAGAACATATGATTTGTTCTAAGATCAATATACCATGCAACATAAAAAAATACTCGGCATGAATCAAGTAAACAAATATCCATCAAATAATAAACTTATGGCATTATACCAAGTAGCATAACCCATCTATCTTCTCAGAGGAACATGAATAATCACAAATGCTTATGCATTTACAAATCTTATTAAATTAGCTAACTTAAATTTCACCATCCCACAATGATATATCAGCACATGAATAACACTACCTACAAGCCAACAATTATATGATATTGCAGGCTCCAAATTCCAAAATAAACTCGTTGAGAATTTGCTATAAATCACAACAGAAAATTATCTCCTAGTTATGGGCTTATGGCTTGCTTGAATGAGTAAGTGGCTCATCTAATGCTTATATATCTGAGTATATGTCGCATGAACTCCTGAACTATAGACTGAATATCATACTAATAATAAGTCATCAACTGTTTCAACAAAACAGGAACACTACTTTTCCCGCAGGATCTACATGGTCTGCATGGTGATCTTATCAGCTCACCGCATTCGACATGATGCACAACTATCCTCTGCTTGGCGTTGCGTCGGCGCTAGAACATCTCTCATGTAGTCATGTGTGCCCCTACAGTGGACCCATGTTTGCTGAACCTCCTCCTGTCAAACCTCAAAAGTAACTAATCCACCGTCAGATTGAGTAAATCCAAAAACTCACAATTTGTGACCAATATTAGATGTGTGGCCGTTGATTTACCCTCAGCATGGTGAGACAGGAAGATTGGATTTGGCGCTTTGCCTGCATCTACTTCTCGGAGGCATTGAGGATGGAGGCTAGAGGCTTGTGCGCCATAAGGCCAGAGGTGTCCGCTACCAGGCTCTCTGCCTCTGATCCTGATCATGTCGTTCAGCCTACATACTAAGAGAAAAAAGAGCACAACGGAATGAAACCGGTCAGATTTTGGCAACAGATCGAGATGAGGAACCTCACAAGGGAAATCTGAGTGGACGAAGCACCTTGAAGCCTCACGCAAAATCCAACACCCATAGCGATCTTACACCGATGAACTTAACGATTCCTGAAAGCCTGAGTTACACAACAAAGATAACAAAACTCCGATGGAGGACAACGGGTCAAACACAAAACCCACCCTAGACAAGAGCCGTGGGTGAAAGCCAGATCCATATATGGAGGAAGAGGAGGCGGGTGGAAAGTAGCGTAGTAACGGAAGGGAGACAACCGAGCCTCCTCGTCATTACTCAGCAGAAGTCAATCCGATGATCTATTGCTTTGCAGCGAAGGAGGAACTAAGGGGGGCTACGATGGTTCAAAACAGAAAAGAAGGTGGCGCAGTGCACAACAGAAAAGAAGGTGGCGCCAGTGGCGCACGAGGAAATCAGCAGCCTCGCAATCAATTGGCCCAGTTCGCGAGGAAGCCTCCTGGTCGATCTCCGGAGCAGCAGCCCGGTAACCGTGTGCCGACGGTAAAAAGTTCCAACGAAGCTCAGTGGAAGAATCGGAGATCTGGGACGTCGGTTAGCATGATCGGACGGCTGAGAATCTAAAATCGCTGTGGAGAGGCCTATGTAGTTCCATTTTACTGTTTCTTAATAAGATGCTTGCAGTAGAGCCACGAACTGATACCGAAGCAATATTGCCTAAGTCTCGTGTGCACTCAGTGTATCACAGCAGCTTGGTCAGACCAACTCCGTAATACAAACATGCTCTCTTATCGATCTCTCCCTCAGGCTCATTAGGAGCATTTATAATCTGCTCTAGGAACAGTGACAAGCCGCCAACGTGAGTGAGCACCTCAGCATCATAATCCATATCCATATCCAGCTCCAGGAATAGAGTCAATCCTCAAACACTTTGTTAGCTGAATCCATGTCCAATGCTAGAAAAAGTGACGAGCCTCCAACATGAGTCATCACATTGTCATCGTCCTCCTTGAAGAATGGCTCAACATCATGTTTCAGATCACCATTAAGCTCAACATCGACCACATGTGCACGCAGAGTTGCTTCATGGCTGAATGCGGACAGCTGCACACCAGCGTCGATGCACATGCAAACTACCAAACAGTCTGTAGGCGTGACAACCACGAGGTTGTCTTCTGCTTGAACTGCACCAGCTGCCACGACCTGGTCCCTCTAACAGACTGCCGTTGGTGTGGTCGCCACGACCAGGTCCATCGTGGCCGTTGCAGTGGGCGCCACCACTAGTAGAAACTAAGGCTTTTGTTTGGAGTTGTTTAAGGCTTTTGAATCGGTTGTGCCATCAACTCAGACTAAAGGTTCTATTTGCACCGGTTCGTATAGCCTAGACCAGGCGCGGAGGCCTCAAAGCATTTGCACTGATTCGTAAGGAGGCTTTAGCACCGGTTCGTGTCATGAACCGGTGCAAAAGTTCCGCTCCAGACGCGTGGTAGGCGTGAAACCGTTAGCACCGGTTCATGACACGAACCGGTGCTAAAGGCGCCCTTTTTGCACGGGTTTATAGCACGAATCGGTGCTAAATGTCTGCCTATAAGTACCCTTGCCCAACCAGTCCTCTTCTCTGTTTTTTTTCTTGGTGGAAGGGTGTGAGTTGTGCTACTTTGTTTTTTTCCTATGCATATGAGGTGTTTGATGAAATGCCTAAGAGAATGATGCCACTTGATTTTACACAAAACAAAAATGATATGAGGTGCCTGAGCCACACTTAACCTTTCTCCTCTTTCTTTCCTCCTCGACCGAGGTTAGCAACTTTACAGTGGCATTTCACTATTCATTTGTACAGTGGCATTTCACTATTCATGATGTTCTGTAATGGTGTTTGATAAACTTAATTATATTATGATGCAGATGAACTGGCGGCAATGGATGTATGGTAATCGATGTACTACCGAGTACATTGAAGGCGTGAATAAATTTATCGATGTGGCTAAGGAAAACAAAGTAAATGGTTTTATGTGTTGTCCATGTGTTGACTGTCGGAACTTAGAGGATTAATCTTCCTAAAAAGTCCCTCACTCCCACCTGATTCGGAAAGGTTTCATGCCCAGCTATAATTGTTGGACCAAGCACGGAGAAAGAGGGGTTATGATGGAAGACAATGAAGAAGAGGATGATGATATGTACCCTGAATACGCTGATACTGCAAGGGGAGCTGAAGATGAAAGGACGGGGGAAGCTAAAGATGAAGAGGCATCATATGAGCATGCTGATGATCTTCGCCGGGCCATCGCTGATGCACACAGAGAAGCAGAAAGTGTAATCGAGAAGCGAAAGTTGAAGGGAATGTTAGATGATCATAAAAAATGTTGTACCTAAATTGCGAAGATGGCAGCACAAAGCTCGGTACGACACTAGAATTGCTAAAATGAAAGGAAGAGACTGGTTTATCTGACAAGGGATTTGAGAAGTTACTAAAAATAATGAAGCCAAAGCTTCCAAAGGATAACGAAATGCCCGAGAGCACATACGAAGCAAAGAAGACTCTCTGCCCTCTAGGATTAGACATGCACAAGATACATGCATACATTAATGACTGCATCCTCTACTGCAGTGAGTACAAGAATTTGGATAAATGCCCGGTATGCACTACACTGCGGTATAAGATCAGACCAGATGACCCTGGTGATGTTGAGGGCGAGCCTCCCAAGAAGATAGTTCATGCTAAGGTTATGTGGTATGCTCATATAATACCACGGTTGAAACATCTGTTCAGAAACAAAGAGCATGCGAGGTTGTTGCAATGGCACAAAGAAGACCGTAAGAAAGACGGGATGTTGAGACACCCCGCTGATGGGTTGAAGTGGAGACAAATCAAGAGAGGCTTCTCGGACTTTACAGGTGACACAAAGAACTTATGGTTTGGTCTAAGTACAGATGACATGAATCCTTTTGGGGAGCAGAGCTCCAGTCACAACACCTGACCTATGACTCTATGTATCTGCAACCGTCCTCCTTGGTTGTGTATAAAGCGAAAGTTCATCAGTGCTAATCCAAGGCCCGAAGCAACCCGGCAACGATATTGATGTGTACCTAAGGCCATTAGTTGAAGAAATCTTACAGTTGTGGGCCAAACTAGGTGTACGTGTGTGGGATGAGCACAAACAGGAGGCATTTGACCTACGAGCATTGCTTTTCGTAATCATCAATGATTGGCCTGCTCTTAGTAACCTTTTAGGACAGACAAACAAGGGAAACAATGCATGCACACACTATTTAGATAAGGCTAAAGGTATATATTTGGGAAAATGTAAGAAGGTTGTGTACCTTGGGTATTGTCGATTTCTTCTGACCAATCATGTTGTAAGAAAGAAAGGCAAGCATTTTAAAGGTGAGGCAGATCACCGGAAGAAGCCTGACCTCCCTACTAGTGATGATGTATTTGCGATGGTCAGGGACACATAAGTAATATTTGGAAAGGGTCCTGGCGGCCATTCTGTTCCGGACGACGTCGCTACCGGACACACGCCCATGTGGAAGAAGAAATCTATATTTTGGGAGCTACCCTATTGGAAAGCCCTACATGTACGCTCTTCGATCGACGTGATGCACGTGACGAAGAATCTTTGTGTGAACCTGCTAGGCTTCCTAGGCGTGTATGGGAAGACAAAAGATGCACCAGAGGCACGGAGGACCATCAACGTATAAAAGACCCAAACAACGGGCATCCACAGAACAAGATGGATAAAGGGCGTCACCTAAGTCCTGCCAGCTACGCTCTTACCAAAGCAGAGAAGGAAATATTTTTTTGCAGTACTTTACAGTATCAAGGTGCCATCTGCCTTCTCGTCAAATATAAAGGGGATAATAAATATGGGAGAGAAAAAATTCCAAAACCTTAAGTCGCATGACTGTCACGTGATTATGACGCAGTTGCTTCCGGTTGTATTGAGGGGGCTTCTACCGGAAAATGTTCAAGTTCCCATCGTGAAGCTATGTGCATTCCTCGATGCAATATCTCAGAAGGTAATCAATCCAGATGATCTGCTAAGGTTACATAAGTATATGTTCCAATGCCTTATTAGTTTTGAGTTGGTGTTCCCGCCATCCTTCTTCAATATTATGACGCATCTCCTGGTTGACCTTGTCGAAGAGATTGCCATTTTCCGGGTGCGTGGAAACCAGAGCTTCAATTTGAACATATATCGGTAAGTACTACTAGCTAGGTCCGCTCATCTCTTTGATTCTAGTTTTAATACCATTATCATCCTTGATTATTATTTTGATTGAACTATGTTCTTGTAAAGTGCTTGAAGCAGGTAGACGGGAATAATTTATGTAGATTTTACGTTTGCGAGTTCATTCGCCAGATGACCTGTGAGAAGGGTGATCGTATTATAAATCAAATTCATGTACATAAACAATATTCTCACCATTTATTTTATTACCATCAATTGTGTGTTGAGTTTCATTCATATATATTGACCCCCCTTCTTTAAATTAGATGGAAAAGTTGCGGGACGAGCTTCTAGCAACCGAGCGGATACAAGCAATTCAAGAGGAACTGGAAGGATCCCTACTTGACCAGGCCATGGACCTAGCCATAGAATACCATAAGTCCTATAATTTTGGACAATAGGAATTGTAATAGAGATTATATTGTTTATATGCATGAACGCGTGTACGTTAAGTAAATATGTCCAACCAAGTACGATGAAAGAGGTCACTTCGATCTCTATATTAATGACGATTTTGTGTAATATAATGGTTTGCTGCATGTGTGTGCGTCAACGTGTTCCAAATGGCTAGCCATGGGCGTGGCTGCGGGTTCTGCCGCGGCAGTGATTTGGGACATTTTCCTTTCGCGGTAGGAAAATGCCCCAAATCTCTGTCGTGGAAGAACCCACAGCCACACCCACGGCTCGCCACGTGGTCACCCTTTAGCACCGGTTCGTATTACGAATCGGTGCTAAAAGTCCCCAGGCCAGCCAATCCAGAGGCGCCCACGTGGAGCCCCTTTAGCACCGGTTTGCAGTACAACCGGTGCTAAAGGGTTAGACCTTTAGTCCCGATTCCTTTGCACGGGTTGCACAACCGGTGCAAATGGGACTTAGAAACTGGTGCAAATGTCCCTGTTTCTACTAGTGCACGATGGGAGGCGGCGGAGGAATGACAATGACAGATGGCGATGTGTACTAGATGTTGTTGCCAATCTTGGTAGACCTCGTAGATGCCAGACGATGTGGTTGCTGCAAGCGGTTTTGTCTGGGTGGGATGCCGATGGAGTCATATAAGAGGCGAGGATAGTGGCTCCACCTCCACTCGATCCCAATCAACCACCACCAGTCCAAAGTTCGGCAGCCTGTGAATGCTGATTTTTGGCATGGCTTGTTGGATGTCCATAAAGCAGCAACCATCATAGATGCATCAACCATGCAGACCCAAGTGTGGTCTGCACGCCCGCGTCGCTGAATCGGCTGTGGATGCGCATGCCTCTGAGGTGTTGGTGGAGAAATGGGCTCTCCTTCGCAATGTTCCTCCCCCTCTTCGGCAAGTGGACAAGGTCCTTTCGGACACCAGGGAGGTGGGCCGCCCCATTGTGGCCGACGAACTTTCTCTCATCAATCCTAAGGACCCGGTTCAGATGAAATTGGGGCTGCGCTTGCCTGCTCGGCTTCCCCCATTCGTGGTGTTGTTCGTGAATTCTCAAGGTTTCCGCATTGATTTTGAGGAAGATGCTGCCTTCGCCTCTGGCTTGGCTACTCCTCTGCCGCCTTCACCCAAGAACTAGGAGGAACAAGACTCAGACTTGCTTGATGGAAGCGACAATGAGGACCGCTGGGACGGTCGGCGTCGCAAGACCAGTGCTAAGAACAGTGAGGAGACCCCCAAGATGAAAGAATCGAACCAGAATAAGGGCCACAAGTCCGTGCCGGTGCTCTCTGAGGTGGTGGAGCTAGTGCTGCCGCAGGGGGCGGTGTTGAATGATCCTGGCCTCCCAAAATCTGCCATTGGTGTTGGGGGGATACCCCCGGGTAGGGTCACGCCGGGGTATAATGGCTGAGTTAGCCGAGGTACGGCAAGATCAAAGCAAGTGCTGGCCGAGTCACCTCAAGGCAGGCCGAATCACGGAGTAACCCGGACCGGAGGATGTCCGCCTGACTGAGTCCCGACCGACTTATGTCGTATGCCGGCAGGATCTAAATAACTTGAATGCAGGAACAGGTGTGGCTGGATCAACCAGGCATGATCCGGGTTATATCAAACTTGCAAGAGAAGGAAGGTATCTCGCTGGTCAAAAGGTGACCACTGTACACAGAGCGTGATCGAAGCGGACAGAGGCTAGGACCACCAAGGCGTGGCCGACACGGGTGACATCGCCTGTGTCGGATGACGCTGGCACCGTAGAGGCTCACGTAGCCTCTGCATGGCTGACGACGGGGAAAAGTGACCCAGTCGGTTTACTATTTTGGGAAGAGGCATATTCCCTAGAATATGCCTCCATGTATGCCCTAATTGGAGACCTAGCCACCCCTATATAAGGAGGGCTAGGGCTGCTATAGAAGGGGTTGAGTTCTATTGGGTCATTGACTAGTTGATGGGCATTTGAGTAGGGAGTTCCTTCTTCCTCCTCTCCCCAATACAGCTCAAGGAGCACTTGTAACTCATCTAGCTTGAATAATACAAAGCTTCTGTGTGTGGAATCACCACACTATCCCTCCCTGGATTCCTCTAGTGCATCTTGTCCCCACCTTTAGCCTATCCATGGCATCTGCCGTGACACCACCACGACAGTTGGCGCCCACCATGGGGATAGCGGCGCTAGCATGAGTGAATATCTGGACGGGAAACTTCATCGGCACCGGCGAACGCATCGTCTCCGGGCTTGTTCAGCGCTGGACTTTGTCAGCGACAACGCTGGCTGTTTCGGCATGCGACCTCTCCCGCGCAACGACCTCTTCGTAAAGCTCGGCGCGCACAATATCTACGCCATTGTCGATGTGTCATGCGTTCATCTGCGGCACGTCATTGAGGGAGGCGAGCCACCCCTTAGTGCGGCTCGTGGGGCACGTATCACTCGTTCCCCTGACCGCACCGAGGTGATGATGACTGCACCTGACGCTGGCGCGAGTAAGGATCCGGCACCAGATCCGGAGGTAACACCTAAGGCACCAAGGAAAAGTAGGGGTCCTCCATTAGAGAGGCCAAAGAATGTGCTGCAACGGGCAATAGATAGCTTGGCAAGCCCCGTAGCAGCACTAGGAGATCCGGCTTAGGCACATGCCGAGTTAGAGGAGACTAGGCAGAAAATACTAGAGGGTGCGAAAAAGATAGCCGTGGCTCAGCAGTCGTTGAACATGACACTGCGTGAGTATGCAGAGGCAAATAACGTAGATGCTGTAAAAGTGAAGGGGAGAAACCTCATCAGTGAAATGAACAAAGAGGGTGATACTAGGATTGAGGAATCAGAGAATGTTCTGTCCGTGGGGCTGCAGAAGTATAGTACCCCGGCAAAAAACCTCAGAGCACCAGATGCAGCTGCGTTCGAGTTGGAGGGTTTGACGGGTGAGGCCCGGCAAAGACAGCAAGATAGGGTCAATGAGTTAGTTCGGATCGCGAACAGACAAAATGAAGAATTGCTTAGGGCTAACCCGGGAAGAGCTGGGGTATCCAAAGTTGTTCATTCAGCAGTAGGTAACCCGGAGAGATCTGCTGGAGCTGCATCATCACCTCATGGAGGACCAAGAAGAGAGGAGGTTGTAACCTCGGCGAGGAGAAACAAGCAGATAGTCCCATATGACCCGGCAAGGGCAGGGAAAGGAAAGGAAGTGCAGAGAAATGAGGATCGACGAAGTGTGAGCTGAGGTGAAGCTGGCCGAGGTAACCGTGACCAAGGCAATGCCGGTCAGGGAAACACTGTGAATGGCAATGCCGGACAGCGTAACTCAGCGGGTGTAGGGCAACCGCAGCAACGGAATATTCCACAGCAAGAGCGAAGTGCCAGCCAAGGTATCCAACAGAGAGCAGCTCCACAGGAGCAATATAGATACAATGATGGTGATTCAGAAATGGTAAACGCAGGATACCCAAGGCCGGACTATCACGTGATAGGGTCAAGATTGGGAATCAGGAACTTGATGCCTGACGATGCCAGGTTAAAACTGGACTGGCTTTATAGGTCGGAGCAAATCGAATGTCAAGGTCCTCCGGGTCCTACATGTTTTGGGCCCCGGATCATGAAGGAGCCCCCGGTGCCTAACTTCCAGTTACCTAGAGGCACAAAAACATATGACGGTAGCACCAAGCTGGAGGATTGTTCGATGAACTACGCGACAGCAGTGAAAATTGCTATAGGCAACTTAAGATGGGCTATGAGATACGTACCTCAAATGCTGGAGGGACCAGCGAGGGTATGGCTAAACAACTTGCCACCTGGAAGTATCAACTGTTGGATTGATTTTGAGGAGATGTTTGTTAGTAACTTCTCGAGTACGTATCAGAGGCCGAATAGGCCGCAAATCCTAGCGATGTGCAAGCAGAAACCGAATGAGACAGACCTGGAGTTCTTAACCCGGTGGTGCACAGTGCGAAATTCATGTGAGGGCGTGATTGAGCCACAAGCCATAGCATGGTTTGCACAAGAGTTCAGATATGCAAGCATGTTGTGGCAAGGGTTGCAAAGGGATATGCCAACTACACTGGCAGAGACGATCCGGATCACTGATTTGTATGCCTTGGGTGATCCAACTCAACCTAGTCTAATGTCAAGCGAGTCAAACGAGGAGTACTACCAGCGAGATGGAGCCGGATCATCCTGGAGGAATGATTACCGGGGTAAAAGAAGAGATGACAGACCGGATTACCGGTACAGTTCGCAACAAGTTGCTACTGTAAATCAAGATCAACCCGGAGCAGGGAGTAATCAGCGTTAGAAAACTGGAGGGCAGCAATGGACCCCAAGAAATGATGGCAAGAAAACTTGGACGCTAGAGCAGAAGAAACAGTGGCAAGAAAAGAAGGACCGTCCGAGGTATACCTATGAAGCAATGCTGGATCAACCGTGTAAATTTCACACGACAAATCCGAGTAACCCGGTGGGTCACGCGACTCGACAGTGTGAGTAGATGAGGAAGATAGAACAAAGTGGTTCGGGGAATGCTCATGCACCTCGGAACGATCAACTCGGCAGGAGTTACCTCGGCAGCAATTGCTCTCCAGAGCGAACACGCAACAGTTAATGTTTCCTCCCCCTCCGCCGAGGTATGAAAACCATGAGAGAAGGGATGCAGTGCATCAGGTGGAAAACCAACATCAGCCAGATCAGAGGTATCCCGGAAATGATGCGAGAAATGAATACAGAGAGCATCATCAGAGCTACTGCATGTTTACTACAGAAGAGACAGACAGAAAGAGCTTGCAGCGTCGACACATGGAAGTCAATGTGGTGATGCTAGCGGTGACGAGGTATATGCCTTGGTCAGACCAGGAAATTACCTGGAGCATCAAAGATCATCCCAAGCTTATGCCAAGTCCTGGTTCATATGCGCTAGTGTTGGATCCAACATTCATTGGGCCAAACATCAATGTGAGGTTCTCAAAGGTGTTGATTGACAATGGCAGCAGCATCAATATCATGTACTTGGACACGATGCGCAAGTTGGGTATCTCGGAGAACATGCTCCAAGCTACAAGGACAACCTTCCACGGCATTGTACCAGGCATCTCCTGTGAACCCATTGGCAAGGTCCGGGTTGACGTGTTGTTCGGCACGAGAGATAACTACCGAACTGAGAATTTAGAATTCGAGGTTGTCAATTTGGAGAGCGCATATCACGCGTTACTCGGCAGGCCAGCCCTGAACAAATTCATGGCAAGTACTCACATCAGTTACTTGAAGATGAAGCTGCCTGGGCCAAATGGTGTGATCACCATAATTGGTGATTTCTGACAGTCCATTGAGTGCGCGTCAGCCAGGTCTAACCTGGCCGAGTCACTCGTGATTGCGCAAGAAAAGAGAAAAATCCAGGAGGTGGTGGCATTGGATCAATCCGTGCAGTAGTATATGCCGGCGCTGAGTAACCCGCATGGAAGTGTATCATTTCAAGCGACAAAGGATACCAAGAAAGTGCAAGTTGATGATCTATTCCCAGAGTGCACCATAACAATTGGTGCCGGGTTAAATGATAAATAGGAAAGCGAGCTCGTCAACTTCCTCCGTGAGAATCGGGATATCTTTGCTTGGTCCATACATGACTTGCAAGGTGTTCCGAGGGAGTTGGCCGATCACTCTTTGAATGTGAGACCCGGAGCAAAGCCGGTGAAGCAACCTCTCTGCCGCTTCGCCGAAGACAGGAGAAAAGTCATCGGAGAGGAGATAGCTCGGCTCCTAGCAGCGGGATTTATCATGGAAGTACTTTACCCGGATTGGCTATCTAATCCGGTGCTGGTGGAGAAGAAGAAGGATGATCCGAACGTGGTAGTGGTTTGGCGTATGTGTATCAGTTATACGAACCTAAATAAGGCGTGTCCAAAAAATCCATTCCCCTTGCCAAGGATAGACCAAGTCATAGATTCCACTGCTGGGTGTGAATTGTTGTCATTCATTGATGCATATTCTGGTTTCCACCAGATACCTCTGAACCCAAGCGATCAAATAAAGACTACGTTTATCACCCCGTATGGGGCTTATTGCTATCGCACCATGCCTTTTGGTTTACGTAATGCAGGGGCAACGTACCAAAGATGTATGCAGAAGTGTCTACACGACCAAATTGGTCAAAATGTGCAGGTGTATGTGGATGATGTTGTTATAAATACCAAGGAAAGCAAAACGCTCCATGATGATATCAGGCAAACATTCGCAAACCTGAGAAGGTTCTGAATGAAGCTTAATCCGGAGAAATGTACCTTCGGTGTCCCGGCTGGAAAATTACTCGGATTTCTTGTCTCCAGCCGAGGTATCGAAGTTAACCCAACTAAAATCCGGGCCATAGAGCGAATGGAACTTCCGAAGTGCCTTAACGATGTCCAGAAGTTCACTGGTTGCCTGGCATCCTTAAGTCGGTTTGTATGTCGGTTGCGAGAAAAGGCACTGCCTCTCTATCAACTCATGAAAAAGTCAGACAAGTTCATTTGGATGCCGCAGGCCAATGAAGCCTTTATCCAATTAAAGAAAATGTTAGCCACTACACCAGTGTTAGCCTCCCCACTATCAAAAGAGCCAATGTTGCTCTATATAGCCGTAACCAACCGAGTTGTAAGTGTAGTAATCGTGGTAGAGCGCGACGAAGAGGGTAAGTCAGTGCAAAGGCCAGTATATTATCTGAGCGAGGTATTATCTGCCTCGAAACAAAATTATCCCCATTATCAGAAGATGGCATATGGTCTGTATATGGCGGCTAAGAAGCTGAAGCACTATTTTGAAGAGCACCCAATCAAAGTGATATGCGAAGCCCCCATATCTGAGATAATGAGTAACAAAGATGCGAGTGGCCGAATCACGAAATGGGCAATTGAGCCAGCCCCTTATGCTCCGCAGTACAACAGAAGAGATGCGATCAAGTCTCAGGCTATGGCCGACTTTTTCGTGGATTGGGCCGAGATGCAATACGAACCACCCTTACTAGATCCGAACTATTGGAGGATGCAGTTTGACGGATCAAAAACAAAAACCGGATTAGGCTCCTGAGTGGTACTTAGCTCGCCAAAGAACGACCAACTGAAGTATGTGCTGCAGATCCATTTCGAAGCGTTAAACAATGTTGCCGAATATGAGGCACTGGTACATGGGCTCAAAGTGGCAAAAGAAATTGGAATAAGTCGGATCCAATGCGTTGGCGACTCGGATTTGGTAGTTCAGCAAGTCTCAGGGCAGTGGGACGCTCTTGATCCAAACATGGCATTGTACAGATTCCATGTGCAGAAGATATCTGGGTACTTTGAGGGATGCGAGTTTCACCATATACCCCGGGTGGAAGCTCGGATCAACCCAACAAGCAATTCCACCGGGTGTAGCATTAGAACACCTCAGAAAACCATCTATCAGGCCGTCCCCAGAAACCGACTCAATCTACGTCCCGGAAGATCCGTAGTCCGGAGCTGTATCCATGGACATTGACATGGGAAGTGGTTTAGGAAACCCGGGGACTGCTTCACAGAACCCGGGGACTGCGCAGCAAGATCCGGCCGAGGTTATGCGAGTGGAGCAAATGGAAGTAGATTAGGATGCGTTTCCGGTGCGAGCTATACCAGCTTGGGCGCTGCCCATATTTCAATTCCTGAAAGATGGAACTTTGCCCAGTGAAGAGGTGCTTTCCAGGAAAATTCAGAGGCGTGCAAAGGCGTACACAATCATCAATGCCGAGCTATACAAGAGAAGTGTCACAAATGTCCTCCAACGATGTGTTGACCCGGAAGAAGGGCTTGCCATCCTCCGGAATATACATCAAGGGGAATGTGAGCATCATGCCTCATCTAGTGCATTGGTGGCAAAAGCTTTCTGGCATGGATTCTACTGGCCAAGTGCCTTAGAACAAGCAGAGGATTTGGTAAGAAAATGCAATGGTTGTCAGAGGTATGCTACCAAGACACATATGCCAATGTCGGAGCTCAAGACCATACCAATTACCTGGCCATTTGCTGTATGGTGTTTGGACATGGTTGACCCGTTTAAACCTGCGAGGGGAAACATGACCCACATCTTAGTCATGGTTGATAAGTTTACAAAGTGGATTGAAGTGAAGCCAACAAGAAAATGTGATGGAGCTACGGCCGTGACATTCCTCAAAGATATCATCTTGAGATACGGCTATCCTCACAGCATCATAACAGATAATGGCACAAATTTTCTTGAAGGAGCATTCACGCGATTCCGCCGAGATAAGAAGATCCGGCTGGACATTGCCTCGGTATCCCACCCTGCATCAAACGGACAAGTGGAGAGATCCAACGGATTAGTATTATCCGGGATAAAACCCCGACTCATTGAGCCGCTGCAAAGATCAGCGGGGTGCTGGATAGAAGAACTACCAGCGGTACTGTGGAGTTTAAGAACAACTCCGAATCGATCAACAGGATATACGCCATTCTTTCTGGTATATGGGGCAGAAGTTGTATTACCAGCCGACATAGAGCATGACTCGCCTAGGGTCACCCAATACACAGAAGCCGAAGTACGAGAGTCCTGGCAAAATGATGTTGATCTGCTGGAAGAAGCGAGAGAATTGGCATTGTCCAGATCCGCCATATATCAACAAAATCTCTGACGCTATCATAGCCGGAAAGTAAAGCCCTGAATCTTCTGGGAAGGGGATCTGGTACTCCGGTTGGTACAACGTATTGCTGGCATGCATAAGCTACCCCCCCATGGGAAGGGCCATTCATTGTGAGCAAAGCATTGCACAATGACTCATACTATCTCATCGATGCAAAACCACAGGAGAAGAACAAGGCAGACATGTCCGGCGAGGAATCTAAGCGTCCATGGAATGTAGCTCTACTCCGTCCGTTCTACACTTAGCAAAGAAGTGGGTGTATCCAAGTCTCTCATATGTCGGAATGTATGCCGGCAATGAGCTTATCAATGAAATCTTGGCACCTCGAGCAGTAACTCGGGGACTGCCTTAGTGATGTTTATTGTTTGTTTTCTATATTTGTTATTTATGTGTCGGCTGGAGTAAGTTGCTTCTACCTAAGCCAGATTATTAGTGTGTGAGCACCAAAAACTCAACTCTTCGACTTGCTGCTGTCCAACAAGATTTGGCTTCATGGCAAGCAAGAGAACAAGTTTGGAATTGCGTAGCACACGAAAAATGACTAAGGAAAAGAACTTAATCGAGACGACATTTTTTATTCGGACTAACCTTATGCTTACTTTATGTTTTCTATGCTGAATTATTTTGAGCTAATCCTAAAATTTCCAAATATTGTTAAGTCAATTTTTGAAGCTCAGACTCGTAAGTCATAAAACCAAACCAAGGTAGACACGAGCCGAGCCAAGAAATTGGAAGAACAAGAAAATGAAACTCGGGGACTACGCCCAAGTTAATCCGGCACAAAAACTTAGTAGCAAAATATAACTTATGTGCTTAATACAATTGCACCCGGCATACCGGGGATCTGATAAACTTCAAAGTGTTTTTAATCAAGGAGCAGCATGGGGAGGTAACTCGGCGCCAGCAGGTGGAACTCCAGCCTTGGCTTCAACATCATATTCTTCTCCTTCGATGTCCGAGGCTTCGTCCTCTTCCTCCTCCCCCGAATCATCTTCAGCGTTTTTGTCGTCGATGGCGCCAAGGAAGCTTGGTCCCTCGTTCCATTGATGAATTGGGGCATATTGAATGAGGCTATGGGCGCAAGCCTTGCGCCGAGCTATCCAATCCGGATCATTGGACCACCTTGATCCGGTGCGCATGCGCTCAAGAATATTGAGGTTGATCTTCTCATACCATGTAAGCACGTAGTGGAGAACGATTTCAGCTCCGGCGCGTCCAACAGATTCACTCCAAAGATCAAGCTGGGTCTCTCAGTCCATTAACTTGGCAATAAGAGTAGCGGCCCCCTCCAGAGTATCTCCATCAGGCCAAAAGGCATTGAAGATCCGGATTGCCACATCCAGGATATCCTTGCCATAGTTCTTCACAATTTCGACACGAGAAGACAAGCTGACCAGCAGGTCCTCCATGTCATAAGGAATCTGTTCAGCGCCAGGAACAATTTGGGTACCCCTCTTCTGGCGGAACTTGGCAACAGCAGTAGTTGCAATGGCATTGCCCTCCGGAAATTTATTTGAAAACAAGACAAGTGAAGCAAGTTTGGAAAGTTGACCCGGAGAGATTCATGCCGGCTGAAGGAAAAGAACTTACGAGAAATATGGCTATGGATCCAAGTTAGCTCCTTAGTGCAGTTGTCACGCCTCTTCCGGAGTTGCGCAAGTTCAGCATTCGCCGACTCAAGCTTAGTGTCGGCCTCCTTTAGCAGTTCTTGGTCCTTGGCAATTTGGAGGTTGAGACGTTCGCGCTCTTTAGTAAAGTCTTGGCCAACCCTGTCTATCTCGGCTTTGTGGAGCGCCTTGAGCTTCTTCATGTCTGCCTTAAGCTTGGCAATTTCTTCATCCTTGGTCCGGAGAAGGGCGAGCTCATCATCTTTCTTCTTGAGTTCGGCCTGGTGCTGCCCTGCTTGATCGAGAAAATGCAGCATCATATCAGGCACGGGCACACTATCTTCAAGAGAGGCTGAAATAGTTTGTTGACCCGGCAAAGCCGAGGTGTGAATATTTGCCGAGCCAAGAAGAAAAGGAGAGAGAGCGCAAAGGAAGGTTCAGCAAAAATGAATTACCCTTTATTTGGTCCAAGTTTTTTCTCATAAGGATGTTCTCGGCCTCCACTCCGGCTGCCCAATCCGAATATAAGATTAGTTCGGCAGAAAAATACGAAGAGAAATGGGAAAAATGCCAAGGAGAAAACTTACCCCTTTTCTCGTATTCGGCGAGAAGCGTAGTATGTTTTGCACGCAGCATCTTGTGAGTGTCCAAGAGACGCTGCTCCGGCGGTTGGTGGTCACCTGAAAAGAGTACACAAGGATAGCTTAGTCATGTGCATATTCGAAGTGTACAAGAGCCGCGCCAAGTGGAACTTAACCCGGCTCTAGGTGTGTGCATATTCGAAGTGTATAAGATCTGGGCCAAGTGGAACTTAACCCGACTCTAGGTGTGTGCACATTCAAAGTGTACAAGATCCGGGCCAAGTGGAACTTAACCCGGCTCTAGGTGTGTGCATATTCGAAGTGTACAAGATCCGGGCCAAGTGGAACTTAACCCGACTCTAAGTGTGTGCATATTCGAAGTGTACAAGATCCGGGCCAAGTGGAACTTAACCCGACTCTAGGTGTGTGCATATTCGAAGTGTACAAGATCCGGGCCAAGTGGAACTTAACCCGGCTCTAGGTGTGTGCATATTCGAAGTGTACAAGATCCGGGCCAAGTGGTACTTAACCCGGCTTTAGGTGTGTGCATATTCGAAGTGTATAAGATCCAGGCCAAGTGGAACTTAACCCGGCTCTAGGTGTGTGCATATTCGAAGTGTACAAGATCGGGGCCAAGTGGAACTTAACCCGGCTCTAGGTGTGTGCATATTCGAAGTGTGCAAGATCCGGGCCAAGTGGAACTTAACCCGGCTCTAGGTGTGTGCATATTCGAAGTGTGCAAGATCCGGGCCAAGTGGAACTTAACCCGGCTCTAGTTGTGTGCATATCCGCAGTTACTAAGGAGCTACGCTAGTTCTCTAAGGAGCATCCGGCCAAGTAACAAGTTACTCCCCCAGAGGCTCGGGGACTAATGGTTATATCAATAATATCCAGTGCATGTTAAGGAAAAGGTGAAGTAGCGTACCTCCATCATCCGACCTACAAGGTTGATTGCCTTGGCAACGGTGTTCATCTATGCAGCAAACTAGGCTAGCCCAAATTTCTTCGGGAGATCATCATTATGGACGAACTCTGCCTTGTTCCAGTTGTTAACAAACTCGATCAAGGTCGGAGGATAGCGTTCGCCGCTAAGCATGTGGGGCGCGACCAAACCCTTGGCATGGGCCTCCCTCCTCTCAACTTTGGCAACAGCGAGGTTGGTGTGCAAAACGAGTTGCGCATCAGCTGACCCGGCAGAAGTGTCCTTCATCGGTGGGGTCTTCTTCGAAAGCATGGACGCAAGCGTGCGCTCTCTAGCTTCAATAGACGCTACCCTGGTGGCGTTAGGAGCTTTCTTGCCCTTTGGCTACTACTGAGAGCTGGAGGTCTGAGACGTGGATTTGGCCTTGGGTGCTAGCTTTGGTGCTGCTGGTGCCTTCTCGCCGAGTCTTGGAAGACTCGGACGAGGCGGAGGGGCTTGGTGCTGTTGCTGATGCTAGTGCTGCTGCTGGTGGTGTTGGTGCTGATTTTTGTCGTGGCGGGGGTACTGAAGGAACCTCGGTGGTGGCTGAGCCGAAGAGGGAGCAACCACAGCCTCGGCAGAACCACTTCCCCCTGTTCCGAGGTTGCCCTCCTCTTGACGAGGTGGGCTAGAACCCGGAGCAGCCGCTGAACCCTCCTGAACGGGGCTCAACGGGCATGAATCGTTGCCTCGAGGGGGAGAAGGGCTATGTCGGAGCGGCGAGGCGATGCCGGATCCACTCTGAGGAACTTCCACCGCAGACCTGCCGAATCAAGCGACGAACAATAAGTTACAACAAGAGAAAGGCGCGAAGCACAAAATTGGATAAGGAGGAAGTGACTTACTCATCTGAGGTCAGAGGCTCCTTTGGCTTGCGAGCTCTCCGGGCTACAGCCTTAGTCATGGACTTGGTGGCAGCTTTGTCTACGGACTTCTTTCGCCTCTTGGTTGACTTAGAAGGTCCGAAGGAAGAAGCAGATGTGCCCCCCCTTTTCTTTGATGCGACCGGGACTGGCTCACCCGTGGAAAGGGGAGGATCTTCATGGATCTGCCCACTGGGGTTAGCTGATGCCGGAAAAGCGTAAGAAAGGGGGACAGCGTCAAATGCCTCCATCACCTCAACATCGGAATCATCTTCATCATCAGGCCAATCTCTAATGGAAGAGAATTTACCGGTGTGTCGCTTGGTCGGATCAGGGAACAGTAGGAACATCTCCTGATTTGGCTCCTCCTCGTCCGGGGCATCTCGATCAGGCGCCCACTTGAGAGAAGGCTCGGTGCCATCCTCAAGAGTTTGCTGAAGAAACATCTAAGAGAAAGAAAATGTGAAGGGATCAAACATACAACAAAACCCGACATATGATTTAACTCGGAAAAAGATTGGGGCACGAGACTTACCGCAGGAGGAAGCCTATCTCGGTAGAAGTGCTCGATCCCCCACTCCCACTCAAGAGAGAAGTTTTTGTTGGTGGTAACGAGGGCCTTGACCCGGCGGTAAATTTTGGTGTTGCTCAACTCGAATGAGGAGGTCTGGTTGGGGTCAAGGCGCTAGCTCATGTGGCAAAGTTTATGCATGCATTTCTAGAGGGGGGAGATCCGGTTGCGGACAAAGGTGATCATTGCGTCCTCGCTGCGCAATCCCTGATCCTTCAGCTCCTGGAACCGTTTGTTGACTTGGTTCGCCAGGACTGCGGGTTTCTTGGGGATCTGGTCCCACAGATCCGGATTAGGAGGACCCGGAGCGTAGGGGCGTAGCCGGATCAGATCTCCATCCGTGCTATTTCTGACATAGAAGAAGGTTCGGGCCCAGCCCTTGCAGGAATCGAGCCCCGTGACTTGGAGAAAGATAGACTATTTCCAGGGAGAGATAGAGGCAGCACCGAATTGCGTAAGTTGTTTGTCCTCTGGATCAAGATCTCTATTCGGAATCACGTTCCGGCGGAGGCCAAAAAACCGGATCCAGAGCTCCTTAGTGGGCCACAATCCGGCATAGCCCTCTATGGTGGAAGCAAAGGCCGAAAGGGAGCTGATGGCGTTCGCCGGAAGATGATGCGGCTGAAGCTCATAGGTGTTGAGCCAGCCGTGGAAGAAGTCGCTGACAGGGAGGCTGAACCCATGCTGGAAGTGGGAGAGGAATACTACGAACTCACCCAGATTGGGTGAGGGCGCGAGTTCCTCGGCGATGAGGCGGGCGATGACGCCCTCCGGGGTACGGCGCGTGCGATACAACTAGTCTAGGTCGTCCTGGCATACCCAGGACCCAGCCCAGGCGCCGCGCTCGGCGTTCTCCACGTCCTCCTCCATCTCCTGCTCCGCGACGGCGAGTTCTTCCTCTGTCATTTCGAGGTCGCTGTCCTCACTGGCCCTATCGGCGGTGGGGGGCAGTGGCCTGGACTGACACAGACCCGTGGCGATGGAGATGCGTGGGAGTGGCAGCAACGCTGGTGCGCGAGGAACGGTGCGGCGGCGGCGCTATCGCTGGGAAGAAGAAGGAGAAGAGGCAGTGGGGCGTGAGAATGGGGAAAATACCCAAGGGGCGTGCCCCTCCCCTATTTGACCATGCCCTTGAGGGGTAGTGGGACCGTGCTGTGCGGACGGGCCACACGGTGTGGCCGTGTATGATCCGGATCAGCCAATCAGCGACAAGCCACAGGAAGGGCCACAGGGCGCAGGAAATCCCACGACGTGACGTGGAGATACAGTTAACGAGGAGACAGACATGATGTGATGTGTGCAGCAGTAATATCTGACAATAACTGCGGCGGTTACTGGCGCAGGCCCTTAAAATGAGGCAAGATAATGTTTACCCTCCACGTAGGATAGCGTACGATGGAAGGAAGAATAACCCAGATAACCAAAGGATGACCCGTCCAGCGAGTGAAAACTCGGAATGTGCCAAGGGAAAGTAAGCCTATGGAATCTGGACTATGAGATAACTCGGAAAAGGAGCAAAAGGCTCGGTAAAATTGAACCTGTTGTGGCCTTAGCGGCTAAGGCAACTAAGACCGCACCAGTTTCAGGGACTAATGTTGGGGGGATACCCCCGGGTAGGGTCACGCCGGGGTATAATGGCTGAGTTAGCCGAGGTACGACAAGGTCAAAGCAAGTGTTGGCCGATTCACCTCAAGGCAGGCCGAATCACGGAGTAACCTGGACCAGAGGATGTCCGCCTGACTGAGTCCCGGCCGACTTATGTCATATGCCGGCAGGATCTAAATAACTTGAATGCAGGAACAGGTGTGGCCGGATCAACCAGGCATAATCTGAGTTATATCAAGCTTGCAAGAGAAGGAAGATATCTCACTGGTCAAAAGGTGACCACTGTACACAGAGCGTGAGCGAAGCGGACAGAGGCCAGGACCACTGAGGCGTGGCCGACACGGGTGACATCGCCTGTTTCGGATGACGCTGGCACCGCAGAGGCTCACGTAGCCTCTGCATGGCTGACGGCGGGGAAAAGTGACCCGGTCGGTTTACTATTTTGGGAAGAGGCATATTCCCTGGAATATGCCTCCACGTATGCCCTAATTGGAGACCTAGCCACCCCTATATAAGAAGGGCTAGGGCTTCTATAGAAGGGGTTGAGTTCTATTGGGTCATTGACTAGTTGATGGGCATAAGTAGAGAGTTCCTTCTTCCTCCTCTCCCCAATACAGCTCAAAGAGCACTTGTAACTCATCTAGCTTGAATAATACAAAACTTCTGTGTGTGGAATCACCACACTATCCCTCCCTGTATTCCTCTAGTGCATCTTGTCCCCACCTTTAGCCTATCCATGGCATCTGCCGTGACACCACCATGATAATTGGTCAGTTTGGATCCAATCTCACGCTAGGGTGTGACACATTTTCCATGGTGGCCCACATCCTCTCTCCTATGGTGTTCGAAACCTTATGAGGACATCCCTACAATTACACCTACCCCAATGACTACTGAAGATGCTACAACTATTGCAAGAAAGGATCAGTCCAATGAGATTAGAATTGGACCTATTACAAGAGATCGTGCTAAGCTACTAGAACAACAGGTGAATTTACTCCTAAACGAATCTGGTACTTTGATTGATGAGAACTTTATACTGCCTAAGTCTATGCATTTATGTATGATCAGGTTCGTTGGAGAAACAAGCATGGCGCGAGGAGGAGAAGGGCTACAAGAGAAGCCCAACATGATGATCGCCCAAGGATGCGTGAGGGAGGAGCGGGAGGAAGGCGCAAGAGAAGATCATCAACACAGAGGCAAAAAGATCTGCCATGACCGGAGTGTCCGGCCGGATCCACCCAGACTGTCCAGCCTGGTCGAGAGGCGAACTGGCATGGACAATCAGTATATCAAATCGGACGCTGCCCGGACACCATCCGGAAACTTTGAAGTTTCCGGCCAGACCGGACTGTCCGGCACGCTCCACCCGGAGTGTCCGTCCTGACCGGACTGTCTGGCCGATTTCGACCGGAGTGTCCGCCCGCCGACCGAATCTGGTCCGAGTCGGTTTGTATCAGTTTGAGTCGTTTGCGTTTTGTTTCGGTTTCTAGCCGCCCCAGCTGCCCTTATAAGCCCTAGGACGACCCCTAGTTAGGTTGAAGACCATGTTAAAATATTTTGGAGTTGTTTCTTTCATAGAACCTCTGGAATTACCCTGTGTTCGAATCTACCAACTATAATTGAGTGTGATCTGTTGTTCCATTGGGAATTAGTAGATTGCATACTACCGTTCGTGATCACGGCTGCGTGTGCAAGAGCGTGGTGTTGTGAATATCCTACAAGGTTCGAGAGCTATTGCATTGGCATCAGGGATCAAGCGGGAGAGTTCATAGCTACAGGCTAGTTATCTATGATCCACCATCATCACCGCCATCCTCTTACTGAGAAGATTGGGCCACCCCATATCATCTTGGTATCAGATTTCTAGTGTTGCCTCGGTAAGCATCCACAAATCCATCGATAGATTAGAGAGTGTTTTTTCGTCCTATACAGAAAAAGCCTTACAATTTTTTTTGCCATAAACTAGATTGCATCGTTTTCGAGTTTTAGTTGCTGATTGTATCTTCTCGTAGATCCGATCTGCAGGTTTTTCCTCATAGGAGTCTAGTTTCCGTTTGTGTCTAGGTTTAAGGTTTCATCTTGTTTCCGTTGTTCCCACCGTTACCGTTTCCGCAACTTTTTATCGTTCTTTCCGAGTCCACATAGCGTACTTTTTGTTTGCATACCATAGACACAGCCTATCTACAGCATCTGTGCCTAGGAACGTACCCACGAGACTAGTTGCTTTGCTCCGACAGGCTGCTCATTAGGTTTTTGAAGTGCAAAAAATTTCGACAGGCAAAACCCGGACTATCCGGCCGAATCACACTGGACTATACGGCCCAACCGGAGTCTCCGACGCATATCAACCGGACTATCTGGCCCAGTTCTGTTATACGTTGCTGTACTCGTTTACATTGAGTAATATAGTTAAAAAAAGACAAAAGAAAAGAGAATCAGTATTAAAAAAAAAGAGAAAAGAGCTACAAGCCTGACAAAAAGAGATATCGAAGTGTGCAATATTGGAGGCCTTGTTGTGTATAGCACTAGTAGATTGAGCAATCTTGTGCCTGTTCTATTTGAGCTATTACTAGCATCTCTCTTGTGCATTGCAATATTCCTTTTCATAAGTTGCTTTGCCACGTTTATCTCCACTGTGTGTGTTTCTTGGGTATTTGTACGATCAGCACTAGGACTTGTTTGCGGTGTAGATAGGATACCATACCTATAGCTCCACCTTTACATAACCTGTGTGCCCTGCGATCGTTCTCTATACCTTTGATATTCACCTCATCACATCAAGTGCATCAGTCTTTGATTTCGTTTGGTAGAGCATCTCTATTCACTTTGGAACGGTAAGATCTCCTTTCTTATTAGTTGTGAGTGAGTTGTGAGAGTTTCCACCATAAAAATTCTGATTTTTGCACTAACCTACTAGTCATGTCTACTAGTGATGATGATGTTGTGTTGCAGAAAAAGAAGGATGAGGAACTCGTCAATTGGCGTGAATATGAGGCTTTGAAATCCCACTTGACACGTGTGTTTACTAACACGACAGATGCCATTGACAAGAATCTCCAAGATATGAATATGAGATTGGATCAGCATGTTGGGACGGTTGATACTATCCAAACGCAAGTGGCTACGCTCAATGTCAATGTCACCGCTTTGCAGCAGTCCATTGAGGGTTTGACAACCACCTTACATAGAAGGGAAGATCCTCAACATGATGATGCCTTTGATGATTTCGATGAGGGTAGCGCTGTTGATGCTGCTCCACATGTTGACAGGGGACGTGCTATTCCTCCTGTCCATGCACCTGCTCATGGTCGTGGGTTTGCCCATCTGGGGCGTGGTCCACGTGTGCCCAACCAAGCTGTTGATGACGGTTTGGGCAAACCAAAATTCTCAATTACTAAGTTTGATGGTTCCATTGATCTTGAAGACTACCTCACATGGGAGTTGAAGATTGAGAAACTCTGGCACTTATTTGACTATCCAGAAGATAAGAAGGTCAAGCTTGCAGCATCGGAATTTGATGGTTATGCTTTACGTTGGTGGGATGCACTTGTGCAACATAGAAGGGAGGACAATGAACTTCCTGTGAGGGATTAGCGCGAGATGAAACAAATCATGAAAGCTCGTTTCGTACCAACCAACTACTTGCGATCAGTTTTTGATAAATTGACGCAACTGAAGCAAGGCACCATGACAGTTGATGAGTACTACATGGAGATGGAGATGCTTATGCAGCGTGCTAGAATTCGCGAGTCCATTGAGATGACCATGCAGTGATTCCTAAACAATTTGAAGTTACCGATCAAGAGCATTGTTCGTCATCACAAGTATGAGACCATGAATGAGTTGTTGCATCATGCTAGAGAGGCCGAATCCTAGTTGGCAGAAGAAGCGAAGTCACGGGCTCGCTTTCCGTCCTCCAGCAGATTTTCGGCCAGGTCCACACCTTCTACAGCCGCGCCACCAGCTGTTGTTCCGTTTACACCATCGGCCAAACCAGCAAGTACACCTTCGTTTGGTTCTAATACTCGGAAACCCGCTGCTCCTGCTGCTAGCTCGGGTTCCAACATGTCTACTGCACGTACTTGTGATGTGGTGTGCCATACTTGTGGAGGTAGAGGTCACTACAAGAAAGATTGTCCAAACAGCAAGGTTATGTTTGTTAATGAACAAGGTGAAGTAGAAAGTGGAGATGAAGCTTCTGATGATGATATTGATGACGGCGAGGTTGGTGCTGATGCATATGCTAAGCGTGCACCCACTATTGTCATATCTTCACGTGTACTTAGTGTGCAACCGGTTGAGGAATCCCAGCGTTGCAACTTGTTCCAAACAAAATCTCTAGTTGGACCAAACAAAGCTTGCAAGGTAATTATTGAGGGAGGTAGCTGCAGAAATCTTGCAAGTAAGGAACTATGTGCCAAACTGAATTTGACATACTTACCTCATCCCAAGCCACACTACATACAATGGTTGAGAAACAATGGTGAGATGAAGGTAAATCATATGGTACGTGTGAATTTTCAAATAGGGCCATACAAAGATTCTATTGATTTTGATGTGGTTCCTATGACTGTTTGTCACCTACTATTGGGTCGGCCTTGGCTCTATGATCACCATGTGCAACACAATGGCCGAGCCAATACATATCACTTGGAATTCAAAGGAAAGAAGATTACTATGCAGCCAATGACACCACAAGAAATTGTGCATGATTCTCGCCAGAAGATAGAGGTGAACTTGAAGGAAGATACGACCACTCGGCGAGATTGCGTGACAGCTGTTCCTGATGTAATTGAGCCTAAATTGAGTGATATAACGAAAAGTGAGAGAGTGCCTGGGTTATTGATATTAGCCACCAAGGAGGATATGAGAGAGTTTCATGAGGATCCTACAGCCATGCCACTTGTGCTCATGTATAAGGGCGAGGTATTGGTTTCTAATGACATGACCCCTATTTCTCTTGGTGTCTCTTCTGTTTTGCAGGACTTTGGGGATGTGTTTCCAGAAGACGTACCCGCAGGTTTGCCTCCATTGCGTGGTATAGAACATCAAGTGGACTTGATTCTTGGCGCCACACTTCCCAACCGTGCACCTTACAGGACTAATCCCGAAGAAACTAAGGAAATTCAGAAGCAAGTACAAGCGTTGCTGGATAAAGGGTACATCCGTGTCTCTCTTAGCCCTTGTGTTGTTCCTATTATTTTAGTTCCTAAGAAAGATGGTACTTGGCGCATGTGTGTTGATTGTAGAGCGATTAATAACATCACTATTCGATATCGTCATCCTATTCCACGCTTAGAGGATATGCTAGATGAATTGAGTGGTGCTGCTGTTTTCTCTAAAATTGACTTGCGTAGTGGTTATCATCAAATTAGGATGAAAGAAGGGGATGAATGGAAAACTGCTTTCAAAACTAAATTCGGTTTGTATGAGTGAGTCATGCCGTTTGGTCTTACTAATGCACCTAGTACTTTCATGCGTTTGATGAATCATGTTTTGAGAGAGTTTATTGGTCGTTTTGTGGTTGTTTACTTTGATGATATACTCATATACAGCCACACCGAATCTGAACATTGCACTCATATTAGACAAGTTTTGCAAGTGTTACGTGATAATAAACTGTATGCTAATCTTGAGAAGTGTACATTGCAAAAGATAAGGTCATATTCCTAGGATTTGTTGTTTCTAAGCATGGAGTAGAGGTAGATCAATCTAAAATTGAATCAATTCAGAATTGGCCTACTCCAATGAATGTAAGTCAAGTGCGTAGTTTCCACGGTCTCACTGGTTTCTATAGGCGCTTTGTGAAAGATTTTAGCACCATTGCTGCACCATTAAATGATTTGACAAAGAAAGGTGTTCCTTTTGTGTGGGGCGCGGCCCAAGACATTGCTTTTGATACATTAAAATGTTTGCTTACTTCTGCACCATTACTTGCATTGCCTGATTTTTCAAAGCAATTTGAAGTTGAATGTGATGCTAGTGGTATAGGCATAGGTGGCGTTTTGATGCAAGAGGGTCGGCCTATAGCTTATTTTTCTGAGAAATTGACTGGTGCTCGTTTGAATTATTCAATCTATGATAAAGAATTGTATGCACTTGTGAGAGTACTTGAAGTTTGGCAACATTATTTGTGGCCAAAGGAATTCATCATACATTCTGATCATGAAGCATTGAAATACTTGAAAGCTCAATCAAACTTGCATAGAAGATTAGCTAAATGGGTTGAGTTCATTGAGTCTTTTCCTTACATCATTAATTATAAGAAGGGAAAAGAGAATGTTGTTGCTGATGCTCTATCTAGGAAGAACATGCTATTAACCAATCTTGATGTTAAAATTCCCGGATTAGAAGCTATTTGTGCACTTTATGCAACTGACCATGATTTTCCTAAACCATATCGTTTGTGTGCTCTTAGAAACGCATGGGATAAGTATCATATACATGATGGATATTTGTTTCGAGCTAACAAACTATGTATTCCAGAATCGTTGTTGCGTTTGTTCTTAGTGCAGGAGTCACATGCTGGTGGTTTGATGGGTCACTTTGGGTGTGAGAAGACGTTGCTCATGCTTGCTGATCACTTTTATTGGCCCAAGATGAGGCATGATGTGTATAGATTTTTGAGCCGATGTATTACATGCCACAAGTCGAAATCTAAGCTGAAGCCTCACGGTTTGTATACACCTCTCTCTGCACCAACTACTCCATGGGAAGACATTAGTATGGATTTTGTGCTAGGTCTACCTAAAACTCAGAGAGGTCATGATTCTATATTTGTGGTAGTAGATAGGTTCTCTAAGATGGCTCATTTTATTGCCTGCCACAAAAGCGACGATGCGTCGCATGTTGCTAACCTGTTTTTCAGGGACATCGTGAGATTACATGGAGTACCAAAGACGATTGTTTCTGACCGTGATGTGAAGTTCATGAGCTACTTTTGGAAGACCTTATGGGGGAAGCTAGGAACGAAGTTGCTGTTCAGTACTACATGTCACCCCCAAACAGATGGTCAAACGGAGGTGGTGAATCGAACATTGTCACAGCTGCTAAGGACCATGATTAAAAAGAATCTGCGGGAGTGGGAAGAGTGTTTGCCACATGTTGAATTTGCTTACAACATGGATGTGCATTCAACTACTCAGCTTTGTCCTTTTGAGGTGGTGTATGGTTTCAAAGCATTGACGCCACTTGATATGTTGCCTCTGCCATTACATGAGAGAGTTGATATGGAGGCGTCAAAACATGCTGATTATGTGAAGAAAATACATGAGAAGACTCGAGAGGCTATTGCGAAGAAAGGCAAGAACATTGCTGCTGCAAGGAATCAAGCAAGGAAAGAAGTGTTGTTCGAGCCTGGAGATATGGTTTGGGTGCATCTACGCAAGGATAGGTTTCCACTACTTCGAAGGTCCAAATTGAAGCCACGTGGTGCTGGTCCTTACAAGGTGTTAGTCAAGATTAATGATAACGCCTACTCGGTTGATATACCTATTGAGGAGTTTGGTGGAGTTAGCAACAGCTTCAACGTTGCTGATTTGTCACCATATGCTGGAGAAGACCTTGGAGCGTCGAGGTCGATGCCTTTTGAAGGGGGGGAGATGATGAGGACATCCCTACAATTACACCTACCCCAATGACTACTGAAGATGCTACAACTGTTGCAAGAAAGGATCAGTCCAATGAGATTAGAATTGGACCTATTACAAGATCTCGTGCTAAGCTACTAGAACAACAGGTGAATTTACTCCTAAACGAATCTGGTACTTTGATTGATGAGAACTTTATACTGCCTAAGTCTATGCATTTATGTATGATCAGGTTCGTTGGAGAAACAAGCATGGCGCGAGGAGGAGAAGGGCTACAAGAGAAGCCCAACATGATGATCGCCCAAGGATGCGCGAGGGAGGAGCGGGAGGAAGGCGCAAGAGAAGATCATCAAGACGGAGGCAAAAAGATCTGCCACGGCCGAAGTGTCCGGCCGGATCCACCCGGACTATCCGGCCTGGTCGAGAGGCGAACTGGCGTGGACAATCAGTATATCAAATCGGACACTGCCAGGACACCATCCGGAAACTTTGAAGTTTCCGGCCAGACCGGACTGTTCGACACGCTCCACCCGGAGTGTCTGGCCTGACCGGACTGTCCGGCCGATTTCGACCAGAGTGTCCGCCCGCCGATCGAATCTGGTCCGAGTCGGTTTGTATCAGTTTGAGTCGTTTGTGTTTCGTTTCGGTTTCTAGCTGCCCCAGCTGCCCTTATAAGCCCTGGGACGACCCCTAGTTAGGTTGAAGACCACGTTAAAATATTTTGGAGTTGTTTCTTTCATAGAACCTCTGGAATTACCCTGTGTTCGAATCTACCAACTATAATTGAGTGTGATCTGTTGTTCCATTGGGAATTAGTAGATTGCATACTACCATTCGTGGTCACGGCTGCGTGCGCAAGAGCGTGGTGTTGTGAATATCCTACAAGGTTCGAGAGTTGTTGCATTGGCATCAGGGATTGAGCGGGAGAGTTCATAGCTACAGGCTAGTTATCTATCATCCACCATCATCACCGCCATCCGCTTACTGAGAAGATCGGGCCACCCCATATCAAAACCACTGTGATTTCGGCTAGTGACCAGCCCCCTGCCTCCCCGTCCTTCATAGTGGATGGATCCTCTATAGCTGCAGGAACAGGCGCGAACCCTATTTTAGCAACTCCATCCAAGCCATGCCCATAGATGGACGGGAAGGCTCATAAGGGGCCCAGTACTATGGATATCAACAGGGAAAAAGAAAGGAGGAGCAAGAGTAATGTGGATTGTCCGGCCCGGGTAGTTTGCATAGAACCTGTGAAGACTCTACGGGAAGCCTCAGGGGAGTCAACTAAGGTATCTCAGGCGGAGGTGTCGGCCCCAAAGCTACTGGATGAAGTGCTCCAAGAAATCTTGCCCCCGGTCGCCCGCGCACCTCAAAGCGTTGCGGTCCCTACGTCTGCTTCTAGGAAGAGCGTCCGTGGCGAAGGCCTGGCGAAGGGATCGGTGGCGGAGCAGGCCATGTGCCGCGGTGTAGAGAAGAACACCCTAGGTACACCATCTCCCCTTCCCCTCCTCCTTCCCCCTCCCCCGATTTCGTGATTCTCCAGTCCATTCTAGTGGAGCAGTTGTCTCTGGTAGAGAACAAGAGTGGCATCCTCCTTGACTCGGCGAGGGGCTCGCCAAAGGAAATTATCTCAATGATTCAAGCCCGCGAACTGGATTAAGCTGAACTGGCAGCGGCAAGGGAAAGCTTATACCAGGAGGTGAAAGACGCAAAAGCTTTGGCTGAGAGAGAGAAGGGACAAGGATCTGAAGCCGTGGAGGGTTCGGAGATTCCAGAGGGGTCTAGCTCTCCTACCCCATGTAAAAACTCAACTAAGAAGAAGAAAACACCTAAAGTTCAGAGGAAGCACGCTCCCAAATCGGTGATTCCCTAGGGGTCAAGACCTCTCACCCGCCGAGCACGGGCTACCATGGGTTCCCAATGAGATGCTTATTCTGGAAAATACGAGGGTTCGGCCAACAGGGGCTCCGCACCCTCTTAAAAGAATTCCTTCGGCTTCATCGTATTGACATCGTGTGCTTACAAGAAACTATTAGACAAGAGTTCGCTGGCCAGGAGCTTAACACCCTTGAAACTGGGGACAAATTCTACTGGTACTGGCTGCTGGCCATCGGGCATTCTGGGGAATGCTCATGGGGCTGCGGGATAGTGTGTTTGAGGTGGGTTCGATAGGCAAATGTGACTTTTTTCTTAGTGCCTCGGTGCTCCATAAGGATTCTAACCGAACCATGGAGATTCTTGGCATCTATGGACCAATGGACCATGGGCGTTCTGCTATCTTCCTTGATCAAATCTCTGCCAAGGTGGGGTCGATTTCCACTCCTCTCTTGATGGGGGAGACTTCAACCTCATTAGATCCACAGAAGACAAGAATAACGACAACCTCCACTGACCTAGAATTGACCTTTTCAACCAGCGCATCTAGAGTTGGGTGCTCCGTGAGATTGTGCGTACGGGAGCATGATACACTTGGACTAACTGTCAACTGAACCCAATGCGTTATGTCCTTGATAGAGTGTTTGAGTCCACTTCCTTTGAGACTCTCTTTCCGTTGTGCTCCCTTAAATATGAAACGAGTCTGGGCTCTGACCATACACCACTCATTTTTGACACTGGGAAGGAGCGTTGGTGCACTCGAACCGCTTCTTCTTTGAAACAAGTTGGTTTGAGTGCCCCACCTTTGCTGAAACCTTGGGAGGCTTTTGGCAACGGCTAAACACAAGACCAGCAGGACACGATAGTGTGGAGTGGTGGATCCACTTGTTCGCAGGCCTGAGACAAAAACTGAGGGGCTAGAACCGTAACAGGAGAAAATTGGAATGTGGTAGGAAAGATGCAATCATGGGACACATCGAAATGCTAGACCTCCATGCTGATATGGGCAGGCTAGATAAAGAGGCTTGGGCACTTCGTTATCACTTAGAAGATGAACTCCTTCAGATTTACAAAGAGGAGGAGGAACAGTGGAGACAGCGGGGCAGAGTTAAGTGGGTGCTACAGGGAGACGTTAACACGACATATTTCCATGCGGTGGCAAATGGGCGCCGCCGCAAGTGTAATATTTCCCTGCTTATCTCCCCAACTAGACCAATTTCTGACAAGCAGCTCATCTAGGGATATGTCTACGATTTCTACCGTGAGCTGCTGGAGACCATGGGATCTCGCCTTTGTGGGTCGTGCCATGACATCTAGGAAGAGTCCATATGTATCTCTGATGAGGATAATGGGGATCTTGTGATTACCTTCTCTATGGAAGAACTGTCCTTGGTGGTGGCAGACATGAAGATGGAAACAGCCCCCGGCCCTGACGGCTTCCTAGTCATGTTCTTCAAGAAGTGCTGGCCATCCCTCAAACGGGGTATCCTCCGCATCCTTAATGACTTCTTCCTTGGGAGGATCGATGTGTCAAGGCTTAACTTTGGGGTTCTCTCCCTTATCCCCATGGTCCAGGGGGCAGACCACATTTCCCAATATAGACTAATCGTGCTCATCAACATGGTTTTTGAGATCATTGCCAAGGCCTATGCCACCAGACTGGACCCTATTGCCAACCGCATCATTAGCCCATCGCAAACTGCCTTCATCAAAGGGAGATTTATCCTGGAAGGCTCTTTGGTGTTGGGGGAAATTATCCACGAACTTAAGAAGAAGAAACTGGGGGTGGTGCTCCTTAAGCTAGATTTCAAAAAAGAATATGACAAAGTGAACTGGGACTTGCTCTGCGAGGTGCTATGTAGGAAGAGATTCAAGGCAGGTTATATTCACAGGATCGGTCAACTTCTTTCTGGTGGGCAGACTGCAATTTCCATCAATGGCGTGATGGGGCCCTCCTTCCGCAACAAGAGGTGAGTGCGGCAAGGAGACCCACTCTCTCCCCTTTTGTTTAACTTCATCGAGGAATCCCTATCCAGTATCCTTTCGGTAGCCAGTAGCACATGCCACATTCATGGGGTGGTACCGCACTTGATTCCGGGGGGAATCTCCCATCTTCAGTACGCCGACGATACACTCATTCTGATCCTGAATACTGAGAAGACATCATCAACCTGAAATTCCTACTAATGTGTTTCGAAGATATGTCGGGGCTCAAGATCAACTACCACAAAAGCGAGGTTATTGTGATGGGACAGACTGAATCAGAGCACCCGAGGGTTGCTAACAGGATTAATTGTAAGTTAGGGGCCTTTCTGTTCATCTATCTAGGGTTGCCAGTGTCAGACAGGAAGCTAACAATCGAACAATGGGAGTTCCTTGTCAAAAAGCTTGAAGGCAGGATTGAACCATGGGCATGCAGACTATTTTCCTCGGGTGGAAGGCTGATCCTAACCAACGCGTGCCTTGACAGCCTAATCCTTTTTTCCATGGGTCTGTTTTTTGCTTCAGGACGGCATTCATGCCAAGTTTGATTCGATTCGTTTTAATTTCTTCTGGGAAGGGGCCGGCCAAAAACGCAAGTATCATATGGTGAACTAGCCGTCGGTATGTCGACCCAAGGACTATGGGGTCTAGGGTTGACAAATTCTAAGAAGATGAATATCTCCCTCCTACTAAAATGGGTCTAGAAACTGTTCCAGAATGAGGACTCTCTCTGGGCCTGGCTCGTTCGTGCTAAGTACAAAGACGCAGAAGATATTTTCTCTGGAGGGTCTCCATTGTGGAAATCTCTACACAAAGTAAAACACCTCCTCAAAGTGGGGACTAGACATGAAGTAATCACCAGCAATCACACCTTCTTATGGTCGGATTGGTGGGTCGGGGATCAACCCCTAAAAGACTGATTCCCTCTACTGTTTGCCATATGCGATGATCCCACTGTCAGGGTTGACGCGGCTCTCAGCAATAACCAGGTTGACCTATGCTTCTGACGCTCTTTTGACGTGCGGCTGAGGAATAGCTGGGAGGAACTGCTAATGCTTATTGGGGGTTGCTCGCTCAGGGTGGGGAGTGACCGCATCCGTTGGCACTTGGACCCCTCAAGGGAGTTCACGATGCGCTCTACGTACAAAAAACTGGCGCAGGGTATTTTGATGGCACATTTTAAAGACATTTGGGCCACCAGAGTGCCTCTTAAAATTCACATTTTCTCCTAGCAATTTTCCCTTGACCGTCTCCCATCCAACCTCCAACTTTAAATCAGACACGACCCATCTAATGGAGGTTGTGCCCTCTACGGGCAGGTTGAGAACACCAACCATATCTTTTTTAACTGCTCCATCACACACTTTTGTTGGAGTGTTTTACATTAGTTACTTGGGTGTAACTTGGCGCCCGCCAACTTTGCTCAAATTTTCACAGAAATCTAGGACCTTGTAGGACAACAACCGAGGCTTATTTGTATTATTTTCATAGCCCAATCATGGGCTCTCTGGAGTGTCCGCAACAAGCTTACAATTGAATCGAGGGTGATTCAACATCCAACTGACATCGTTTTCAAAATTATGATTTTCTTGCAGAACTAGAAACCCAACGTCAAGGCAAAGGACAGGGAAGCACTAGAGGAGATGCCTAGAGAATTAAAGTTGCTCTAGCCATCCGTGGTACCAAGTGAACAAGATAGCTGAACACCTATGTGGGTTAGTGTGATCACTGCAGTTTCGGCTTGTTAGCAGGGAGGCTGAACCTAGTTATGTTTTTGCTTGAACCTTGGGTAAGCTGTATGCTGCATCACCGTTTTGTTCGAACCGTTGTGGACTTTATTAATTTAAAGTTGGGTCGAGTGCCTATTATCTAAAAAAACCATGCAAACCCCCTCGAGCTTTGCTCGCCTCGTTCCATGATTAGAACTCCACAACCGCCTCCACATGTGAAACACGTATTTTGCATTGGGAACTGACACAAACCTCTAGGGATGGCCTATCACATATATTTATAATGGGGTATGTATACAACACATGTACACGTACATATATAGAGGCTATACAGGCTAACACCCTCCCTCAATCTTAGCCACTTCCTAAAGAGTTTAAAAGGGTAAGATTGCGCCTACACGCCTCAAAATTTGGTAGAGGGAATGGCTTTGTGAAGATGTGTGCAAGGTGGTCCTTCAAAGAGATAAACCTGATCTGTAGTAGCTTCTGATAGACACGTTCTCTAACAAAGTGATAGTCAACTTCAATGTGTTTCTGATGACCCACAAGTATAGGGGGTGTATCACAGTATTTTCGATAAGTAAGAGTGTCGAACCCGACGAGGAGCAGAAGGTGCTGGCGAATGGCTAGGAGTAGGAATTCTCTGTAAATACTTAACAAACAGATTTTTAGGGGTTTTTGATAATGCAGGAAAATAAAGTACGAGTAAATAAAAGACAATAAGAATAAATGCAGCAAGTGGCCCAATCCTTTCTTTAGCAAAGGACAAGCCGGTTGTATTACTTAAGATGACCAAACGTTCTCGAGGACACATGGGAATTCCATCAAGTGCTTTCACTTCATATAGTTGATTAATCTTCTTTAGTTTGCTAAGTTTTGTGTGGGTGAACCTGTGCTAATGTACCGACCTTCCTAGGACTAATACATACTTGTGATTATACCCCTTGCAAGCATCCGCAAGTACAAGAAAGTAATTAAGGTAGAAACCAAACCACAGCTTTAAACTCTAAGACCCTGACGTCCCTTGTGCAATGGTTTCCTAACGGGGGTTCAGGTTTCTGTCACTCCGGCAACCCCTACGATTAGTAGCCAAATACACAATGCATTCCCCTAGGCCCATAAAGGTGAAGTGTCATGTAGACAACGTTCATATGACACCACTAGAAGAAGTACACCACAACTTAAATATCAAACTATTGAATCTTTCTCAACACAATTCCACTCTAACAACATGACTTCTCCCATGTCCTCAAGAACAAAATGAACTACTCACAAGACATCATATGGATCATGATCAGAGATGAAATAATGATGTGTAACAATCTGAACATAAACGATAATTCAATGGTTCACTCAATAGCATCAACTACAAGGAGTAATCAACACTGGGAAAGTTTCCCCTAAGAACTATGCAAGATTCAACCCAATTGTTACAACGGTATGAAGTGGTGATGATGGTGCCGGTGATGATGATGGGATGATCCCGATGAAGTCCAAGTTGATGGTGGTGTTGATGGAAACGATCTCCCCTCTTCGAGAAGGAATTCCCCTAGCAGAATTCTGTCTGCTAGAGAGATCTTTATCTCTCAGTGTTTTCCGCCCCGTAGAGGCGGTGGAATCTTTCTGTGGTCGCTCCCTAAGTCTTAGGGTTTCGGGAGGATAATATACGCCAGAGGGGAGAGCCAGGGGTGGACAAGGGCAGCCACACCACCTGGTGGCGCGACCTAGGGTGGCCCGCGCTAGGGGGTGGTGTGGGCCCCCTATGGCCCATCTCCACTTCCCCTTCTGGCTTTCTTCTTCTTCTGGAAAAATAAGATTTTCCATGTATTTTCCCGGATTTTCTGAACTTCGCGAATTTTGCCTCCAAACAACACCTTTTCCATCAGAATCCTCACTGCAGCGGTCCATGCTCCAAAAGTCATCAACCATGAAAAAACATATGAAATAGCATGAGTATCATCTCTTAATATGAAATATATCAATGAATAACAGTAAATTATGATATAGAATAGTGATGCAAAATGGACATATCAGAGTCTAAACCCTAAATCCGAGGAAAGATGGATTTCTTCCGGGGTGTAATAGAGGTATACGCGCATTGGGTCAAAGGATTTTCCCCGAAGAAGGAACAACTTAGGACCGAAGTTGAAAATACTTCGCCTAAAGGGTTATATAGGGCCATATGCCGACGTATCCCTCATAGCAGGAAATGAAGCCAGAAATAGAGGAAATGTCATTCACCGGGAGATGATGGGGTTGTAACCCGAAAGTGTCAAGGAATTTCTTGGTGAAATCACTAATCGGAAGACCGAATCCCCTAGCAAAGTGGGAGATGAACACGGGGAGGATACCGCACATGAAGAACACACACAATCGCACAACACACATGATATACCTAGGTGTAGGGCTCTCCTATTGAGATAGAACCCCTACTCCTGCCTGGTAGATCTCATAATATGATCCATGGACAAGTACAAAGGTTCCTTGAGGTGTATCGAGAGGAACAAGAAGAGCTCATGCCTTTCTCTTTCTTCTACTCTTGATGACTAGTGTGCAAATGAACTAACTCCCTTCTAGGAGGTCCTAGCGCACCTTATAAAGGGGTGGCTAGGTTACACTTAGGGCTGACGTGGCATGGTATATGCCCAGCATATTCTTGTACAGAAGTCGTTAGTTGGGCCTAGATTCTCTTCCCATCATGGGGTCACCCTGGATACCCTCGATGGGACTTGACGTGCCCATCCTCTCAGACCATTGGTGGTCTAACATTGTCCCCTCCAGGAAATCCTCGATGTGACCTTGCTCTAGGATTTAGGGGCACACTTGACTTAGCGTGCTTATCTCCTCCAGGAATTCCAGGAGAGACAGAAGAGATGACCCTGAGGCCGGCATACACCCTTCTGGCATACGCCAACCTCTATGTCGCTCCTAACCCAGATGACTCGGCCTGGAGGTACCTGCATAGAAGAGAAAACACACATGTTATGCCGACATAATGAGTAGGTCGGCCAAGTCTTCCCAGGTTAACCCGGCTTGGGTATCTTGGTCGTTAGTCGGTCGACCCACATATGTCAACCTTTGTCTCGGTCAACCTCATCTTTATACATTAATTGACCCTACCCGGGGTCATCCCCCGACATTAGTCCCTGATGCTGCTGTAGTCTTAGTAGCATTAGCTAAAAAGGGAACAGTAGGTTCAACTTACTCGGAACTTGTACACACTATCGACATATCTATATGTCGGCTGATACCGATTTTGACTCGGCTCCATCAATTGGTGACTCGTTGTCTAAATCGAATTTGCCAGGCTCAAATCGAGATATATCTCACTGGCTAGGTCACTCTTCCATACTCGGGTTATCTTCCTTAACTACTTGATTTCCTTCGTATTCTCTTATTTTATATTATCTTATCCTACGTGTTAGTCAATCATGATGTTGTACCTTATTTTTTGGGCCTAGACACGATGTGTCACATTATCTTCTACTACACTGCGCCAGTTATCACTGGCACCCATCACTTCGTCGCGCGGCTCCTCATTTGCTGCTATGGCCACACGATGCAGTTATGCCTCTCCGCACTGTAACCGTTCCTATGGCACGTTCTCTTCCAACTGCTTTTGAGAAATAGATGCACAAATTGTGGGTGTCATGGGAAAAACTGATCCCACTACCCACGACATACCGTGCGGTTAAATAGGGGCCAAGGGAAACCCTTGTTTCACTTTCCCCCTCTCTCGCTCCCTCTTCTTTATCACGCCGCTGCCGCTGCATCTAGCACTCTCGTGACTGCGTCGCCGCCCCGTTCAAGCACCGCTCTCCACCGCCGCCACGAGACCTTGTCAATCTAGGCCCAATGCCTTAGAGGATAGCACCACGATGGAGAATAGTAGCCTTGAGATGGATCCCTAGGATGTTGTCGCCATCGAGCAGGAAGAACAGGAGGTTCCCCTCGAGCGCGGCTCTTGGGAGCGCTCTAACATGACAGAGGAGGGGATCGATTGGCTTCGGCCGACTCAGCAAATCCCACGGAGGTAGATTGCCACATCCCCGATGATGAATTTGCGCCCGAAGCTCAGTCCGGTGAGTTCGTCATGTTCATCTCCCACTTTTCTAGGGGATTCGGTCTTCCGATTAGTGATTTCACCAAGAAGTTCCTTGAGACGTTCGGGTTACAACCCCATCATCTCCCAGTGAATGACAGTTCCTCTATTTCTGGCTTCATTTCCTACTAGAAGGGATACGTTGGCATGTGGCCCTGTATAACCCTCTCGGCGAAGTATTTTCAACTTTAGTCCTAAGTTGTTCCTTCTTCAGGGAAAATCCTTTGACCCAATGCGAGGATTCCTCTATTACACCCCGGAAGAAATCCATCTTTCCTCGGATTTAGGGTTTGGACTCTGATATGTCCATTTTGCATCACTATTCTATATCATAATTTGCTATTATTCATTGATATATTTCATATTAAGAGATGATACTTATGTTATTTCATCCGTTTTTGCATGGTTGATGACTTTTGGAGCATGGACCGCTGCAGTCAGGATTCTGATGGAAAAGGTGCTGTTTGGAGGCAAAATTCATGAAGATCAGAAAATCCGGGAAAATACATGGAAAATTCTATTTTTTCAGAAGACGAAGATTGCCAGAAGGGGAAGTGGAGATGGGCCACAGGGGGGACACACCACCCCCTGGCGCGGGCCACCCCTGGCCACGCCACCAGGTGGTGTGGCCACCCTGGCCCACTCCAGGCTCTCCCCTCTGGCGTATATTATCCTCCCGAAACCGTAAGACTCGGGGAGTGACCACAGAAAGATTCCATCGACTCTACGGGGTGGAAAACACCGAGAGAGAAAGATCGCTCCGGCAAACATAATTCTGCCGGGGGAATTCCTTCCCGGAGAGGGGAGATCGTCGCCATCAACACCACCATCAAGCTGGAGTTCATCGAGATCATCATCATCATCATCATCAACACCATCATCTCCACCAACACCATCATCACCACTTCATACCGCTGTAACAATTGGGTTGAATCTTGCATAGTTCTTAGGGGAAACTTTCCCGGTGTTGATTACTCCTTGTAGTTGATGCTATTGAGTGAACCATTGAATTATCGTTTATTCTCAGATTGTTACATATCATTATATCATCTCTGATCATGATCCATGTGATGTCTTGTGAGTAGTTCGTTTTGTTCTTGAGGACATGGGAGAAGTCATGTTGTTAGTAGTGGAATTGTGGTGAGAAAGATTCAATGGTTTGATATTTAAGTTCTGATGTATTTCTTCTAGTGGTGTCATGTGAGTGTCGACTACATGACACTTAACCTATATGGGACTAGGTGAATGCATTGTCTATTTGGCTACTAATCATAGGGGTTGCCCGAGTGACAGAAACCTAAACCCCCGTTAGGAAACCTTTGCACAAGGGACGTCAGGGTCTTAGAGTTTAAAGCTGTGTTTAGGTTTCTACCTTAATTACTTTCTTGTACTTGCGGATGCTTGCAAGGGGTATAATCACAAGTATGTATTAGTCCTAGGAAGGTTGGTACATTAATACAGGTTCACCCACACAACACTTAGCAAACTAAAGAAGATTAATCAACTATATGAAGCGAAAGCACTTGACGATATTCCCATGTGTCCTCGAGAACGTTTGGTCATCTTAAGTAATACAACCGGCTTGTCCTTTGCTAAAGAAAGGATTGGGCCACTTGCTGCATTTATTCTTATTGTCTTTTATTTACTCGTACTTTATTTACCTGCATTATCAAAAACCCCTAAAAACCCGTTTGCTAAGTATTTACAGAGAATTCGCACTCCAAGCCATTCGCCAACACCTTCTGCTCCTCATTGGGTTCGACACTCTTACTTATCGAAAATACTGCAATACACCCCCTATACTTGTGGGTCATCAGACTCTTGCAAGAAGTGGCAGCGATCCTTCTTATATGTGAAGAATAAGACCGCAGAAGACATGATTCGGGTTTCCTAACTTTTCCATTAGTGTTCTCTCCAGAGGCAACTGGGATTTTTATGCAAAGAACAAGAACAAGAACGAGTTTGTTAATGAGGTTCATGCCTATGTCAAAGAGTTGAAGGCTGCGTTAATGTCGTCCGATAATCTCCTGGCTACATTCATTAGCAGCCAGGTTTGCCCCTTCAACTCCACAGCCATAAGATTTGTCATATGGGCGGTCGATTTGACACCAATCGGGTTTCCACCTCCAAGTTATCCAAAGCTCAAGTCTCTAGATGGGTCAAGGCCATCTTCAAGACCAATATGACTAAGGAATGGGAGTGGAGAAAACGACCCTTCAGCCGAGAAAACCCGGCACCGAAGGTAAGAAATCGATTTACCCTTGCCGTCATACCAGTTATGTTGGTACATCATTTAACTTTGGTATATTTCCTATGTGCATAAATTTACTCGGCAGATTGTCGAGGACAACAAGAAACCTCCTAGCAGTTGTGGTAAGGATCATGATGCCTCGGATCCGGAGGACCCAGGTTCTGAGGACTTCATGCCCATTCCTAATGCGGGCTCTGGTCAATCCCATGGTAAGACTCCTGTTTTAGAACCACTAAGGGAATGGCTGCATGATGATGATGACGATGATGAGTGTCATATTCTAGAGGTACTTGACCCTATGCCGATAGCATTCACATATCCGCTCCATTCTACACCAGCTAAACCGGCTGGTCAGGTGCATGATGTGCCTCCCATTGCCGGGGAGGGCAAGGTGTAGCGAAGAAACGCGCCTCGTCCTCAGCCCTGATGGCTTTGAAATATAGCCATCCACATTTAAACTAGATATTATTTATAATTTTGATGAAATATCTCTCTAAATCCTGCCACTAATGCCTAATATTCAATGGGGTATGCAATCCTTTCTTTAATATTTTTCCTGCACAGATAATGTCGTTTAAAGAAGGGAATCACTACATTTAAGTCAAAGATACGAGATTTCCAACAACCAGAAGAAACCAGGAGCCATGAAGCGGAGGCAGGCGCTTTAACGCCCAACTATACGACCGGAGCAAAATTACGGCCGTATAGCTTTGGTTGTATAGTTGGCGCCACGACCATTAGGTCAAATAGAACAACTTTCGTGAAGGGACCCCTATATAAAGAAACCTCGAGCGACAAGAAAACAAGACAGACCTCGCCAAAAGTCTCCGCCATAGATCACCAGCCGCCTCTAGATCTCAAAACCCTTCTCCATCTCCATAGCCATATTCCACTACTTGTAATAGTAGATCTCTTATCCGATTGGCGACATTGTAAGACTATTGCTATCAATCTTATGATTTTCATTACAATGTTTATGATTGTTGACCTCACCTCTATGTGTGAGTAATTCTCCTTGGGATAAGGGCGTCGGCCTAGGCATGTAGCATTTGTGCATGTTATTTATCATAGATGGATCGTGTATTAGTTTGTATGACATGATGATTATTGTATCCTCTCTTGCCTCAATCCAAGGACCTGCCAGGTACCCAAGACCCCAAGGGTTGAGCCAGGTATAGGGAGTATGCGTAATGACTGATCTACAGGTTGGGAACCCCAGTGACAGAAGGGGTAGTAGGGCTATATGTGAGGGATTTACTTGGAATTAACGGTGACATCACAATGCATATCATTACTTCTCTTTCTTCTATGGATGAGACTAGTAGGTTATCGCTATAAGCGGTTGCAGAGGCAATAGCAATTATGGATGCACTACCCACATATAATTTATCTTGCTCTAAAAAGTACATGCATACTTTATTTCTATCTTTTATTCCCATCAGATGTTTTGCACAGCTATAGGTGAAACTGAATGCCGTAGGCCCTCACTCTCCATCATCGACAACAACAAAACGACACAAGCTATTGGTCCGGTAAAAACACAAAAGGAATTCTAAAACTCCCGAAGGTCCGTTAAAGTAACTTCACTATGCATTTTCTTCCCGAGGATTCGGTAACCTAGGTCTACTAGGGAAAAATAAGCTATACTACATCCATAATCCGGATCGAAGGTATCAACCCTTTTTCTACCGCCATTGCTGGGGAAGCAATAGCTACCCTGCTGAGGTTATTAGGAACCTAGCTAGTTTTAATTCTTGTTTTTAATTTTGTTAGTTTGCTTTCAGTCTTTATTTGATAAACCAAAAAAATTAGTTAGCCTTTAAAATTCTTGCTTTTACTATTATAATTCTTTGTTTAAGAAAACCCCAAAACATAGGAAATATGGCTAAAAAGAAGCTTGGGGAGTTTGCTACTCCCAACAATGATTATTTGCGTACTCCTATTACTCAGCCAGCAATTGCTGCTGATGACTATGAAATTAAGCCCCATTACTTAAGTTTGGTTCAACAGAATCAATTTGGAGGCTCTGCTGTTGAAGACGCAGGGCACTTGAATACTTTCACTAAAATATGTGATATGATGCGTATTAAAGACGTGTACCCCGATGCGGTCAAATTGTGTTTATTTCCTCTCTCTAAGAGGGAGAGCAAAAGAATGGTTGCTATGTTTGCCTAGAAATACTATTACATCATGGGTGGGGTGCACTTCTTTTTTTATGACTAAGTTTTTCCCACCTGCAAAGACTATGCAACTCAGATCTAATGTTACTGGCTTTATACAGGAAGAGCGTGAGCCACTAGCGCTTGCATGGGAGAGGATGAAAGAATGCATGAGAAACTGTCATAGTCATGGGATGGAAGACTGGTTAATTCTCCATCTATTTTATAATGCTCTTAACCGTGTGTCTAAGTCTATGCTTGATACTGCAGCTAGAGGAACGTTTATGGGTAAACATATTACAGAAGCAAATCAGCTTCTAGACAATATGCAATACAACCATGCCCAATGGCATGTGGATAGATCAAACACGAAGAAGGTGAACTCCATTTCACCATAAGAAAATGAAGAACTCAATGCCAAGTTGGATGAGCTCGTATTAGCCGTTAAGGGTAAGGAAGCCCAGGTAAGAGCCACCCCTGAAACAAATATTGAAGAAATAGACTTCGTAGCTTGTAATGATTATAACCCTGTTTGGAAGAAGAATTACAATCCTAACTTTCAAAAACATTATTCTAGTCCTGCAGGCAACTCTAATAATAACATGGGAACTAGTAATGGTAGTCTCCAAGAAACACTAAAGTCTTTTATAGACTTACAAAATGAACAAAACAATATTCTTGTTAAAATAACAGAGAACCATGATGCCATGCTTGGTAAATTATCTAACCAAGCTATTAGTTTGAGAATGATTTGAAGGCCCTCCAAGAAAGAACGAGGATCATTGAGGCACAGCTAGGTAAGATAACCGAGAGGCAAACTCTCATTCTAGCTAAATTTTCAGGTAAAGCTAAGCCAAATCCTGTTAGAGACCTCAAGATGATGAGAATCCAAAGGGAGGAACCTGAAGAACTTGACTATAGTAATGCTCCTTCACTAAGTTACACCGTTGAAGATCTCGTAAAAAGGATCAACGTAAAGATTCCGGTAAGTGAAGGTAGTGAGGAAGCTATGTACCAGCACTTTGTAAATCAGGTAGCAATAAAGGTATGTGAGCTTGAGGAAGAATATAAGCAAATTGCTGAAAAATTACCTGTGAAGTTAGATGACATATTTGAGCCTACTATTAAGATTAAAATTAGAACCAATGAGATAGCTGCACTTTGTGATCTAGGTGCAAGCGTCTCAACGATTCCAAAGAGTCTTTTTAATAAGTTAAATCTTGGATCCTTTGAAATCACTGAGTTAAAATTGCATCTAGCAGATTCTACCTACAAACAAGCTGTAGGAATTAAGGAGAATACTTTAGTATATATTAAAGGCTGTCCTGCTCTCATTGATTTTGTTATTGTTGACATGCTTGAAGATGCTACTGCTCCTATTATATTAGGCTGTCCTTTCTTAGGAACTATTAAGGCTTTGATTAATCTACACGAAGGGAACGTGAAGCTTCAATTGCCTTTACGGGATCCTTTTTTATTCATTTCCCTAGGAAGAAGAAAGCCAAGCATGATGAAAAGGAGGCCATCACTTTGAAGGCCAATTACTTTGGAGTGGGTGTTCCACTCATCTGGCCTAAGTAATCAACATTGAGGTCAAGCTATTAACCATAAAAGAGCACTTCATGGGAGGAAACCCATGTGAAATAAAGGTTTGAGTAAAGTTTTTAGTTTAAGTTTAAGTTTATGTTTAATTAAGAGTGCTAGAAAACTCCAATTAAGGAGAAGAAGTTCGGTAGTACTAAAAATCCTGCTTTATTCATGCTGTTGTTGGTCAACAATATTTATTGTCAATTTTTTGTCAAAAACAAGGTATATCACTAAGTTACAAGAAAAGAAATAGATTTTAAAGAAACAGATTTTTTTTGATGCACACAGAGAGTTTAACGACCAACTATATGGCGGGAATAAAAATTCCGGCCGTATAGCTCGGGTCGTATAGATATCTTTGCCATCAATTTTTTTTATTTAATATGTACTGAGAGTTTAACGACCAACTATGTGGCGGGAATAAAAATTCCAGCCATATAGCTCCAGTCGTATAGATATCGGTGCCTCCGTACAATGTCTTTTATAATGTACTTAGAGTTTAACGACCAACTATACGGCGGGAATAAAAAATCTGGCCGTATAGTTCCAGTCGTATAGATATCGATGCCTTTGTATATTTCTTTTCCCAGGGACAGATAGTTTAACGACCAACTATACGGCGGGAACATATTGTTCCGGTCGTATAGTTGTGCCCTTATAGCTGCACCGCCAGGAGGAAACCCTAATATTTTGACAAAAGGCCAACTATATGGCGGGAATGCATTGTTGCGCCCGTATAGTTGCGCCCGACCACAAAATCGCACGGGAAGGTACCTCCAACTCCAAAACTTCAATCGTTTTTCTCTCTTCTACCTCTAAACTCTCTCAAAACCTCAAGAGATCTTCATTTGTACTCAATTTCGTTCGATTTCCTTGCACAGGAGTGATCTATGGTATGTTTCTCCTCCGATCCTCTAATTACTTTTTGCAAATTCATCTTCGATCTATTGTCATTATCAATCTAGGGTGAGACCTACTATGAATCAATTGCCATAATTTTCTTGCCTAGATTATTATTTCGAGGAGATTCTTTAGTGTGCTATGATGAGGAATATGATTTACTTACTGTTGTTGGATCAAAAAAAATTATTTTGCCTTTCTTCAATGTTTTATATGATGAACACAAGGAGCCAAACTCGTGCTCGTGCCACCGCTAGCATTTCTCGGGATATCACTCAAGAACGCATGGGGATACGGTTCAGGGATGAGCCCCAACATGATCGCTTCAATAGGATCAAGAACCGAGAAGTGAAGGCCACCAGGTGGGCTTGCCCCATTATATTGAACCAACTCGGTATTTCTGATGACTTCAATTTACTTTGCAATAGAGCTGGCCTGGAAAACTTTGTGTGCAATGATATGCCTACTTATCTCCGCTTAACCATTGAATTTCTAAGTTCGTTGCAAAGCACCGTTAAACAATGGCAAGGAGAGGACACTATTTGTTTCCGACTGATGAACAACAACTACACTTTAACATTAGATGAATGGTGCACATGTTTTAATTGGCCAAACAATGATGTTAATGCCTTACACGTATCCTTTATTGGCTTAGAACCTACCCCTGAACAATACTGTAATGGAATGAGTTTCCCTACTAGAGTTAACAAGGGGAAGAATATTCAACATCCTGCAATTTGCTATTTGTTCTATGTTATTGCTAACACCTTGCAGGCATGTAATGAGTTCACGAGACTCAATGAGGAGGACATCCTAGTCCTCGCAAAGGCTGCTTACATCAACTGCAGCTTGTCACTCAACTTGGGCGCCAGCCTTGTGCGCTACTTGGAGCACCAAGCCTCCCAAAGCCAAGGACCAATCATAGGTGGAGGCGTCATCACCATGCTTGCCACTGCCCTAGGCATCAACCTAGGTGAGTTGCAACTCGTGCTAGGTGACCAACGCGTTGATTTCTCCACTTTGAAAGCTTATGGAATGCTCACTAGGAGAGGTGGTGTTTATTACCTGCATTTTGCTAGAGCTGGGCGTCTCTACCCCGCTCCTATGCCTAATGGTCTTTTCTCTATCGAGGACGGAAGTTTGCTATATGACTTGCAGGTTGAGCAACACCAACCCGAAGAAGAGATTCCGGAGGAGGATGAGGACCAAGAGGAGGAGCAAGAAGTTCCTTATCAAGAGGAGCATGCACAAACCTGGTTCGCTACATACCAAGACTTCCAAGGACTTGGAGGGGCTATGGAGAGGATGCATAGCCTCTCTTTGAACCTCCGAGAATCAACTAGTAACCTCTCAACTCAATTTGCGAACTAGAGTAACGACTTTTCTCGCCACCACAATGATTTGAAGGGCTTGCAAAAGCCTAAGCTTGGGGAAGTTTCCTCATGTATCTTTATTTGGCGTTCATTTACTTTTATTTATTTCAAGGTTGTGTTTTTATTTTATAAGCACTCATGTTGGTTTCCCCAACACCTTATTTTTTTAGTTCTTTCTATTTGCTTTTGAGATTTTCTAGCCGAGCTTTGCCGCTAATTTTTCTATTCTTTAAACTCCCTCTCTTAAAAACCACAAAAATATTTCTCCATTTTTCCTTATTTTCCCTCTTTCTTTTCTTTATGCCTCGAGGTTTTAATGTATTTGCACGAGAGTGATCGACTTCAAGTTTCCAAGAAACAAATACAAAAGGAAGAGAGAAGTGGAACCAAACATGAGAGGTATGCCTTATGACTCCCCACTTTTGAAGTTTGAGAAACCCATGCTAGTTAGTAGTAAATGCTGAGATATTATATTGGTGGAGTGAGTCTTTGAATTGTAGTAAGATTTTTCGTTTGCATGGGTATTTAATTGGGTACGTTTTGTTCCAGCTCTCGTAATTAACCAAGTCTTACCTAAAAATTGCTAAACAATTATAATAAGAAAAAGTCTCACAATTGAAGGCTTGGCTGTTGTAGTGCTTAGTCTTGAAGGTTTATTTCTAGAGACACTCAACACCACTGAAAATGTTGATTGACTTGATAGCTCTCTTTGAAAGGATTTGTTCAATTGAATTAATGTTTAGCGGTTTTTGTGAGCACGCCAAAGTTTGACTTGTTAATCATAAGAATGATATAGCTTTATGCGTGTCAAACTTCATGGGATGCCAACAACTCTGCTGGCCTACGAACGATCTTCATGGAGGAAACTCCTAAATTTCAGCTATGAGTTGATTAAACACTGGTAGCAACAATGCTATAGTGGGTAAGATTCTTGGCACTCCTGGGTAGTTGTAATCATGATGGAATCACTCCTCTGGCTGTTATGAGAAATCATTATGCAAAAGGAACAAAAACCTTAGTGATGCCACGAGTGTCCATCACAACCTGATAAACTGATAAAAATCTTTGGCATGCTCTCAATTACTCAAAAACTGAAATCCTTGAAGGACCATGAATAGAAAAGTAGTTCTTGAAAAGTCTTGATTTATTGATGTGGGAGAATTGAGATACTCTAGTGTATATGCTTTTCATGACAACTCTCACATTCTCAATTTGCATGATTATATCGTTCAAAGGAAAGCCTATGAGTTGATTACATGACATGGAATAAAGTTTACTCATTTGAATCATCCATGTTGACAATAATTTTGCTGCACTATAAGGATGCATAAAACCCGTATGATATGCTTGCCATTACTCTATCTATGCTGAAGTTTATGATTTTCATTATAATGTTTATGATTGTTGATCTCATCTCTATGTGTGAGTAATTCTCCTTGGGCTAAGGGCTTCGGCCTAGCCATGTAGCGTTTGTGCATGTTATTTATCATAGATGGAATCGTGTATTAGTTTGTATGACATGATGATTATTGTATCCTCTCTTGCATCAATCCAAGGACTTGTAAGGTACCCAAGACCCCGAGGGTTGAGCCAGGTATAGGGAGTATGAGTAATGACCGATCTGCAGGTTGGGAACCCTAGTGATAGAAGTGGTAGTGATGTCTACGCACTTCTATTCTTGTAGACAGTTGTTGGGCCTCCAAGTGCAGAGGTTTGTAGAACAGCAGCAAGTTTCCCTTAAGTGGATCACCCAAGGTTTATCGAACTTATGGAGGAAGTGGTCAAAAGTATCCCTCTCAAGCAACCCTGCAATCAAGATATAAGAAGTCTCTTGTGTCCCCAACACACCCAATACACTTGTCAGGTGTATAGGTGCATTAGTTCGGCGAAAAGATAGTGAAATACAAGTGGTATGGATAATTATAAGTGGCAACAGTAATAGAAAAAAGCTTGACGGGTAGGAAGAGACTAAAGCCAGTCTGAAATAAAGATGGAAGCAAGCAAGCAAGCATGTAACAGATCTAGTTGCAAACGGTGTTTCAATGCCTAGAAACAAGGCCTAGGGATCATACTTTCACTAGTGAACACTCCCATATAAATATCTTCTCTTTATGATACTAGTCTAAACTACTCTCTGGTTGGACACTCTGATCCATGGTAGGGCTATAACAGCACACCTCAAAGTCCGCTTTCCCCATCTAGATAACCCCTCACTATCACCTTGAGCGCTAGATGGTTCCAACAAACACCACAATTTCATAGAGACATCCAACTCCAAATATAACTCATAACAAGTATTTCTAATCTCTAGCCTAAGTGCCACCATGGTGTGCACGCTATCACTTTCACACACGTGGGGAGAGCCAGAGATCTATTAAAGCACTTGAGTAGCAAGGTAGATCTACTTGATTACAAAGCTCATGATCACAATATGATCATGCATAGAGAGCAAGATGAACACATAGCTACCGGTAGAACCCTTAGCCTCGAGGAAGAACTACTCCCTCCTCATCATGGGAATCAGCAACGACGATGGAGATGGTGGTGGAGATCGATGGAGATGGCTCCGATGGCACTTCCCCATCCCGGCAGGGTGCCAGAATTGAGATTTTTTGTCTCCCAAAACTCCCATTCGGTGGCGATGGCACTGTGGAAGTTTTCGTGGCTTTCTCCCGGATTTTTTGATCTTCGCGAATTTCGCCTCCAAACAGCCCCTTTTCCATCAGAATCCTGACTACAGCGGTCAATCCTCCAAAAGTCATCAACCATGCAAAAACAAGTGAAATAACAAAATTATCATCTCTTAATATGAATATATCAATGAATAATAGTAAATTATGATATAGAATAGTGATGCAAAATGGACGTATCAACTCCCCAAGCTTAGAATTCGCTTGTCCCCAAGCAAAAACTGAGCTCAATAAACATAACCTCAGGTTTATGGAGTGAAGATTCGATAAAAGAATACAGACAAGAAGCATCACATTCATCAATACACAAATCATAATAGAAGACAACTCACTATTATATAACTTAACTTGCACTAAGTAAAGGAAACACAATAAAGATACATAAAGTAAATCATAAATTGTAATGGCAAACTTAGCTCTTGGTCAAACAATAGTTAACAATTTGCAGGAGTTCAAACATAATGGGGTTTCCAATGATAGCTTTCAAAGTAATATTCACTAAGATAAGAGTAATGTGCAAAACAAGGAACATAAGGACATGATTGAATAAATCATCACATGAATGAATGAAACACAACAACTCAAAATACTTTGCAGAGGGAAGCAGGGATTTCAAGTTTCATAAAGAGCTTCCAAAAATTATGGTACTTATTAGCTTTCAGCTCTCATTGCCCCTATCATAAGAATCTTTAGGTGGTTAAGGTTAAAGTGAGCAAACTATGGAGTATATGCTTGACAAAGTATAAGTTGGCAATCTCATGTCCCTAGAATACGAGGGCCGCTCCTCATGCTACTCAAGTTTAGTTACCAGTAAGTTATTGTCATAGTAAGTACATGTGTATCATAGAGAACCGCCAACGGGGTACCCCTTTCCCGATGATACGGAAGAATCCCCATATCAAAATGACAAGGCAAGCAAACAATAAGCTTCCCAACAATCTTGTTATTTACCATGGGAATATGGTGATTTTTTATCTCTTTCTCTCTTTCCTCTTTTCTCATATTTTTTTTTCTTTTTCTCAATCTGTATCTCTTTTTTTATAAGAAGAATGCTTCATAGATTGCTCATTATGGTTACGCTGCAGGTTTCCACCATGATTAAGCATGGATTAGACCAGCGGCCTAGGCATTTCTCTAACACACATACATAACTCCATGGACTTACAAGCTCCCCTTTCATTTCACACCGACAACATCCATAATCAAAAGAGCATGATATCAACTGGGTACAATGTACAAGTGCAATGTAGAAAGCGTTCCCCATGACAGCATGGTTCTTCTAATTCCCAACGTATAAGTGCAAGCATATACAACTTAGATGACACAATGGTTCAAGTTTATTAGGTACAATAAGTAAAGGAAACACAATAAAGATACATAAAGTAAATCATAATTGGTAATGGCAAACTTAGCTCTTGGTCAATGAATAGTTAACAATTTGTAGGAGTTTAAACATAATGGGGTTTCCAATGATAGCTTTCAAAGTAATATTAAGTAAGATAAGAGCAATGTGCAAAACAAGGAACATAAGAACATGATTGAATAAATCATCACATGAATGAATGAAACACAACAACTCAAAATACTTGCTGAGTTAGGTGAAAGAAAAGTAAAGTGTGCCATCAAGTTCGTGAGAGCTTTAATCACTATTTTTCACATAACAAGTTTAATTCAGAAGGTAGATAAAAACATGAATTTACTTGGAATAGCAATAGTGCTAATAGGTAGGTATGGTGGACACAAATGGCATAGGTTCTGGTTTTAAGGATTGGATGCACGAGAAGCATTCCCTCTTAGTACATGTTTTTAGGCTAGCAAGGCTGGGTAGCAAGCAAAAGAGTTGAAGGAAACAAACATACAAGTGATAAAAACAAACATGCAATCTTCCTTGGAAGCACAAACGATCTTAACTAGAGAATACTAAGCTTATGAGCAAATCAAGAAAGATGATGATGAAATTATATTTCTTTAAGAGTACTTTTTATCTTTTTTCATTCAATTCTCAAATAGTGTTGTCACTTACCAGAGCCAAGTTTGCCAAAACCAACTAAATTAACTAAATGATCCCAAAGTGATACCAATACTAATAACAAGATCAATCATATAACAGAAACTGAAATCTAATATGAGATATGCAAAAGAGTAAATGATAGAACTTCTCATTAATATTCCATAACGGCAACTCACACCAAGGGATACATAGATATCTAAAGAGAGGTGGGACACTTCCATAATGCAAACCATCCTACATGATAACTTCTCTATTCATGATATGACTCTACTAAAAAGGTAAAAAGATAGAAGATAGTGATGTCATACCGCGGCACTCCCCCAAGCTTGGAACAAACCAAGGGGATGCCAAAACCTGATGATGAATTACTCCTTCGGTGGTGGTGGTGTTCTCTTGTCATCGTCCGACTTCCAAGGTAAGGGCTCCCCATCAACAAAATACATCCTGGTCTCCAACATCCTGAAACTAGCAGTAGCACTTATGCATTTAAACCTAACCTCATACTCACAGTTTTGATTTTGCACGTCGTAGAGCTGTGCTTGTAGTTGATTAGTTGTTCGGTGGAGTGAGAGAATTTCATCCTTAAGCTCAATAGTCTCCTTCTGGTGCTTGGCGATGAGTTCTGAACTAATCTTATGGATGATATCTAGCTCGCGTTCCACCATCTTCTTGTACCTAAAGACTTCTTGCTCTAGTGCTTCCATCCTATCCTCCAGAATGCCTTCATCTTTAGGGCCCTGAACCTCTTTTATTTGTACCTTCCCGTCTTCGAGCAACAATTCCTTGGGATGAATCTTCAACTCATGCATATAAGGGTTAATGACATCCGCATCGGATTCTTCCTTGGCTGATCCAGAGGAGGACATTGTGGCTCCAAAACTGAGATTCTACCTATTAGAAATAGATCAAAACGAAAACACGACGAGAACACGATATGCGAACCTCGGGGGATCCGGGGAATTATATATTATGAATTTTTACAACAAAAGGAAGGTACTGGGAGAAAACGGGTCGGAGACGGACTCCAGGGTGGCCACACCACCTGCTGGCGCGGCCAGGGGGGCCGCACCAGGGGGTGGTGTGAGCCACCCTGGCTCCGTTTCTGTCCCTCTTTCGCTTTGTTGCTTTCCTTGTTGGATAAAAACTGCAAAAATATAACTTGACATATTTTCCACGGAACTTTTCTTACCAGAACTGTTACCTATTCAAAAACGGACTCTGCAGGTCTTTGAACTTGGTCTTTGATAAATTTTTCCGGAGTTACCATTTGAATAGCAACAATATCCTCATTGTAAGAATCTCCAGAAATATAGTGCTTGAGTCGCTGACCATTCACCACTTGTGTAGTATTATCTTTTAAAGAAGAAATTTTTATTGCACCTGAATGATACACTTCTTCAATAACAAAAGGTCCTTCCCATTTTGAGAGTAGTTTCCCTGCAAAAAAATTTGAGACGAGACCTATACAATAGAACTTTCTCACCAACATGGAACTCTCTCTTAAGAATTCTCCTATCATGCCATCTTTTAACTTTTTCTTTAAAGAGTCTAGCATTTTCATATGCTTCACTCCTCCATTCATCCAACGAACTTAAGTTAAATAATCTTTTCTCACCAGCAAGTTTGCAGTCTCTATTAAGTTCTTTTACTGCCCAATAAGCTTTGTGTTCTAATTCTAAAGGCAGATGGCAAGCTTTCCCATAAACCATTTTGTAAGGAGACATTCCCATAGGATTTTTATAGGCAGTTCTATAAGCCCATAAAGCATCATTCAACTTTTTAGCCCAATTTTTTCTAGATCTATTAACAGTCTTTTGCAAGATGGATTTAATTTCTCTATTTCATAGCTCTACTTGCCCACTAGTTTGGGGATGACAAGCTGAAGCAATTCTATGATTAACATCGTATTTAGCAAGGGTCTTTCTAAAGCCACCATGAATAAAATGAGAACCTCCATCAGTCATAAGGTACCTAGGCACTCCAAACCTAGGGAAGATAATATCCTTAAGCATTTTCAAAGAGGTATCACCATCAGCACTTTTTGTGGGTATGGCTTCTACCCACTTAGTAATATAGTCAACGGCAACAAGAATATGAGTATACCCTTTTGAAGGGGGAAAGGACCCATAAAGTCGAATCCCCAACAATCAAATGGTTCAATAACAAGAGAGTAATTCATAGGCATCTCATTGCGTCTAGAAATATTACCAACTCGCTGACACTCATCACATGATGAGACAAATTTTCTTGCATCTTTAAAAAGGGTAGGCCAGTAAAAACCTAATTGTAGCACCTTTTGTGCGGTTCTATCTCCCGCATGATGTCCTCCATAGGCGCTACCATGACATTTCCGCAATATCTCCTTTTGTTCATATTCCGGAACACATCTTCACATAACACCATCTACTCCTTCTTTATATAAATGTGGGTCGTCCCAAAAATAATGCCTTAAATCGTAAAAGAACTTTCGTCTTTGTTGGGCTGTAAAAGTTGGAGGCAAATACTTGGAGACAATAAAGTTAGCATAATCAGCATACCAAGGGCTCCCTCGCGAGCTTACCCCTACTGCAGCCAACTGTTCATTTGGGAAACTATCATTAACAGGCATAGGATCAAAATAGATGTTTTCCAATCGAGATAAATTATCAGCAACAGGGTTTTCAGCACCTTTCCTGTCTACAATATGTGGGTCAAACTCTTGTAAAAGCAACTCCCATCTAATACCTAGGCTTAGCATCTTTCTTCGTCATAACATACTTAACAGCAGCATGATCAGTATGAATGGTAACTTTTGAATCAACAACATAAGGTCTAAACTTATCACAAGCAAAGACAACATCTAAGAATTCTTTTTCAGTAGTAGCATAATTCTTTTGAGCAGCGTCAAGAGTCTTACTAGCATAATGGATAACATTTAAGTTTTTATCTATTCGTTGCCCAAGACAACACCTATAGCAAAATCACTAGCATCACACATGATTTCAAAGGGAAAGTTCCAATCAGGTGGTTGGACAATAGGAGCAGTAGTTAAAGCCTTTTTTAGAGTTTCAAAAGCTTCCTTATAATCATCATCAAAAACAAAGGGTACATCCTTTTGAAGAAGATTAGTGAGGGGTTTTGATATCTTAGAGAAATCTTTAATAAACCTTCTATAGAAACCAACATGACCAAGGATACTATGAATACCTTTGACGTCTCTTGGACAGGGCATTTTCTCAATTGCTTCAACTTTAGGTCTATCAACTTCTATGCCTCTTTCAGAAATCTTATGTCCGAGGACAATCCCTTCATTGACCATGAAGTGGCATTTCTCCCAATTAAGAACAAGATTAGTTTCTTCACATCTCTGCAAAACTTTATCAAGGTTGTGCAGATAATTATCAAAACAAGTTCCATAGACGAAAAATCATCCATGAATACTTCCACAATTTCCTCACAAAAATCATGAAAGATAGCAAACATGCATCTTTGAAAAGTAGCAGGAGCATTACACAAACCAAAAGGCATACGCCTATAAGCATAGGTTCCATAAGGGAATGTAAAAGTAATTTTTTATTGATCTTGTTGTTTAACAGCAATTTGAGAAAATCTCGAATATCCATCAAGAAAACAAAAATGGGTCTTTTTAGATAACCTTTCTAACATTTGATCAATAAAAGGAAGTGGGTAATGATCTTTCTTAGTAACTTTGTTAACCTTTCTGAAATCAATGCACATCCTATAACCTACTACTATTCTTTGGGGAATAAGCTCATCATTATCATTACGCACAATGGTAATTCCCCCTTTTTTAGGGACACAATGAACGGGACTAACCCATTCACTATCAGCAATAGGATAAATAATACCAGCATCAAGGAGTTTTAATACCTTGTTTCTTACCACTTCCTTCATCTTAGGATTTAAACGACGTTGATGTTCTACCACTGGCTTTGCATCCGGTTCTATATTGATAGCTTGCTGACATATAGTAGGAGAAATCCCCTTTAAATCATCCAGAGTATAACCCATAGCTCCTCGGTGTTTCTTCAATACCTCCAATAATCTTTCCTCTTCCTTCCCTGAAAGTTTAGAACTAATAATAACAGGATATATTTTATTATCATCAATGTAAGCATATTTAAGCTCGTCAGGTAAAGGTTTTAGATCAAAAAATGGATCCTTTTTAGGTGGCAATGTGGTACCCAAATCTTCCACATGCAAGTTATAATTAAGCATCTTAGGTTGACGATGGAGAATCTCGTCAATCTCATTTCTTTCTTCCATGAAGATTTCACTTTCGTGGTCTTCCATAAATTGCTGCAAAGCATTGTTAGGAGCAAGAGAAATAGAAGCAACTTGTTCAACTCTAAAATCCTCATTAGGGGTTTCATTTTCACAAGGAACTTTAGTAAATTTAGAAAATTAAACTCATAAGATTCCCCATCAAATTTAGTTAAAATTTTCTCCCTTTTGCAGTCTATAATGGCTCCAGACGTGTTCAAGAAAGGTCTACCAAAAAATGATAGGATAGGTTTTACTAGCAGCTGAACCAAGTACTAGAAAATCAGCAGGATATTTAATCTTACCACAAAGAACTTCCACATCTCTTACAATACCAATTGGAGAGATGGTCTCTCTATTAGCAAGGTGAATAACAACATCAATCTCTTCTAGTTCACAAGGACTAATTTCATGCATAATTTCTTTGTAAAGCTCGTAAGGAATAACACTTGAACTTGCACCAATATAACATAAACCATAATAGCAGTGATCACCAATTCTAACAGAAAGCACAAGGACACTAGCCTTTTAGTTCTATTTGGATGTGAGACAATATTAGAGGCATCCTCGCAGAAGACAATGTGTCCATCTTCTACACTTTTAGTGACAAGGTCTTTCACAATTGCTACTGCAGGTTTAATATTTATTTGTTCATCAGGTTTCACAGTTCTTTTTGTACTTTTATTAATTACACTAGTTATCATAGGATTCTCCTTTACCTTATCTAGGAAAGGTAATTTCTTGATATAAGGTTCAGGTAAGATGTGATCAATAGTGCAAAATTCAGTACTTCTAGCAGGAACACAATCAACAATATCTTTATATGGTGCATGACACTTGTTCCATTCTTTTTTCAGAATTTCAATATATAAGGCAAAAGCTTTAAAACAATTTGCAATAACTTGAGAGTCTAGACCATAAGAATTTTTTATATTTTGAAAGTCATCAGTTCCCATAAAAGATTCAATGCATTCATAATCATAATTTATACCTGACTTTCTTCCTTTATCATTCTCCCATGCTTCAGCATTATCTTGAATCGGTCTAGAACATCCCATTTAGCTCCTTCTTCCATACGTGTAAATGATCCAGCACAAGAAGCATCCAATAGATCCTTATCATGAAGAGAAAGCCTTGCATAAAAGTTATTGATAATAATATTGTTGGGGAGCTCATGAATAGGACATTTGAGCATTAGTAACTTCAATCTCCCCCAAGCTTGAGATGTACTCTCTCCATCAAGAGGCCAAAAGTTGTATATTTGATTCCGATCTTTATGAATCTCACTAGGAGGGTAAATTTTGGAATAAAAGAGAGGTACAATTTCCTCCCGTTCAAGAGCTTAACCATTCTTCAGCAGCTTATACCATTCCTCGGCTCTTCCTTTTAGTGATAATTAGAATAACTTCTTCTTGACTTGATCTGTTGTAATACCTGCACACTTGAACAACCCGCATAATTCGCCTATAAAGAGCAAATGATCACCGAGATGGACGGTTCCATCTCCAACCTAATAGTTATCCATAACATGATCAATAATTCTTGTAGGTATTCTAAAAGTATCATTTTCAGCATGTGGTGGTTCATCTACTACCTTAGCAGTGGTAGTAGCATTATGAAATAAGAAACTCAACGAATTATCCATATTGAAATAAAGTAACTAACAAAAAAAAGAATACTCACAGTAGAAGTTTCCTTTACCAGTTCCACTCTCCAATAGAGCTTCACTCCCTGGCAATGGCGCCAAAGAATAGCTTGATGTCTACGCACTTATATTCTTGTAGACAGTTGTTGGGCCTCCAAGTGCAGAGGTTTGTAGAACAGTAGCAAGTTTCCCTTAAGTGGATCACCCAAGGTTTATCAAACTCGGGGAGGAAGTGGTCAAAGGTATCCCTCTCAAGCAACCCTGCAATCAAGATACAAGAAGTCTCTTGTGTCCCCAACACACCCAATACACTTGTCAGGTGTATAGGTGCACTAGTTCGGTGAAGAGATAGTGAAATACAAGTGGTATGGATAATTATAAGTGGTAACGGTGCTAGAAAAGAGCTTGACGGGTAGGAAGAGACTAAAGGAAATCTGAAATAAAGATGGAATCAAGCAAACATGTAACAGATCTAGTTGCAAACGGTGTTTCAATGCTTAGAAACAAGGCCTAGGGATCATACTTTCACTAGTGAACACTCTCATATAAATATCTTCTCTTTATGATACTACTGTGAACTACTCTCCGGTTGGACACTCTAATCCATGGTAGGGCTATAACAGCAGACCTCAAAGTCTGCTTTCCCCATCCAGATAACCCCTCACTATCACCTTGAGCTCTAGATGGTTCCAACAAACACCACAATTTCATAGATACATCCAACTCCAAATATAACTCATAACAAGTATTTGTAATCTCTAGCCTAAGTGCCACCATGGTGTGCACACTATCACTTTCACACACGTGGGGAGAGCCAGAGATCTATTAAAGCACTTGAGTAGCAAGGTAGATCTACTTGATTACAAAGCTCATGATCACAATATGATCATGCATAGAGAGAGAGAGATGAACAGATCGCTACCGGTAGAACCCTTAGCCTCGAGGAAGAACTACTCCCTCCTCATCATGGGAATTAGCAACGACGATGGAGATGGTGGTGGAGATCGATGGATATGGCTCCGGGGGCACTTCCCCGTCCCGGCAGGGTGCCGAAACAGAGACTTTCTGTCCCCCAAATCTCCCCTTCAGTGGTGGACGCACTATGGAGGTTTTCGTGGCTTTCTCCGGATTTTCTGATCTTCGCGAATTTCGCCTCCAAACAGCCCCTTTTCCATCAGAATCCTGACTGCAGCGGTCCATGCTCCAAAAGTCATCAACCATGCCAAAACAGATGAAATAACATAAGTATCATCTCTTAATATGAAATATATCAATGAATAACTGTAAATTATGATATAGAATAGTGATGCAAAATGGACGTATCAAGTAGTACGGATGTATGTGAGGGATTTACTTGGGATTAATGGTGACATTACTATGCATATCATTAGTTCTCTTTCTTCTATGGATGAGACTAGTAGGTTATTGGTATAAGCGGTTGCGGAGGCAATAGAAATTATGGATGCACTACCCACATATAATTTATCTTGCTCTAACAAGTACATGCATACTTTATTTCTATCTTTTATTCCCATCAGATGTTTTGCACAGCTACAGGTGAAACCGAACGCCCTAGGCCCTCTTTCTCCATCATTGACAACAATAAAAAGACGCAAACTATTGGTCTAGTAAAAACACAAAAGGAATTCTAAAACTCCCGATGGTCCCTTAAAGTAACTTCAGTACGCATTCGCTTCCTGAGGATTCAATAACCTTGGTCTACTAGGGAAAAAGAAGTTGTACTACATCCGTAATCCGGATCGAAGGTATCATGCCCCGCAGCCCAAGTCACCTAAGCCCTCGAAGAGGCGCACAGTGGGGTTCAATAAACCTCAGAAGCAAAGATAACCACCTATTAGATCCGGGTAAACCTCCTCTTCTGAGACATGTCTATATTTCTTGTTTCTCTCTTTCTTCTCCGACTCTTTTTATCTCATTTTATCAAACTGCAGGGCTGCTTTGGATGTATCCCAAAGAGGTTCCAGCATGGCCTCTCTGATTATCACGCTACAATCTCCTTCTCTAGAAGACACCCGAGTCCTTAGTCCGGTTTGGGCTAGCACCCCTCCGGCGCCAGATACTAATCTTTCCCGACCGGAGGGTGAGACCGACGTTGGAAGGGGAGGTGGTGCCCCAACTGATGAAGTTATGCCGGATCAGAGGGAAGATACCTCGGTCCCTGATAGAGAGATGGGTGATTTTGGTGCCAGCAACACAGGTGTCCAGATAGTTGCAGCCGAGACTCCGGTTATCTCGGAGTCGACTCAACCCCCAGAATAGCAGCAAACTCTTGAGCCAATTCACACCTAGCAGCAACAACAAACACAACAATCATCCGAGTAGTTCAGACTCGGCAGCAACAACAACAACCTCGGCAAAGCCAACAGCCTTAACCTCATCAAACTTCACATTCCCATCCTCAACCAACATCATCGTAGCAACAGGTAAACCCAACTGATAAGTCGAAGAAACCAGTCTCGGCGACCAAAATAACACAGAAGAAAACTGCGGTTGTACCCCAGCAACCGTTAGCTGCTGCAATGCTGAAGAAACCCGATGTCGCCTCTAGTTCGGCTAAAGATAAACAACTAAAGCTCCATGTTAGCCCTGCTGTGGCGATGGCCAGTGCAAAGAAATCTTCTACCGAGAAAGGTTTGGTCCTGACCCAGACTTTGAGTGGTCAAAGCCTTGGTTCGCTCACCCATTATGCCACAGATTGGAACGAAGCTAAATATGGCAAAGTGATATCTGGGGACCCTAAGAAGCATGAGTTTGTCTCGACCGATGTCACTCAGAAGATGTATACATCGAGGATGGCTCTTGCTGAACCTGATAAAATTCTTGAGGTAAATATCTCGGTTACACTTTTTATACTTGTAGTAGATATACATAACCCCTATTCCCCGAGCCTCCGGGGAGTAAGATATTTACTCAGCCAGAAGCTCTTAGACTAGCACTATTCAACCTAGATCTAAACCTTAGTTCATCCGATATATTGGGTTGAGTCATTATAACTTAGTCGAAATTCAAATTAGAATTAATTACCTAGCCACCTAGATTTGATTCGAGTTTACTTGACTTGAATCTTGACTAGAAATTGAATATCCAACCACCTAGATTCGGATCAAGTTTACTTGGATTGAATCTTGAGTAGAACCGAATATCCAGCCACCTAGATTCGGGTCAAGTTTACTTAGCTCGAATGTCGAGTAGAATCGAATATCCAGCGACCTAGATTCGGGTCAAGTTTACTTGGCTCGAATCTTGAGTAGAATCGAATATCTAGCCCCTAGATTTGGGTCAAGTTTACTTGGCTTGAATCTTGAGTAGAATTGAATATCCAGCCACCTAGATTCGGGTCAAGTTTAATTGGCTCGAATCTTGACTAGAATCGAATATCTAGCCAACTAGATTCATGTCAAGTTTACTTGGATCAAACCTTGAGTAGAATCAAATATCTAGCCACCAAGATTCGGGTCAAGTTTACTTGGCTCGAATCTTGAGTAGAATCGAATATCCAACCACCTAGATCCATGTCAAGTTTACTTGGCTTGGATCTTGACTGAAATCAAACATCCAGTTTACTCGGTGACTGATCATTTCATCCTTCTCATATCTCCTCCAATAGACGTACTATGGAGTTCCAGAAACTCCTCTTGGAGCACCGAAGCCTCTCCACCAAACACAAGAAGCTACTACTTGAGCTGGAGAGTAAAGGTATGTCCTTATCAGTTTGCTTTGATACTTTTTCTATCTTACATATGCCGGGTTAACTCTTGATGCAACATATGAAGCTGAGGACGAGGCCAAGAATGAGGAGTTGTAGAAGCGCCTTACTGATATGAAAGGTACTTGCCTCTTGCACTTCATTTTGCACTTGCCTCTTTTGACTCGCGTTATAATTTTTACCTCGGCACAACCGGGACAAAAGCTCTTGGAGAGGTGCATCAGGCTTTATATATCCATGCCAGAATTTTTGAGTCATTTTCTCAAACAAGCAGGGGAGCATCAAGTGTAGCTGAAGGAGTAGCAAGATGAAATATCTTGGATTCGTGCCGAGAATGAAGAGATGAAGAAAAATCAGAAGGCTGAGAGTGAGAAGATTGACCAGGAGTTTGTTTAGGATAAGAGCCGACTCGTTGCCCAGATCAATAAGGACAAGGATCTACTCAAAGAAGCCGGGATCAACCTTGACTCGGTTTCCACTGAGTTTGAAAAACTCAAGAAGAAAACTAGGAATTGGCTGGCTGAACTTACCCAGATCAATAATATTATGGCTCGTGAGTTTCTCCCTCTAGCTTCCCCTTACTGCCGACTTCTCCCTTATACTCTCATTCCTTTTCCTAATCTACATGCTTTTGTGCTTATTCCTTAGGCAATTTTCCCGAATCAAAACCTCTCGATTTTACTGCTGTCAAGAAATCCCCACAAAGAGAGTCGAGGATGGTCCTATATCAGGTGAGCTTGATATTGACGATGCCATGGCAGGTCTCTTGGCCATCCTTGGGCCAGTAAAATCTTTCGGAATTAACCTTCTCAATCCTGGCATCCGGGTATTCAAATTTCTCTGGCCGAAAGAGATTGTCCCAAAGCATGTCACTAAGCTGGTTGAGAGGCTGATGGAATGCGAGTAACAAGTGAGCCTATGGCATGAATCTGCTGCTCAAGCCAATGCTGATGGAGCTCTGACCTTTGTGCTATCTTGGTATGCGAGCATCTGTTTAGATGTTCTCCAAACCATGCGCATTGGTTCCAAATGGACAAATGACCAAGGATTCATCAAGAAACACCAGGCCCAAGCCAATGAGCTCATTCAGTATGCCAATGTCCATAGATGGAATGAGGGGCCAAGTTTCCTCGATGATGTCGACGATGAAGAAGATGAAGAAAATGCTGACAAAAATGAAGAAAACTCGGATGGTGAAGAAGAAGGTGAGGCTCATGCCTCGGGTTGTGAGACTCCTCCTCCAGCTGGCGGTGCCCCTGATTCGGATCCTGCAGCCCCTTAGGCACAAAAAACTTAAAATTTGATTAAATCTCTGGTATGTTGGGCGCAGATGTATCGTACAGTTTAAGTCCTTCTGTTACTAGCAAAAAAAATTGTCGAATTTCCTTAGGTGGAGCCCCCCGAGTTTATTTTCTTGTTGAGTCAATCTTATGACCTTGGCTCACTTCTACCATTTTTTGGCATTTGACATATGAGTCACAAGATCAGAAAATTAAATTAACAATACTCAAAACCACGATAATTAGCTCAGAGTTATTCAACATAAGAAAAAAATACAGGGGTTAGTCAAAAAATAAATATCGGATCACTTATTTTTCTTTCCTTAGTCGTTTTTCATGTGTGTAGCACTCGCTGGCTTTTGCTCTTCCTTGCCATGAAGCCGGGTTTCGGACAACAGCAAGTCAAAGAGTGGGCATTTGGTGCCGACACATTACTAATCCAGCCTAAGGGATAAGAAAGTTAAGCCAGCCGACATAAAAAACTAAAGTACTGAATTGATAATTACAACGAAGGCAGTCCCCGAGTTTCTGTTCAAGGTGCCAGCATTTCATTCATAGCTCATTGCCGGCATACAAACCGACATATGAGAGTTTGAGATACATACACTTTCTCCTAAGTGTAAAATGGACGAAGTAGAGCTACATTCCATGGCCTCTTTGTCTCTTCTCCTGACCTATCCGCCTAGTTCTTCTCCTGTGCACGAGCACAATAAATGGCCCTTCACATGGAGGCAATAATTTGTGCATGCCGGCAGTGCGTGCACTTGTCGAAGCACCAAATCCCCATCTCGAAATACTCGAGGGTTTACTTTCTGGCTATGGTAACGTCAAAGATTTTGCTGATATATAGAAGATCTGGACAATGCCAATTCTCGTGCTTCTTCTAGCAAATCTACATCATTTTCCTGGGCTTCCTTTACCTCGGCCTCTGTATATTGGGTGACTCTTCGCGAGTCATGTACTATGTTGGCTGGTAATACAGCTTTTGCCCCATATACAAGGAAAAATGGTGTATAGCCAGTTGAGGGATTCAGAGTTGTCCTTAGACTCCATAGTGCTGCTGGGAGTTCATCAATCCAACATCCAGCTGATTGCTGCAACAGCTCAATTAGCTAAGGTTTTATCCTAGAAAGTACCAGTCCATTGGATCTTTCTACTTGCCTATTTGATTTGGTATGTGCGACCGATGATACATCCAATATTATCCTATTTTCGTTATAGAATCGAGCAAATGCTCCTTCAGTAAAATTTGTTCCATTATCTGTTATTATGCTATGTGGATATCCATATCTCAAGATTATATCTTTCAGGAATGATACGGCTGTGGGGCCAGCACACTTTCTTATTGGTTTAACCTCAATCCATTTGGTGAACTTATCAACCATGACCAAGATATGAGTCATGTTGCCATGTGCCAGCTTAAACGGCCCCACCATATCCAAAGACCACACTGCAAATGGCCAAGTGGTTGGTATGGTCTTGAGTGTAGAGGCCGGAAAAAAATCTTACTCGAATACCTCTGACACCCATTGCATTTTCTCACTAAGTATTCAACTTCTTATAAGGCACTTGGCCAACAAAATCCGTGCCAGAATGCTTTGGCAACTAGGTCTCTCGATGAGGCATGATGCCCGCATTCTCCCTGATGAATATCCCAAAGGATTTCCTGCCCTTCTTATGGGTCAACACATCGCTGAAGAACATTAGTTACACTTCTTTTATATATATTGCCATTGATAATAGTATAGGCCTTCGCCCTTCTCTACACTTGTTTGGCTAAGATCTCATCACTTGCCAAATTTCTGTCTCTCAGAAAATACAAAACCGGCTGCGCCCAAGCTGGTACAACACGAGCCAGGAAAACCACTTCATCAATCAACATTGGTTCTACTAACATAATCTTTGTTGGGTTTTGCTGCATAGTCCCTGGGTTCTGCAAGGCAGTCCCCAGGTTTGCCAAAGCAATCCGTAGGTTACTCGAAACACCCCCACATCTATATCCATAGGGGCAACCTCCAACTCTGGATTGGTCGACATAAAGATTGACTCAGATTTAGGTGATGGTTTGATGGACGGTTTTCGAAGTTGTTCGAGGGCTATACACGATGGGATTGACTGTCTGGATGATCCTAGTTTGGATAACACATCAGCTGCATCATTCACAGAGCATGGTACATGGTGGAATTCACATCTCTCGAAGTACCCACTAATTTTCTGAACGTGAAATCTATATGAGGCCATATTAGCATAAAGTGCATCCCAATTACCTGAACCTGCTGTACTATAAGGTCCATATTGCCAAAACACTGAATCTGGCAAATACCAATCTCTTTTTCTACCTTGAGCCCATGCACAAGTGCCTCATACTCGGTTACATTATTTGATGTTGGAAAGTGAATCTATAGTACATATCTCAGTTGACCTTTCTTAGGCGAGGTGAGGACTCTGGCACCTAACCCGGTTTTCATATTTTATCCATCAAAGTGCATTCTCCAAAAGTTGGAGTCAGGCAGTGGTGGCTCATATTGCATTTTAGCCCAATCGACAAAAAGTCGGCCAATGCCTAAGACTTGATGTCATCTCTTCTATCGTACTATGGTGCATATTGTGCTAACTCAATTGCCCATTTGGCAACCCGGCCACTCACATCTTTATTACCCATGATCTCCGATACAGGAGCTTCACATATTACTCTTATAGGATGTTCTTCAAAGTAATGTTTGAGCTTTTTGGCCACCATATAGACGCCATATGTCAATTTACAATAGTGTGGGAAAATTTTCTTAGATGCGGAAAGCACTTCACTTAGGTAATATACTGGCCTCTGTACCGACTTACCCTCTTCTTCAAGCTCCACCACTACCATGGCACTTACGACTCGGTTCGTCGCTGCTATGTAGAGCAACATCGGCTCTTTGGATAGTGGTGAAGCTAACACTAGTGCAGAGGCTAACATCTTTTTAAGTTCATGAAATGTGCTATCTGCTTGAGGTGTCCAAATAAATTTATCAGATTTTTTCATCAATTGATATAAGGGTAGTGCCTTCTCCCCCAGCCGACTAATGAAGCGACTTAGAGATGCCTAGCAACTAGTAAACTTCTGGACATCGTTAAGATAATTCTGTAGTTCCATTCGCTCAATGGCACTAATTTTAGTTGGGTTTGGCTAGATAGCTTGGCTTGACATGAGGAAACTAAGTAATTTTCCGGCCAGGACACCGAAGGTACATTTTCCGGGTTTAATTTCATTTAGAACCTTCTTAAGTTTGCAAATGTTTGCCTTATATCATCCAAGAGAGTATGACTCTCCTTGTTTTTGATGACCACATCATCAACATATACTTGCACATCTTTACCTATTTGGTCATGCAAACATTTTTGCATACACCTTTGATATGTGGCACCTGCATTGCGTAAACCAAATGGAATAATACGATAGCAATAAGCCCCATACGGGGTAACAAAGGCTGTCTTTATTTGATATGCCGGATTTAACGGTATCTGGTGGAAACCAGAATACACATCTACAAATGACAAGAGTTCACATACTTGATCGATTCTAGGCAAAGGAAAAGGGTCCTTAGGATAAGCCTTGTTCAGATTTGTGTAATCGATACACATTTGCCACACCATAGCAACGTTCAGGTCATCCTTCTTCTTTTCAACCAAAACCAGATTTGATAGCCAATCCGGGTGTAGAACTTCCATAATAAACCCGGCTGCAAGCAGCCGAGCTATCACATCACCAATAACTTTTCTCCTATATTAGGCGAAGTGGCGGAGAGGTTGCTTCACCGCCCTTGCATCTGGCCTGACGTGCAGAGAGGGCTCGGCCAGCTCCCTCGGAACACCCAGCAGGTACTATGTAGACCATGCAAAGATATCTAGATTCTCACGAAGGAAGATGACGAGCTCACTTTCCTATTTGTCGTTTAGGCCCGTACCAATTGTGACGGTGCGCTTTGAGAAATACTCATCGATCTGAATCTTCTTCGTGTCCTTGTTCGCCTAGAAAGATACATTGCCATGCAGGTTACTTAATGCCGACATATTCAACTGAGCCAATTGAGCCAGTGCCACAACATCATGGATCCTCTTCTTCTATTGAGCTATCACCTATGACTCGGCCAGAGTAGATCTGGCCGAAGCACATTGCATGGAATGCCTGAAATCGCCTGCAACAGTTATGACTCCATTTGGCCCTGGCAACTTCATCTTCAGATAGCTTATGTGGGTACTAGCCATGAACTTTGATATCGCTGGCCTACCAAGCAAAGCATGATAACAACTTGTGAGATCCACAAACTCGAACAACAGATTCTCTGTCTGAAATTATCCCTTGTGCAGAATAAAACATCTACTCGGACTTTGCCTATCAGCTCACACGACAATCCCGTCACAATGCAATGGAAAGTAGTCTTTGTCGGATGCAACATGTTCTCTGTTATGCCCAGCTTGTGCCTCATATCCTTGTACAGTATATTGATACCGCCGCTAATATCGATGAGAACCTTGGAGAATTTGACATTCAGGTTCGGCCCAGTGAATGTCGGGTCAAGCACCAAAGCATATGCCCCTGGACTCAGCATAATCTTGGGGTGATACTTTATGCTCCAAGTGATTTCCTGGTCATACTAGTACGTAAATTTTTGCACTGCTAGCATTACTACATTCACTTCCATTTGGCGCCTTTGCTAGCTATGTTTGTCTATCTCTTCCATCGTAAAGACGACGTTGCTTTGGTGGTGTTACTTGTACTCATTTCGACCTCCATGGCCTTCATTTTTGTAGTCCCCCTGATTCTTGTTTCCAATTTGATGAATTTCCCTTTTCTTCGGGTTCTCATATCTCGGTGGTGGTGTTGGTAACATCAACGTCTGAGTTGCTCCTCTGAGCGGGGGTGGGTGAGATGCTTGAGGTGGTCCCATCTTGCCCTGTCCAACATGTTGAAACCACACACACTGCCTCGTCGTATGATTCACCGGCTTACCTGGATTTGGCGTGTGAAACTTACACGGCTGATCGAACATCATCTCATAGTTATACTTCGACCTCTCTTGCCATTGTTTCTTCTGCTCATTACTCCACTGTTTCTTCCCATCAGTTTTCTGTGTCCACTGTTTACCACTACTCTTCTAGTGTTGGCTATTGCCGACACTTGGCTGATCCTGGTTTAGTGTTGCCACTTGATTTGACCTATACTGGTAATCCGGCCTATCATCCCTTCTTTTCCCACGGAAATCATTCCTTCTGGATGACCAAGCCCCATCTCTAGAGTAGTATTCCTCATTCGGCTCTGCCGACATAAGTAAGGGCTAGGTCGGATCACCCAAAGCATATGAATATGCTATCTTGATTGTTTCGGCCAACATAGTTGACATATCACTCTGCAATCTTTGCCACAATATACTTGTGTGCCAGCAACCCTGTGCAAACCATACTATCGCCTATGACTTGATTACCCCCTCACATGAGTTACGCATGTTGCACCACCTGGTTAGAAATTCTCTGTCCGTCTCATTCGGTTTTTGATTACACATTACCAGCTGCTGAGGTATGTTTGGCCTCTTGTAAGTACAAGTGAAGTTACTGACAAACAATTCCTCAAAATCTAACCAATAGTTTATGCTTCCTGCTGGTAGATTATTCAACCATACTCTGGCTGGCTGATACGTTGCAAATGTATCTATAATTTTTGATGTTCTATGCTTGTTTTATATCTACTTTCTTATGTTTTGTCCACACTTTGGAGTATTTTTACACATTTTCTAGAACTAACCTATTAACAAGATGCCACAGTGCCAGTTGCATGTTTTCTGCTGTTTTTGGTTTTAGAAAAGCTAGTAAGGAAATATTCTCAGAATTGGACCGGACAAAAGCCCAAGTCAATATTTCACCAGAAGGAAAACGGAGTCCAGAGGGGAGACGAAGAGGGGAGCCAGGCCGGCCACACTTGGTGGTGGCGCGGCCAGCCCTAGCCGCGCCACCAGGGGGTGTGGCCCCCTGGTACTCCACCGACCTTGCCCCTTCGCCTATATATTGCCTCCAGGACAAAAACCCTAAGTACCCGATCAAAATTCCACGAAAGAGTCTGTAGCCACCGTCATCTACATCCCTAGATTGGGAGGGATCTGAAGCTCTTCCTGACACCCTGCCAGAGGGGAGAGATCACCCTGGAGGCCTTCTTCATCACCATGCCTGCCTCTGGTGTGATGCGTGAGTAGTTCATCTCTGGACTACGGGTCCATGTAGTAGCTAGATGGGTGGTTCTCCTCCTTTGTGCTACCATGTTTAGATCTTGTGAGCTCTGTTCATGATCAAGATCATCTATTTGTAATCCTACATGTTGTGTTTGCGGGGATCCGATGGATATTGAGATGCTATTTCAGATTGATTATTGATTCTATCATGTCTATGTTATTTGTGATCTTGCATGCTTTCCGTTGTTAGTAGCTATCTTGGCCGAGTAGATGCTAGCAAATCCAAGAGAGAGTATTTATGCTCGATAGTGGGTTCATGCCTCTAGGAATCTGGGGAAGTGACAGAAATCTCTAAGGTACTAGATGTGCTGTTGCTACTAGGGAGAAAACAGCAATCCTTTGATCATAGAACAATCGTATTGATTACTTTACACACTTTGCTTAATGCAATTATCTGTTGCTTGCAACTTAATACTGGAGGGGGTTCGGATGATAACCTGAAGGTGGATTATTAGTCATAGAAGAAGTTGGATTACGGTCTATGTATAATGTTGTAATGCCCAATCAAATCTCATAGGAGTCAAGATGATTAGTATATGCATGTATTCTTTCTCGGTGTCTTATAATTGCCTAGCTGTAATTTGTTCACCCAACATGTCATCTATCTTAAGGAGCATCACCTCTAGTGAACTATGGACCCCGGTCCATTCTTTTACCATCAATCTACAATCTACTATTTAATGTTTTCTGTTTACTTTCTGCAAGAAATTACTATCTTCCACACAATATGTTTAATCCTTTGTTTTCAGCAAAACCGGTGACATTGACAACCTCACTGTAAGTTGGGGGCAAAGTTATGTGGTTGTGTTGTGCAGGATTCCAAGTTGGAATCAACAACTTGGAGGTGTTTCCTTGCTCCTACTGGTTCGATAACCTTGGTTTCATAACTGAGGGAAACTTGCTACTGTGCTCATCATACCTTCCTGTTGGTGTTCCCCAACGAGCTCGAATAAATTTTGAGCCATCACTGGCCCCTCCAACATCTGCGGGACATATCTCACTGGCCATCTGAGGCCGACCCATCCAACATCTCCGGCAATGTGCACAGCGGTGGCATAATCTATAGCCAATCCTATGTCTTGGTACTGTCGTCATATGTCTTGGTTTCCCTTGCTAACTAAAAGTTCGGTACTAGTGGTTCCCTCAAAATCTGAGGTCCAAAACATGCTGGACCCGGAGGACCCTGTCCTTCCATTATTTCCAACATATAGATCCTATCCAACTTTAACCTTGCATCATTCGGCTGCAAGTTCCTATTTCCTAGCCGAGATCCCAATGGATTCCCCATCATATGATGATCCGGCCTAGGAAACCCGGCATTGGCCCTGGCCGAGTAACCATCATTGTCTATATTCTGCACTAGGTGAGCATTTTGGTGTTGCACAACTGGTCCTGCACTTTGCTGCTGACGTGGGGGTTCTGCACTTGATGCTGAGGCTGTTGTAGCCCTCACCAGCTGAATGATGGCCTTGATGATTCGGGTTATTCTGGTTGGCATTGCCGCGCCCAGCATTCCCCTGAGTCATATTACCCTGGCCACCATTTCCATGTCCAGCACTTCCTTGCCCAACATTGCCTTGTACTTCCTTTCCTTTCCCGGCAACGTTCGGGTCATAGGCCACTAACTGCTTGTTCCTTTTACTGGAGTTCACACTTCCCTCTCTCCTTGGAACTGCGCCAAGTGATGACGTTAACCTGACAGATTTTGTAGGAGAAGACCTAGCTAAATGAATGATGTGGGAGCCACCTACTCTCGTAGGGTTTGTCTTGAGGAGTTCCTCATTCTACTAATTTGCGATGCGCACCAACTCATTGACTCTATCTTGCTGATCTACACTCCTTATCTATCTCAGTAATAAGGTCATTGCCCCTATTCCTCACACCATCTAAACGAGTTGGAGTCATAGTGAACTTATGAGCCTTGCTATACTTGTGGAGGATGATCTTAAACTCCTGCCGAGCTCTAGCTACCTGCATTTCCCCCTCAAGAACATATTGTCGTGTCTACTCCAGTTTAGCATGTGCCTGAGCCGGATTTAATATGGTAGCCGCTGGCATTGCCCGCTTCTCTATGGCCTGCTAAAGAATGTTCTCTGACTTTTCTAGCGGACGACCCCTTAACTTGAGTGCCTTGGGAGTTGTATCCACCTCCTCCACTGGTTCTTTGCCGGTAGCGTCTCCTGGCACTGTCATCATCACCTCCATGCTACTTGCGGGGTGATCGGTACGCCGGCCACGAGCCACGCAGAGAGGAGGATCCACATCTACGATGATCCGCTGTGGGAACTTGCAGGAGATGTCAACCGCGACATAGACCTTATGCACGCCGAAGCTGATGAACTTGTCATTGTGCGGGAAGGGGCGGTTGCCGAGGTTGCCAACATTGTCACTGACGAAGTCCAGCGAGCCGAACCACTAGACCAAACCGGAGATGACGCGCTCGCTAGATGCGATGAGGTTTCCCGTCCGGATGAACACACCAGCAAGCTCCGATGTTGGCCCCACGGTGGGCACCAACTGTCGTGGTGGTGTCACAGCATATGCCATGTGATGGCTAAAGATGGGGCCAGATGGACGCTAGTGGAATCCGAGGAGGGATAGCGTGGTGGATACCGCACACGAAGAACACATAGAATCACAAAGCACACATGATATGCCCAGGTTCAGGGCTCTCCTATTGAGATAAAACCCCTACTCCCGCCTACTAGATCTCATAATATGATCCATGGACAAGTATAAAGGATCCTTAAGATGTATCGAGAGGAAGAAGAAGAGCTCCTTCCTCTCTGCTACTCTCGATGACTAGTGTGCAAATGAACCAACCCCCTTCCAGGAGGTCCTGGTGGACCTTATAAAGGGGTGGCCAAGTTACACTTAGGGTGACTTCGCATGGTATATGCCCAACATATTCTCGTACAGAAGTTGTTAATTGGGCCCAGATTCTCTTCCTATCGTGGGGTCACCCCTGGATACCCTCGATGGTACTTGATGTTCCCATCCTCTCAGACCATTGGCGGTCTGACACTGTCCCCTCCAGGAAACTCTCAACGTGACCTTGTCTGGGATTTAGGGGCACACTTGACTTAGCATGCTTATCTCCTCCAGGAATTCTGGGAGAGAAAGAGGTGCTGACCCAGAGGCTGACATACACCCTTCTAGCGTACGCCAACCTCTATGTCACCCTAACACAGATGACTCGGCTTGGAGGTACCTGCATAAAAGAGACAGTGCACATGTTATGCTGACATACTGAGTATGTCAGCCCAGTCTTGCCGGGTTAACCCATCTTGGGTATCTCGGTCATTAGTCGGCTAACCCACATATAACAACCTTTGTCTTGGTCAACCTCCTATTTATACCTTAGCTTGACCCTACCAGGTGTCAAACCCTCGACAAACATCTGGCTTCTGTAGAAGAAATGATGGAAATATGCCCTCAGAGGCAATAATAAAGTTGTTATTATGTATTCCTTGTATATGATAGATGTTTATTTTGCATGCTATAATTGTAGTGATAGGAAACGTCAATACATGTGTGTTTAATAAACAAAAAGGGTTCCTAGTTATGCCTCTCTTCAGACTAGCTCGTTGATTAACAAGATGATCAAGGTTTCCTGATCATGGACATTGGATGTTGTTAATAACAAGGTCACAACATTTGTGAAATGATGTGATGAACATTCATCCGAAGTATAGCATTACGATCAAAGTCATTATGTTTACATTGTTATAACATCATACGAAGTAATATTAGTCCTTAGACCATGAGATCATGTTAATTGCTAACACCGGAAGAGTATCTTGGTAACATCAAACGTCACAACGTAACAAGGTGACTATAAAGGTGGGTTCAGTGCTACGAAAGTGTTATGTTGAGGCTCATGGATAAAAAAAGAGTGGAATTTTTCAATCCCGGTGACGGATAGATATACTCTAGGCCCTCTCGGTGATATCACATTAAGATAGCTTGCAAGCAAGTGATGTGATCACTAGAATGTTATATCACGGGAACAAGAAAAGAGTGCATGTCGGTAAAGAGATCAAACTAGGTATTTGGATACCGATGATCAAATATCGGACATGTATTATATCATGAGACAAAGGGATTAAGTTACTAGCGCTAAAGGTTCTCACAATCACAAAAGTCATCGTTGAATGTGCAGGAGTCAGTATGGATCTCCAGGTCCCGCTTCTGATTATTGATCTGAGAGGAGTCTCAATCATGTCTGCATTATTCGCGATCCGTAGGGTGACACACTTAAGGGTTGCCGGACACCATTTTGGAGCACACATGTTTCAGACAAAAGGATTGCAAAGCGCAGGAATTGTTTCGATAGAAACCAGAATTGTTTCGCGTGAAATTGCAGAAAGTGGTTCTGCATGTGATATTGAAATGTTGCAAGGGGTTTTATGTGAATGTTTGTTAATTAAAGTAATTAACAAAATTCTGAATAAAATAAATAAAAGAGTTTTATTAATTGAGAGTTGCATTAAATATGGTGGAAATTTAATGCATGTGAGTGGAATTTTGGGTGGAGTAAAAATTGATGTGAGTGGAGCTTCCACCACATGAATGAGGAAGAGGTGGGGGCACCCCCCTTGGCCACCGGCCATGGGAGGAGCCCCTCTCTCCTATAAAAGGCCCCCATATCCTCCCTCACAAAGCACACCTCCTCGTGAAGGATCTCTCTCCCCTCTAGATATTCCCCATGGTCTTGGATTAGCGAGATACATGTTCCCGGTGGCCTTGCGTCTGGAAGGAGTTGATGCTTCCGCTGATTCGCTGGAGCGAGGAGGTGGAGGTTGTCCGACTGCTTGAACGTGTGTGCGAGGATGGATGCGCTGCTGATTTGCGGCGCTCGGACTTCCACACGATCTTGAGATCGGCAAGCGTACGACTATATCATCCACGAGTTCCAACTTGTTAACAAAACTTTGTTGTCTTCAACGGTAAGTTCTCCATGGATGTATATCCACCCGTTGCTCTATATCTAGTAGATAGATCTTGGCGTATAGTTCTCATCGTAGGAAATTTTTTGTTTTCTATGCTGCGAACCCAATAGTGGTATCAGAGGCTGATCTATGCGTAGGTGCTTGGCACGGGTAGTACACATATGTTTATATGTGGGCGATGATGATCATGTTATTGCTTCTTTCATGTATTTTGGATATTGGTGGCATAGTGGGATGAAGCTGCCCGAACCAACCTTACATGTCATCGTACATGAGACCGGTTCCACGACTGACATGCAACTAGTTTTGCATAAGTGGCTAGCGGGTGTCTGTCTCTCCTAATATAGTCAATATCTGATTTACAACGAGTTGCTAATAACTTGGTTATCCTCGTTGTGGTTCATGTTCGTAGGTAAGACCGGTTGTATCTCCGAAAGCCCTAAGCCACGTAAACCTTATAATTGATAAATTAGAGGCGTCTAGTTTAGATCGTTGTTGGGCTAGTGTCTTGACATGGTATTGTTGTAAGTAGATGTATGATAGATACGCTTGCAACACACTCAACGTGTAAGTTCCATAGACCTTGGCCTTACACACAAAGGAATGATAGAGATCATACCACGATGCAAATGATAGAGATCAAATGCATGGACCATATCATCTCACTTTACACATTAGATGTTAGCATCTTATACTGCTAGTTTGGTGCTTTTGGTAGCATTGTAAGATGATCCCTCATTTAGATATCAAGATAAAATGTGTTCTTCCTTCAGTATGCACCGTTCTATGGATCGTGTTTCGAGACATCACGTGATGATCGGGTTTACTCGACTCCGCATTTTCATACAACGGGTGTAAGACAGTTTTACACACGCGGGTACTAAGGTTCTTACTTGACGAGCCTAGCATGTACAGACATGGCCTCGGAACACGGACCGAAAGGTTAAGCATGAGTCATATAGTTGATATGATGCCCATATAGATGCTCGCCTTTGAAGCTACACCGACTCACGTGATGATCAGACTTGGTGTGGTGGATTTGGTTCATGTAATCACCAAAAGGACACGAGGGATGTCGTTTTTGAGTGGGAGTTCATCATTAATTTGGATTAGTGAACTCAATCTATCATAAACTTAGTCTAAATATACTTTACAAATTCTGTGGTAGATGGCACCACCTGCTTTTAATTTCAATGTGTTCATGGAGAAAGAGAAACTTGCTGCGAATGGTAGCAACTTCACCAACTGGGCTATGAATTTGAGGATTCTCCTCACTGCTGCACAAAAGCAATATGTGCTAGAGGCCCCACTAGGTCCCCCACCAGCTCCTGATGCCCCTGACGAGGGAAAGAATGTCTATATAACTCGTCAGGAGGACCACAACTTAGTTCATTGAGGAATACTGTATGGGCTAGAGCCAAAACTTCGAAAGCGTTTCAACAATGGCAATGCCTTTGATACCATGGGAGAATTGAAAATGATTTTCGATACCCATGCTGCCGTAGAGAGTTATAATGCTTCTGAAAAGTTCTTTAGCTGCATAATGGAGGAGAACAGCTCCGTTAGTGAGCACGTACTCAAAATGTCTGGGTATGCCGATAAGCTTGTGTCCTTGGGAATAACGATTCCCATTGACTTAGGCATACATCATGTTCTTCAATCTCTGGCACCTAGATACAAGAGCTTCATGATGAACTATAACATGCAGGGCATGAAGAAGTCTCTGCCCGAGCTTCTGTCAATGCTTAAGACTGCAGAAGTGGATATTAGGAAAGAACATCAAGTGTTGATGATCAATAAGACCACCGGTTTCAAGAAGGACAAGAAAGGCAAGCAGAAGGGAAAGAAGGGTGGCAAATCTGTTGCCGCACCTGAAAAGAAATCCCGAGCTAACCCTAAGTCTTATACCGAGTGCTACTATTGTAAGGGGACTGGCCATTGGAAGCGCAACTGCCCCAAGTATTTGGCGGACAAGAAGGATGACAAGGCAAACAAAGGTATATGTGATATACATGTTATTGATGTGTACTTGACTAGTACTCGTAGTAGCACCTAGGTATTTGATACGGGATCGGTTGCTAATATATGTAACTCGATTCAGGGGTTGCAGAACAAGCGACAACTAGCAAGGGATGAGGTCACGATGTGGGTCAGCAATGGATCAAGAGTTGATGTGATCGCCGTCGGAACGCTGCCTCTCCATATGCCGTCGGGATTAGTGATAAATCTAAATAATTGTTATTTTGTGCCTGCACTGAGCATGAACATTGTATCCGGATCGTGTTTGATGCGAAGTGGTTATTCCTTTAAATCTGAAAACAATGGTTGTTCGATTTATATGGATAATATATTTTATGGTTATGCACCTGTGTTGAATGGTTTATTTCTATTGGATCTCGATAGTAGTATTATGCATATTCATTGTGTTGATGCTAAAAGGATTAAACTTGATAATGATATATCTACATATATGTGGCACTGCCGTCTAGGTCATATTGGCGTTAAACACATGAAGCAACTCCATTCTGATGGACTTTTGGAATCACTTGATTTTGAATCATTTGATACATGTGAGCCATGCCTTATGGGCAAGATGACTAGAACGCCGTTTTCCGGTTCAATGGAACGGGCGACAGATTTATTGGAAATCATACATACTGATGTGTGTGGACCAATAAGTGTGTCAGAGCAAGGTGGATATCGTTATTTTGTTACTTTCACGGATGATTTGAGTAGATACGGGTATATCTATTTGATGAAACATAAGTCTGAAACTTTTGAAAAGTTCAAGGAATTTCAGAATGAAGTGGAAAATCATCGTAACAGAAAGATCAAATTTCTGCGGTCCGACCATGGAGGAGAGTATCTTAGTTACGAGTTTAGCACACATATGAAAAATTGTGGAATAGTTTCATAACTCAGGCCTGTCGGAACACCACAATGTAATGGTGTGTCAGAACATCGTAATCGTACTTTATTGGATATGGTTCGATCTATGATGTCTCTGACTGACTTGCCACTATCATTTTCGGGTTATGCACTAGAAACCGCTGCATTCACTTTAAACCGGGCACCATCTAAATATGTTGAAATGACACCGTATGAATTATGGTTGGGAGACAAACCTAAGCTATCATTTCTTAAAGTTTGGGGATGCGATGTTTATGTGAAGAAACTTCAGCCGGATAAACTCGAACCCAAAGCAGAAAAATGCGTCTTCATAGGATACCCTAAGGAAACGATTGGGTATACCTTCTATCACAGATCCGAGGGCAAGGTTTTTGTTGCCAAGAATGGATCCTTTCTTGAGAAGGAGCTTCTCGCGAAAGGTGTGAGTAGTCGGAAGGTAGAACTCGAAGAGGTTATTGAACCTTCTCTTCATGAAATGGCAAGTAGCACAGCACCAGAAGTTGTTTCAGATTTGACTTCACCTAATGAGGAGAGAGCTAATGATATTGATCATGAAACTCCAAAAGAGGACACTACCGAACCTCGCAGGTCAAGCAGGACACGTGCAGCTCCTGAACTATATGGCAATGCTGTTATAAATTTCATGATTGATGAAATACATGACCCTGCGACGTATGAAGAAGCGATGATGAGCCCGGATTCCAACAAATGGCTAGAAGCCATGAAATCCGAGATGGAATCCATGTACGAAAACCAGGTTTGGACCTTGGTGGACTTACCTCACGATCGAAAGGCCGTTGAATAAATGGATTTTCAAAATAAAAACTTATGTTGATGGTAATGTGACCATCTATAAAGCACGACTTGTCGCAAAGGGGTTTCGAAAAATTCACGGAGTTGACTACGATGAGACATTCTCTCCCGTAGCGCTGCTCAAGTCGGTTAGGATTATGTTAGCAATTGTTGCATATTTCGATTATGAAATATGGCAGATGGATGTCAAAACTGCATTCCTCAATGGTAATATTGATGAAGAGTTGTATATGATACAACCTAAGGGTTTTGTCAATCCTAAGGATGCTGATAAGGTATGCAAACTTCAGCGATCCATCTATGGACTGAAGCAAGCATCCCGGAGTTGGAATCTCTGCTTTGATGAGGTGATCAAAGAGTTTGGATTTGTCCAAACTTATGGAGAGGCTTGTATTTACAAGAAAGTGACTGGGAGCAATGTGGCATTTCTGATATTATATGTGGATGACATATTATTGATTGGAAATGATATAGATCTTTTAAACAGTGTTAAAAGTTATCTAAACATCAAATTTTCGATGAAAGACCTTGGTGAAGCTTCATATATATTAGGCATTAAAATCTATAGAGATAGATCAAGACGCCTAATTGGGCTATCACAGAGTACATACCTTGATAAGATGTTAAAGAAGTTTAATATGAACGGAAGTAAGAAGGGGTTCTTACCTATGTTGCAAGGCAAGACATTGAGTAAGACTCAAAGTCCGGCTACGGCGGAAGAAAGAGAGATAATGGATAAGATCCCCTATGCCTCAGCCATAGGCTCTATAATGTACGCCATGCTATGTACAAGACCAGATGTGGCACATGCTATTAGTTTGACTAGTAGGTACCAATCTGATCCAGGTTCGGAACATTGGATAGCGGTCAAGAATATCCTTAAGTACTTAAGAAGAACTAAGGATATGTTTCTTGTATACGGAGGTGAAGAAGAGCTAGTCGCTAAGTGTTATGTCGATGCTAGCTTGGGCACCGATCCGGATGACTCTAAGTCTCAATCCGGATACGTATTTCTCTTGAACAGAGCAACAGTTAGTTGGAGGAGTTCCAAACAAACTGTGGTGGCTGGATCAACGATGGAGGCGGTATATGTTGCTGCTTCAGAAGCGGTGCAGGAAGCGGTTTGGATGAAGGAGTTCATAACGGAACTAGGTGTGGTTCCTAGTGCATTGGACCCAATGCTGATCTATTGTGACAACAATGGAGCCATAGCCAACGCCAAGGAACCAAGGTCTCACAAGAATTCCAAGCATATTAAGCGCCGGTTTCACTCCATCTGTGAGCATGTCAAGGATGGAGATATAAAGATTTGTAAAGTACACATGAACCTGAATGTAGTAGATTCGTTGACTAAAGTTCTCCCTAGGAAAAAACATGATCAACACTAGAACTTCATGGGTGTTAGATTTATCACTATGTAAACTAGATTATTGTCTCTAGTGCAAGTGGGAGACTGAAGGAAATATGCCCTGAGAGGCAATAATAAAGTTGTTATTATGTATTCCTTGTATATGATAGATGTTTATTTTGCATGCTATAATTGTATTGATAGGAAACGTCAATACATGTGTGTTTAATAAACAAAAAGGTTTCCTAGTTATGCCTCTCTTCAGACTAGCTCGTTGATTAACAAGATGATCAAGGTTTCCTGATCATGGACATTGGATGTTGTTAATAACGAGGTCACAACATTTGTGAAATCATGTGATGAACATTCATCCGAAGTATAGCATTACGATCAAAGTCATTATGTTTACATTGCTATAACATCATACAAAGTAATCTTAGTCCTTAGACCATGAGATCATGTTAATTGCTAACACCGGAAGAGTATCTTGATAACATCAAATGTCACACCATAATAGGGTGACTATAAAGGTGGGTTCAGTGCTACGAAGGTGTAATGTTGAGGCTCATGGATCAAGAGTGGAATTTTTCAATCCCGATGACGGATAGATATACTATAGGCCCTCTCGGTGATATCACATTAAGATAGCTTGCAAGCAAGTGATGTGATCACTAGAATGTTATATCACGGGAACGAGAAAAGAGTGCATGTCGACAACGAGATCAAACTAGGTATTTGGATACCGATGATCGAACCTCAGACATGTATTATATCATGAGACAAAGGGATTAAGTTACTAGCGTTAAAGGTTCTCACGATCACAAGTCATCGTTGAATGTGCAGGAGTCAGTATGGATCTCTAGGTCCCGCTTCTGATTATTGATCTGAGAGGAGTCTCAATCATGTCTGCATTATTCGCGAACCGTAGGGTGACACACTTAAGGGTTGTCGGACACCATTTTGGAGCACATATGTTTCAGACAAAAGGATTGCAAAGCGCAGGAATTGTTTCAGGTGAAATTGTAGAAAGTGGTTCTGCATGTGATATTGAAATGTTGCAAGGGGTTTTATGTGAATATTTGTTAATTAAAGTAATTAACAAAATTCTGAATAAAATAAATAAAAGAGTTTTATTAATTGAGAGTTGCATTAAATATGGTGGAAATTTAATGCATGTGAGTGGAATTTTGGGTGGAGTCAAAATTGATGTGAGTGGAGCTTCCACCACATGAATGAGGAAGAGGTGGGGGCACCCCCCTTGGCCACCGGCCATGGGAGGATCCCCCTCTCTCCTATAAAAGGCCCCCTCTCCTCCCTCACAAAGCACACCTCCTCGTGAAGGATCTCTCTCCCCCTCTAGATATTCCCCCATGGTCTCGGATTAGCGAGATACATGTTCCTGGTGGCCTTGCGTCTGGAAAGAGTTGCTGCTTCCGCTGATTCGCTGGAGCGAGGAGGTGGAGGTTGTCCGGTGGCTTGAACGTGTGTGCGAGGACGGATGCGCTGCTGATTTGCGGCGCTCGGACTTCCACACGATCTTGAGATCGGCAAGCGTACGACTACATCATCCATGAGTTCTAACTCATTAACAAAATTCCGTTGTCTTCAAGGGTAAGTTCTCGATGGATGTATATCCACCCGTTGCTCTGTATCTAGTAGATAGATCTTGGCGTGTAGTTCTTATCGTAGGAATTTTTTTGTTTTCTATGCTGCGAACCCAACAAGAAATAATGATGAATCAGCTGTGGAGGGTGAAAAACCATGAGCATGGAGGGTTGTTGCACGACGAGCATGCCAGGCACGAGGAGCTTTCTTAAGATCATAGAGTGGTTTGGTAAGACGACATATGTAATCTAGACGATCAGGATCAACAAATCCAGGAGGCTGCCGCATATAGACCTCCTCCTCCAACATGCCATGAAGGAAAACATTCTGTACATCAAACTGACGAAGAGTCTAACCCTGTAAGTGTTTCTAAATAACATGGTGGTTCTATTTAGAGAACCAGGTAAGTGTTTCTAAACAACATGGTATCTATCTTCGTAGAACCCGTTAAGTGCTTCTAAAGTAGATATATTTGGAGAACCTGGTAAGTTTTTCTAAACAGCATGATAGTTGTATTCGGAGAACACGATAATTGTTTCAAACAACATGATTTTATTTATTTTTTGAACTTGGACTGTGAGGCAATAGCCCCACAGAAATTTATTAAACCAAAACGAACAAAGATTTTACATAAATAGAAAAAGGAGATAAACAATACCTACCCAAACTATACAAACACTACACCCTCTAGGACCCTCCTATACAACAGACATATACATACGAGAACTAAGGCAGCACACCAATCCATGTCAACAGAGCAGGCTTGTGGTTGGCCTTAATTCTGTACTGCAATAGGCTCATATCATGAATAAACTTGCCTCTCCATTTAGCAAATGTAGGTCTGTCATTGTTGAAAATTTTACCATTTCTTAATAACCATATATTCCAGCATGCAGTAATAAGCACCTCCATGAAGAAAGGATGTTCAAAAGATTTTTGGGCTTCCAATATAATCTGTTGCAAATCATCGTGAGGTTCTAGATACCAACACTGAAATTGCACTCAAAAAATAAGTGAATCCGATCATCACACGCATGTATTGGGCAAAGCTCGCAGTGAGTTTATAAATTCAGATAAGTGTGTCTTGATAGAATTCGGGAAGTGTTTATAAATAACATGGTAGTTGTATTTAGAGAACTCGATAAGTATGTCTAAACATCATGATAGTTATCTTCAGAGAAGCTAGTAAGTGTGTTTAAATAACATGGTAGCTGCCTTCAGAGAATCCAGTAAGTGTTTTCAAGCAACATGATAGTTATCTTCGAAGAACCAGATATGGGTTCACAATAGTTGTCTTCAAAACCGTGGTAGCTAAACTTTGAGAACTTGGTAGCTATTTTTCAAAACCTAGCTATGTTGAAAAATCTGGCAAGTGTTTGTAGACGAACAGGTAGCTATATTGGATAACCTAGTAGCTATTATTTTCGGAAACTTGGTACCTAGATGTCAGGTTTCTAAACAACTTGTGATTGTTTTAGTAAAACCGGAAGGTCGTTGCTAATTAAAAACTTGATAGCTTCAATGCACTCATTTCACGGTCTGATAATAAATGTGAGTTCAAATCTATTGTTGTGTGAAAAAATAATAGGAAGTATTCTTCACAACGTTATATATTTATTTTTATTTTACTTTAAAGATAATAATGTTTTTGTGAGAGTTATATTTTTTTGCGGGGGAAAAACACTTGCATTACTCATAAACATCAGGATTACATTCTCGGCGGCATATGCTCAGGAGACCATCAGGTCCGTACCCGAGCCAAACAGCCGTGCGAGCCTCATATCTAGCCAAATTTGCCATGAAATGACGACTATTATTTTGGCTCCTCCTAATATGAGTAATACTTGTCTGACGAACATTCATCAATGTTTTGATCTCTTCTATTGTTGTACAGAAAACAGACCCGTCCAACTCTTGAGAGTTTAGTGCTTTGCCCATCTCCAAACAATCTACTTCAATCATCAGGGGCTGCTTACACCAAATGCAGGGCCAAAGAAATACCTTCCAGAAGCGCTTCGACTTCTGCTCCAAGAGCATTACAACAAGAGAACATTTGACGGCAAGATGAGATAATGATATCACCATTGTGATCACCAAGGACAATACCAGCGCCTGCACTGTCATCACTACCGAAAAATCCATCAGTATTCAGCTTTGCCCAACCTTCAAGAGGCGGACACCATACAGTCAAGCAGACAGGTTCCTGAATTGTGTGCATCTGTTGGTCATCGGGGTCCATAATGAACTTGCCTTTGATAATATTTTCGAGCGGGTGATGCTTTATTTGGAAGATGGAATCTAAGTAGCTCACTAGAAATCGCCTTGTCGGGGGGATGACCCCCGGGTAGGCCAAGACGGGACCAACCGGCCGGCTCCAAGGAGCTCATGCCGTCTGGACCCAGATCAAAGAACCACAGCCGGGTGGAATTCCCCACCCGGTCCTCATTCGAGTTTCCCCGGCTAGCTCGTCTAGCCAGGTAGCTAGAAGAACCGGCTGGGAGGCCACTCCTAGCCGACCGCCTCGGATCCGCTGGCGATAGTACGGTGGGAATGACGCTACCTGCTGAGCGCACCTTTGATCGGACAGGCTGGCTAGCCTGGCCGGCGCTACCGGACAACTGTGCCAAAGCTTGAGGCTGACAAGCAAAGCAAGGGCTGATGAGGAAAGCTCCGGCTTACGCATAAAGAGCCGGCTGACGGATAAAGAGCCGGCTGACGAGTAAAGCAGGGGCGCTGGACACTGTAGCGTGGTCTTCCCCTGTACCGGAGGCTTGACTAGACCTAGGCCTACCGTTTGGCCCTGTCCAGCCGGCCCACTTTGTAAGGCCCAGATCCAAACGGTAAACCCTAGAACCCACCTTGTAAACTACCTCCTCAACCAGTATATAAAGGGGGGTAGTGTTAGGGTTCTAGGGGGAGGGACAGAAGGGGAAGCATTTCAGACAACCACAAGTTAGAAGTTCTCCACATTGGACAAGTTTAGTAGCTAACGAAATAGCTCAAGGAGCATCTGTATTGGGCATCCGCCCCCTTTGATAGTAGATCCTTGCAAGAGTAGGAGCTTTACCTCGCCAAGAGGGCTCCGAACCTGGGTACATCGGTATGCTTGCAGTATTTGTGCCCAACCTGTTGCGAGTAGCCACCGATAGCATCCTGATTGTCCCCTTCAAGCCATCCCCGATGGTACTGCCGTGTTCCACACCACGACAGTTGGCGCCCACCGTGGGGCATAGCGCTTCGGCTGGGATCATCTTTCACACAGGACTTCTGCTCGTCGCTGGTGAGCGAGTCCCCTCTGGCCTCGTCCTCACTCTTGGCTCCTTCGACTGTGTCCTCGACAACGCATCCTGTTTCCCTAGGGGAATTTTCCCAAGCGGAGGCTCCATCATGCACTTCAGCGAGCATCGTGTCTATGTCGCCACTGTCGCTGAGGCTTTCCCTCGTGAGGTCATCACCATCTCCGGCGCGCCCCTGGCTTTTCTGCTCCACGCGTCGCCAGCGGCAGCGTCGAGGTCATGATGGTAGGCTCGGTGGAGAACCGTCGCCCACCTCTGGAGCGCAACATGGATGTCTGTGCCACCAACTCACGCCTCCTGAACTAGGACCTTCTCAACGCATCCATCGGGCACCTCCGCAACCCCATCACCCCCATCGAGGCGGATCTAGCTGCAGCTGCGGCAACCCTGGAGGTTGATCGTCAGAACCTTCTGGAGGAAGCTGGCAAAGTTGCGGCCACCCAACGGCGGATGAATGCGACCATGCGGGAGTACAACATCGTGCACGGCTTCGCACGCTTGCCTGTTACCAGCCTCCTGGCCCAGCCACAAGGCCGAAACCTCGGTTCGGAGATGGATCGCGCCGCTGATCCGCGTATGCTTGCGGTGCAGCCGGTCTACAACACCCCTGCCAAAAACATGAGGGCCGTGGAGGCGGAAGTTGCGGAGCTAAGCCACCTGGAGTGCGAAGAACTGCTCCGCCAGCAGGCACGTGTCTAGCTCCTCGTAGTCACGACAAACAAACAGCAGGCTGAGGCAGGAATCAGCATGGTCGGTAACAGCAGAACCCAACCGGCTTGCCGGATGGCAGATCCAGCTGCAGGCGGCAGCAAGGCATCTTCCCCAAACGGAGCAAGGCCGAGCAACCGCCCACGTGGTGGATCTACAGGCCGTGGGCACAACACCCACGACGCGGCAGCTGTTACCAGCAAAAACCGCGAGCCAACCGACGAGGCCGGAAAAGGCCAAGCGCTACCCAAGTCCTGCCTGTTCGGCCGACTGGGATCGCTCGAGCCAGAGGAACAACAAGACGCGCGCGCATGAATCAACCTACTGGTCCAGTCCCGCATGCTGGAAGAAGAAACTCCAGCCGGCCCAAGATGTTTTGGACCGTGCATTCGGAATGAACCGTTTCCAAAGGGATTTTCGCTCCCAAGGGATACACCAAAATACAATGGCTCGGTCAAGCCGGAGGACTGGCTGGAGGACTACACCACTGCTGTGGGCATCACGAATGGCAACCGCCGGGTGGCAGTGCACTATGCCCATCTCATGCTCCTCGACTCAACCAAGACATGGCTCAACAGCCTCCCCGACAACTGCATCAACGCATGGATCGATTTAGGGCATGCGTTCGTCCACAACTTCACTGGTACCTACAAGCGCCCAGGCCTACCCGGTGAGCTCGCTCTTTGCATACAGGGTCCGGATGAATCGGATCGCTCCTACATCACGCGGTGGACGGGCATGCACAACTCCTACGAGGGGGTACGCGAGCACCAGGTGGTTGACTTCTTCATCAACGGCTACAAAGATGGCACTATGCTCAAGCACATGCTTCGCTGGGTAGAGCCCACAACCATGGCGCAGACCATGGCCATCGCAGACAAGTAAGTACGCCACGACCAACGCGGCAATGAAAAGATCCGTCCGGGTGGACGACCAAGGCCAAATAATCATCGACGTCGCCGCAGATCGGCGCCAGCCGGAAGGAAATGGCCACAATTCCAGGCGGCACAACAACTGCCACGGCAAAAGAAAGGACGACCAGCCGGATAACCAGTACGGTTCCAGGCAGATAGCGGCAGTGCAGGAGGATCTGGCTGCAGGCAGAAGCCGGAGACAGAAGCCCGATAACCGGCCTCCGAGGCCCAAGTACACCATTGAGTCGATGCTTGATGGGCCATGCAAGTTCCATAGCAGAGGCAACAAATCGGCTACGCATACCACACGCTAGTGCACCTAGACGAAGAAGATGGCAGAGATTGCTGGCACACCGGCTGGACAGGCGCCGCCCCCTCCAGCCGGTAGGCCACCAGGCGATCGCAATAAACAACATCGAAGGGAAGATGATGATAACAACTACCCCCGCCAGGTGGGAAACTACCACATCTTCACCACAGAGCCGGAGACCAAGCACAACAAGAGGCATCACGAGGCAGAAGTGAACGCAATCGTTCCCCCTTTCCCTAGTACCTCAACTGGTCGGAGCAAGAAGTTGCATGGAGCCAGAAGGACCAACTAGCTAAGCTGCCTCACCCAGGAACCTATGTGATGGTTTTGGATCCTATCATTGTCTCCCAGAAGCATTCCTGCAGGTTCTCCCGCGTCGTCGTAGACGGAGGGAGCAGCATCAACCTCCTGTACCGCAGCTCGCTAGACCGGCTCGGTATCAGCGAGTTGCAGCTGGAGCCGTCAAGCACCTCCTTCCACGGAGCCGTCCTGGGCCCGTCGCACTCGCCCATCGAAAAAATGCGGCTAGACGTCATCTTCGGCACGGAAGACAACTTCCGCCGTGAGCCCGTCTGGTTCGAGGTGGTCAACCTCTGCAGCGCGTACCACGCAATCCTGGGGCGCCCGACACTCACCAAGTTCATGGAGGTACCACATTATGCGTACCTCAAGATGAAGCTACCAGGGCCCAAGGGCGTCATCACCATGGCTGGTTGCTATAGACGGTCAGTGGAGTGCGCCACAGACGGGTCCAAGATAGCAGAAACCATGATCATCATGGAGGAGAAGCGCATAATCATGCAGAACATGGCGGCCCTGCAGAAGGACATGTCGGCTGGCGAGCCCAAGCCGGCCGGGGAAGCACAATTCAAGACGTCCAAGGGCACGAGAAAGATCCTGTTGAACGAGGCCGAGACGGACAAGTTTGTCCTGGTAGGAGACGGCCTCGACAACAAATAGGAAAGCGCGCTCATCGACTTCCTCTGTGAGAATCGGGATATCTTCGCATGGTCCCCCAAAGACATGCCAGGTGTTCCGAGGGAGCTCGCCGAGCACTCTTTACATGTCAGGCTGGATGCAAAGCCGGTCAAACAGTCACTATGCTGCTTCGCGGAAGAAAAAAGAAGAACCATTGGTGAGGAGATCACTCGACTGCTCGCAGCCGAATTCATCAAGGAGGTTTTCCACCCGGAATGGCTGGCAAATCCCGTACTCGTGCTAAAGAAGAACAAGACTTGGCGCATGTGTGTTGAATACACTATCCTGAACAAAGCATGCCCCAAAGATCCATTCGTCCTGCCAAGGATAGACCAAGTGATCGATTCCACGGCCGGCTGCAAGCTATTGTCATTTATGGACGCGTATTCCGGCTACCACCAGATCCGACTGAACCCCGTTGATCAAATAAAGACAGCATTTATCACTCCCTACGGAGCCTACTGCTAAACCACAATGTCGTTCGGACTGAAGAACACTGGAGCAACATACCAGCGCTATATGCAGAAGTGCTTGCAGACTCAGATCGGCAGAAACTTACATGCCTACGTCGATGATGTGGTGTTCAAGACAAAGGAGCACCAAACACTCCTTGAAGATCTGAAGGAAACATTCACCAACCTCTGCCGGTTCCAGATGAAGCGGAACCCGGAAAAGTGCGTGTTCGATGTCCCAGCCGGCCAACTCCTCGGTTTTCTCATATGTGAGCGAGGAATCGAGGCGAATCCGGAGAAGATCGGCACAATCGAGCGCATGCAGCCTCCCAAGAACTTACGAGATGTCTAGAAGTTCACCGGATGCCTGGCGTCCCTATTCATCAGCCGGCTGGGTGAGACAGCACTCCCACTGTACCAACTCATGAAGAAGACGGACAAATTTGTCTGGACATCGCAGGCAGATGAAGCTTTCCGTGACCTCAAGCGCATGCTTACCTCATCACCTATTCTGGCAGCACCAGCGGCAAAGGAGTCCATGTTGATGTACGGCGTAGCAACTAACAGGGTTGTCAGTGTGGTGCTGGTAGTGGAGAGGCCGGAAGAAGGAAAGGCGTAGCCGGTGCAATGACCGGTGTACTACCTGATGAGGTACTCTCGCTCTCGAAGCAGAATTACCCTCATTACCAGAAGCTGGTGTACGGCATGTACATGGCCGCCAAGAAATTGAAGCACTACTTCCAAGAACATTCCATCTGGGTGGTGGCGCTAGCGCCACTCTCGGAGATCATCGGCAATGGAGACGCCACAGGTCGGGTGGCGAAATGGGCCATAGAGCTCGCCGCCCATAACATACAGTACGAGCCAAGAACGGCGATCAAGTCTCAGGCCTTGGCGGATTTCCTCGTTGATTGGGAAGAAACGCAGTACCTGCCGCCTTGATATGACTCCATGCATTGGAAGCTGCATTTCGACGGCTCCAAGATGTATGGAGGGCTCAGAGCCGGAGTGGTCATCACCTCTCTAAAAGGAGACTGGCTGGAATACGTGCTGCAGATCCACTTCCGCGCGTCCAACAACATCGCTGAGTATGAGGTGCTCGTCCATGGCCTTAAGATGGCAAAGGAAATAGGCATTCAACGCATCCTATGCTTCGGCGATTCTGATCTGGTGGTATAGCAAGTGTCAGGCGATTGGGATGCCAGGGACGGAAACATGGCTCTATACCATTTCTTCGTACAACAGCTATGTGCCTATTTCGAAGGGTGCGAGTTTCACCAAGTTCCCAGGGCAAACAACGAGGCTGCGGACATGCTCACCCGCATCGGGTCAACAAGACAAGCAATTCCGCCTAGAGTCTCCCTTGAGCACCTGCGCAAGCCATCAATCACGTCGTCTTCCGAATCTGACTCCATAATATTGGACGCGGACCCGGGGACTGCCGGCTCAAAGACCTCCGCGACGGCTTCACCGCACTCGGGGACTGCTTCGCCGCACCCGGGGACTACCGGCTCCAAGACCTCTGCGACGGCTTCACCGCACCCGGGAACTGCTTCGCCGCACCCGGGGACTGCCGGCTCCAGGACCTTCACGACAGCTTCGCCGCACCCAGGAATTCCCGCGTCCAGCCTAGAGGCTGCCGGCTCCACTACTCTACCTGGTCGGCCTCCAGACGAGCCGGACCCGGCTATCCGGGCAGAAGTGAATCTGCTAATGCAGACCGTATGTGCCATCCGAGAAACCCCAACATGGGCCAAGCCGTTCATGGATTTCCTGGCCAAAGGAGAGCTGTCTAAGGAAGAGGTAGAGGCAAGGCAGGTGAAGCGAAGAGCCAACACATACCCTATCATCAACAACGAGCTCTACAAGCATAGTGTTGGGGGCATTTATCAGCGATGTGTGAGCCAGGAGGATGGAATCCAGCAGCTGGTTGACATCCACAAAGGAGAATGCGGACACCACGTGTGGTCACAAGCCATAGTGGCAAAGGCATTCCGCCGTGGGTTCTACTGGCCCACGGCACTGGAAGACGCTGAGAAGATCGTCAAAGCATGCAATGGTTGTCAGCGGTTCAGCCAACAGAAGCACACTCCGTCTGCAACACTCAAGACAATTCCCATCACCTGGCCCTTTGCCGTCTGGGGGCTGGACATGGTCGGCCCTTTAAAAAACAGCCAGATCTGTCATGACACACTTGCTGGTGGCGGTGGACAAGTTCACCAAGTGGATAGAGGTCAAGCCAATAAAGAAGTTGGATGGACCAACGATGGTCAAGTTCTTCACAGACATAATCACACGCTTTGGCTAACCCAACAACATCATAACCAACAACAGCACAAATTTCACCAAGGGAGCTTTCACACGATTCTGCGGAGATAAGGGAATCCGCCTGGACCTTGCATCTGTGGCACACCCCTAGTCCAACGGGAAGTGTGAGCGAGCAAATGGCCTAGTCCTAGCCGGAATCAAGCCCCGGCTGATCGAACCACTGATGCGATCCCCCGACTGCTGGATTGAGGACCTGCCAGCTGTGCTTTCGAGCCTTCACACCACGCCAAACCGGTCCACCGGCTACACTCCTTTCTTCCTCGTCTATGGGGCGGAGGCAGTTTTGTCCACAGACATCGAGTTCGACGCACCCCAAAAACTACACAGGACATCAAGCCAAAGAAGCAGGGGAAGACAATGTCGATCTTCTTGAAGAAGCACGCGAGCTGGCCTTGTCCAGATTCGCTATCTACCAGCAAAACTTGCGCCGTTACCATGCCAGCCGGATCCGCAGCGTCTCGTTCCGTGAGGGCGACCTGGTGTTAAGGCTAGTACAAGACACCAAGGGGATGCACAAGCTATCTCTGCCTTGGGAGGGCCCATTCATATTCAGCCGGGCACTACAGAACAACTCATACTACCTCATTGATGCCCGCCAGCCGGAAAAGAACAAGATGGACTGCTCAGGTGAAGAAACTGAACGCCCATGGAACGCGAGCCTGCTTCGCCCCTTTTGCACTTGAACAAGAAATGTATGTATCTTACCTTCATGTAATGAACAAGCATGGGAGCCTCGACACAGTCTCGGGGTCTCCGCAATAAATAAGCAAGTCATGCTGCACAATTTGATTTTTAAGCTGCATTGCTCTAACCCCGGAGCCGGCGATCCGTCTCGGGGACTCGCCGGTTGGCCTAGACGGCTGCACGACCCACGCGGCAAAGTACTGTACGTGGTTCCTAGGGCTTCCTCTTCGGTTCCGGCTGCAGACTGATGACCCACAAGTATAGGGGGTGTATCGTAGTATTTTCGATAAGTAAGAGTGTCGAACCCAACGAGGAGTAGAAGGTGCTGGCTAGTGGTATGGATCAGGAATTCTCTACACATACTTAGCAAACGGATTTTTAGGGGTTTTTGATAAAGCAAATAAACAAAGTATGACTAAACAAAAGACAGTAGGAATAAATGCAGCAAGTGGCCCAATCCTTTATGCAGCAAAGGACAAGCTGCTTGTATTACTTAAGATGACCAAACATTCTCGAGGACACATGGGAAGATTGTCAAGTGCTTTCGCTTCATATAGTTGATTAATCTTCTTTAGCTTGCTAAGTGTTGTGTGGATGAACCTGTGCTAATGTACCGACCTTCCTAGGACTAATACATACTTGTGATTATACCCCTTGCAAACATCCGTAAGTACAAGAAAGTAATTAAGGTAGAAACCTAACCACAGCTTTAAACTCTAAGACCCTTATGTCCCTTGTGCAATGGTTTCCTAACAGGGGTTCAGGTTTCTGTCACTCCGGCAACCCATACGATTACTAGCCAAATACACAATACATTCCCCTAGGCCCATATAGGTGAAGTGTCATGTAGTCGATGTTCACATGACACCACTAGAAGAAGTACAACACAACTTAAATAACAATCCATTGAATCTTTCTCAACACAACTCCACTACTAACAACATGACTTCTCCCATGTCCTCAAGAACAAAACGAACTACTCACAAGACATCATATGGATCATGATCAGAGATGGAATAATGATGTATAACAATCTGAACATAAACAATAATTCAATGGTTCACTCAATAGCATCAACTACAAATAGTAATCAACACCGGGAAAGTTTCCCCTATGAACTATGCAAGATTCAACCCAATTGTTATAGCAATATGGAGATGGTGATGAGGGTGCTGATGGTGATGATTTTGGTGATGATGATGATGATGATCCCGATGAAGTCCAACTTGATGGTGGTGTTGATGGCGACGATCTCCCCTCTCCAGGAAGGAATTCCCCTGGCAGAAATCTGTCTGCCTGAGAGATCTTTCTCTCTTGGTGTTTTCCGCCCCGCAGAGGCGGCGGAATCTTTCTGTGGTCGCTCCCCGAGTCTTAGGGTTTCGGGAGGATGATATACGCCAGAGGGGAGCGCTAGAGGTAGGCCAGGGCGGCCACACCACCTATTGGCGCGGCCTAGGGCTGCCCGCGCCAGGGGGAGGTGTGCCCCCCCTGTGGCCCATCTCCACTCTGTCTTTTGGCATCCTTAGTCTTCTAGAAAAATAGGATTTTCCATATATTTTCCGAGATTTTCTGATCTTCGCGAATTTTGCCTCTAAACAGCACCTTTTCAATCAGAATCCTGACTGCAGCGGTCCATGCTGCAAAAGTCATCAACCATGCAAAAACAGATGAAATAACATAAGTATCACCTCTCAATACGAAATATATCAATGAATAATAGTGAATTAAGACATAGAGTAGTGATGCAAAATGGACGTATCAACTCCCCCCAAGCTTAGACTTCGCTTGTCCCCAAGTGAAACTGAGCTCAATAAACATGTCCTCAGGTTTATGGAGTGAAGAGTTGATAAAAGAATACGGACAAGAAGCATCACATTTATCAAATACATAGATCATAATAGAAGACAACTCACTATTATATAACTCAACTTGTAATAGGTAAAAGAAACATAATAAAGATACAGAAAGTGAATCATAATTGGTAATGGCAAACTTAGCTCTTGGTCGAAGAATAGTTGATAATTTGCTGGAGTTCACAAATAGCTGGTTTTCAATGATAGCTTTCAAAGTAGTAAACATCAAGATAAGAGCAATGTGCAAAACAAGGAACATAAGAAACATGATTGAATAAGTCATCATATGAATGAATGAAACACAACAACTCAAAATACTTGCTGAGGTAGAAGGGAAGAGGTTTACTGACTCAACTACAAAGTAAAAGAAAGGCCCTTCAAAGAGGGAAGCAGGGATTGCAAGTCTCATAAAGAGCTCCCAAAAATTATGATACTTACTAGCTTTCAGCTCTCATTGCCCCTATCATAGGCATCTTTTGGTGGTTAAGGTTAAAGTGACACAACTAAGAGGATATGCTTGACAAGTTATAAATTGAAGTCCCATGCCCCTTACTTATGAGTACCGAACCTCATGCTACTCAACTTCAGTCACGAGCAAGCTCTTGTCACTGTAAATACATGCGTATCATTGAGAACCGCCAACGGGGTACCCCTTGCACATGACACAGGAGCTATACCATAATCAAAATGACAAGGCAAGCAGACAGTGAGCATCTCAGCGATCTTTTTATTTGCTATTTGCACAGGTTTTTATTGAGGATGCTTCATAGAATGCTCACTATAGTTATGCTGCAAGTTTCCACCATGATTAGGCATGGCTTAGGCTAGCGGCCCAGGCGTTTCTCTAACACACATATAAACTCCATGATCTTACAAGTTCCACCTTTATTTCATACCGCCGGGATCCATAAGCAAAAGAACATGATATCAACTAGGTACAAAGTACCAAATGAAGTGTTGAAAGCGGTCCCCATGATACATGGTTCTGCTAACTTCAACTCATAAAGCGCAAGCATATACGCAACAAAGAAGGACCCAATGGTTCAAGTTTATTAAATGCAAGAAAATAAAGTGTGCCATCAAGTTCGTGAGAGCTTTAATCACTAATTTTCACCTAACAAGTTTAATTTGGGAGGTAGATAAAACAAGAATTTACTTGGAATAGCAATAATGCTACTAGGTAGGTATGGTGGACACAAATGGCAGAGGTTTTGGTTTAAAGGAGGTGGATGCACGAGAAGAATTCCCTCTCAGTACAGGTTTTTGGCTAGCAAGGCTGGGTAGCAAGTACAAGAGTTGAAGGAAACACGCAAACGTACAAGTGATAAAAACAAACATGCAATCTTCCTTGGAAGCACAAAAGATCTTAACTAGAGAATACTAAACTTATGAGCAAATCAAGAAAGATGATGAAATTATATTTCTTTAGAGTACTTTTATCTTTTTCATTTAACTCTCAAAAATAGTGTTGCTACTGACCGAGCCAGGTTTGCCAAAACCAACTAAATTAACTCAATGATCCCAAAGTGATACCAATACTAACAACAAGATCAATCATATAACCACGAATTGAAAACTAATATAAACTATGCAAAAGAATAAATGATAGAACTTCTCATTAATATTCCATATCGGCAACTCACACTAAGGGATACATATCTAACAAGAGAGGGGACACTTCCATAATGCAAACCATACTACATAATAACTCCTCTATTCATGATATGACTCTACTAATAAGGTAAAAAGATAGAAGATAGTGATGTGATACCGCAGCACTCCCCCAAGCTTGGAGCAAACCAAGGGGATGCCAAACCTGATGACGAATTACTCCTTTGGTGGTGGTGGTAATATTTTCTTACTTGACGTGAGGAAATCTCCCAACATCTTGCGAAGCCTATTATTCTCCCATTGAAGCATGTCCACCTTCCTCTGCAAGTCTCGGTACTTATCACAGAACTCCTTAGTGACTCGTAGGGCTTCCGTTGATGCAGGGCAAGAGACTAAAGGTACCAGCTCCTGCTTGGGATCTTGGAAATCTTCCTCCATAGGCTCCTTTCCTTTATCCTTGGCGGACACCATGGTGCTTCTAATATTTCAAAGAGTATGTCCTGGCAGAAACAGATCGAAATGAAAACACAACGAAAACACGATATACGAACCTTGGGGGCTCTGAGGGATTATATATTACGAAGTTTCATATCAAAAGGAAGGTACTGGGAGAAAACGAGTCAGAGGCGGAGTCCGGGGTGGACTCACCACCTGGTGGCGCGGCCAGGGGAGGACCCGTGCCACAGGGTGGTGTGAGCCACCCTGGCTCCGTTTCCGTCCCTTTTTCACTTCGTAGCTTCCCTTGTTGACTGAAAACTGCAAAAATATAGTTGGATTGTATTTTTGCGGAACTTTTCTTACCATAACTGTTACCTAGTTGGAAACGGACTCTGTAGGTCTCTGAATTTGGTATCTAGTAGATTCTTCTGGAGTCACCACTTGAATAACATCAATATCTTCATCTTCATACACTTATTACTTGAGTCATAAAATCCTTCTCTTCCTTATTACACCATTATCTCCACTTCCTGGAAATTTCTTTCACACAAAACTTCACACAGTTCTCATTAGCAACATTAGTATAAGTGAAGTGATAAAACCTTTTGAGTCCAACTTCAACTGAAAACTATCAAAACATAAGCTACTGTAGCAACTCCTTCCAAAAACCCAAAAAGAATTCAAAAAGGAAATCGAATAAAGAAGCAAATGCAAGATTGGCTAAATCTGTCAAAACAGACCAGCAGGTAAAAGGTCAATTTTTTCGAAAATCTTCTGCTGCTCAAATCAAAAAGTGCAAAACCAACGAAAGTTAAATAACAACTTGGGGCAGAAGCACAAAACATTACAGCTCAATCCGACATACAGAGATCTCTCACGAATTTTTACAGTGAAGCACAAAAATTTGTTTCGGGATAGCAACTTGCCCAAATCTTACTTCTCTCTCATTAGAGGTTGATCTTGACACACAAACCAAACAAAACGGATAAGGAGCGGTTATTACCGAAGTAATAACTTCCAAGACTCAAATAACCAAAAACAAACTGAAAGCAAAAACAAATTGGATTGTCTCCCATAAAGCTCTTTCTTTATAGCCATTAAGATGGCCAACATAATTTTGAAGATGCTCGCATAGGAATATGAATTGAGATGAAAGAGAGCATTAAGAAGAAAAAATACACACATTTAAGTCTAACCCACTTCCTATGCAAGGGAATTTTGTAAACAAACAAGTTGTTGAAACCAGAAGCTACTTGCATAAGAAGGCAAAAGAAGTGCAACATAAAAACTTTCAGCATAAAACGAGGAAACTTAATATTATTGAGATACATAAGAACACTTTTCCCTCTCTCATAGTAACTTTCAGTATCATGCATAAACTTGATAATATAGCTATCACAAATACCATCGTATCAATGATCACTTATTCTAACAGAAAACACAGGAATACTAGCTCTCATAACACTACTTTGTGAAACAAAATTAGAGGTATCCTTACAAAGGATAGTGTGTCCCTCTTCTTCATATTTAGTAACAAAGTCTTTCACATTTGCTATAATAGGTTCATCAACCATTTGTTTATTAGGTTCAACAGCTTTATTCATACTTTCATCTACCATACTAGCCATCATAGAATGTTCCTTTATCTTAACTGGGAAAGGCATTTTCTCAATATAAGGTTCAGGTAAGACATGATTAGCAGTATAAACTTCAGTATTTCTTATAGGAACACTCTTAGCAACATCTTTATAAGGTTCATGATACTTATTCCACTTCTTTTTAGGCACTTCAATATAGGAAGAAAAAGCCTTAAAATAAGAAGCAATAGCTTGAGAGTCTAGACCATAAGCATTTTTATATTTTGAAAGTCATCAGTTCCCATAAAAGATTCAATGCATTCATAATCATAATTCATACCTGACTTTCTACCTTTTTCATTCTCCCAAGCTTCAGCATTGTCTTGAATACGATCCAGAAGATCCCATTTAGCTTCTTCTTCCATGCGAGTGAATGATTCAGCACAAGAAGCATCCAATAAATCCTTGTCATGTAGAGGGAGCCTTGCAGAAAAGTTATTGATAATAATATTGCTGGGGACCTCATGAATGGGACATTTGAGCATTAGTAACTTCAATATCCCCCAAGCTTGAGTTGTACTCTCTCCATCAAGAGGCCAAAAGTTGTATATTTGATTCCGATCTTTATGAATCTCACTAGGAGGATAAAACTTTGAATAAAAGAGAGGCACTATTTCCTCCCATTCCAGAGCTTGACCATTCTTCAGCAACTTATACCATTCCCCGGCTCTTCCTTTCAGTGATAATGAGAATAACTTCTTCTTAACTTGATCTATAGTAATACCTGCACACTTGAACAACCCGCATAATTTGTGTATAAAGAGTAAATGATCACCGGGATGGACAGTTCCATCCCCAACATAGTAGTTATCCATGACACAATCAATAATTCTTGTAGGTATTTTGAAAACATCATTCTCAGCAAGTGGTGGCTTATCTACTACCTTAGCAGTGGTAGTAGCATTACCAAATAAGAAACTCAGCGAATTATCCATAACGAAAATAAAGCAACTAGCAGAAGTAAACAATACTCACAGTAGAAGTTTCCTTTACCAGTTCCACTCTCCAATAGCGCTTCACTCCCCGGCAACGGCGCCAGAAAATAGTCTTGATGACCTACAAGTATAGGGGGTGTATCGCAGTATTTTTGATAAGTAAGAGTGTCGAACCCAACGAGGAGAACAAGGTGATGGCTAGTGGTATGGATCAGGAATTCTCTGTAAATACTTAGCAAACGGATTTTTAGGGGTTTTCGATAAAGCAAGTAAACAAAGTACGAGTAAATAAAAGATAGTAGGAATAATGCAGCAAGTGGCCCAATCCTTTATGCAGCAAAGGACAAGCCAGTTGTATTACTTAAGATGACCAAACGTTCTCGAGGACACATGGGAAGACCGTCAAGTGCTTTCGCTTCATATAGTCGATTAATCTTCTTTAGCTTGCTAAGTGTTGTGTGGGTGAACATGTGCTAATGTACCGCCCCATCCAAGACTAATACATACTTGTGATTATACCCCTTGCAAACATCCGTAAGTACAAGAAAGTAATTAAGGTAGAAACCTAACCACAACTTTAAACTCTAAGACCCTTACGTCCCTTGTGCAATCGTTTCCTAACGGGGGTTCAGGTTTCTGTCACTCCGGCAACCCCTACGATTAATAGCCAAATACACAATGCATTCATGTAGTCAGAAACCTGAACCCCCGTTAGGAAACCATTGCACAAGGGACATAAGGGTCTTAGAGTTTAAAGTTGTGGTTAGGTTTCTACCTTAATTACTTTCTTGTACTTACGGATGTTTGCAAGGGGTATAATCACAAGTATGTATTAGTCTTGGATGGGGCGGTATATTAGCACAGGTTCACCCACACAACACTTAGCAAGCTAAAGAAGATTAATCGACTATATGAAGCGAAAGCACTTGACAGTCTTCCCATGTGTCCTCGAGAACATTTGGTCATCTTAAGTAATACAACTGGCTTGTCCTTTGCTGCATAAAGGATTGGGCCACTTGTTGCATTTATTCCTACTATCTTTTATTTACTCGTACTTTGTTTACTTGCTTTATCGAAAACCCCTAAAAATCCGTTTGCTAAGTATTTGCAGAGAATTCCTGATCCATACCACTAGCCATCACCTTGTGCTCCTCGTTGGGTTCGACACTCTTACTTATCGAAAATACTGCGATACACCCCCTATACTTTTAGGTCATCAAGACTATTTTCTGGCGCCATTGCCGGGGAGTGAAGCGCTATTGGAGAGTGGAACTGGTAAAGGAAACTTCTACTGTGAGTATTGTTTACTTCTGCTAGTTGCTTTTTTTCGTTATGGATAATTCGCTGAGTTTCTTATTTGGTAATGCTACTACCACTTCTAAGGTAGTAGATAAGCCACCACCTGCTGATAAAGATGTTTTTAAAATACCTACAAGAATTATTGATCGTGTTATGGATAACTACTATGTTGGGGATGGAACTGTCCATTCCGGTGATCATTTACTCTTTATACACGAATTATGCGGGTTGTTCAAGTGTGCATATATTACTACAGATCAAGGTAAGAAGAAGTTATTCTCATTATCACTGAAAGTAAGAGCCGAGGAATGGTATAAGTTGCTGAAGAATGGTCAAGCTCTGGAATGGGAGGAAATAGTGCCTCTCTTTTATTCAAATTTTTATCCTCCTAGTGAGATTCATAAAGATCGGAATCAAATATACAACTTTTGGCCTCTTGATGGAGAGAGTACAGCTCAAGCTTGGGGGAGATTGAACTTACTAATGCTCAAATGTCCCATTCATGAGCTCCCCAACAATATTATTATCAACAACTTTTATGCAAGGCTCCCTCTACATGACAAGGATTTATTGGATGCTTCTTGTGCTGGATCATTCACTCGCATGGAAGAAGTTAAATGGGACCTTCTAGACCGTATTCAAAACAATGCTGAAGCTTGGGAGAATGACAAAGGTAGAAAGTTAGGTATAAATTATGATTATGAATGCATTGAATCTTTTATGGGAACTGATGACTTTAGAAATATTAAAAATGCTTATGGTCTAGACTCTCAAGCTATTGCTTCTTATTTTAAGGCTTTTGCTTCCTACATTGAAGTGCCTAAAAAGAAGTGGAATAAGTATCATGAACCTTATAAAGATATTTCTAAGATTGTTCCTGGAAGAAATACTAAAGTTTATACTGCTAATCATGTCTTACCCAAACCTTATATTGAGAAAATGCCTTTTCTAATTAAGGTAAAGGAGCATTCAATGATAGCTAGTATGGTTAATGAAAGTATGAATAAAGCTGTTGAACCTGATAAACAAATGGTTGATGAACCTATAATAGCAGGTGTGAAAGACTTTGTTACTAGATATGAAAAAGAGGGACACACTATCCTTTGTAAGGATACCTCTAATATTGTTTCACATAGTAGTGTTATGAGAGTTAGTATTCCTGTGTTTTCTGTTAGAATAAGTGATCATTGTTACGATGGTCCTTGTGATACCTATATTGTCAAGTTGATGCATGATAATGAAAGCTACTATGAGAGTGGGAAAAGTGTTCTTATGCATCTCAATAATATCAAGTTTCCTCGTTTTATGCTGAAAGTTTTTATGTTGCACTTCTTTTGCCTTCTTATGCAAGTTGCCTTTAGTTTCAACAACTTGTTTGTTTACAAAATCCCCTTGCATAGGAAGTGGGTTAGACTTAAATGTGTGTGTGTTTTTGCTTCTTAATGCTCTCTTTCACTTCAATTCATATCCGTATGAGAGCTTCTTCAAAATTATCATGCCCATCTTAATGGATATAAAGAAAGAGCTTTATGGGAGACAACCCAATTTGTTTTTGCTTTTAGTTTGTTTTTATTTCTTTGAGTATTGGAAGTTATTACTTCGGTAATAACCGCTCCTTATCCATTTTGTTTGGTTTTTGTGTCAAGATCAACCTCTAATGAGAGAGAAGCAAGATTTGGGGAAGTTGATGTCCCGAAACAGATTTTTGTGCTTCACCGTAAACATTCACGAGAGATCTCTGTATGTCGGATTGAGCTGTAATTTTTTGTGCTTCTGCCCCAGGTTGTTATTTAACTTTCGTTAGTTTTGAATTTTGTGATTTGAGCAACAGAAGATTTTCTAAAAAATTGATCTTTACCTGCTGGTCTGTTTTGACAGATTTTGCCACTCTTGCATTTTCTTCTTTATTTGATTTCCTTCTTGAATTCTTTTTGGGTTTTCGGAAGGATTTGCTACAGTAGCTTTTGTTTTGATGGTTTTCAGTTGAAGTTGGACTCAAAGGGTTCTATCGCTTCACTTATACTAATGTTGCTAATGAGAATTGTATGAAGTTTTGTGTGAAGGAAATTTCTAGGAAGTGGAGATAATGGTGTAATAAGGAAGAGAAAGGTTTTATGACTCAAATAATAAGAGTATGAAGATGAAGATATTGATGTTGTTCAAGAGATGACTCCAGAAGGATCCACTAAATACCAAATTCAGAGACCTGTAGAGTCTGTTTTCAAATAGGTAACAGTTCTGGTAAGAAAATTTCCGCGAAAATACTATTCAACTATATTTTTGCAGTTTTCAGTCGATAAGGAAAGCTACGAAGCGAAAAGGGGACGAAAACGGAGCCAGGGTGGCTCACACCACCCAGTGGCGCGGGCCCACCCCTGGCCGTGCCACCAGGTGGTGAGTCCACCCCGGACTCCGCCTCTGACTCGTTTTCTCCCAGTACCTTCATTTTGACATGAAACTTCGTAATATATAACCCCACGGATCCCCCGAGGTCCGTATATCGTGTTTTTGTTTCGATCTGTTTTTGCCAGGACATACTCTTTGAAAGTTTAGAAGCACAATGGTGTCTGCCTAGGATAAAGGGAAGAAGCCCATGGAGGAAGACCTCCAAGTCCCCGGGAAGGAGAAGCAGATCAAGAGTGAAGGTGAAGAGGAGCAAGGCCAACACCCGCATACCGGCACCACCATTGCAAGCATTGGAGTGGTGACGAACCCTGCCAGAATCAGAAGGACTGCACGGATGTCAACTGGAGGGAAGCCTCCGCGTCACTGTTTGGCACCACGGACACCTTCTCCAAACACCAAGAATACCTTCCATACCTTTATCTATAACCATGCAGGAAAAGAAGACTCCAAGTGGGAAGAATGGAAAAAGAATCATAAGAGCCGGGATCCACAAACTAAAATGATTATGGGCCGTATTGAGCACAACTTGGAGTTGATTCGTACTCTCACCTTCGAGATTGAGGACTTTGGAAAATTGATCAAAGAGATCATCAAGAGGATACCACCACCACCTAGGGACTAATTCATCATCAGGTTTGGCATCCCCTTGGTTTGTTCCAAGCTTGGGGGAGTGCCGCGGTATCACATCACTATCTTCTATCTTTTTACCTTATTAGTAGAGTCATATCATGAATTGAGGAGTTATTATGTAGTATGGTTTGCATTATGGAAGTGTCCCCTCTCTCGTTAGATATGTACCCCTTGGTGTGAGTTTCCGTTATGGAATATTAATGAGAAGTTATATCATTCACTCTTTTGCATAGCTTATATTAGTTTTCAATTCGTGGTTATATGATTGATCTTGTTGTTAGTATTGGTATCACTTTGGGATCATTGAGTTAATTTAGTTGGTTTTGGCAAACCTGGCTCGGTCAGTAGCATCACCTTTTTGAGAGTTGAAAAGAAAAAGATAGAAGTACTCTAGAGAAAAATAATTTCATCATCTATCTTTCTTGATTTGCTCATAAGTTTAGTATTCCCTAGTTAAGATCTTTTGTGCTTCCAAAGAAGATTGCGTGTTTGTCTTTATCACTTGTATGTTTGTTTGTTTCCTTCAACTCTTATACTTGCTACCCAACCTTGCTAGCAAAAAACCTGTACTAAGAGGGTATTTTTCTTGTGCATCCACCTCCTTTAAACCAAAACCTTTGCCATTTATGTCCACCATACCTACCTAGTAGCATTATTGCTATTCCAAGTAAATTATTGTTTTATCTACCTCCCAAATTAAACTTGTTATGTGAAAATTAGTGATTAAAGCTCTCACGAACTTGATGGCACACTTTAGTTTCTTGCATTTAATAAACTTGAACCATTGGGTCCTTCTTTGTTGCGTATATGCTTGCGCTTTATGAGTTGAAGTTAGCCGAACCATGCATCATGGGGACCGCTTTCAACACTTCATTGGTACTTGTACCTAGTTGATATCATGTTCTTTTGCTTATGGATCCCGACGGTGTGAAATAAAAGTGGAACTTGTAAGATCATGGAGTTTATATGTGTGTTAGAGAAGCGCCTAGGCTGCTAGCCTAAGCCATGCCTAATCATGGTTGAAACTTGCAGCATAACTATAGTGAGCATTCAATGAAGCATCCTCAATAAAAACCTATGCAAATAGCAAATAAAAAGATCGCTGAGATGCTCAATGTCTGCTTTCCTTGTCATTTTGATTATGGGATAGCTCCTGTGTCATGTGCAAGGGGTACCCCGTTGGCGGTTCTCAATGATATGCATGTATTTACAATGACAAGAGCTTACTCGTGACTGAAGTTGAGTAGCATGAGGATCGGTACTCATAAGTAAGGGGCATGAGATTTCAACTTATAACTTGTCAAGCATATCCTCTTAGTTGTGTCACTTTAACCTTAATCACCTAAAGATGCCTATGATAGGGGCAATGAGAGCTCAAAGCTAGCAAGTATCATAATTTTTGGGAGCTCTTTATGAGACTTGAAATCCCTGCTTCCCTCTGCGAACGGCCCTTTCTTTTACTTTGTAGTTGAGTCAGTAAACCTATTCCCTTCTATCTCAGCAAGTACTTTGAGTTGATGTGTTTCATTCATTCATATGGTGATTTATTCATTCATGTTTCTTATGTTCCTTGTTTTGCACATTGCTCTTATCTTGATGTTTACTACTTTGAAAGCTATCATTGAAAAGCCAGCTATTTGTGAACTCCAGCAAATTATCAACTATTCTTCGACCAAGAGCTAAGTTTGCCATTACCAATTATGATTCACTTTATGTATCTTTATTGTGTTTCCTTTACTCATTGCAAGTCGAGTTATATAATAGTGATTTGTCTTCTGTTATGATCTATGTATTTGATGAATGTGATGCTTCTTGTCTATATTCTTTTATCGACTCTTCACTCCATAAACCTGAGGTCATGTTTATTGAGCTCAGTTTCGCTTGGGGACAAGCGAAGTCTAAGCTTGGGAGGAGTTGATACATCCATTTTGCATCACTATTCAATGTCTTAATTCACTATTATTCATTGATATATTTCGTATTGAGAGGTGATACTTATGGTATTTCATCTATTTTTGCATGGTTGATGACTTTTGGAGCATGGACCGCTGCAGTCAGGATTCTGATGGAAAAGGTGATGTTTGGGGGCAAAATTCGCGAAGATCAGAAAATCCGGGAAAATATACGGAAAATCCTATTTTTCCAGAAGACTAAGGATGCCAGAAGATGGAGTGGAGGTGAGCCATAGGGGGCCCACACCACCCCATGGCGCGAGCAGGCCTAGGCCACGCCACCAGGTGGTGTGGCCACCCGGGTCCACCCCTGGCACTCCCCTCTAGCGTATATATTCCTCCCGAAACCCTAAGACTCGGGGAGCGACCACAGAAAGATTCCGCTGCCTATGCGGAGCGGAAAACACCGAGAGAGAAAGATCTCTCTGGCAGACAGATTTCTGCCGGGGGAATTCCTTCCCGGAGAGGGGAGATTGTCGCCATAAACACCACCATCAAGCTGGACTTCATCGGGATCATCATCATCATCACCACCATTATCACCATCAGCACCCTCATCACCATCTCCATATTGCTGTAACAATTGCGTTGAATCTTGCATAGTTCATAGGGGAAACTTTCCCGGTGTTGATTACTCTTTGTAGTTGATGCTATTGAGTGAACCATTGAATTATTGTTTATGTTCAGATTGTTATACATCATTATTCCATCTCTGATCATGATCCATATGATGCATTGTGAGTAGTTTATTTTGTTCTTGAGGACATGGGAGAAGTCTTGTTGTTAGTAGTGGAGTTGCGTTGAGAAAGATTCAATAGATTGTTAATTAAGTTGTGGTGTACTTCTTCTAGTGGTGTCATGTGAACGTCGACTACATGACACTTCACCTATATGTGTCTAGGGGAATGCATTGTGTATTTGGCTAGTAATCGTAGGGGTTGCCGGAGTGACAGAAACCTGAACCCCCGTTAGGAAACCATTGCACAAGGGACATAAGGGTCTTAGAGTTTAATGTTGTGGTTAGGTTTCTACCTTAATTACTTTCTTGTACTTACGGATGTTTGCAAGGGGTATAATCACAAGTATGTATTAGTCTTGGATGGGGCGGTACATAAGCACAGGTTCACCCACACAACACTTAGCAAGCTCAAAAAGATTAATCGACTATATGATGCGAAAGCACTTGACAGTCTTCCCATGTGTCCTCGAGAACGTTTGGTCATCTTAAGTAATACAACCGGCTTGTCCTTTGCTACATAAAGGATTGGGCCACTTGCTGCATTTATTCCTACTATCTTTTATTTACTCGTACTTTGTTTACTTGCTTTATCGAAAACCCCTAAAAATCCGTTTGCTAAGTATTTGTAGAGAATTCCTGATCCATACCACTAGCCAACACCTTCTGCTCCTCGTTAGGTTCGACACTCTTACTTATCGAAAATACTGCGATACACCCCTATACTTGTGGGTCATCACGCCGCCATGAGGTGCCTACTCCCGAGCCACGTTCATGAGGTATGGAGCACCCAAAAGCCGCTCAGCCAAGGTGTCCATGGTGGCCGGCTGGGCAGCATCAGGCCAGACGTAGTCATAGACCTCGAGAGCGGCGACACGAAGTCGGTTCGCCTCCTCGCTGACAACCACCACCAGCTCCCCCGGGTGGAGATCCTGCTCCGGGTCCGTCTCGGGAATCCGACAAAGCGCCTGATCTGTCGCCTGAGGATACTAAGCTGCAGCCGGGAAAAGAGACAACAATCAATGTTGACAGCAAAAGGCAAAACGGCAAAACTGGCCTAAGTTGAGGGCACTTACTAACGACGATCTCGGTGATCTGGCAGAGCTCTCCTAGCGCCTCCGCCTCCTTGGCCTTGGAAGCTTTGAGGGCATCCTCCTAGGTGGCATAGAGCACCTCTAGATTCTTCAACGCCTCGATCCGGGTGTCCGCCATCTTCTTGGCCTTGCCAACCTTGATCTCCATCTGCTGCTCATGTGCAGTCAGCTAGGCGATCTGGTCCTAGCGAGTCTTGTTGGACTCCTCCAAATGGGCAACCTCTCCCTTCAGCCGGGCCACCTCACGGTCCGGGTCCGCCAGCAGAGCTATAGGAGGGTAACCAATATTCAACAAGAAGCGCACGAAATCGCGAAATCGAGAAGATATGGCAGAACAAGCAATCTTATGGCCCAGGTACCACAAGGTCTTGCCAGCGTCGACGAGAGCCCTCTGCGTAAAAAGAGAAGTAAGAACAAGCCATGGTGCAAGACGGCGAACAAGTGTCAAGATTGGTAACATGACGCATACCTCGACGGAGGTCCCCAGTGCCTTGGCCTGGCCAAGCCCCTCCTCCAGCGCCTCCACCAGCTGGCGGGCCTGGCCAACGGCCAGGGGCGTCGCCTCTGACAACTACGCCAAGATGGTGTCTAGCGGCGATGCAGCCTGAGCTGGCGTCTAGCCGGTAACCTGGAGGTCGTCGTCGCTCACCGGAGCTGCGGAGGGCCCACCCTCCGGCTGGACAGGGGCCTCCGGCTGCGGCACCTCCACCGGCTCCTCCACCCGGTAGGCGCTAGAGTTAGCACCCACCATCGATCCAGAGGGAGGCACGGCCGTGCCGGCGCGCCCAAGTAGAAGACCCTCGGTAAGCTGAGAGATGGCCCCGGCCCGGTATAGCATCGCGGGTGCAGCCGGCGGCACCACATCCGTCGCATCCGCATCGGCCCCAGCCAGTGGAGCCGATGCCGTCTCAAGGGCCGGAGCCGGCACAACCTAGAGAGCCAGAGTTGGCGCACTTCCCTCCATGGTAGACGGAAGGGCAGACGCGGTGGTGACGGTCGCGGATCCGGGCAAGGCCATCGCCTCGCTGCGGAAAAGTCAAGGATGAACAACGCAAGTGCGAGCAAATCAACACAAGTATTAGGAGGAAAGGAGCACCTACTCGGCAATGCTCGGCATGGTGGCCGCAGGTCAGGGGTGGCATGTCTTCTTGGCGCCGCCTCCGGCCGGAGCAGCGCTGGTGGGGGCGGCACGCTTCCCCCCGCCCCTAGGCGTAGCGACCTCGGACAAGTCCACATCCTCGCCATGAGCGGTTGTTCCAATGCAAGCAAAACATCAAAATTTGCGGCCAAGAGAACAGCAAGAACGAAACAGGCAAGGACAAAGGAAAAACTCTCACCGGGTGGAAACTCGCAGCCCCCATCGGCCCACATGGGGAACCGCTCTGGCTCCACCGGCAGAGCCTTTGCCGTCTTGAAGTCCGCGGCAGAGTTGGGGAGCTCATTGTCCCCCATGCCGTCCTCCGCTAGCTGAGCCATGAAAAGCTACTCAACAAGGGAGGATAAGAGGCACGAAGCGGGAGTCCCTCGGGAAAAACCAGGAAAAGAGGAGGAAAGACATACCTTCGACAAAAGCCGGCTGTGGTGGTACGGCTGGCAGGAGAACATCGAGTCCTCCTTTAGCACCTCCTTCGAGATGGTGGCGAGCCACTCGTGAAGGGCGGTGTACAGCACGTCCAGCCGGGATACCTGGGTAGGATCCAGATGGCCGGAGAGGTGGCACATCTTGTGCGACCGGTGCTACAGCGGGAGCACGCGATTCTCCATCGAGGACAACAGAATGTCCCGGGCGGTGAGCCGCTCCTTCTCCACGAGGACCGCCAGCCGGGCGCCCATCCGGTCGATGTCGCCCTAGGCGTCCAAGTGCTGGATGCTCCAGGCCTTCTGGCTGGAGGGGACGTTGGCGAAGGCCGGGACCTTGATCCAGTCCACCTTGGTGTTGTTGCGCATGTAAAAGTACGAGCACTGCCAGAGCTTGACGGTGTCCGGAAGCTCCAGGAGCGGCATCACCGCCGATGGCCATGGGTGGATGGCGCAGCAACCCGTCTCCGTCAGCGGGCCGTCCTTGCCAACCACCTGAACTTTGAAGTAGAAAAACTTCAAGAAGTTCGCGGCATCGAGGCAGACGCCAAGGTACAACTCGCAGCAGGTCGCGTGATGCAACAGCATCGACATGGCGTTGGCTCCGAGATGGTGGAGCTGGAGGTCGAAGGCGACGAGCACCTCCAGGACGAAGCGGCTGCCCAAGGCCGCGAGCAAAGTGGGCGAGGAAGACGACGGCCTCGCCAGGCTGAGGGTTGGGCACCCGCTCGCCCTCCGGTGCGAGGCGGTGCTTCACCAGCCGCTTCGACGGCAAGAACCTCCCCCGCCAGTACTTCTTTACCAGTACCTCGGTGACGTACGAGCCGCACCACCCGCCAGCGACCTCGGGCAACATGTTGTTCGGAAACTTGCCACAATTGAAGCGCGGGGGCCGGTTGTTGAGGAGGAAGAGGAACGGCGCCGGCGACCAAGAAGCAGTGGCGCAGAGGAGCAGTGAAGGGCTAGCGTGTGAAGGAGAGTAGAGGCGGCAAGCATAGGAAGACGAAGTGAAGAGCCACCACTCCTTGGCGCCCCTATTTATCGGGGAAGAAAGGACGCGCTAGTTGCCCTCCTGCCATGCCACGTGGCAAGCAACTGCCCTACTTCTCCATGACGATTCGGGGCGGATCGCGTGTGCCAGCGTCACGTGCACAGAAGATCCCGAATAAGTTACCGTGGGAGGCAAAACGCGCCCACGATCTCCAAGAAACCGCAATGATGAAGGCGTGCGCGCAGTTACCAAAAAACTGCCGCGGCAGACTAAGAAGTCAAACTGACGCGATGCACGCTAGAAACGGCAGGCGTGGCTAACGCAACCAATGATGACAGCAAACTGGCGATCCCTCTCCTGGCCGGGTGCGGCAGCCGGTCAAGAAGATCACCGCTCACACCCTGTGGGTGGGGCCATCGGCTCCATAGCCGGTAAACTCCAGCCGGGAAACAATACAGAATCTCAAGCCGGTACAAGACAAAAGAAAATGACAAAGCATCTGCACCATCAATCATGTCAAATGACCACACAAGAACTTCTCTACGGGGCCAAGTCCTAACGCGCTCAGGGACTAGTGTCGGGGGATGACCCCGGGTAGGCCAAGACGGGACCAACCGGCCGGCTCCAAGGAGCTCATGCCGTCTGGACCTAGATCAAAGAACCACAGGCGGGTGGAATTCCCTACCCGGTCCTCATTCGAGTTTCCTCGGCTGGCCCGTCTAGCCAGGTAGCTAGAAGAACCGGCTGGGAGGCCGCTCCTAGCCGGCTGCCTCGGATCCGCTGGCGGTAGTACGGTGGGAATGACGCTACCTACTGAGCACACCTTTGACCGAACAGGCTGGCTAGCCTGGCTGGCGCTACCGGACAACTGTGCAAAAATGGAGGCTGACGAGCAAAGCAAGGGCTGACGAGGAAAGCTCCAGCTTACGCATAAAGAGCCGGCTAACGGATAAAGATCCGGCTGACAAGTAAAGCAGGGGCGCTAGACACTATAGCATGGTCCTCCCCTGTACTGGAGGCTTGACTGGACCCGGGCCTACTGTTTGGCCCTGTCCAGTCGGCCCACTTTGTAAGGCCCAGATCCAAACAGTAAACCCTAGAACCCACCTTGTAAACTACCTCCTCAAACAATATATAAGGGGGGTAGTGCTAGGGTTCTAGGGGGAGGGACAGAAGGGGAAGCATTTTAGACAACCACAAGTTAGAAGTTCTCCACATTGGACAAGTTTAGTAGCTAAGGAAACAACTCAAGGAGCATCTGTAAGGGCATCCGCCCCCTTTGATAGTAGATCCTTGCAGGAGTAGGAGCTTTACCTCACCAAGAGGGCTCCGAACCTGGGTACATCACTGTGTTTGCAGTATTTGTGCCCAACCCATTGCGAGTAGGCACCGATAGCATCCTGATTGTCCCCTTCAAGCCATTCCTGATGGTACTGCCGTGTTCCACACCACGACACGCCTGGACACTTCCAAAGGAGGTGGTGCCTTATCGTGAACAAATTCATTTCGGACATGCCATATTTTCCATAAAGTCATCGGAACTTTGGTTGTCATTGCATGTGGAAAATTGCTCAACAAGTTCAGCAGCCTTTCCATATCTGTATTGACGATGGAGACTAGCGATGGAAGGTGCCATATCTGCGCCATATATTCCCATAGCAGCCGAGCATTCTTACACCTAAGAAAAGGGTGGAAATTATCCTCTGGCTCCCGCCCACATACATGGCACAAATCAGAAGGCTCCAAGCTACGAATGTGCTTATTTTTCCATGTTGGTGATGAATCTGTAGCTAGCCGCCATGAAAAATGCTGCACTTTAGGCGGAACGGATGATTTCCAAACAAGGTTCCAAATCTTCCTCGAACCATCTGGTGCAGAGCTAGTGGAAACAGTGTAATCTCTCCAAGATTCCTCCATACCAAATCTGTACGCGCTGCTAACAGTGAACATGCCATGTTTGGTGGGCGCCCAAGAGATCTGATCATCCAACAACCTCACAGATGAAGTTACTTTTAATATCTCTGACACATCATCTTGAGTGAAGTATTGATCTAAAAGATCGTTTCGCCAACGACCATATTGATCAATCAACTCATTGCAAAATCGTAGTCGACATCTATTCTTCTGTGATATTGGATGGAAGGAGGGAGGCCTAGGTAACCAAGGGTCTCTCCAAATCATGATTTATTGACCATTACCAATACACCAAATCAGGCCTTTCTTCATTAACTCCAATCCATACGATATCGCTTGCCATGTGGAAGACGTGTTACCTGTAAAGACAGTATCTTCTAATCTTCCATTAGGGTAATACTTTGCCTTGAACACTCTAGCACAAAGGCTATCCGGCTTTGTAAGCAATTTTCATGCTTGCCTAGCAAGAAGTGGCTGGTTGAACATACGAAAATCATGAAAACCAAGGCCTCCTTGATTCTTTGGTCTTTGCATTTTCTCCCATGAACGCCAATGGGTCTTCCTTTTTCCATCCTTGGATCCCCAATAAAAGTTCCTCACCATTTTTGTGAGATCATCACACACAAAAAAAGGTAGCTTGAAGACACCCATGATATAAACTAGAAGTGCTTGAGCAACTGTCTTAATAAACACCTCCCTTCCAGCTTGAGCAAGGTTACCGTCTCCCCACAGCACCAGATGCTTCACCAATTGTGCTTGGAGATTCTGTAGCTTGCCCTTTGACATACGTCCATCTGGTGTAGGAAGACCCAAATACTTCTCATCGAAAATCTGAGTCGTAACTTGGAGAGCCAGCCAAACACCCTCCTACACTTCAACCGGACATGAGTCCCCAAACAACAAGGAACATTTTGCTAGGTTTATAAATTGACCCGTTGAGGAAGCATATAGGTCCAAAGATTGCCTAACTATAGCCGCTTGGTCAGCATTAGCTTTGAAAAGGAGCAATGTATCATCAACAAAAAGCAGGTGTTACCAGGAGCCCTTCGACACACTTTGATAGGAGATATAGCATTCTCATCAATTCCTTTACTTAGAAGAGCGGACAAACCGTCAATAACAAAAAGGAATAAGAACAGGGATAACGGGTCACCTTGCCGTAGCCCACGCAACGGTGCAAATGAATCCAAGAGGGTCCCATTGAATTTTATGGAATACCTCACCGACGTTACACATGACATTATCCAATCAACGAAACGGTGAGCGAAACCCAACTTTTGCATCACTTGCCTCAAGAATGACCAATCAACCCGATCATACGCCTTAGAAAGATCAAGCTTATAAGCACATAAACTTTTAGTAGGATCTTTTTCTTGTTTGATATGATGAATACATTCAAATGTAAGAAGGGTGTTATCTGTAATCATCCTCCCAGGAACAAATGCACTTTGGGATGGCGAGATAATATCATCAAGTAGGGGTCTTAAGCGATTTACCAAGCACTTGGAGACAACTTTATAGACAACTTTGGACAAGCTGATTGGGCGGTACTCAGATAACTTAGTTGGATTGGGTACTTTAGGAATCAAAACAATAGATGTATTATTTGCTCCTTCCGGCATGATACCTGTTTAAAAAAATTCTTGGATAGCGACAATGACTTTCTCCTTAAAAGTAGCCCAATTCCGTTAGAAAAATCTAGCTGGAAACCCATCTGGGACAGGTACCTTTAGTGGACCAATCTGGAACAATGCATCTGAGATTTCTTTTTCAGAGAACTCACTACATAAAATGCCATTTGATTCATCCGATACACGCCTCTCCACCAAATCAATCACCGGCGTCGGATCCAATTCCTCATCCGCAGCAAACAGGGAGGAGAAGTACTCATTAACCATAGCGTGCATAGTAGGGATATCCTCATGGACGGCGCCAAGATCATCATGCAATTTACGGATTTTAGTTTTCCATGCTCGCCAGACTGCTTTATTGTGAAAAAACTTGGTGTTTCTATCGCCCTCCTTTAACCAAGTAAGCCGAGATCTCTGTAGCCACAACATCTCCTCGCGATAAATTAGCTCGTTCATCCTGTCATTAACTCGCCGAATTTCCTGCCTATCCACATTCATGAGCATAAGCTGCTCCAGTTGCTCACGGGACTTTTGAAGTTCAAGCTTGACACTCCCAAATTTGGCTTTACTCCACTCTTGCAATTTTGACATAGTACGACCAAGAGCTGAACCAATATCACCCAAGTCCTGGACCGACCCAAAGGAATCCTAGGAATTTTTTATCACCTCAGGAAGAGAGCATTCACGCTCCCACGTTACTTCATATTGTTTGCACCGTTTCACTCCACGTTGCATTTCCTCCCTTTCACCAGACACCAACATCGCAACATGATCAGAGCATGGAGTCACTATATGCTTGACCGAATAATGAGGGAATAAATTACGCCATGAATTTGTTGCAAGAGCACGATCCAGACATACTTTAACATTAGCAGCACCGGCCCTCTTGCTATCGTATGTGTAGGGAACTCCAGAAAATACCAAGTCAACAAGTTCACATGCTTGTACAACATCCCTGAAAGCAGCCATTTGAGCCTCAGGCCTAGCTGAATTCGAAAAGTGTTCGAAACTCCAAAGTCATTCGTTGAAGTCTCCTACTACCAGCCACGGAAGAACATAGACTGCATTTAACTGAAGCATCTTGTCCCACATAAGTTGTCGGTTCTCAGTTCTGGGCTCCCCGTAAAAAAATGTCAACCTCCATTGAGGAATGTCATCAGAGCTTTTAATAGTGAGATCAACGAACCGATCCTCCACATCCTCAACAGTGACCCATAGTGATTCATGCCAATACACCGCCAAGCCACCACTAAAACCTTCACTGTCCTTACCAGCAAAACCTCGTAGACCAAAGCGACCACAGATACTTCTCATCTTATCAGCTTTCTATCGTGTCTCACACAAAAACACCACAAAAGGGGAATGCGACTGGATAAGAGTCGCAACCTCTCGAACTGTCTGAGGGTTCCTCCCCCTCGACAGTTCAGGCCCAAAAGATTCATTGGGACGAGTGGCGCCCCAACATGGAGCCCGCCAAATTTGGATTCACACTTTCACAGTCGGTTATCTTCAGATTGTCAGAATTTTCAACACCATCCACACCTCCAGCAGTAGCTTCATCGGTCCTGCTTCGCTTAGGGTCCCTCTTGGGTGGAGGGCTCGCAGGGATAGTAGGTGGTACTTTCTGAAACTGCCTTACTAGCTCATTCACCACAGGCACAGCCGGTAAGTTCTGAGAGTTAACAACATCCTTCTGAACAACAAGAGCTGGATCTAAATTCATAGGATCCACAAAAACTCCGGTACCATCCTTACCGGTCTGAGTTCAATCAAAATCATCAAATTCAGCCTCATACATGCTTCTACCACGACCACGCCTTGTTCCTCTTCCACGGCCTCTGCCCCTTCCAGAACCATGAATAGCCCATGAAGCTTTCAGGTCTTTGTAGATCAAGGATTAAGGAGCATGAACACCATCCCCATGTTCTGTGTCAAGATGACCAATCATGCCGCAAAAGGCGCACCAATCCGGCGGACGCTCGTACTTCACAAGAAACAATTGGCGTTTACCTTCTCTGATTATTGAAACAACAATTTTCAGCTGTTTCCTAACATCATAATTGATCCTCACACGGTAGAAATTCCTGGTGAAATCCGACGAGACTGGCTCTGTAGCAATAACAGAACCTACTTTAGATGCAAGGACCTCAAGCATGGGCAGAAATCCTATCGGCAAGTCATGAATTTGGATCCAAATCTTGAAAGTGTGGAGATCAATCGATGATGGTTTCGTGAAGCCATCGTACTCAGCCATCAGGACAGGATGTCCTCTGAACGTCCATGGTCCTCCTTCCATCGCTTTGTCTCAATCACCGAGACACGAGCATTGCATGGTATACATATTATTACCAAGAGCTCGGAAGATCACCTCATGCGCAAGATCCCAAGCTGTCCTCATGCTTTTAAAGAACCAGAAGTCGCTGAACTCTCTATCAGTATAAACCCTTGTGATCGCCAGCCACCTGGTAGCCTCCGCCGGCGGCGGATTTTGGTCCTCAAAGATAACATTATCAAGATCTTCCTCACGCAGACCAAGGCGCTTCATCATCCCATCCAGATCATCATCGGCCCCTCCCGAGTTCGACGCGGAAGCAACCATATGAACCCTAGCTCGCGAGAGGTGCAGCACTCCCACGAAAGGTTGCCCTAAACCTAGGCAGCGAGGCAGGAGGATCGACCGGCGAACCTAGCGCGCGATCGGCCGCCGGGATAGACAGTAGATTGGTAGTAGATCTTGACGCCGAACGAAGTCGGCGGGAGGAAAGTGGAACCCTAACGAGAGGGGGAAAAAAGGGTACCATAGCTCAAAAAGGTAACGTGAGTTACATTTAATATGTAACAAAAATAAATTGTTGCAGCAACGCAAAGATATGCAAAAAAGTCAAAAAGCACCGACACTACTGTGTACAGCTACAACCTGGAGTAGTTTACAAGTAGTAGTACTAATGTAGCTGCATTGACCAGTTGGGTGTATTTGTTTAGAAAACATAGGACACTCTACCCGTCATCGCTAGAAAAGTCCGCGCGTTGTCAGACATTTGCCGTTGCGGCCTGGGAACGTGCATACCAGGCCTAGTGGTGAGATTAGGGCCGCTTAGTAAGTTGATTAGGGCCGCCGCACGACTAACACAACTTGTGCGGCGACGCCGTATAGTCTCGTTCAAGATTAAAACGAGTGGTTTAGCTGATTGCTCGAGTGATAGAGAATGAATGAGATTCTCTGGTACTGGAGAGAGACTAGACAGTGTTGGTACTAATAACGTAGTGATCTAGGTACATACTACATCATATTTTTGTATTGTCAGCCATGGCTTGTGCGGCAATTTTGTGTAGCTAGTGCGGTGAGATTGTCGGCTGACATCGAAGGTAGTTTGTCTTTAAGTCGGGTTGGCGGCCCCGAATGTCGATGTGATAGCCGTGGTATGCGAGCGATTTGCCATGTGTAGCTTGGGATACAGGCGATTGAGTCGTGCGGCGTTGTGGCTCGAGAGTGAGCGGTGATACGTCGGGATGGCGGTCCCGGAAGGTGGTGTTGGCTGTCTCTGGACATGGCGGAGCAGTTGGATGTTAGGTGGCAGCCTAAAAGTATGTAGTGTTGAGGGCATAGACCTCGTGTTGTGCGATCGACGTGTTGTATGGTCGACGAGGTTGCTCTTACTGCTAGCACGTTAGCGCAACTCCTTGGACATTTATGTTGGTGTCATGTGTCTGTTCCTCCTATAGCAGTGACAACGTCTTATCATTGACATTGGTAGGAGGTCGTCCTGTCTTGAAGAGTGGTGTTTTGAGATTGATCCTTGTGGTTCTTGGGTCTTGGATGGGCTTGGCCCCATGGCAAGCCCGTGGTGTTGTTGTATGGCTTTCACCTGATTTTCCACTAATTAACCGGACACTCTCTTCTTAATTAATGGATAAGGCAAAACTTTTGCCTTCCCTTACAAAAAAGAAGTTTGAAGCATGTGTGCAATCTTTGCTAACTATTGTCCTTGGATCATTAATGTGAATTCGCCCTTTTTATCCGTAGGATGTTCGATAAAGGTAAAAAGCTGTTGGTGGCTATGGATATTGCAATTAGCATGGAGTATCTGCACGAGAAGAGATCTAGGTTTATTCTAGTGTGTAGATTCACTCCAAACCTGGATGAGAGGCTCCGCAGATTGCGGAGGCGATTCCTCTCGCGGTCAATGGCGGGCTTCCTCGTCAGGGGAAGGTCTGCTGGAGAGGAGATCAACGGAGACTTTTTCGGCAGTGAGGGGGAGATTTTGGGCCCTATCGTCTGACAGTGAAGAAGAAGGAGAGGGGTTTGGTTCTTCCTCTGAGGGAGGATCGGACACTCGATACCTATTCTCACCGGAGGATGGAGATGGTCTAGTTTCTTCTTCCTCAAGGGTGGCCAAGATAATGGAGCGCCCTCGTCAGCAGCAACTTGCGGCAATGGAGCTGTGGGTTTCACCATTGATGGAGGTACGTTGTCGTAAATTCCATGTTGACAGGAGTGATTCTGCTAAGAGAAATTCGGGTTCGTCTTCTTTGGTTAGAAGACCACCACTTGAACCATTTGTGTTCCATGATGATGATTACGAGGGATGGACCATGGTCGCTCGACGACGATCAACAAAGGTGGCTAGTTCACCGTCTTCGATGACGTCGAAGTCGAGATCTGCTGATCCAAAATTTCCGCTTTTTATGAATTCCAAATGTTTGGGCCCTAGACGGGCATGGTTTGGATCTCGTCTCGCTGGCCCGTTACCTACGCAGGTCCGGACTAGTAATTTTTGTGCTTCTGCGCCCAATGTGTCCTTGGCTCGGCCTGTACTCGGACCCACTCGGCAACCTCAGGTACTGATACCTAAGTACGCTAACTTCGGGACGTTCGCTATATTACGCCATCTATCTTTTTGCCCGAAGGTTGAAACCCTATTTGGGGGACGGCTCGATAACAACATGAATAATGGCGACGGTGGCAGTGGAGGTCTGGGATGGGGCCAAGGTACCGGTGGTGGAAGTGGCCATCACAACAATTATTTTCATTTGAATTCCGGGAGAGGCCATGGGGCTAACCCTAATCCTAATGGCTCTAGCAATTTCTTCCACGGGGAAGGAAGTGGTAATGGAGGCAGAGATTTTCAGAGGTTTGAGGGCAATTCTTCTGGGGCTTTCTCTGGCCAATTTTTTTTCGGAATGGTGAGGCGGGTAGTTTTCATGTCGGCACATGGTTTAATAATCAAGTTGGTGTAACAACAATGGTGGAGATCTGGGGTACCAGAATAGGCGTCGCTACAAATTCAGGCTACCCGTGGGGGTGGACATTCATGGTAGGGAGGAAGGAGTGGTGGCCGGCTTAATCAAGGGACAAGAAATTTTGCTCAGAACAGTAATGGTTCACAAAGTACCCTTGATCTGTATAAGCTAAAGCAGGTCGTGGACATTGTTGCAGCTACAGCTCAGAGTGGCTCCTATGCTTTACCTCAAGTTACTGCTCCTATTGATTCTGGTGTTGGAAGTTTGATAGCTTCTGTTTCTAGAATCTCATTGGGTCAGGTGCCCCCTGCCGTGGCACAGATTTGGCCTGCCGCGACACATAATCAGCCTGCCACGGCCTCTGGGAAGGCTGCCACACCGCCCCGGCAGGCTGCCGCGACAGAAGCTGCTCAAGTTGAGGCTACGGTTCAGTAACTGGTGACTGCCATGACTTTGGCTTCTGAAGGTGTAATTGAGGGTAATGGTCCTGCTAAAAAGCTGAGAAAAATGACAAGTTTCGATGCTTTAGGTGCAATCAAGCAGGACACTTCCATGAAGATTGTACTATCGCTGTGTGTGATCATTGTGACCAACACAACATATATGTTCTTCTTGTCCTCTGTTGACTGCTCCTAGACCCACTTTGATTTCTCATGGACTTGGCAACGAGAAGATAACTTTTCTTGAGCTACCAACAACAGAAACTTTTAGGCCGAGAGTTGAGAATTCAAGGGTTGGTGGGGTTTTTGTTGTGGGTGGCTCTTTAACTGTGGCTCAGGTAATTGAGATCCTTAAGAGACTTGTTTTGTCACCAAACTACACTTGGGAAGTGATTGAGTATCAACCGTAAGAGTTCAAAGTGAAATTTCCTACCAAAGATGAGGTCCAAAGAATGAAATTACTTAAACAATATCAAATTCTGGATACACCAATATTTCTGAATTTCGAGGAGTGGGGGCTGGTTGATGAACCAATGTTCCTGCTTCCAGAGGTGACTGTGTAGGTGGATGGGGTTCCAAAGGATGTCAGAGGGGATTTTTGAAGGGTTCGCACCATAGAAAATAAAAAATTCCTACGATAGGAACTATTATACGCCAAGATCTATCTATTAGATACAAGCAAGTGGATATACATCCATGGAGAACATACCCTTTAAGACAACAAAGCTTTGTTAACGAGATGGAACTCGTGGATGATGTAGTCGTACACTTGCCGATCTCAAGATCATGATGAAGTCCAGCAGGTCCAGTAGGTCCAGCTCCAGCACGTCCATCAGATCCAGCTCCAGCAAGTCCAGCACCATCAAGTCCAGCACCGCAAAGCAGCGGTGCATCCGTGATCGCACAAACGTCCGATACCCTGACAACCTCCATCCCTCGCTCCAGCAAAGCAGCGGAAGCAGCAACTCCTTTCTAGATAAAGCCACTGGGAACATGTATCTCGCTAATCCGAGACCATGGGGGAAAATACTAGAGGGGGAGAGATCTTTCACGAGGAGGTGTGAGTGAGAAGTAAGGAGAGGAGGGCCTTTTATAGGAGTAGGGGGTAGCCCCTCCCCATGGCCGGCGCCCATGAAGGGTACCCCTTCACCTCCCTCATTCATGTGGTGGTAACCCCCTCCACATAAATACGCCCCTTCACATTCTCTATTAAAGCCTCCACTTTAAATGCATTAATTTTCTCCAAATTTAATGCTCTCTCATTTAATAAAACTTTTTTATTAATTTTATTCAGAATTTTGTTAATTACTTTAATTAACAAACATTCATATAAAACCCCCTGCAACATTTTAATATTACATGTAGAACCAATTTCAGCAATTTCACCCGAAACAGTTTTAGTGTCTGTTGAAATAATTCCAGCGCTTTCTTAAATCTTTATCTGAAACATATTTCCTCCAAATGATGTCGGTATGCCTTAAGTGTGTCACCCTACGGTTCGCGAATAATGCAGACATGATCAAGACCCCTCTCCGATAAATAATCAGCAGCGGGACCTGGAGATCCGTACTGACTCCCACATATTCAACGATGACTCTTGTGATCGTGTGAACCTTTAACGTTGTAACTAAATCCCTTTGTCTCAAGATATATTACATGTCCGAGATTCGATCATCAGCATTCAAATACCTAGTTTGATCTCGTTACCGACATGCATTTTTTTCCGTTCCCGTGATATAACATTCTAGTGATCACATCACTTGCTTGCAAGCTATTCTCAATGTGATATCATCGAGAGGGCCCAGAGTATATCTATCCATCATCGGGATGGACAAATCCCACTCTTGATCCATGAGCCTCTACATAACACTTTTGTAGCACTGAACCCACCTTTATAATCACCCTTTCACGGTGTGACGTTTGATGTTATCAAGATACATTTCCAGTGTTAGTGATTGACATGATCTCATGGTCTAAGGACTAGGATTACTTCGTGTGATGTTATAGCAATATAAACACAATGAATTTGATCGTAATGCTATGCTTCAGATGAATGTTCATCACATCATTCCACTAATGTTGTGACCTTGTTATTAAGAACATCCAATGTCCATGATCGGGAAACCTTGATCATCTTATTAACCAACAAGCTAGTTTATAAGAGAGGCATAACTAGGAACTTTTCTTTTGTTTATTAAACACACATGTATTAATATTTCCAAATTAATACAATTATAGCATGCAAAATAAACATTTATCATAAACAAGTAATAAGATAATAAACACTTTATTATTGCCTCTCACGCATATTCCCTTCAATTTTTTGTCGCTTTGGGGGCTTGGGTCTCTATTGGGCAAGACAAAGATGGTGGACATGCCGTTTACTAGGTAGAAAGGTATTGTCAGGGTTCAGCTCTTTTGTGTTGATATAGAATTCATTCCACCTTTTATAGATGTTTGGATTAAGCGGGGCTTTTATCGACTAAAGTTTATGGTCGAGAGAGCAACAATCCCTATGGTCTGGGATGAATCAATGCTACAACCAACTAATGGTAATAATGGGTATGGTGATGCAACAAAAAAACAAAGATGGCTCAACCAATATGGAGGAGGATAAAGAGATGGATCGTTTTACTTCCAAGAATGTGAATTCTAATGATGGGAGTGGAGGACAGTTACCACCCAGAGGGATGTAATCGGTAGCATTCCCACCTTCTCCTGGCATTAGCATTGGATTTTTCATCTTGAGATGAATGAGGTAAAACAAAATAATGATTTTTTGGTTGATTACTCTAAAGGATGTAATTTTTCTTTAAGTCCTTCTTATGATACAAATGCATCTTTTGTTTCTCAGGGGTTGACCCTCCCTTTTGTGGTTCTGCCATATCGCATTGATGCTACTTTGGCGACTCTGAATAAGAGTGAAAGGTTCGAGAAAATGTCATTTCTCCATGATATCGTTGGTTCGGATGCTGCCACGGTGGTCTTTGCTGAGCTGGAGGGGGATGCACTTGCAACTACATACATGCCTACCGCGACGCTATAGCAGGCTGTAGCGGAGCCCAGACAGGCTACCGCGATTGCTTCCTCTGCCGCGGTTCAGCCCGTGCCTGCCGCGGCACATTTTTGCGCTATTGTGGGACTTAGGCAGGCTACCGTGGAGCTCAGACGGGCTGTCAGGAGCTTTTTCCCAGCCATGGCAGAAAGGGTTCATGAAGAGGGGTCTGCGCTTCTATGTGGCTCTGATGCGACATAGTTTTCGCTTGCCGGGGAGCAGTGGAAGACTCTCGTGGCTGAAGTTGCTGCCATGGCACAGCCTGCCACGGCACAGAAATTACCTCTGGGGAGCGGCGGCAACCTGACGTGGCTGTTTTTGCTGCCGCGGCAGTGACCGAGGTCATGCCGGGAAGCTCTGCCATGGCACATTCCTTGTTTGGCAAAGCGTTACGGCAGGCTGAATCAGCCTCTTTTTCTGCCGCGGCAGAGACCGAGGGAGCGATGCCATCAAAACTCAAGATTAGTACACCATACACTCCAATCAACAGAAAGAGGGTCCTGGGGGCTGAGTCGACGTCCACTGGAGGAATACTTGACAGCAAGAAACCCTCTTTGGTAGAGGTGGTTGCCTTTGGAGGTATTGAGAAGACGGCAGCCACGGAGATATAGTCCAGTGTTGGGGGATACCCCCGGGTAGGGTCACGCCAGGGTATAAAGGCCGAGTTAGCCGAGGTTCGGCAAGGCCAAAGCGGATGCTGGCCGGGTCACCTCAAGGCAGGCCGAATCACGGAGTAACCCGGACCAGGGGACGTCCACCTGACTTGGTCTCAACCGACTTAAGCCATAAGTCGGAAAGATGTATCTAACTTTCATGCAGGAACGGGTGTGGTCGGATCCACTACGATCCGGGTCATGCCAAGCTTCTAGGAGAAGGAAGGAATCTCGCTGGTCAAAAGTAACCCGGTACGTACTGCATGAGCGAAGCGGAAAGGGGCAGGACCACCGAGGCGTGGCCGACAAAGGTGACGACGCTCGTGTCGGCTGACGCAGGCGCCGCAGAGGCTCATGTAGCCTCTGCATGAGTGACGGGGGGAAAAGCGACCCGGTCGGCTTACTATTTTGGGAGGAGGCGTATTCCCAGGAATATGCCTCCATGTATGCCCTAAGGGGAGATCTAGTTACCCCTATATTGATAGGTTCGTAGCATGGAAAACAAAAAAATTCTACCGCAAGAACGAACAAAACCCAAATCTAATCTAGATAAAAGCCAAGATCTAATCTATTAGACATGTGCAACGAGATAGATCTGTACTAACCCTTGTAGACCCGAAAGCGTGACGAGATTGGATCTCGTGGTTGATGTAGTCGATCACTTGCCGATCTCAAGATCGAGTGGACGATCCTTCCGGCGCCGCGTTCCGGCAGCGCTTCCGCAGTCGGTCACACGTGCGGAGTCGAAGCAGACCTTCCTCTCCTCATTCCAGCAAGCAGCGGAGGTAGTAGATCTTCTCCACGGAATCCCAGCAGCACGACGGTGTGGTGGTGGTGGTGGTGGAGTAGAGAATTCTGTAGGGCTTCGCCTAAGCCTGAGCAGAAGAAAGGAGGAGGAGAGAGGCGGCTGAGGTTTGGAGTGGAGGGGGCCAGGGGGTGGCGCCCCCACCCCTCTATTTAAAGGAGGGAGGCGCCATGGGGAGGTGGAGTCCTTGTAGGACTCCCCTCTCCCTTGGCCGGCGGATTGGGAGGGGGGGAGGAGTCCTCCTCCCCCACGACTCCTTGTCTTGCCCCACAAGGATTCCTTGATCCTTTCTTGGTTTTCAAGCAAACTCCAAGAAATCATCTAGAACCTTCCGGAACATTCCGAAACCTTCTAGAATCCCCATACAAATACTCCGGAACATTTCCCACCAAAGAAAATGATCCCCATTATATGAATCTTACTCCCCGGACAATTCCGGAGCTCCTCGTGATGTCCCGAATCCAATCCGAGACTCCGAACAACATTCGGTCTCCAACGCACATTCCATATCTACTTAAAACAACTTCGAACCTTAAGTGTGTCACCCTACGGTTCGTGAATATGCAGACATGATGGAGACACATCTCCTATCAATAACCATCAGCGGGACCTGGAGATCCATAATGGCTCCCACATACTCAACGATGACTTCGTGATCGATAGAACCATTAACATACGAAACCAATTCCCTTTGTCACGCGATACTATACTTATCCGAGGTTTGATCATCGGTATCTCCATACCTGGTTCTACCTCGTTACTGACAAGTACTCTTTACTCGTTCCGTGATATGTCATCCCTTGTGACCCAGTCACATGCTTGCAAGCTAATCAGATGACATTCCATCGAGAGGGCCCAGAGCATATCTATCTGTCATATGGATGGACAAATCCCAATCTTGGTCCATGCGCTTCAACACATACTTTCAGAATACCCAATGACACCTTTATAACCACCCAGTTACGAAGCGGTGTTTGATGTCATCAAAGTACCCATCCGGTGATGGTGATTAACATAACCTCATGGTCGAAGGATTAGGTTACTATGTATTTTAAAGCTTATAGCAAACAAACTTAATGACTTGATCTTATGCTATGCTTACTATGGGTGTGTTTCCATTACATCATTCTCCTAATGATATAACCTTGTTATTAATGACATCCAATGTCCATGATCAGGAAACCATGATCATCCATTAATCAACAAGCTAGTTTAACAAGAGGCTTACTAGGGACTCTTTTTCGTTTACAAAACACACATGTATTAGTGTTTCCTTATAATACAATTATAGCATGGGATGTAAACATTCATCATAAACACAAAGATATAATAATAACCACTTGTATTATTGCCTATTGGGCATATCTCCAACAATTCTAGTGATCACATCACTTGCTTGCAAGCTATCTTAATGTGATATCACCGAGAGGGCCCAGAGTATATCTATCCATCATCGGGATTGACAAATTCCACTCTTGATCCATGAGCCTCAACATAACATCTTCGTAGCACTGAACCCATCTTTATAGTCACCCTGTTACGGTGTGACGTTTGATGTTATCAAGATACTCTTCCGGTGTTAGCAATTAACATGATCTCATGGTCTAAGGATAAAGATTACTTCGTATGATGTTATAGCAATATAAACATAATGACTTTGATCGTAATGCTATACTTCAGATGAATGTTCATCACATCATTCAACTAATGTTGTGACCTTGTTATTAACAACATCCAATGTCTATGATCAGGAAACCTTGATCATCTCGTTAATCAACAAACTAGTCTATAAGAGAGGCATAACTAGGAACCCTTTTTGTTTATTAAACATAGATGTATTGATGTTTCCGATCAATAAAATTATAGCATGCAAAATAAACATTTATCATAAACATGGAATAAGATAATAACCACTTTATTATTGCCTCTCTAGCATATTCCCTTCAGTCTCCCACTTGCACTAGAGTCAATAATCTAGTTTGAAAAACTTTGCGTATTGAGCACCTATGGCTTTCTAGTGTTGCATATACGTGATTGCTAGTGGTTAACATAATCTCCGGATCTGACAGTTTCAGGTCCGTGTGTATTTGCATGTCTTTGCGTCTCACGCATCACTCATTCTCAAATGAGATGGCATTGTATAAATTTGGTCCTCTGGTGAGACCTTTAGTTCGTTCGGGTTAAAATATGTTGATATTATTGTCACACAATATATCTTCATAGTATTAGCCCACTTTGAACCACACCTAGTTTGATAACAAACTACTTAACACAAATGCCCTCCTTTGCTGCTACTATAGCAGTTATATACTTAGCATTTTGTTGTAGTATCCGTCACAATGTCTCAACTTTGGAACTCATCCAAATCCATCATGGAACATCTTTTCCATTACATTGTGCCACCCATAGTCTAAATTGAGATAAATTTAATTTGTATCTTGTGACAAACAAGTATCAATGTAACACTTTACAATGAACTACCTTTAACTATTTGTCACTTATACATGATATATTCTTAGTTCTTCCAAAGCTCATAAGAATATCTTTAATATCGTCCAATGATTATCTTATGAATCATTCTGGTATGTGCTCATAACATTTAGAGCATAGGACATTCTGGATATATACATATCATGGTATAATCGATCAAAATCTTCATGTGATTTTACTCACCAAGTGTTGAAACAATTGAATTTTTGATACAATCCTTTCCATGCAGCAAGAACCTTTCTTGTTGTTTCCATATTGAACCATTTCAATATCTCATATATGCATGTCTGGCACAACCATATTAGCGCCTCAATCTATCCGTATAGATATTGATGCCAAATATTCCGGGTTTACCCAAGTCTTTCATCGAAATCTCATTTTAATGAAATTCTTAACTTGTGTCAATACAAGATACATCATTTCCAATCAACAATATGTCCTCTACATAATGTATTAGAAATATGTCTCAGCGCTCCCACTTAATTTCTTGCAAATGCAAGCATCTTCATTATCTCCGATGAATTTAAACTCTTTTAACAGTTTCATCATGGTGAAGATTCCAACTCCGCTATGCTTACTTCAACTATTGAAGTTTGCATTCCCTTTTAGCACCCTTTGAATTAACAAAACCCTTCGGACCGTGTCTTGTACACGTCCTAGGTAACCATTCTATTAGAAGAACATTGTTTTGTTTGTTCAACTACCATACATCAAATTATATGTAGTGGTTGCTACATTAATCCGTCAAGACTAAATATCGCTATGAAAGATCAAATCTTGTCATAGTCAACTCCTTGAACATTGTCGTAAACTTCTTTCCGACATGTCGACTATTTCATAGATGTCAAACATCCATGTCTTATTTCTTTATAGATCCAAACACGACCGATACGCTTCACGCCTTTCCGGAGGGTCTTCCAAGTTTAGAAACTTGATTTCTCGTGTATGGATACTATCACAGATTCTATGATTTCTAGTCATTTTATGGAGTCAGGGCCCATCATCGCTTCTTTGCATGTAGTCGGTTCATCATTGTCAAAACAATAACGACTTGCTTATCAAATCACACTATTTGATTCTTATCGACCCACACGGTTCGATAGGAACTCTAATCTCTGAGATCACACCCTTTGTAATCACGGGAGCCATGAGCATTGTGGCCGCCACCGGGACACTTTCCGGCGCTGCGCTACTTAGCACATATAGCTAAGGTTTAACAACCTTATCAAAGTTCTATTGTCCTCCCACTTAACTTTTCGTGAAAAATTCCTTCTCAAGAAACTTGACGTTCCAAGTGACAAACTCTTTTGTCCTCGGTGTTATGGCGAAATTCCCAACAAATTCTTTGGGATGACCTACAAAGACGTACTTATCCGACTTTGGTTGTAAACATTTTACTTATGCATAGCATACCAAAATTTAAGAAAAGACAATTCAGGTTTTATCCCAAACCATAACTCATATGGTGTCATTTCAACGGATCACGATGGTGCTCTTTTCAGTGTAAAAGCAGTAGTCTCTAAAGCTTCAATATTTAAAACATAATGGCAGTTTTATAAATGACACCCTTGATCTTACCTTGTCAAACATGGTTTGATTTCATCTCTCGAATATTCCATACTCCTATGGTTTATTAGGAAACATAAATCATGGAACAATTCCTCAAATCTTAGGTGTTTTGCTAAACATGTAACTCAAATATCTTCCTTTATGATCGAATCATAAACTCTTTATTTTCTTGTTACAATGATTTTTCACTTCACCTTGGAAGTCTTTGAACAATTTTCAAATGTTTCATACTTCTTCCTTATTAAGTAAATATATATATATTCACTTAAATTTCTGGAGAAAGCATATGAAGCAAAAATATCCATCGCTTATGGCTACACATAATGGACTATATACATCAACATGCATAATATCCAATAAGCTAGTCATATGTTCCTCTCTGGCCTATTGACGGAGTTTCAATTATCTCGAGGAAAGTCTCACATGCGTCAATTGATCAAAATCAAAGACTCCAAAAATCCATCAACATGGAGTTTCTTCATGTTTTGTTTCAAATATAATTTAAACAGCGATGTCACTTCATAAGTGATCTTTCAATCATTTGTCTTGCGACATTTTACAATAGTGTTTATGGATGTGATTTCTCCCACTAGACTTGTAAAAGTTCATACATCCTTTATGGAATACGGTAATTATTTGAACAACCATTGTTCTCGTAATACCGGAACAAAATAACAATTATTAAAACAAATCTAAAAGGCTAGGTTTGACGACAACGAAAAACACAATAACACTTTATTTGTTTTCGATGAACATCATCACTTATTATCTTGCCAGTTTCTTAGGCCATTGCAGTTCATGAATTGCGTTGTCCTGTATGAAACTTCATACCAACCAATTTGGTATCCAATACCTAAGAACCACATTGTTTAACAAGCAAGGAATACAACCATAACATGTATATCTTCTATATACCTAAGTTGGACATCTCCAACCTTTTATTTTCTGCCAAATATTTTATAGATTCTCTTTCAGCAATTCCTTTTCTTTTTAAATGAATCTATCAACATCAATTGTGGTGTCATTCACATGACACATAGTACAAAGCGTATATAGTCAAATACTAATACCTTTGGACTTGCACTTTGAAGTGGATCACCATCATCAAATGTTTGGTGTTCTTTCAAAAATCCATTCTTTAGTAATCTTTCAGTGTAGTAAACATTTTACTTACATCTTCTATTCATCCTTATCATGACAACTTTCATGATCAAGCTACTATAGCTTATAAGGAAGAATGATGAGTATAATTTTAGTTCCCAAAACCTTTTGGAAGATCCGGATGCATAGCATCTCCATCCTTCATAAATTCTCATACAATATGAGAACATGTATTTTGCTAAATTATACTCTATCATAATGCAACCAAAAACATTGTTTCATATATCACAATATCTTTCACACATGATGGTTTTTGAAACAATTTTCAGCTCCTATATAATCTTGACATTAAAACAACTTTTGAATATCAATAATCATGGAGGCAACATGATACTTTAGATACTAACATTGGAATTCTTACTCTTGATTTAACACTACTTATTAAACTTCATGGAGTAAATAGAGTTTGCTGAAAGTTTGCAATAGGACTTCTAAACTTTAAATTGACATTCAAAACAATACGATACCAGTTCGTAAAGTAAATATCAAGAATTCTATAGTTCTATTATCTCAATTAAAACTAAGCATAAGGTAGTGAACAGACGCCAATGACTACAACAAATTATGCAAATTCACTTTGATTTAGTTTTATGAAAAAATTGAGTTCGACTAATCCAAATTAGAAATGAACTCCCACTCAAAAACGACATCCCTCGTGCCTTTTTGGTGATTACATGAACCATATCCACTACACCAAGTCCGATCATCACGTGAGTTGATGTAGCTTCAAAGGCGAGCATCTATATGGGCATCATATCAACTATATGACTCATGCTTAACCTTTCGGTCCGTGTTCCGAGGCCATGTCTCTACATGCTAGGCTCGCCAAGTAAGAACCTTAGTACTCGCATGTGTAAAACTCTCTTACACCCGTTTTTATGAAAGCATAGAGTCGAGTACACCCGATCATCACGTGATGTCTCGAAACACGATCCATAGAACGGTGCATACTTAAGGAAGAACACATTTTTATCTTGATATCTAAATGAGGGATCATCTTACAATGCTACAGAAAGCGCCAAACTAGCAGTATAAGATGCTAACATCTAATGTGTAAAGTGAGATGATATGGTCCATGCATTTGATCTCTATCATAGCATCATGGTATGATCTCTATCATTCCTTTGTGTGTAAGGCCAAGGTCTATGGAACTTAAACGTTGAATGTGTTGTAAGAGTATCTATCATACATATACTTACAACAATACCATATCAAGACACTAGCCCAGCAACGATCTAAACTAGACGCCTCTAATTTATCAATTGCAAGTTTTACGTGGCTTAGGGCTTTCGGAGATAGAACCGTTCTTACCTACGAACATGAACCACAACGAGGATAACCAAGTTATTATCAACTCGTTGTAAATCAGATATTGACTATAGTAGGAGAGACAGACACCCGCCATCCACTTATGCAAAACAAGTTGCATGTTAGTCGTGGAACCGGTCTCATGTACGATGACATGTAAGGTTGGTCTGGGCCGCTTCATCCCACTATGCCACCAATATCCAAAATACATAGAAGATGCAATAACATGATCATCATTGCCCACATATAAACATATGTGTACTACCCGTGCAAAGCACCTACACATAGACTAGGCTTTGATACCACTGTTGGGTCCGCAGCACAGAAAACAAAAAAATTCCTACGATGAGAACTACACGCCAAAATCTATCTACTAGGTACAAAACAACGGGTGGACATACATCCAACAAGAACTTACCCTCGAAGACAACGAGTTTTTGTTGCGACCTCGGATCGTTAAAGATCCTAAGTCCCTGTGATTAACATGCTAGTCCCTGGATCAATAGCTAGCACTCACAGTCGATGAAATATCATGTAAAACACAAGTCATTATTACACGAATAATCCAGAGTATAATTATTACAACTTGCATAGCTTATAGCTAGCTCAAATAAAACAGCGGAAACTAAATAAAACTTGAGTCCATCAACGCCTCAGGCTAGCTGCGTGAAGACCCGCGATCCCTACGCACCTTTCAATCTTCGGATTCTGCACATAAGACGTGCAGCCAACAAGTTGGGTCAATACTTTGAATGTATTGGCAAATTACACCAAGGAAGGAACAAGACTAACTCTACAAGCAAGGCTAAGAGTAGGCTCTGGGGTTCATTTGCGTAAAGCCAATTTTATCAATGTAATAAAAAAAGAGAGGAAAGTTTTCCCTACTTTGTAAACTTTGATAAGTAGTATAGGGTTAAATGGAACACGTGGATATTACTCACCAAGTGCCCAAATCAACCTAGCACTTGGATATTACGCACCAAGTTCCCAAAATCCCACCCAATGGCGATATTAATCATGCCCTGGGGTTTATAAAAACTTTAAGTTTGGGAAAAGAGAGAGACGAAGATCTTTCAGAGGCTCCATCCTTCAGATGCTCAATGTTGTTCTGTTTCTGTGAACACGGCTGATCGATCAGATTGCAATACTTTCGAGAGGTTGTGCACTTTCCCCACAATCCATGATCAAGTCCTTTTACAGACAAGACCATGGCGAAGCCTTCCCTTAGTAGCCCATCTACCAGCTGGATCCAACCGTGCCAAGAACCTCCAAATGTTGGTACCCCGGTGAGGTTTCCCACTAAGTACTAAGCCAAGACAGAGCCCATATGTATTGTGGTTGCACGGGAAGCTTCTGAATTCTGAAACATGGCAGACTTCTTTGATTCCTAGGCGGCCGTCCTCCACCAAAATCTCACTCGCTGTCCCGACAACCATTCCGCCCAGAAGAAAACTTAGTTTTATTTTGAAGGGGTTTTGGAGAAGAAAAGTTCGCTCGAGAGAGCTATCATACTTAGAAATTTTTTGAGTCTTTCGAACGCCCCCAACGGTGCTTAGTATAAATATATATAGCATAGCAAGTAATACTTAGCAAAAACAGGGAAACCTAATAGGACGGAGAATCCTAGGTATAGAACTATCATGGCATACTACAAAATCATCGCACTTGCAAGAATATTTCAAGTAGATCTACCAAAACCATCCTACACATGCATACTACTATTTTGAAGAGCAAAACATGCACAGTATTCAAAACTGGGACATAAGCATGAACAAGTGGTGTAACTTGCCTTGATCCGAGCAGCAATCTACACAACAAAACTCCTCAGCGCACTTCGAGCAATCTAACGAAACAAACATGGGTCCAATTACAAATTGCACAAAACAAGTCACGAAGTCACTTATGCATGCATGCAACATGGTAAAATGCAAGGGTGGATTTGATTATGACCAAGGGTTTTAACCAGGGGTGTTGTTGAGTTGGGGATGTCATTAGAATCGATTTCCCACAGATTTTAAGTACTTTGAGTTAAACCCTAATTAACCAGGCTTGAAACTAGATCTACAGCTCTAATTCTATCTCGAAACAGATATAAACACCCTAAGCATGATATGACAATTTTCTACAGAAGGTATTGTCAAAACAAAGCCAACGCAACAAGAATCAACTAAAACGGAGTTACGGATAATTTTCTAGAATTAAAATACTCTAATCTAAACTTTTAATTCTACTGCAAGATTTCTGTGGCAAAACAGTAATATTATTGTAGATCTGTGTTCTACTCGAAAATATGAATCCAACGGTATATTATACGCAATTTTTGGACTATTATTCGAATTACTATGAATTCTACAAGATTGGGGCTATTTCTGCCTATTTAAAAGAAAAAGGAAAAAGGGGCCAGTGACGCGGCGACACGTGGCGCCACGTGAGTGGGCCAGTGAGGCGCGCATGACGCGACGCGGGGGCGACGCGGCGTCGACGTGGCGCTGCCACGCGGCGCGACGCGGTTGGCCCGCGGCCGTTGACCGATCTAGGGCCGTTGGACTAGATCCAACGGTCGGCGAGGGGGGGCGGCGCGACTTAGCGGCGGCGGCGACTGGCGAGCGGCGGTGGACGGCGGCGATGACCGGCAACGGCGGCGGAGCTCCTCCGGCGAGACGGAGAGGCGGGCGGCGTGCGGCTCCTCCTCGCGGTCCCGTTCCCGAGGGTGGCGGCGGTCCTCCTTCTCCAAGGCGTCGGCGGACGGCGGCGGAACTCCGGCAAGGAATCCGGCGGCGCTCGGTGGTGGTGGCGGCGAAAAAAATTAGGGTTCTAGGAGTGCGTGTCGAGGGCTATATAAAGGCGAAAAAATCTTGGCGCGGAAGTCGCGGAATCCGCGCCGGAATCGGCGGCGGCGGTTGCGCTGGCGGCGGCGGCGGACGGGACCGAGCCGGACTCGGTGAGGAGGCGGCTGACAGGCGGGCCCCGCCTATCAGCGGCTGCGGGCGCGGCATGGGCGGCTGGCGGCTGCGCGTCGCCCACCCGGCCAGGCGGGCGGCAGATAGCCCCGGGCTGGCCCGGCCGACCCAGGTAGATTAGTTTTTTTTTATACTTTTAATAATTTCTGAATTGCTATTTATTTGATAACTTTTGCAAACGGACTCCGAATTAGACGAAATTGGTCTCTAAAATTTTGTAAAAAGAAGAGGGTTAGGATAGGATTATAATATAACACTTTTGCAAAGGTTTTGGTGGTTAAAAAGGTTTTACCCCCTTTTGTCTATAAGTGACTATGGGGTTTGAGAATTACCTGATGCAAATTTTTGATATGTGATGCCATGATGCAATGATATGATGCATGCTTACTAGTAACATCTGAATTTACAAAATTTGGGATGTTACAAACCTACCCCCCTTAAGAAGAATCTCGTCCCCGAGATTTAGGTTGGTTAGCAAATAGGTGTGGGTGCTCTTTCTTCAGATCTTCTTCACGTTCCCATGTGGCCTCTTCCTCGGAATGGTGATTCCATTGAACTTTGCAGAATCTGATAGCCTTGGTACGAGTAATTCTCTCGGCTGTTTCCAGGATCCTGGTGGGCTTTTCCTCATAGGTCAGGTCGTTATCCAATTGAACTTCTTCCAATGGAACTGTATCATTTAGTGGGGTTTCAGCCATTTCTAGGTGACACTTCTTTAGTTGCGACACATGGAAAACATCGTGAACTGTTAACATTTCGGGTAATTCCAACTGATAGGCAACTTCCCCTCTGCAACCCAAGATTTTGTAGGGCCCTATGAATCGGGGTGCTAACTTACCCTTGATTCCGAATCTCTTAACTCCTTGTAGTGGTGAAACTCGGAGATACGCACGGTCTCCCACTTCATAAGTCACATCCCTGCGCTTGGAATCAGCATAACTCTTTTGTCTGGATTGGGCTATCTTTAACCTATCTTGAATCTGTCTCACCTTTTCTTCGGCATCCTTGATCAGTTCAGGTCCAAACAAACTACGTTCTCCAACCCCACTCCATAGCAGCGGAGTCCTACACTTTCTGCCATAGAGAACTTCAAATGGAGCCATCTTGATGCTAGTTTGGTAGCTGTTATTGTATGAGAATTCCGCATATGGCAGGTTATCATCCCAACTAGACCCATAGTCTAGCGCACAGGCTCTTAACATGTCCTCCAAGATCTGATTAACTCTTTCCGTCTGTCCATCTGTTTGAGGGTGGAAGGCAGTACTAAACTCTAGTCGCGTCCCTAGAGACTCGTGTAGCTATCGCCAAAACTTATAGGTGAATTGGGTACCTCTATCAGAAACAATCCCCTTGGGCACTCCGTGAAGACTTACAATTTTTGACATATAAATCTTGGCAAGTTTAGCACTCGTATAGGTGGTCTTTATGGGAATAAAGTGGGCCACCTTTGTGAAGTGGTCGACCACTACCCAGATGGAGTCATACCCAGATCGAGTCCGAGGTAGTCCTGTGATAAAATCCATGCCTACCTTGTCCCACTTCCATTCGGGCACAGGTAATGGCTACAGCAGTCCTGCTGGTTTTGGTGTTCGGCCTTAACTCTGCTGCACACGTCACACAAGGAGATATATTCAACAATTTCTCTTTTCATGTTGATCTACCAGAATCTATCTTTCACATCCATGTACATCTTTGTATTACCGGGATGAATTGAGTAGGGCGAATCGTGAGCTTCCTGAAGGATTAACTTCCTGATATCAGGGTCATCGGGAACACACAGACGCTTCTCATACCAAAGTGTTTCTTGTTCATCCGTGTGAAACCCTTTTGCTTTACCCTTGCTTATATTAGCTCTTATTTCTTCCAACTCTTTGTCCCCCTTCTGGGCCTCTTTAATTTGGTCCAGAAGTGTTGGCACTATCTCCATAGTGGCTAAATATCCCTCCGGAACTATTTCCAACCTGAGGTCCTTGAATTGTTCACACAAATCGCTTGGAAGTTCTCCCACGGTAAGCCCATTTACATAGACTTTCCGACTTAAGGCGTCAGCCACAACGTTGGCCTTTCCAGGATGGTACTGCAGGTCCAAGTCATAGTCCTTGATGAGCTCAAGCCATCTCCTTTGCCTCATATTTAATTCTTTTTGAGTGAAGATATACTTGAGACTCTTGTGATCCGTGAACACATCACAATGTTTGCCCATTAGGTAATGTCTCCATACCTTGAGCGCATGCACAACTGATGCTAGTTCCAAATTGTGCGTGGGGTAGTTATTTTCATGGTGTGTAAGACACTACTTGTCCTTCTTGCATCAGTACACTACCAAGTCCTTACCGGGAAGCGTCGCAATAGACCTGGAAGTCCTTTTGGATATCAGGGAGGCACAAAACTGGTGCTGTTACTAGACGCTTCTTTAATTCCTGAAAACTTGCTTCACATCCCTCGATCCATTGGAACTTCTTTTCTTTCTTCAGCAACTCTGTCATAGGTTTTGCTATCTTGGAAAAGTTTTCAATGAATCTTCGGTAATATCCCGCAAGGCCCAAGAAACTCCTAATATCACCCACATTCTTAGGAGACTCCCATTCTGTCACGGAAGCTACCTTACTTGGGTCCACGGCAACACCTTTAGCTGATACAATATGACCAAGGAATCCCACTTCTTTCAACCAGAACTCACATTTGCTAAATTTGGCATATAACTTGTGTTCCCTTAATTTTTCCATGATTAGGCGTAGGTGCCTCTCATGTTCCTTCTCGTCCTTGGAGTATATGAGTATGTCATCAATGAATACCACAATAAACTTATCCAAGTACTCCATGAACACCTTGTTCATCATAGTCATGAAGTATGTTGGGGCATTGGTTAAGCCAAACGACATCACGGTGTACTCATACAATCCGTATCTTGTGGTGAAGGTTGTCTTGGGTACATCCTGTTTCCGGATCTTTAGCTGGAAATATCCTGACCAGAGATCAACCTTAGAGAACACACTAGCTCCCTTTAATTGGTCAAACAGGTCATTAATATTGGGTAGAGGGTACTTGTTCTTGATTGTTACTTCGTTCAATGACCGGTAGTCCACGACTAGTCTCTTGGTTTTATCCTTCTTCTCCACGAATAAGACAGGTGCTCCCCAAGATGACGCACTTGGTTGAATGAAGCCTATGTCCAATTACTCTCTAAGCTGTTTCTTAAGCTCCTTCAACTCATCCACATCCATCTTGTACGGTCTCTTGGCTATTGGTCCAGTACCTGGCATCAAGTCAATGAGAAACTCGATGTCACGGTCGGGCGGCATCCCTGGCAATTCTTCCGGAAACACATCTGGATACTCCTTCACAATTGGCACATCCTCCAAACTAACCCCCTTAAGAGAGTTCACCAAACTTCCTTTAAGCGCGAAGGCTGACTTAAAGCGGATCCTTTTCTTTTCCGGAGTTGTGAGTGCGATAGTCCTTTTGGCACAATCTATGACTCCCCCATACTCGGTCATCCAATTCATGCCCAAGATTATGTCTAGGCCTTGTGATTCCAGAACGACTAGGCTGGTGGGAAAGGACGGCGGCGATGACCGGCGACGGCGGCGGAGCTCCTCCGGCGAGACGGAGAGGCGGACGGCGTGCGGCTCCTTCTCGCAGTCCCGTTCCCGAGGGTGGCGGTGGTCCTCCTTCTCCGAGGCGTCGGCGGACGGCGGCGGCGGAACTCCGGCGAGAAATCCGGCGGCGCTCGGTGGTGGTGCCGGCGAAAAAAATTAGGGTTCTAGGAGTGCGTGCCGAGGGCTATATAAAGGCGAAAAAATCTTGGCGCGGAAGTCGCGCAATCCGCGCCGGAATCGGCGGCGGCGGACGGGACCGAGCCGGACTCGGTGAGGAAGCGGCTGACAGGCAGGCCCGCCTGTCAGCGGCTGCGGGCGCGAGGCGGCTGGCGCGGCGCGGGCGGCTGGCGGCTGCGCGTCGCCCACCCGGCCAGGCGGGCGGCAGATAGCCCCGGGCTGGCCCGGCCGGCCCAGGTAGATTAGTTTTTTTTATACTTTTAATAATTTCTGAATTGTTATTTATTTGATAACTTTTGCAAACAGACTCCGAATTAGACGAAATTGGTCTCTAAAATTTTGTAAAAAGAAGAGGGTTAGGATAGGATTATAATATAACACTTTTGCAAAGGTTTTGGTGGTTAAAAAGGTTTTACCCCCTTTTGTCTATAAGTGACTATGGGGTTTGAGAATTACCTGATGCAAATTTTTGATATGTGATGCCATGATGCAATGATATGATGCATGCTTACTAGTAACATCTGAATTTACAAAATTTGGGATGTTACAGTTTTGTTAACGAGTAGGAACTCGTGGTTCATGTAGTCGTACACTTGCCGATCTCAAGATTGTGAGGAAGTCCGAGCGCCGCAACTCAGCAGCGCATCCGTACTCGCACACACGTTCAAGCCACCGGACAACCTCCACCTCCTCGCTCCAGCGATCCAGCGGAAGCAGCAACTCCTTCTAGGCGAAATGCCACCGGGAACATGTATCTCGCTAATCCGAGACCATGGGGGAATAATTCTAGAGGGGGAGAGAGATCCTTCACAAGGAGGTGTGAGGAAGAAGGAGGAAGAGGGTGGCCTTTTATAGGAGGAGGGGGTGCCCCTCCTTCATGGCCGGCGCATGGGGGGTGACTCCTCACCTCCCCCATTCATGTGGTGGTAACCCCTCCACATTAAAATGCCTCTTCACATTCCCCTTTAAAGTCCCTACTTTAAATGCATTAAAATTCTCCAAGTTTAATGCTCCCTCATTTAATAAAACTCTTTTATTAAATTTATTCAGAATTTTGTTAATTACTTTAATTAACAAACATTCACATATAACCCCTTGCAATATTTCAATATCACATGCAGAACCACTTTCTGCAATTTCACCCGAAACAATTCTGGTTTCTATTGAAACAATTCATGCGCTTTGTAATTCTTTCGTCTGAAACATATGTGCTCCAGAATGGTGTCCGGTAACCCTTAAGTGTGTCACCCTACGGTTCGCAAATAATGCAGACATGATCGAGACCCCTCTCCGATCAATAATCAGCAGCGGGACCTGGAGATCCGTACTGCCTCCTACACATTCAACGATGACTTCTGTGATCGTGAGAACCTTTAACGCTAGTAACTAAATCCCTTTGTTACGCGATATATTACATGTCCGAGATTTGATCATCGGTATCTCCATACCTAGTTTGATCTTGTTACCGACATGCACTCTTTTCTCGTTCCCGTGATATAACATTCTAGTGATCACATCACTTGCTTGCAAGCTATCTTAATGTGATATCACCGAGAGGGCCCAGAGTATATCTATCCATCATCGGGATTGACAAATTCCACTCTTGATCCATGAGCCTCAACATAACACCTTCGTAGCACTGGACCCATCTTTATAGTCACCCTGTTACGGTGTGACGTTTGATGTTATCAAGATACTCTTCCGGTGTTAGCAATTAACATGATGTCATGGTCTAAGGATAAAGATTACTTCGTATGATGTTATAGCAATATAAACATAATGACTTTGATCGTAATGCTATACTTCGGATGAATGTTCATCACATCATTCAACTAATGTTGTGACCTTGTTATTAACAACATCCAATGTCTATGATCAGGAAACCTTGATCATCTTGTTAATCAACAAGCTAGTCTATAAGAGAGGCATAACTAGGAACCCTTTTTGTTTATTAAACACACATGTATTGATGTTTCCGATCAATACAATTATAGCATGCAAAATAAACATTTATCATAAACATGGAATAAGATAATAACCACTTTATTATTGCCTCTCGGGCATATTCCCTTCAATTAGAGGTTGATCTTGACACAAAAACCAAACAAAAGGATAAGGAGAGGTTATTATAGAAGCAATAACTTCCAGGACTCAAACAAACAAAAATAAACTGAAAGCAAAAATATATTGGGTTGTCTCCCAAAAAGCTCTTTCTTTATAGCCATTAAGATGAGCATGATAATTTTAATGATGCTCACATAAGAATATGAATTGAAGTAAAAGAGAGCATCAAGAAGCAAAAATACACATGTTTAAGTCTAACCCACTTCCTATGCAAGGGAATTTTGTAAGAAAATAAATTGTTGAAACCAGAGGCTGCTAGCATAGGAAGGCAAAACAAGTGCAACATAAAGACTTTCAGCATAAAGCGAGGAAACTTCATATTATTGAGATGCATAAGAACAATTTTCTCTCTCTCATAGTAACTTTCATTATCGTGCATAAATTTAATGATATAACTATCACATGAACCATTGTAGCAATGATCACTTATTCTGACTGAAAACACAGGGACACTAGCTCTCCTAACTCAATTTTGTGAGATAACATTATAAGTATCCTTACAGAGGATAGTGTGTCCATCTTCTGCATATTTTGTGACAAAGTCTTTCACATTTGCTATCACAGGTTCAACAACTTTATTTGTACTTTCATTACCCATACTAGCTATCATAGAATGTTCCTTTACCTTGACTGGGAAAGGCATTTTCTCAATGTAAGGTTCAAGTAAAATATGATTAGCAGTATAAACTTTAGTATCTCTTGTAGGAACACAATTAACAATATCTTTATATGGTGCATGATACTTATCCATTTCTTTTTAGGAATTTCAAGCAAAAGCCTTAAAATAATTTGCAATACTTTGAGAATCAAGACCATAAGCATTACTAATATTATGAAAGTCATCAGTTCCCATAAAAGATTTAATGCATTCATAATCATAATTTATACCTAACTTTCTTCCATTATCATTCTCCCATGCTTCAACATTGTCTTGAATACGGTCTATAAGATCCCATTTAGCTTCTTCTTCCATGCGTGTAAATGATCCAGCGCAAGAATCATCCAATAGATCCTTATCATGAAGAGAAAGCCTTGCATAAAATTTATTGATGATAATATTGTTGGGGAGCTCATGAATAGGAGATTTGAGCATTAGTAACTTCGATCTCCCCCAAGCTTGAGTTGTACTCTCTCCATCACGAGTCCAAAAGTTGTATATTTGATTCTGATCTTTGTGAATCTCACTAGGAGGATAAAACTTTGAATAAAAGAGAGGTACTACTTCCTCCCATTCAAGAGCTTGACCATTCTTCATAAGCTTGTACCATTCCTCGGCTCTTCCTTTTAGTGATAATGAGAATAACTTCTTCTTGACTTGATCTGTTGTAATACCTGCACATTTGAACAACCCGCATAATTTGTGTATAAAGAGCAAATGATCACCGGGATGCATAGTTCCATCTCCAAAATAGTAGTTATCCATAACACGATCAACAATTCTTGTAGGTATCTTAAAAGTATCATTTTTAGTAGGTGGTGGTTCATCTACTACCTTAGCAGTGGTAGTCGCATTACAAAATAAGAAACTAAGTGAATTATCCATCTTGAAATAAAGTAACTAACAGAAATAAACAATACTCACAGTAGAAGTTTCCTTTACCAGTTCCACTCTCCAATAGCGCTTCACTCCTTGGCAACGGCGCTAGAAAATAGTCTTGATGACCCACAAGTATAGGGGGTGTATCGCAGTATTTTCGATAAGTAAGAGTGTCGAACCCAACGAGGAGCAGAAGGTGTTGACGAGTGGCTTGGAGCAGGAATTCTCTGTAAATACTTTGCAAACAGATTTTTAGGGCTTTTTGATAATGCAGATAAATAAAGTGCGAGTAAATAAAAGACAATGATAATAGATGCAGAAAGTGGCCCAATCCTTTCTTTAGCAAAGGACAAGTCGGTTGTATTACTTAATATGACCAAACGTTCTCGAGGACACATGGGAATATTGTCAAGTGCTTTCTGTTCATATAGTTGATTAATCTTCTTTAGTTGAATAAGTGTTATGTGGGTGAACCTGTGCTAATGTACTGACCTTCTTAGGACTAATACATACTTGTGATTATACCCCTTGCAAGCATCCACAAGTACAAGAAAGTTATTAAGATAGAAACCTAACCACAACTTTAAACTCTCAGATCCTACACTCCCTTGTGCAAAGGTTTCCTAATAGGGGTTCAGGTTTCTGTCACACCGGCAACCCCTACGATTAGTAGCCAAATACACAATGCATTCACTTAGGCCCATAAAAGGTGAAGTTTCATGTAGTCGACGTTCACATGACACCACTAGAAGAATAACACCACAACTTAAATAAAAAACTATTGAATCTTTCTCAACACAATTCCACTACTAACAACATGACTTCTCCCATGTCCTCAAGAACTAAACGAACTACTCACAAGACATCATACGGATCAAGATCAAAGATCAAATAATGATAAGTAACAATCTGAACGATAATTCAATGGTTCCACTCAATGGCATCAACTACAACAAGTAATCAACACTAGAAAAGTTTCCCCTAAGAACTATGCAAGATTCAACCCAATTGTTACAGCGGTATGAAGTGGTGATGATGGTGCTGGTGGAGATGATGATGATGATGATCCCGATGAAGTCCAGCTTGATGGTGGTATTGATGGCGATGATTTTCCCTCTCCGGGAAGGAATTTCCCCGGTAGATTACTGCCTACTGGAGAGCTCTTTCTCTCTCTGTAGTTTTCCGCCTCGCAGAGGCGGCGGAATCTTTCTATCGTCGCCCCCAGAGTCTTAGGGTTTCGGGAGGATTATATACGCCAAAGAGCAGAGCCAAAGGTGGGCCATGGTGGCCACACCACCTGGTGGCGTGGCCAAGGGTGGCCCGCGCCAGGGGTTGGTGTGGGCCCCCTGTGGCCCATCTCCGCTCCCCCTTCTGGCATCCTTCGTCTTTTGGGAAAATAGAATTTTCCATATATTTTCTAGGATTTTCTGATCTTCGCGAATTTCGCCTCTAAACAGTGCCTTTTCCATTAGAATCCTGACTTCAGCGGTCCATCCTCCAAAAGTCATCAACCATGCAAAAACAGATGAAATAACATAAGTATCATCTTTTAATATGAAATATATTGATGTATAACAGTAAATTATGATATAGAATAGTGATGAAAAATGTACGTATCATGGATCAAACCGTGGTACTAGCATAAAAAGAGAAAAGAGAAAAAGTTCTATGTTTCTCATGCACACCTTTGAGATGCCAACACCTCTGCTAGCTTTTGAGCGATCTATGGTATAACCCTAGATTTTGGCTATGACTTGATGACATAAGTGGCATACGTGTCAATATATGGGTAAAAGTATTGGTATGCTCAAAGGTTGTGCAAGCACTTGTAAAAGAAACAGCCAATGATCCTTGAAAGAGGAAGAAGAAAGAGAAAGAAAGAAAGAAAAAATATATGTATGAAGATCCACATAACAAGTCCTTGGCATGGTCTCGTTACTACTTTATGAATTTTCTTGAAAGACAATGATTGGATAGAAGTGTTTTTGATAGACTTGATATATTAATATGGGTGTAAATAACACACTTCACTGTTATGCTACTTAGGACATGAACTCTCTTACTCAATTATGCTATTAAAACATCCTAGTGTTCCTTGGCAAGCTAAGAGTTAACTAGAAGAATTGGATTGATTATTACACTTCTAGTTATTTATACTCATATTAAACTTTACTTCGATTGTCTTGACTTACCGAAGCTTGTATGGTATTCTTGTCATCTCTCTAACTTTGATAAGCCTTTCAAATGAATGAAGTGCTGAACGCATAAGACTACCAACCGTAAGTGAATTCTTATTCTCATTTTTTCAAGTTTAAATGCTGAATTCCTTATACTTCTTTTGTTTCTTGCTGCTCGAGGGCGATCAAGGTTTGAGCTTTGGGCAGGTTGATGGCTCCAAAAATAGCCATCTTCCACCGCGTTTAAATATTGTTTTTAGTCAAGCAATTGACAAGAAACTCTCAATCCTTACCACTAATGACTAATAATTACAAATATATGCAAAACCTTGCATAGATTTTGTTGTGTAGGAAATCACGCTTTTTAATCTGAAATCAGGAGTCATAATGAAGGTTTTTGAGGAAGTCCACATGGCCAAGTAATTGTGGTGTCAATTCCAGGCATCAGCATCCGTAATGGCCACTGGTACGGGCAGGGCCTGCCCATACCATGTGGCGGCGGCTCCGTCTCATAAAACCCTACAACTTTCATGAAGACACCTATATATTTTGAGGTCTCAGTCGCCGTGCAGAGGGCCTCCATTCCCAGATTGCATCACAACACCACCAAAGGAGATCCACGCCATTGTTCATCCATCCATCATCCATACCTCCATTAGCCATAGCCATTGCTTTGTACTTTAGATCTCCTTGTGATTCGGCGACCATTGCCAGAATATTTGATTTCAATCTAAGTATTTTGCATAATGTTTTCTATCCTTGATCTTATTGTTATGAGTGAGTAGTCCTCACGGGATGCGGGTTGGGGAGAAACCTCGCGACAATTATGTGCATCTAATTCATGGGACATTGTGTATTGTTTGAAATAGAGATTTGTATCTTTTGTTTCTTTGTCTCTTGTCTCGATCTGTGGACTTGTACGTACCCAGGATCCCATAGATTAATAAAGGCTTGAGTGAGATACTTGGCTAGCGGCAATCTCATAGGAACCCTAGTGACAGAAAGGGCAGTACGGTCTTTGCTTAGCGACCCATTCGAGATCACAACAACATCACCACTTAATGCCCTGATCTATGTTTTACACTTAATAATCGTTTGTAGCCCGTTGCTTCGTGGTGCACTCAGTTGGATTAAAAGACTTTTGCTATGCCCACTGCATCATAGGGGCTCTAGTATATTAGGATGTGTTGTCCACAAGAGATTATCACTATTAAAACTTTACACATGGATGTGCTTATTATTATCTTTTATCCCATATGATGTGCAGCTGCAGGTGGATCTTCAACCCTGGCCTATCTCCATCCATTGATTCAACCCACTATAAAAGTAAACTAGATTGGTCTGGTAAACAAAGGTAAAACAAAGAAACAAAGTCTTGTAGACGTGTCCTTTTTATTTCCTTTTAGCATTGGAAGTTCGATTAAACCTAGGTCTTCTAGGTAAAAAGCTATTATACTACATCCTGAAGGAAATATGTCCTCAGAGGCAATAATAAAGTCTTTATTATGTATTTCTCATATATGATAGATGTTTATTTTGCATGCTAAAATTGTATTGATCGGAAACGTCAATACATGTGTGTTTAATAAACAAAAAGGGTTCCTAGTTATGGCTCTCTTATATACTAGCTTGTTGATTAACAAGATGATCAATGTTTCCTGATCATAGACATTGGATGTTGTTAATAACAAGGTCACGGCATTTGTGAAATGATGTGATGAACATTCATCCGAATTATAGCATTATGATCAAGTCATTATGTTTATATTGCTATAACATCATACGAAGTAATCTTTATCCTTAGACCATGAGATCATGTTAATTGCTAACAACGGAAGAGTATCTTGATAACATCAAACCTCACACTGTAACAGGGTGAATTAAATATGGGTTTAGTGCTACGAAGGTGTTATGTTGAGGCTCATGGATCAAGAGTGGAATTTGTCAATCCCGATGAAGGATAGATATACTCTGGGCCCTCTCGGTGATATCACATTAAGATAGCTTGCAAGCAAGTGATGTGATCACTAGAATGTTATATCAGGGAACAAGAAAAGAGTGCATGTCAGTAACAAGACCAAAGTAGGTATTTGGATACCGATGATCGAATCTTGGACATGTATTATATCATGAGACAAAGGGATTAAGTTACTAGCGTTAAAGGTTCTCACGATCACATAAGTCATTGTTGAATGTGCATGAGTCAGTATGGATCTCCAGGTCCCGCTTCTAATTATTGATTTGAGAGGAGTCTCAATCATGTCTACATTATTCGCGAACCGTAGGGTGACACACTTAAGGGTTGTTGGACACCATTTTGGAGCACATATGTTTCAGACGAAAGATTTACAAAGTGCAGGAATTGTTTCAATAGAAACCAGAATTGTTTCGGGTGAAATTGCAGAAAGTGGTTCTACATGTGATATTGAAATGTTGCAAGGGGTTTTATGTGAATGTTTGTTAATTAAAGTAATTAACAAAATTCTGAATAAATTTAATAAAAGAGTTTTATTAAATGAGAGTGCATTATACTTAGAGAATTTTAATGCATTTAAAGTGGAGACTTTAAAAGGGAATGTGAAGAGGCATTTTAATGTGGAGGAGTTACCACCACATGAATGGGGGAGGTGAGGGGTCACCCCCCATGAGGCGCCGACCATAGGGAGGGGCACCCCCTCCTCGTATAAAAGGCCCCCCTCTTCCTCCTTCTTCCTCACACCTCCTCGTGAAGGATCTCTCACCCCTCTAGAATTATTCCCCTATGGTCTCAGATTAGCGAGATACATGTTCCTGGTGGCATTTCGTATGGAAGGAGTTGCTGCTTCCGCTGCATCGCTGGAGCGAGGAGGTGGAGGTTGTCCGGTGGCTTGAACGTGTGTGCAAGGACGAATGCGCTGCTGATTTGCGGTGCTCGGACTTCCACACGATCTTGAGATTGGCAAGTGTACGACTACATCAACCACGAGTTCCTACTCGTTAACAAAACTCGTTGTCTTCGAGGGTAAGTTATCGATGGATGTATGTCCACCCGTTGCTCTGTATCTAGTAGATAGATCTTGGCGTATAGTTCTCATCATAGGAAATTTTTTGTTTTCTATGCTGCGGACCCAACCGTGGCTTCAGAGCCTGATCTATGCGTAGATGCTTTGCACGGGTAGTACACATATGTTTATATGTGGGCGATGATGATCATGTTATTGCATCTTCTATGTATTTTGGATATTGGTGGCATAGCGGGATGAAGTGGCCCGGACCAACCTTACATGTCATCGAACATGAGACCGGTTCCACGACTGACATGCAACTTGTTTTGCATAAGTGGCTGGCGGGTGTCTGTCTCTCCTACTATAGTCAATATCTGATTTACAACGAGTTGCTAATAACTTGGTTATCCTTGTTGTGGTTCATGTTCGTAGGTAAGACCGGTTCTATCTCCGAAATCCCTAAGCCACGTAAAACTTGCAATTGATAAATTAGAGGCATCTAGTTTAGATCGTTGCTGGGCTAGTGTCTTGATATGGTATTGTTGTAAGTATATGTATGATAGATACTCTTACAACACTATCAACGTGTAAGTTCCATAGACCTTGGCCTTACACACAAAGGAATGATAGAGATCATGCCACGATGCAAATGATAGAGATCAAATGCATGGACCATATCATCTCACTTTACACATTAGATGTTAGCATCTTATACTACTAGTTTGGCGCTTTTCGTAGCATTGTAAGATGATCCCTCATTTAAATATCAAGATAAAATGTGTTCTTCCTTAAGTATGCACTGTTCTGTGGATCGTGTTTCGAGACATCACGTGATGATCGGGTGTACTCAACTCTACGCTTTCATAAGAATAGGTGTAAGACAGTTTTACACACGCGAATACTAAGGTTCTTACTAGGCGAGCCTAGCATGTACAGACATGGCCTCGGAACACAGACCGAAAGGTTAAGCATGAGTCATATAGTTGATATGATGCCCATATAGATGCTCGCCTTTGAAGCTACATCGACTCACGTGATGATCGGACTTGGTGTAGTGGATTTGGTTCATGTAATCACCAAAAGCACACGAGGGATGTCGTTTTTGAGTGGGAGTTCATTAGTAATTTGGATTAGTTGAACTCACTCTATCATAAACTTAGTCTAAATAAACTTTACAAATTCTGTTGTAGATGGCACCACCTGCTTTTAATTTCAATGTGTTCATGGAGAAAGAGAAACTTGCTGTGAATAGTAGCAACCTCACCAACTTGGCTATGAATTTGAGGATTCTCCTCACTGCTGTACAAAAGCAATATGTGCTAGAGGCGTTGGTAGGCCCCCCACCAGCTCCTGATGCCCCTGACAAAGAAAAGAATGTCTATGTGACTCATCAGGAGGACCACAACTTAGTTCATTGCGGCATGCTGTATGGGCTAGAGCCAGAACTTCGAAAGAGTTTCGAAAATGGCAATGCCTTTCATACCATGGGAGAATTGAAAATGATTTTCGATACCCATGCTACCGTAGAGAGTTATAATGCTTCTGAAAAGTTCTTTAGCTGCATGATGGAGGAGAACAGCTCCGTTAGTGAGTACGTACTCAAAATGTCTGGGTACGCCGATAAGCTTGTGTCCTTGGGAATAACGATTCCCATTGACTTAGGCATACATCGTGTTCTCCAATCTCTACCACCTAGCTACAACAGCTTCGTGATGAACTATAATATGCAGGACATGAAGAAGTCTCTTCCCGAGCTTCTGTCAATGCTTAAGACTACAGAAGTGGAGATTAGGAAAGAACATCAAGTGTTGAAGATCCATAAGACCACCAGTTTGAAGAAGGACAAGAAAGGCAAGCACAAGGGAAAGAAGGGTGGCAAATCTGTTGCCACACCTGAAAAGAAACCCTGAGTTGGCCCTAAGTCTGACACCGAGTGTTACTATTGCAAGGGGACTGGCCATTGGAAGCGCAATTACCCCAAGTATTTGGCGGACAAGAAGGCCGGCAAGTCAAACAAAGGTATATGTGATATACATGTTATTGATGTGTACTTGACTAGTACTCGCAGTAGCACCTGGGTATTTGATACGGGATCGGTTGCTAATATATGTAACTCGGTTCAGGGGCTGCGGAACAAGCGACAACTAGCGAGGGATGAGGTCATGATGCGAGTCGGCAATGGATCAAGGGATTAGTTATAAATCTGAATAATTGTTATTTGGTGCCTGCACTGAGCATGAACATTGTATCCGGATCGTGTTTGATGCAAAGTGGTTATTCCTTTAAATCTGAAAACAATGGTTATTCGATTTATAAGAATGATATCTTTTATGGTCATGCAGCAAGGGGACAAGTGAATCATCGCTTTTGGGCGCAGGCAGCCCTCTACCATCCATCCCATTGCATTCCTCTCGTAGAGTACTGTACCGTCTCAGACCAGATACATCTATGGAAAGAAAGGATTTCATGTGTTGAATGGTTTATTTCTATTGGATCTCGATAGTAGTATTACGCACATTCGTAATGTTGATGCTAAAAGGATTAAACTTGATAATGATATATCTGCATATATGTGGCACTGCCGTCTAGGTCATATTAGCGTTAAACGCATGAAGAAACTCCATTCTGATGGACTTTTGGAATCACTTGATTTTGAATCATTTGATACATGAGCCATGCCTTATGGGCAAGATGACTAGAACGCCGTTTTCCAGTTCAATGGAACGGGCGACAGATTTATTGGAAATCATACATACTGATGTGTGTGGACCAATGCGTGTGTCGGCGCGAGGTGGATATCGTTACTTTGTTACTTTCACGGATGATTTGAGTAGATACGGGTATATCTATTTGATGAAACATAAGTCTGAAACCTTTGAAAAGTTCAAAGAATTTCAGAATGAAGTGGAAAATCATCATAACAGAAAGATCAAATTTCTGCGGTCCAACCGTGGAGGTGAGTATCTAAGTTATGAGTTTATCACACACATGAAAGAGTGTGGAATAGTTTCACAACTCACGCGTGCCAGAACACCACAACGTAATGGTGTGTCGGAACGTCGTAACCATACTTTATTGGATATGGTTCGATCTATGATGTATCTGACTGACTTGCCACTATCATTTTGGGGTTATGCACCAGAAACCGCTGCATTCACTTTAAATCGGGCACCATCTAAATCCGTTGAAACGACACCGTATGAATTATGGTTTGGAAACAAACCTAAGTTGTCATTTCTTAAAGTTTGGGGATGCGATGTTTATGTGAAGAAACTTCAGCCGGATAAACTCAAACCCAAAGCGGAAAAATGCGTCTTCATAGGATACCCTAAGGAAACAATTGGGTATACCTTCTATCACAGATCTGAGGGCAAGGTTTTTGTTGCCAAGCATGGATCCTTTCTTGAGAAGGAGTTTCTCGCAAAAGGTGTGAGTAGTCGAAAGGTAGAACTCAAAGAGGTTATTGAACCTTCTCTTCATGAAATGGCGAGTAGCGCAGCACCAGAAATTGTTTCGGAGTTGACTTCACCTAATGAAGAGAGAGCTAATGATATTTATCATGAAACTCCGAAAGAGGACACTACTGAACCTCGCAGGTCAAGTAGGACACGTGCAGCTCCTGAACTGTACGCCAATCCTGTTGTGAATTTCATGGTTGATGAAATGGATGACCCTACGACGTATGAAGAAGCGATGATGAGCCTGGATTCCAACAAATGGCTAGAAGCCATGAAATCCGAGATGGAATCCATGTACGAAAACCAGGTTTGGACCTTGGTAGACTTACCTCACGATCGAAAGGCCATTGAGAATAAATGGATTTTCAAAAGAAAAACTGATGCTGATGGTAATGTGACCATCTATAAGGCTCGACTTGTCACAAAGGGGTTTCGACAAATTCAAGGTGTTGACTACGATGAGACATTATCTCCTGTAGCGATGCTAAAGTTGGTTAGGATTATGTTAGCAATTGCTGCATATTTCGATTATGAAATATGGCAGATGGATGTCAAAACTGCGTTCCTCAATGGTAATATTGAAGAAGAGTTGTATATGATACAACCTAAGGGTTTTGTTGGTCCTAAGGATGCTAATAAGGTATGCAAACTTTAGCGATCCATCTATGGACTGAAGAAAGCATCCTGGAGTTGGAATCTCCGCTTTGATGAGGTGATCAAAGAGTTTGGATTTGTCCAAACTTATGGAGAGGCTTGTATTTACAAGAAAGTGAGTGGGAGCAATGTGGCATTTCTGGTATTATATGTGGATGACATGTTATTGATTGGGAATGATATAGATCTTTTAAACAGTGCTAAAAGTTATCTAAACAGCAAATTTTTGATGAAAGACCTTGGTGAAGCGTCATATATATTAGGCATTAAAATCTATAGAGATAGATCAAAGCGCCTAATTGGGCTATCGCAGAGTACATACCTTGATAAGATATTAAAGAAGTTTAATATGGACAGAAGTAAGAAGGGATTCTTACCTATGTTGCAAGGCAAGACATTGAGCAAGACTCAAAGTCCAGCTACGGTGGAAGAAAAAGAGATAATGGATAAGATCCCCTATGCCTCGGCCATAGGCTCTATAATGTATGCCATGCTATGTACAAGACCGGATGTGGCACATGCTATTAGTTTGACTAGTAGGTACCAATCTGATCCAAGTTCGGAACACTGGATAGCGGTCAAGAATATCCTTAAGTACTTGAGAAGAACTAGGGATATGTTTCTTATATACGGAGGTGAAGAAGAGCTAGTCGCTAAGTGTTATGTCGATGCTAGTTTTGACACCGATCCGGATGACTCTAAGTCTCAATCCGGATACGTATTTCTCTTGAACGGAGCAACAGTTAGTTGGAGGAGTTCCAAACAACCTGTGGTGGCTGGATCAACGACGGAGGCGGAATATGTTGCTGCTTCAGAAGCAGCGCAAGAAGCGATTTGGATGAAAGAGTTCATAACGGAACTAGGTGTGGTTCCTAGTGCATTGGACCCAATGGTGATCTATTGTGACAACAATGGAGCCATAGCCAATGCCAAGGAACCGAGGTCTCACAAGAATTCCAAGCATATTAAGCACCGGTTTCACTCCATCCACGAGCATGTCAAGGATGGAGATATAAAGATTTGTAAAGTACACGCGGACCTAAATGTAGCAGATCCGTTGACTAAAGTTCTCCCTAGGGAAAAACATGATCAACACCAGAACTCCATGGGTGTTAGATTTATCACTATGTGAACTAGATTATTGTCTCTAGTGCAAGTGGGAGACTGAAGGAAATATGCCCTGAGAGGCAATAATAAAGTTGTTATTATGTATTCCTCATATATGATCGGAAGCGTCAATACATGTGTGTTTAATAAACAAAAAGGGTTCCTAGTTATGCCTCTCTTATAGACTAGCTTGTTGATTAACAAGATGATCAAGGTTTCCTGATCATAGACATTGGATGTTGTTAATAACAAGGCAACATTTGTGAAATGATGTGATGAACATTCATCCGAAGTATAGCATTACGATCAAGTCATTATGTTTATATTGCTATAACATCATACGAAGTAAACTTTATCCTTAGACCATGAGATCATGTTAATTGCTAACACCGGAAGAGTATCTTGATAACATCAAACGTCACACCGTAATAGGGTGAATATAAAGATGGGTTCAGTGCTATGAAGGTGTTATGTTGAGGCTCATGGATCAAGAGTGGAATTTGTCAATCCCGATGACGGATATATATACTCTAGGCCCTCTCGGTGATATCACATTAAGATAGCTTGTAAGCAAGTGATGTGATCACTAGAATGTTATATCACGAGAACAAGAAAATAGTGCATGTCGGTAACAAGATCAAACTAGGTATTTGGATACCGATGATCGAATCTTGGACATGTATTATATCATGAGACAAAGGGATTAATTTACTAGCGTTAAAGGCTCTCACAATCACAGAAGTCATCGTTGAATGTGCAGGAGTCAGTATGGATCTCCAGGTCTCGCTTCTGATTATTGATCTGAGAGGAGTCTCAATCATGTCTGCATTATTCGCGAACCGTAGGGTGACACACTTAAGGGTTACCGGACACCATTTTGGAGCACATATGTTTCAGACAAAAGAATTGCAAAGCACATGAATTGTTTCAATAGAAACCAGAATTGTTTCGGGTGAAATTGCAGAAAGTGGTTCTGCATGTGATATTGAAATGTTGCAAGGGGGTTTATGTGAATGTTTGTTAATTAAAGTAATTAACAAAATTCTGAATAAATTTAATAAAAGGGTTTTATTAAATGATAGAGCATTAAACTTAGAGAATTTTAATGCATTTAAAGTGGAGACTTTAAAAGGGAATGTGAAGAGGCATTTTAATGTGGAGGAGTTACCACCACATGAATGGGGGAGGTGAGGGGTCACCCCCCATGAGGCATCGGTAATGGGGAGGGGCACCCCCCTCCTCCTATAAAAGGCCCCCCTCTTCCTCCTTCCTCACACCTCCTCGTGAAGGATCTCTCTCCCCCTCTAGAATTATTCCCCTATGGTCTCGGATTAGCGAGATACATGTTCCCGGTGGCATTTCGTCTGGAAGGAGTTGCTGCTTCCGCTACATCGCTGGAGCGAGGAGGTGGAGGTTGTCTGGTGGCTTGAACGTGTGTACGAGGACGGATGCGCTGCTGATTTGCGACGCTCGGACTTCCACACGATCTTGAGATCGGCAAGTGTAGGACTACATCAACCACGAGTTCCTACTCGTTAACAAAACTCGTTGTCTTCGAGGGTAAGTTCTCGATGGATGTATGTCCACCCGTTGCTCTGTATCTAGTAGATAGATCTTGGCATATAGTTCTCATCGTAGGAATTTTTTTGTTTTCTATGCTGCAGACCCAACACATCCGTGAATCCGGATCGAAGGTATCAGTCTCACACGTAGATAGGTTCATGTCTCACACATAGATAGGTCCATGTCTCAGAAGTAGATAGACATATGTCTCATACATAGATACATAGATGACTCGTACATAGCTGGCTGAGAGAGGTATTGGCAACGTCATCTGTCACGACGCTTAGGTGGTGGAACATGGGTGTCCAGCCGTACCTATTGGGCGGCCCAATGTTTCAAGGAGGAATCACCGACCCGTGCTCGTCGTACTGAGTTTCCTGTGTGGGGTTTGGGGCAGGATTCTGAAAAATGTTGAACCAATTGGTTTGCGTCATGAAATCCTGAGTGTTGTCGTCCACGTCGTGATCACTCATCCACACGGATCCGGACATAGATGACTGATATCTAGACATAGACCCCTACACTATGTAGGCTCCTACACGTGAAAACAGAAGTACATTAGAAGTTGATATGAACTGAGACTCGACACTTTTCATCTAAGACGCTTACCCTGTGGCTGCGACTGTGGACAAAACCCATAGTTTAGCGTGGGAGATTGGCCCCACGACAAACATCCACCCTACAAAGGTGGTTGCTGCTGCTGCTGCTGCCACCAGTCAAAAGAACTCTGTTGCTGCCACGATGAACCCCTAGTCTGGTCTAGAGGGGGAGGTCTCGACGTCATCTGTGGTGTAAGTTGTGGACGCGGAGACTGTCGTAGGGGTGAGGATGGACATAGATGGTACTGGTGCATCGAGTGACGCGGAGGCCGCTATGGTGCCGCGTGGTGAGCAATGTCCAAAGAGCGGGTGCACATGATAACCGCGTGGACACGTCGGAGCTTCTCCTCCAGGCGACTCAGCCAAGTCTGCTGGACCTGGCATTGTATAAGTGGAGGTCCGGACGAAAGGGAGCATCTGTAATCAACACTCTCCATCTCAAGATCGGCTATCAACTGTGCCTGCGATTGGCACCACTAGGTTGAAAAAAATGGAAGACAAACTATGTACCAATTAGGTGTATTGGATAAAGACAATGTATTACCGCTTGATGTCTACTGCCCGTAGTAGACTGGCTCGGGTAACTATCCCAAGTAGCCACACCCGACATCTCCTCTAGGTGAGTCTGTTGTACGATGCATAGACATGTGGCATTCATGTAGCTATACAAATAGTTGTTGAACTCTTCCATATCAAACTGGGCATCCGAGTCCCAAACTCATGTTGTAGCGGTGTCCCACTCTGCAACGTACGCTCCAACCCTCTGCAGCCAAGCAGTGATGGTCTTGCTACTTCCCTTCCTTGACCACCTATAATTGGAGAGTGATTGTGGCAAGTTAATAAATCATGTAAGATGGAAGAAATGTGTAAAATAAACGTATGTGTGGACGACTGAAGGTATGGCACTCTCTGTAGGATGAGGATCAGCCAACTAGCAAAGACCAAACTTCCTCATTACTCTCTGTAGTCTCATATCCTTTGCCTGCATGTCAAAGATGATATTCGATTCTGTTAGCCAATACGCCGTGTCTCTAGTACAGAGTAGAAATGCCATCTAGTCCCCATCCCTGCGGAATATAGCACCGATGGCTCCATCTGTGTAGGGATCCCACATCACCGAAATCGCGAGCAGCACGTCAAAATGCTCGGACAATGCAGGGTAGCAAACCCTCACCTGACCGTGAGAAAAGCGTCTCTGCCAAAAAACTTTGTCATTTCTAGTCATAGTCTACGTGCACTAATTAATGAAATTAAAACTTTGCACATACCTTGCGGCATGTCCAAACTATACCAAAAGTAGGTAAGTCATTGATACATTGCAAATGTATCTATAATTTTTGATGTTCCATGCTTAGTTTTATCCACTTTCTTGTGTTTTGTTCCAACTTTGGAGTACGTTTCTTATGATTTCTTGGACTAACCTATTAACAAGAGCCACAGTGCCAGCTGCCTGTTTTCTGCTGTTTTTGGTTCCAGGAAAGTCAGAAAATGAATATTCTCGGAATTGGACGGGACAAAAGCCAAAGTGCCTATTTTTCTGGATGTCATCAAGTGCGAGAATATGAGACAGAGAGAGAGGCCAGGGGCCACCACACCACCTGGCCGCACGGCCCAGCCTGGCCTGCGCTAGGGGTGGTGTGGCCGCTCCCGGCACCCCCTCGGCCTCCCCTTCCGACTATAAGATGACCTCGGGACGTAAACCCTAAGGACCCGATCAAAAATCCACGAAAGAGTCCGTAGCCGCCGTCATCTCCATCCCTAGATCAGGAGGGATCTGAAGCTCTTCCTGGCACCCTACCGGAGAGGGGAATTCACCTTGGAGGCCTTCTTCATCACCATGCAAGCCTTCGGTGTGATGCGTGAGTAGTTCATCCTTGGACTACGGATCCATGTAGTAGCTAGATGGCTGGTTCTCCTCCTTTGTGCTTTCATGTCTAGATCTTGTGAGCTCCGTTCATGATCAAGATCATCTATTTGTAATTCTGCATGTTGTGTTTGCGGGGATCCGATGGATATTGAGATGCTATTTCAGATTGATTATTGATTCTATCATGTCTTTGTTATTTGTGATCTTGCATGCTTTCCGTTGTTAGTAGCTATCTTGGCCAAGTAGATGCTAGCAACTCCAAGAGTTAGTATTTATGCTCGATAGTGGGTTCATGCCTCTAGTAATCTAAGGAAGTGACAGAAATCTCTAAGGTACTAGATGTGATGTTGCTACTAGGGAGAAAACAATAATCCTTTGTCCATAGAACAATCATATTGTTTACTTTACACGCAGTTCGTAAAGCAATAATCTGTTGCTTGCAACTTAATACTGGAGGGGGTTCAGATGATAACCTGAAGGTGGATTATTAGTCATAGATGCAGTTGGATGGCGGTCTATGTATAATGTTTTCATGCCCAATCAAGTCTCAGAGGAGTCAAGATGATTAGTATATGCATGTATTGCTTTCTCGATGTTTGTCAATTGCCCCGCTGTAATTTGTTCACCCATCATGTTATCTATCTTAAGGAGAGCCACCTCTAGTGAACTATGGATCCCGGTCCTTGTCTTTTACATTCAATCTACAAACTATTTACTGCTTTGTGTTTACTTTCTGCAAACTTTTACTTCTTTCCATTCGATACGATTAATCCTTTGTTTTCTGCAAAACACGGTGAGATTGAAAACCTCATCGCAAGTTGGGGACAAAGTTCCGTGGTTGTGTTGTGCAGGTCTCCACGTTGCTACTAGCACCGGTAGTGTGCCCTGCCAAAGCTCAGCTAGTAACACCTTTGGGGTGTTTCCTTGCTCCTACTGGTTCGATTAAACCTTGGTTTCATAACTGAGGGAAACTTGCTGCTGTGTTCATCATACCTTCCTATTGGGGTTCCCAACGAGCTCTACATCAACCACGCACCAACACTTTTCTGGGTGCCGTGCATTGAGCCATCAAGCATCTTTCTGGCGCCGTTGCCGGGGAGTCAAGGACATCTTCACAAGGGGAGTCCCTCATAACCAATCTCTTTACTTTGTTGTTTTTGTTTTTCTTAGTTTTCTTTTTGTTTTGGTTGCTTGTTTCTTTATCAAAAACACAAAAAAATAGTTTTACAAGTTTGCTTTCTTATTCAAAAACACACAAAAATTAAGTCTCCTTTAGTTGTCACCTCTTCCTTAGCTCACCATGTTGATCCCTACTTTCACCCTGCAAGACCTTTCAATTGGTAGTGGTTCTATAATTGGGAAAGATAATATTGAAGAATTCTTTAATCATGTTAGCAAACATGAGGATATTGAGGATAGATCCCTCGCAGAACTTGCTCCAAACTATGAGATTGCTGCAGCTTCTTTAATTCACATGTTAGAAGCTAGGTTTGTTAACCTCAATCCCTTAATGCAAATAATGTTTCTTAAGCTTAAAGAAATTAAGGACCCTGAAAAGAGGGATTTTATTCTAGAAACTTTGTTTAAGGAGTTCTATGATGTTACCAAGGAAGCTAGAAAAGTTTTTAAACGTTTCAATATGCTAGGATCATGTGTAGATGTTGTTGGTACACGAGAAAATATGAACAAAACCGAACCTAATGGGGAGGAACCTAAGATACCAATACCCTTTAAACTAGTAGCAATACATGATGCCATAGAAAAGAATCTTGATTGGATTGTTCCCGCAAACCCTTTTGATGAGAATAGTGAACCTAAGAGCATTGAGAGAGGATCCTCTCGAACTTATTTGGATGATATACTTTGCCTTGTTGAAAATATTTCTGGTATTGATCTTAATGCTTCTTCATTTGAGAACACTTGATTCTTTCTTTGCTTCTTATGCCTAACTTAAAGGCGTTAAAGAAAAGTACTTATTGGGAGATAACCCAAAAGTTTTAGATGAGTCTTGGAAGTTATTACCTCTGTAATAACCTCTCCTTATCCTTTTTATTTGCTTTTTGTGCCAAGAGTAACCTCTAATGAGAGAGAAGTAATAATTGGGAAAGTTGCTGTCCCGAAAAAGATTTCTGTGCTTCACCGTAACAATTCGTGTAAAATCTCTGAACGTATTTTTGAGGCATGAATTTTTGTGCATCTGACCCAGGTTGTTATCTAACTTTCGTTAGTTCAACACTTTTTGATTTGAGCAACAGAAGATCTTCGAAAAAATTCTTCTTTACCTGCTGGTCTGTTTTGACAGATTTCTGCCATTTTCTACATTTGCTTCCTGTTGGTTCCTTCTTGAGTTCTTTTGGGGAATTGGGCTTTTTGAGGGAAGTGCTACAGTAGATAGTGTTCTAATGGAAGTTTATTTGGTGTTAGAACTGAACCTTAAGACTTATTTATCTTGAGTGCACTAATGTTGCTAATAAAGATTGTGTGAAGTTTTGTATGAAGGAAAAATTTCAGGTGTATGGAAGGAATGAGTAATGAGATGAAGGATGGACTAAAGCTCAAGCTTGAGGATGCCACGCGTGTCACCCCAAGAAATATCCAAGAAGTACAAGCGTCAAAGCTTGGGGATGCCCAAGGCATCCCCTTCTTCATCAATAAAAATCCCAGGTTTCTTCCAAACGCTTCATTTTTATTGTTTCATGCACAGTTGTGTTGTTCTTGGAGCGTCTTATTTTTTCGTTTTCGTTTTGGTTTTTAGTTTGCTTGGTTTGCTTAGTTTTCTGAATAAATTGGTTGGACCCCCTCTTTCATACAGTGGTTTGCAAATAGTTTGGTTTGGTTTGGAAAAGAGTAGGAAAGTTCATGCTTATGTGGTAAAAAGAGCTCGTTTTGACTATGGCCTATGCTTTGTCATGCCATGCTTGATATTGTTTTGGCTTTATGCTTAGTATTCTTTGTTGTAGCATGACTTGTTATAAACAATTGAGATTGCTTAATGTGCCTTGGATGAATCATGCGTTGTTTTAGCATATTAAAGCATAGTATAGTGGTATTCTCCTTTGATGCTTTATTTGGGTTGACTTGGCGCATGCTCACACCATGTTATGACTATCTCAAGTCACCATAGCCTTTATGATCCTTTAGTTTTCAACTTGTAGTATCACTTTATGCTTTGATCAATAATGTTTTGTCGCTCTGCATGATTATGGCCATTATTGCTCTCTTAGTTTGTCGCTCCCAGTCTTTTGCTAGCCACCACAACAAAGTATGAGTTCCACTCATGCATCCAACTCCATAAACCAAGTTATTCCAAAGAGTCCACCATACCTACCTACTAGCTTATGCTATTCCAAGTATATTCATGCTTTTGTTTACCTTCCAAATAAAACTTGTTATGAGAAAACTAGTTATTAAAGCTCTCACGAACTTGATGGCACACTTTACTTTTCTTGCCCTTAATAAACTTGAACCATTGTGTCTTCTATGTTGTATATGCTTGCACTTATTTGTTGGGAATTAGCAGAACCATGCTTTCATGGGGAACGCTTTCAACATTGCACTTGGTACTTGTACCTAGTTGATATCATGCTCTTTTGTATATGGATGTCGTCGGTGTGAAATGAAAGAGGAGCTTGTAAGTCCATGGAGTTATGTATATGTGTTAGAGAAACGCCTGGGCCGCTGGTCTAATCCATGCTGACATGGTGGAAACCTGCAGCGTAACCATAATGAGTTGTCTATGAAGCATTCTTCTTATAAAAAAAAGAGCCCTATATTGAGAAAAAAAGAGAAAAAAAGAGATTATGAAAAGAGGAAAGAGAGAAAAAAAGCACCATATTCCCATGGTAAATAAGAAGATTGCTGAGATGCTCGTTGTCTGCTTGCCTTGTCATTTTGATATGGGGATTCTTCCGTATCATCAGGCAAGGGGTACCCTATTGGCGGTTCTCTATGATACACATGTACTTACGATGACAAGAACGTACCGGTGACTAAACTTGAGTAGCATGAGGAGCGGCCCTCGCATACAAGGGACATGAGATTTCTGACTTATACTTCGTCAAGCATGTACACCATAGTTTGTTCACTTTAACCTTAATCACTTCAAGATGCTTATGATAGGGGCAATGAGAGCTAAAAGCTATAAGTACCATAAATTTTGGAAGCTCTTTACGAGACTTGAATCCCTACTTCCTTTTACAAAGGCCTTTCTTCCACCAATATATTGAGTCTCCACCTTCTACCTTTATGCACCTACTTTGAGAGCATAGTGGCCATTCTTAGTTCTATGTGCATTGTCCGAAGACTAGTTGATTGATGCATAACTTGATATTGCTTGTTTTAAACTATTTGTATCTAGTCACTCTTATGAACTTTGAAGGTGTCCTATGCATTTATGTTTGCTACTCTATGAGGGACAAGCTGAATGCCACTATGCTATGTTTTCTTTTTGTGAAACAAAAAAAGTCTTGCAAAGCATTGTTATTCATGAATCTTTTGCTTCTGACTTTTCATGTTGCATCATAGTTTCTTTGCTTATTGCTAGAACTTTGTCTTTCATGTTATGATTGAAGTACTATGATTCCAGCTTTGAATGTTTTGCAAATACTTTGATCAAGTCTTTGATGGTGCATGTCACCTCAAAAATTATTCTTTCTTTTTATCACTTACCTACTCGAGGACGAGTAGGAGTTAAGCTTGGGGATGTTGATACATTGCAAATGTATCTATAATTTTTTATGTTCCATGCTTAGTTTTAGCCACTTTCTTGTGTTTTGTTCCAACTTTGGAGTACTTTTCTTATGATTTCTTGGACTAACCTATTAACAAGAGCCACAGTGCCAGCTGCCTGTTTTCTGTTGTTTTTGGTTCTAGGAAAGTCAGAAAATGAATATTCCCGGAATTGGACGGGACAAAAGCCAAAGTGCCTATTTTTCCAGATGTCATCAAGTGCCAGAATACGAGACGGGGAGGGGCCAGGGGGCCACCACACTACCTGGCCGCGTGGCCCAGCCTGGCCCACGCCAGGGGGTGGTGTGGCCGCTCCCGGCACCCCCTCGGCCTCCCCTTCCGACTATAAGATTACCTCGGGACGTAAACCCTAAGGACCCGATCAAAAATCCACGAAAGAGTCCGTAGCCGCCGTCATATCCATCCCTAGATCGGGAGGGATCTGAAGCTCTTCCCGGCACCCTGCCGGAGAGGGGAATTCACCCTGGAGGCTTCTTCATCACCATGCAAGCCTTCGGTGTGAAGCGTGAGTAGTTCATCCTTGGACTACGGATCCATGTAGTAGCTAGATGGCTGGTTCTCCTCCTTTGTGCTTTCATGTCTAGATCTTGTGAGCTCCGTTCATGATCAAGATCATCTATTTGTAATTCTGCATGTTGTGTTTGCGGGGATCCGATGGATATTGAGATGCTATTTCAGATTGATTATTGATTCTATCATGTCTTTGTTATTTGTGATCTTGCATGCTTTCCGTTGTTAGTAGCTATCTTGGCCAAGTAGATGCTAGCAACTCCAAGAGTTAGTATTTATGCTCGATACTGGGTTCATGCCTCTGGTAATCTGGGGAAGTGACAGAAATCTCTAAGGTACTAGATGTGATGTTGCTACTAGGGAGAAAACAACAATCCTTTGTTCATAGAACAATCGTATTGTTTACTTTACATGCAGTTCGTAAAGCAATAATCTGTTGCTTGCAACTTAATACCGGAGGGGGTTCGGATGATAACCTGAAGGTGGATTATTAGTCATAGATGCAGTTGGATGGCGGTCTATGTATAATGTTTTCATGCCCAATCAAGTCTCAAAGGAGTCAAGATGATTAGTATATGCATGTATTGCTTTCTCGATGTTTGTCAATTGCCCCGCTGTAATATGTTCACCCAGCATGTTATCTATCTTAAGGAGAGCCACCTCTAGTGAACTATGGATCTCGGTCCTTGTCTTTTACATTCAATCTACAAACTGTTTACTGCTTTGTGTTTACTTTGTACAAACTTTTACTTCTTTCCATTCGATACGTTTAATCCTTTGTTTTCCGCAAAACATGGTGAGATTGACAACCTCATCGCAAGTTGGGGACAAAGTTCTGTGGTTGTGTTGTGCAGGTCTCCACGTTGCTATTAGCACCGGTAGTGCGCCCTACCAAAGCTCATCTAGTAACACATTTGGGGTGTTTCCTTGCTCCTACTGGTTCGATTAAACCTTGGTTTCATAACTGAGGGAAACTTGCTGTTGTGCTCATCATACTTTCCTCTTGGGGTTCCCAATGAGCTCTACATCAACCACGCACCAACACTTTTCTGGGCGCCGTGCATTGAGCCATCAGTCATCACGCTCTGCATCAAACAATCCGGTCAGAGGGTCACCCAACTCAAGCGATGGGTAAGCCTTGTCAACCCAAACGTTCGGTCGACCGATAGGAAACCGCTCCCAGGACCAAAGCTGCACAATAGTGGGCATCCAAGAAAGCATGACTTAGGTGCTCTACGCTAGCAACCTCTGCACATACCTTGGTACGTAGCCGCAAAGACCATAGAACCCCAACTCCTTTGGGTAATCATGTTGGCGCTAGTTGCATTAGCAATCTCCGATGCATTGGGATGTAGCGAGCGGTGATAGTGGTGACATGGGGCTCGGTGAACATCACCTTCCCAAGAAGCCAAAGTATATATGCCTCCAAGTACCGAGTGATCTATGGCTCAGTCAACTGGGTCTCTAGATAGCCTAACCTTTAGATCTACATTAATCAAAGATAGTTCAATAAGTAAAACCATAGGATGATACGATGCATTATCTAACATAATAAAGACAAGTTAGTGAACACACCCGAAATCCTAGTAACTAGTCGAACTTGGATTCATGATCATCGTGCTCAAAGGGACCAGATAAGGCACTAATACCCTATAAATGTTGTGCCATATCGCCTTGTCAACTGCCCGGTGCCTGCAGTGGCCCAATGGGCTGGCCTGCCAAAGGAAGTCCCAACAAGTATGACACATCCTAGAGAGTAGGAGCCATCTCTCCCCAACAAAAATGAAAAGTGTGCGTCTCGGGCCTCCAGCGATAAACCAAATAGGTGAGCAATGACTGGTCATATAACAGGCGTGTAGAGTCTCAAGTGTCGTCAACCAGACGAGCGATAGGTAAAATCTCAGCCCACTTCAACCTGCATATCCAAATAGCATGGCACATCATTTAGTGTATTCCAAAAATACTCATGTAATGCATTACTAAATAAAAATCGTACCTAGAAACCCAAGCCGGGTGTATCCTCCAGTTTACATTAGGAGTGCGAGTAACCAAGGGCTCGAGGGAGTTAGACTCATCCTCCAAAATTCTAGCATGATGCTTCTTTTCAATGTCTGCACTGAGAAACCCGTATCTTCTCGCCATTTCTGCACATATTACAAATTCAAACATAGTTCGTCACATATTACAAATTGAAACATAGTTTTTCACACATTACAAAATAAAACACAGTTCATCACATATTCCAAATAGTAACATAGTTCATTACATATTACAAATAGTAACATAGTTCATTACATATTAAAAGTACTAACATAGTCCGTCACATATTACAAATTGAAACATAGTTGTTCAAATATTACAAATACTAATATAGCTCTTCACATATTGGTTCAACGCCTAATTTTGCCTGCGTCCTCTACCTCTTCGACCCTGGTGCCCCGTCCTCGCGCAGGTAATACACATGTACCGAAAGTGGGACAATGACTAGCCGTATGGCCAAATAAATTGCATAGAAAACACTGCTGAGTTGGGCCCCTGCTTCTGCTTCGTCCATATCATTCCGGATGTGCCTACACTGGTGTCTGCCTCTGCCTGTTCGCATTAGAGCAGGGTGGGGGATGTACTGCCTTTCACCAGGGTCCAACGTGTTGAAATTGCCCACTACTCGAAATCTTGACATCTCACCGGTCCAGGTATTGACCACAAATTCGTTTAGGTAGTTGGGAGACACGAACGAGATTGCGTCCATCTCTAGCTACCCGCAAGCAGCAAGCACATGCGAGCAATGCAGGTGAAGCAACTTTTGTTTGTTTCACGTGCACTCACAGGTTGGTCATTGCTCATTTCCAATCTTCACCTCATGCATCCTTAGCTCATTGCCATACCCAAACTTATCGGTGGGTAACCGCACCTCAAACCTTCTTTCTTCATTACCTATGGTCACGACAGTGTGTGCTGAGCTTTTGTCATCTTTTTATCCATGTAGTTCATAATATTTTCATAGAAACGTGTGTTCGGATTGTTCAAGATATGTAACTGATATCTCTATCATTGTTCTCTGAAATATTTAATCATGCCATACAAAATACCCTCGACAATGGATGTAAGTGGCAGATTCGTGTTACCTCTAAGGACGAAGTTATATGACTCAGCTAGGTTTGTAGTCATGACACCATACCTAGCTTCATGTGTGTCGTGTAGCAAAGACCACCTCTCCAAAGGCTCGTGCTCTATCCACTGTTGGAAGTTTTTAATCTGTCTCCCGAGCCTTCTCCTAGTACCAGGCGGATCAAATCCTGGCAAGTCACAAAACCCTATAGGGTCTTCCTCCACGGGCGCTGCTCTAGTAGCAGCCTGTGCAACAGCTGCTGCTTGATGTGCAGCTATAGCTGTAGTTTGTGCCGCTTTCCTCGCCTTGACATGTTTCTGAGTGAAGTCACCAAGATGTGCACGTATGAAATCATACTTCCATTCCGTGTTCTACTTGCACAGTTTTTTGAATAGATTCATCAGGTTCTTGTTCCTAAACTGTGAGAAGAAATTAGCGCCCAAATGGAGCATGCACCAACGGCGCTGCATGTCGAGCCAGGGTGTTTGTTCTTTAGGCCCTAGCTGTGTCAAACGCTTGACCATATTGAGTATACCTGCATGCCTATCATGAATGATGCACACATTGGGCTTATCTTTCACAACTTCTATCGTGAGCTGCCTGAAGAACCATGTCCAACATTCAGTGTTTTTGCCCTCCACGAAAGCAAAAGCAAATGCGAGTGGGACAATTTGATTGTTGCTGTCTTGACCAATGGTGGTAAGGATCTGACCCTTATACTTGCTAGTGAGAAAAGTACCATCTACACATATAACTGGTCGACATTGACTGAAAGCTTAGATGCATACAGCGAAAAAGAAGAACACTCGATGAAGCACCTTCACGGATGGGTCCTCTAATATCACATAGTATTGGCTGTCGACATAGGTTCCTACGTTCCTATCCTGTAGTGTCTGGAGTTGTCGGACTACAGAGTCACACGAGTCTCTGAACAAACCAAACCTGTCCTCAAGAGCCCTTTGCTTTGCCCTCCAAGCCTTTCCATAAGAAATATTGTACTTAAACCCGACCCTTACTTTATTCATTATAGACTTCACTTCCATCGCTTTGCACTCCACTAACTCCGTGTAAAAAACCGAGCCAGAAGCGTGGAGGAGAGGTTACGATGATCTATAGGGATAGATGGAATCTGACATGTGTGCATCACTAAGTCGCTCACCAACCAATTTGTGGACAATTTATATCCACGCATTCTATGGTCAAGTATTTTTAGAGGACACCGTTGTATTGAAAACCCTCTATGTAGACAATGCCCAAGCAATGATTGCATCTTGCAAATGCTTCTTGTCTGGATATCTGGCGCCCTAGGCAATTTTATTCTTGTGATATGCCCACGCAGAATCATGACCATCGTTAACGATTATTCCATCCGAGATGTTTTGGTTCCATGATGCAGGAATCGGCACGTCCTCTCTATTGCCTTCTCCATGAATCCATGTAATCCTCATCTTCCATCAAGTCCTGCATGTGTCCACCTTCCTCGTTTGCATCTGGCTCTCCACTATTGTCTCCTTCACCTCTAGCCTGACTGCTCTACCATGGTTCGTACCCACCTCCACCTCCTCCTCCTCCTCCTCCTCCTCCTACTATCTGACTGCTCTACTCCGATTTATAACCACCACCTCCAACATTGGACATAGAGTACATCTCGTAACTGGATTCAACACTATAGCTAGGACTGTGTTCACCATCGCCTCTAAGCGGATCGATCTCCTTCAAGACGGGAAGCACTAGTGCGACAGGATGTATGTGTCTGTCCTCGCAACCTTTTAACCACTTAAACCAATCTCTATTATGATCTACATGCCTCAAAATTCAGAAAAATTTCTTGCTTGACTTTGTCCATAATGCTTGGACACTGACGGTGTATGTTTCGAGGTTATAGCCTAAACAACCTGTTAACCATTCCTTCAACTGACTAACACTCCATGTTTGAGGGGCAGCCAAATCCAACTCCGTATACTGAAACTCACTCAAATCTGCTCCATAATCATATGTTTGGATATTACCAGGACCATAGTAAAACATGAACTTCACTATATTGTACATCTCTGCTGACATAAAAAACTCAAACCAATCAATTAATTATCGACAGTGCGTACAACTATGTACAACTATCCGCAAATATTCTAAAAATGTACTAATAGCCTGTCAAAAGTTCCCATAAATCCACCTGCCAAATCTTCCCACTAATCCACCTACCAAATATTCAAACTGTCGGAAATACTAACTAAACCACCAGACAAAATTTTCCACTAATCCACCTGGGAAATATTCTAATAGCCTCCTAACCACAAACGAGTAGCATGACAAGCCACTCGGTACAGCAGCCTCGGTTCACCGAACAAGCAGCACGACGCAGCTCATACAACCCCTAGCTCCAAGCTCCACCGCAGCACCTCCATTGCCATTCCACCGCAGCACCACCACCATTCCTCCAAAGAACCATCACCAAATCGAGTCCCGAGCTAACCCATCAGTAGATCGGACTTCCCCTACCTCTCTAATGATTTTAGAACGAAGATTTGGTGGAAAATCAGTGCCAAATCGAGGCAAAATAACTGCTGGAGCTACGAACTCGCGTAGGATAGAGAAAGATAATGCAACTACAGGAGGAAGAAACGAGAGGTGCGGGGCCGCCCGTGCGGCGGTGGTCCTGGTGTCATCCACTCGGTCTGCTCCTGATCGAGTGGGCATTCGGCCTGGGTGGGACCAAGTGGGGCATTCGGCCAGCGCGGACCTCGCGGCCACATGCAGTCGGTCAACTCCTCACCGATGGAGCTGACTCGGCTAGGCCCATGCCGATTAGCCCAATCGACCAGGTTGAAGCGGACTATGTGCTACATATGTAAATTTTCAGATTCGCCCAATACTTCTCAAAATCGTTAAATAAAATGTATTATTTTAAAAAAAATTACCCGAATTCACGCATGTCCATCCTTGCTAAGCTTGCTCGCCCGTCAATAAAGCGTGTGATCACGCCAACGAACCATCGGCACTCAGGACTTCCGTCGCTGCCTTGTGGGCCCTTACAAGAGATCACGTGTGCACGCCAGTGCTGGCCTACAATCCCCTCCCTGAAAAAAAGGGGCCATCAGATTTCGAACGTTTGAATCTCGCGGCTCTTCGCCTGGCACCCTCCACCGATGCAAGGACCCAGCGCATGCACCAGAGCCGTCGTACAAACGGTCCAGCCGCTGACGGTCCATAGACCAGGTCCTTACGGCCACCTCACCCTCCCGCCCACTACCCCGATTAAATTGGCCGCCGCAGCTTTCCTCTGTCACCACTACTCCTCCCCATTCCCCCATCTCCCCTCAAGCGACAGCAAAATCCCGGACAGAGAGGAAAAAATCGCGGAGGAGATGGCCGGAGCGGTCGCGTACGAGGAGCAGCGCCGGAGGACGGTGGAGGAGAACATGCGCAAGATGGCCGAGCTGCGCCTGCACCACCTCTCCGCCGCCGTCCAGGAGGCAGCCCCCAAGCCCTCGCCGGTCAGATCCCCTCCCCCCTGTTCGTCTCGCCGTCTCGATTTCCGCTGCTCGTTTCCCTGACTCGCCTGGTTTCGGTCGGTATGGCTCGCAGGCCAAGTCCGTGAAGCGGAAGCGGGTGCCGCGCGAGGCCGGCGAGGACGCCCCGGTCCGGCGGTCCGGCCGCGTCGCCGGCCTCCCGGAGAAGCCCAAGTACCTCTACGAGGTACGTCGTGACGCTATACTGCCAACGGTCTCGGTTTACTTTCGTCCCTTCATTCAATTTGTACCAACTCAAGGTTGCATCTCGCGTGTAGGCCACCTACGCGGTCTTGGACAAGCAGATCCGGAGGTAAGTAGCTCGCCCCATTCCTCCAATCCACGAAACATCTGAAGCGAACCCATCACTCTGATTTCTCGTGTCGTCTCGAGCAGGGGGCACCGGACTTCCAGCATCAGAAAGGACCTGGTCAACCGGGTGTACGCCTCCGACAAGGCAAGGGAGTACGCCATCGACATGGCCGAGGCGCTGCAGGAGAAGCTGGATTCAGACTACCCCACTTTCGTCAAGCCAATGACGCAGTCCCACGTCACCGGAGGCTTCTGGCTGGTAAGCAAAAAAAAAAAAACCCTGCACTGCTCACTCCTTCATGGAAACCGACGGTCTGCTCTGATGATTTTTTTTCTTCGAAACGGGGAACATAGCCCCGGCCTCTGCATCAATTGATGCACACAGCCTTTTTATTGCATCGTTCAAGAAAGTATGAAAGTCTTACAATCATGGATCAGAAAGGGTTGAAACATGTATCAACCATCTAAAAATGAAAAGCAAGCAAAAGCTATCCATTTTGAAGTCTGCTAGTGTGCCGCCAGCATGTAGCCTGGAAATAGAAATCCTGAGCCACCGTCAGGAGCTGGTTGCATCCAGAAACCATGTCTTCCCGCTGATCCGCCGGGAGGAGGAAAGACCATAGTTGAATCCAGTGTACCACGAGCCGAATAACCTGCAAGAAATTAGTACCCGATTGTTTTTTAAACACAATGTTATTTCTGGATAACCATATGGACCAACATAAAGCCGAAACACCTATGCGAATTCTGGCTTTAGTGATCATATCAATCCCATTAAGCCAATTACCAAACATATTAATATTGGACGGTGAGGGAATGTTAAAAGCAAAGTAAACCATTCGCCAAATAATACGAGCAAACGGGCATGACAAAAAAAGATGCTCTATGGACTCTACAGAATCACAGAAAACACATTTTTGACAGCCATGCCAATTCCGTTTAGCCAGGTTATCCTTTGTTAACAAAACCTTATTCTTGAGGAACCACATAAATATTTTGATCTTAAGTGGGACTTTAAGCTTCCATAGGTACTTGTGTAGAAATCTTGTATGTCCATTCATGTGGTCTAGATACATAGATTTAACTGTGAATATACCCGTATTAGTGAGTTTCCAAATAAAAAGATCAGGAGTATCATTAAGTTGAACCATCATTAGTCTCTGGCACAAATGTAACCAACGTGTCCATTTGTTTCCAGTTAAACTTCTTCTAAAACCAATATTCAGAGGAGTTTGAGATAAAACATCAGCTACCACTACATTCTTCCTACTAACAATGTTATATAGGGATGGATACTGATGTGCTAATGATGTAGTACCTAACCAAACATCTTCCCAAAAGCGAACATTTTCACCATCGCCCACTTTAAAATAGCCCGCATTGAAAAACATATCTTTTACTCGCATGAGGCCCTTCCAAAAAGGGGAGTCTGTAGGTTTAGCTTGCACTTGAGATAACGTTTTACCCTGAAGGTATTTATTTTTAAGGATTTGCTGCCACATTCCTTCCTCATTTAGGAGTTTAAATAGCCATTTGCTAAGTAGACACTTGTTTTTTATCTCAAGTACCTCAATGCCAAGTCCACCTTGATCTTTAGGACGGCAAATTATATTCCACTTAGCTAACCTATATTTCTTCTTGGTATCATCACTTTGCCAGAAGAATCTAGAGCGAAAGAAATCCAATCTCTTTCGAACCCCCTTAGGAATCTCTAAGAAAGATAACATAAACATAGGTAGACTAGTCAAAACGGAATTGATTAGGACAAGCCTATCTCCGTAGGATAGTAGTTTGCTCTGATGATTGTGACGGTGTGTCCATTTCGATTCCTGGCAGGGCCTCCCGGTGCAGTTCTGCAAGAAGTATCTGCCCAAGAAGCATAACGAGACCATCACTCTGGTGGACGAGCAAGATACCGAGACCGATACGTTCTATCTTCACCTGAAGACGGGCCTTAGTGCCGGTTGGAGGAAGTTTGCCATCGATCACAAGCTGGTTGATGGTGATTGCCTGCTCTTCGAGCTCATCGAGCGCACCAAGTTCAGGGTCAGACTCTGTTTTCTTCTTCTGCATATCTTCCATGTTCAATCCTAAAGAAATCATAATGATGTGAAGTTGACTGAATTAATACTGTACGTGTCAAAGTACTTGCCCAATCAGACATCTGTGGTTCTGTATGTTGTACTGTATATTATAAATGACTTGCATTTGTTGTGTATGTTGTATATTAAACATCGTCTAATACTTTAAGCAGACTGACACATTGGACCTGCTTGTTGCTTGAAGCATTACCATTCGACATTCCTACGCAATTATTCATTCTAAAAAGATTGAACAGTGCTTAGAAATACCTGTTCCCTTCTAGACCGCCTTTAGTTGTCCGTGAATAGAGATTAATTCATTTAAGGATTAAAAACATGAAAAATTATGTGTGTCGTGTTAACAATGCAGTCTCTGTGATGTAAATGCTGCAGGTCTATATCATCAGACAAAGTTCGTATAATGGAAAAAGATGAAGGTGTGAGTTTCAGATATGCCCTTTGAGCAGGTATGTATTGTTGTCAGGATTGGTTCAATACTTGAATTTGGGTATTTGAGAAGCTTAATTCCAAAAATCTATCTGCTGTGTGGCTGAAATAATTGCTGAGTCACGTTTTGATATGTTCTAATTTATCTTCCTGAACTAGGTTTAATGCATTGCAGCTATGTCTATACATGAAAAAAGTAACAGCTGGACAGTTTTTCCATTTCCGCCAAAGTAGTTGATTTTCATCTTAGGCGCTTATTATTGGGTTAGTTTTTTATTGGTATGAACAGCAAGTTTTAGACGCTCTTGCATGATTTTGTTTGTCCTGGCCCTGCCTGATATATAGGTATTCGAATTGTCTACTCCACCTTCGCATGTAGATTTGTCGTTCTGTGCAGTAATATTTGTTTCTACAGTTCATAAAGTATGCACACTCTTAGAAGACATCAAAGACAGTACTAGTATAGTTCACACCCTTGCTGTGTTGGCTGTATAAAAATATGATAAAGCCACTTCTGTTAAACCAAATCGTTTATCACACCTTGCTGGTCGGCTGTATAAAAATATGATAAAGCCACATCTGTTAAAATAAATCGGTTCTACATTCTAGTTTCGTTGCCTTGATGACCATGAACGTGTCATATCTGAGGGGGAAGCCTTCATGCTACTAGCTTTAACTTTCTATGCATGTTCAGTGTGCTTGCCTGACATTTTTCAATGACCAACCACATTTCTAGTTTTTCTACTACCCCACTTTCTTAATTCCCATCATACATGTTACTAATATTGGCTAACCTTGTCTCCCTTCTTCTAAGTTTTTTAGGTGTTTTGGTGAATTGGAGGTACTTGAAGGAATTGGACAAACGAGTTTGCAAAATGGTTATCATGAACTATTGATCCAATGTTGGCAAACGAGTTTAGGGTGTCAATTAAAGTTCAAAATCTGAACTTTATGGATTCTCCTAGTAGTACGTTTGGACTCATCTATGAGAACTGACAACACTTGTAAATTTTGCCTGTGATGCCCCATCTCTATTTCCATCCAACTACTTGTAATGTCCAGTTCAATCTACTCTGCAAGCTTGCGTATCTTAGAGATTTCAGTTGTTCCTGTGATCATATGTGCATGTTGGCTTGTGTCTGTTTGATCTTAGATTTATAATTCTCAAGTATTAGGATATTATTTCTGTGGTTCCTCTCTGGCTGAGTAAATAGGCCACAACTTGCATCTTAGGCAAATAGCACTGGTAGGTTATGATATGTGGTGTGCTTATATATAAGGCGAGAGGCAGATGAGCACTCTTCAACCTTGATCCAATGGCTAGGAGAGGTAACAGTGATTTTATGGGAACCAGACACTGTTTTATTGGCATGCTTGCCAACTTGCCTCATCCTAGATCTTGGCCAGATGCTTAGGTGTTATTGTGCTGAAGATTTCTTTATTCTGAACTCCCATGAGACAGTAAGCCTGACTACTCTGGCCTGTAACTGGTTTTGGTATATATATCCTCGTCCACTATTCCTGTGTCATCTGGTCGTGGCCATCCACGATGCCTCGGTCTATCTACTCTCCACCATTATGGGTAGCAAGCCAAGCAACAAAGATTACTCCAGTAGAGAAAGCTCCACTGTTCCTAGGAAATTATCAGTGTCTATTTTGTCAAATATAGAAAACAAGAGATGAAGCACTAGTATATATCTTTGTATTTTCCATGATTTTTCGAAAGCACATTGGCACAACATACTGTATACCAAGATTCTTTTTTACAACTTTGAACACTTGAACTTTTTTTTTCTTTTCCAAAATGGAACTGTTTGCCACTTTTACTTTGACCCTGAACTGCTGAACTGAATCTCCATGTGAAGGTTGGGACATATGTACCTTTTTTTTCAAGAATACACACGGTACCTTAGAATTGAGCTTGACAGCTTGTCAAACCACTGATGTCACGATAGATAATATGTTACAGTAAACATCTTAGACTTTATAAACTGTAAAAACATGGACACAGACATACTAAATTGGGTTTGCCTGTCACGGCAAGATAAACTATTTTTTGAGAAGCATCAGTCTGGCAAGATCTAGGGACAATTGATTCTCCTTTTGTGCAGCAAAATATAGGTCCATACATAATATGGGGAACTTGCAAAAAAAAAAAAAACGATGTGGCTAACCTTTTCTTCTTCCTGCAAAGTTGGGTGTAAAGCAGTTCGGAAAAACTGGGGCCAAACCAACCTGGGCTTTGGCCAAAGAAGTCAATTGGAATCAGGGGGTGAAGTTAGACCTGCTGGCTGCTGCTGTTTTTTGTTAGAGAATATATTTGGATTTGATTTGCATAAATAAGATACTCCAAATATATTTATTAATGGAGGTTAGATGTAGGTGTGTATTAAAGAATAACAATGCCCATTTGTTAATGGAAGTTGTAGTGCTCAGATTTGCCATAGCATAGTATTTCATGCCCGAATACACGAGACCCGGAACACTACAAGAGTTCTCAAACACTGCAAGATTTAACAAAGGAGATTGGTTGATGGAGGTTGCAGCTTCTGGAGTGCCAAGAGCTGCAAAATCCGTCATCCATGCGACTATGATTCTCATTGGAAGCAGATACCTAAACTAATTGGATTGCTCCAGCCTCCAGGTGCTACTGCTGCCCCACTTGCCTGCACCAACTCTTGGTTTCCTGCACAGATGTCAAAGGCTGGTGTCAGTGATGCCATCATCTTGAGTTAAACCTGAATATTCAGGCACAGGTCTTCTCTTCCATAACATATTTACCTGCAATTCCTAGGCTTTGACCGTTGGCTACAGCTGAATTTCCCATTCATGTAATTGTCCTGCAACATGTATATGAACATGGATGTTTGAGGTTTGACCGTCTAATGGTGCAATGAAAGATGTACCCCTGAACAATTCAGTCAAATGGTACCAAGCATGATCATGTTAAAGTACACAAGATTTTTTCCTAGTATATATCATCAAATGTGTCCTATATTCCTGTGTCAACCATCTAGCACTGTTCTTTTGATCCCGCGCCATCATTTTCAGTCATGCAAGGTAACTTTGGTGATGGATAAGATCAAAGCGTTGGTACACAAACTCATCAGTAGGTCACCTGTTCTTCCAGGGTGGAACCATGCATGGAAGGTCCCTGAAATCAGACGACAGTGCCTTACAAATGAGAATAGCTTTTTTCCTCAGAACAGTACTGCAAAACATAATATCGAAAGAAAAATAAGTACTTTTTCACATGATTTTTCTATTCGTTAGGAAGAAGACATCAGCAAAGATCTCGGAAGATTTTGTATCACCGATGGAACCTAGAAGAGAAAACTAGTTGGTGAGAGGTTCAATCTGGTGGCGCGCTAACCCATGAATCTGTAGAATATTTCCGTCAAATGTGCATTGCAACAATAAGTATGATTTGCTTTTGTGGCTTCACTGTTCTACATGTTAGTTCATATTGTTATTTCGCACCGGCAAGGGGGGAAAACAATGTCCTGGAATTTACCACAATAAAAAAGATGGTCACAAGGTTAACTTAAACGAGGAATCGATTCTTTTCCCCACGCGCGCCGCCAGGAGAGAAAAAAGAGCTCCTGCCCTAGGGCACTCGCCTTCCAACGCCGGCCTCCAGCGGCTCCCCCTGCCGGTGACCTAGGGGTGGTGAGGGGGGTCGCCGGATCCATGCATGTGGATAATTTTAGTCTAAAATAGACTCGTCTTTAGGCTGCTCATCGTCTTGGCTTCGGGGATGAAGATGACGACGTTGAATAAATTTTCTTAAGATCCATCCCCAATGGATTCGGAGATCAGTCTATCCAAACAAGGATGGTGTGGCGGTGGCGCCATCCTCATGGTGGATTTGTGTCCTCAGGCTCCGCCGCTGCGGCGGCGTTTGCTCCAGCGCCGGCGCGGAACCTAGGAGGTAGTCCAGGAGCAGATGCCGATTGTGATCTGCATCGACGACATCTGGAAGATGGTGGATCGTGTGCTGGTTTATGGTTCGTGGATGGCAGGTGTGGCTTCCTCCTTCGACGTCTTAGTCGTGCGGGGGTGCTAGATCTGGAGCTCGATGGCGTGTCCGGGGTGTTGTCCCGATTTGATTCGTTCAACGACAATGGTTTCACCTTGGGTGAGCCACCTTGGAGGTCCGCAAAGCTGCATGTCAACGATGGAGCCGCATCGAGCTCGGGTGAGGAGGTGATCCGTCATTCTTTCCTTTGGTGGTTACTATGGTGGTGCCAGAGGCAGGTGACGGGCATCGGCGTCAAGCTTAGAGGTTTCTTCGGTTTAGATTGTTTTCTTTCTTGGCTGGTGGTCCTTTGTGCAAAAGCTTGTGTTTTGCTATCTTTTTAGTTTTATCAGGTCGGTGTTTATGTGGCTTGTACTATGATCTTGATATATAAATGGAGACATGTATTACCATAAAAAAAAAGATGGTCACAGAGATGGTACAAACAAAGCTACACAAAAAGTGATCAAATTCTTTGCAACTCTTTGTGTGTGAATATTTCGAATCACAAGCCCCATAGTCTCTCTTTTAAAGGATATATGTGTTTACATGAATAGTGCATACCGCATTTGTAATATTGTGCATGTAGACATGAATGTCATGAAGAGCCTAACCGAGGAGTGCCTTCATTAAAGAAAGTAGGATTGTTTGATAATGACCAATGAGATCATCGAGGACGATACAAGCAACCAACATTGACTAGGACAGTGGGATTCGGTATACCCTAAACAGAGAATATAATGATCAAACTCTGCAAGTACACACAGAGAACAAATTGGACTCAGAAACCCAGACTACCTTAACAAAATCCTTCAAATTTGTCCCGAATACAAACCATTCGATCTGATCAGACCAGTCTTGAATTCCTAATTGGCATAGTTTCTGTATAAGCTTTGCACGAATTGCAAAAGTTTTAGAGAAGATCAGAATACTCCAGAAAAATAAGATTCTAGCTAGGAAAAATTAACCGATAGGCAATAACATAGATGACAGAAGTCCAGGAGACAAGGATCGTCAGAAAGAAATAAAGAATGAATATATGGACAGAGAGCATTTTGAACAAGCAATGATTTGCACATACTTGATTCCACATTTGTTTATGGACCCAAAGAACAGGACATGAGGAAGACAGACAAGGTGACCAGAGCGCCTTGGCTGCTTTCTTCTCACGTTGCGTGCATGGATGGATTTCAGAAATGTAAACTCTGAACACACCTGGCAAAGCAGGTGGAACGATGGATATCGCATGCTACGTGAAACCAGACAAAAATAATACTACAGTAGTACCTGGAGTTGGTAGTTCGAAGAAGAGAAAAAAAAAGGGAATTCTCGTATTACACGTTTTCCCACTGCCCTCATTTTGTCTCGTGGCCCATGGATCTGAAATTTAAGCTCCCATTTGCTTAAACTGAAGCTGAAGAGTGATATGGCTACTTTTTATCTCTGCGCAGTAGTTGGAACTCACAGCGAATATGTGACATGATCTGGGCATATCCATTATTCAGAACTTGATGTTGTCCAGCAACATTGTTCAGTTGTTTGGCCAACTCTATGTCGTGGAGATACTATCGAAATAGGCTTTCGGCCTGCTATATTAATATAGGAACCGCGTGATACAAGTTTTGAGTTCATTGCTGGGGCCGACAGCACACAAAAGGCTCAAAAGAAAATACAAAAGAACAAAAGAGAAACTAATGCACAACAGCGCCGGATCAACAAACGACGATGACTCGCAACCGCTGCGCTCTCCGGAGTAGTCTCACCATGCTCATATGCCTCTGAATTGTCGTGTACCAAGAAACACCTTCAAGAAGGAGCACGACGATGGCGACGTTGCTGCCCAGACTTTTCCTAGGATTTCTCCCAGTACACGTAGGGGAGTGGAGAGAGGGTACACCCGGCGCTTTTCAAGAAGGAAGGCGGCACCCGTAGGTGTGACCGGCCGCCTAGCTGGCAAGGATTTCTCCCGGCCCTCAAAGAACCACAACCCCGTCCAATCGTTGCACTCCACCAAACTTTCTGCCCACCAACATGTGCCACCACGATCTTGAATTCATCATCATCGTCTCACCATGGCAAACACTGCGAGACCGGTCAGACCACGAAACAACCGTGGATACCGGAAGATAGTTCCCTAGCCGCGCGGGACGAAACAACCTCCACCGATCAGATGAATACTGTAGGAAAAAATATGTACTACCATTATTCAATTTTGTGATCGTTCAAAAGCAAACTATCTCATGAAACTCTTGTTAATCTTCTACATATAACAGGACGAAGCACAAAACTACGCACACAAGACAACTAGGAACACAGGACAAAGGCATGGAAAGAGAAGCAGGTGAGATTTCAGTCGCAATCACATTGTGGTCATGGCGATTGCCCAAATGGCCAGCATACTCGAGTCAACAGAACCAAGCGCCACACATATTTTATAGTACGGACACAGACAAGACCCTAGCTGAAGACCATGCAATTGCATGCACCAGCAACAAGCTAAGTGAACTCATATGCTAAGGGCATATCGGTCTTTTCCATTTGAATAATTATGTCTGGCATGGTATTGTTCCTCTAGGAAACAGAGATCATCAAGCCATTATATATAGGACGGTAATGTTGGGGTGACCGGCCAGCAATCCAAGGTTGAAGGTGAGGTGAGGCAGACCGTCTCCCCATCCGATCCTGCCGGCATTGACCTATCCTATTCTTATCAATCAGCAATGGGGAGGCCGCCTTCTGGTGAAGAGAGTGGCCTCAAGAAGGGGCCCTGGACTACTGAAGAAGACGAGAAGCTCACGAGCTACATCCAGAAGCATGGCCATGGAAGCTGGAGATCCCTACCTCAGCTTGCTGGTAACTCATACATGATAGTACATCTCTCTATATTGCCTGATGCACAACATTCCCTTCACCAAGAATGTGTTCTCTTGCTTGCAGGTCTGAACCGTTGTGGCAAGAGCTGCAGGCTAAGATGGACCAACTACCTGAAACCAGATATCAAGAGAGGGAGGTTCTCCCAGGAGGAAGAGCAGAACATCCTCCAGCTACACACCATCCTCGGCAACAAGTACGAACTGCACCTCACACCTACTCTCCATTGCATGAAAAGTTTGGCCTAACATGTTGTAAACCAAAGCAGGTGGTCGGCTATCGCGAAGCGTCTGCCTGGACGGACGGACAACGAGATCAAGAACTTCTGGAACACTAGCCTCAGGAAGAAGCTCATCAGGATGGGGATCGATCCGATGACGCACCGCCCCAGGACAGACTTCTTCGCTGCCCTCCCGCAGCTCATCGCGCTGGCCAACCTTCGCCAGCTCGTCGTCGCCGAGCAGCAGCAGCAGCAGCAGCAGCCATGGGATGATCACACTGCAAGGCTGCAGGCCGAGGCAGTCCAGGCTGCCAACCTCCAGCACATGCACTCACTGCTTCAGTCTGCACCGTCCATTGCCCCCACTACAGACCTGGAGCAGATCAGCTTCCCGAGCCCTCGACGGATGCTTTCGCCAAGTGCGCTTGAGGGTATCGGTGGCATAGACTTCGCAGGGCAGGTGCCCCAGAACCAAATGCCTGGCATTACGTTTGATCGCACAGTTGGTAACATCGACCCATATTCAGTTTGCAACGTTGATGAAAGCAGTGAGCAGAACCGCGGCGAGGGAGAGAACAGTAGCCAGAAGAGGCTGTTTCTCTCTGATGAAGACTCCCTTCCACCACTCACTGACATGGCCTCCGTTTCGAACATGCGTAACTCCATCAGCGCCTCAAACTACAACGGCGTCAGTAGTCCGTTGCCCAGTTGGTCAGAAATCCTGCTTGATGAGGAGCTCCTGAAAGAGTTTTCCTGATGTAATGTGACCTGAATTCCGTAGCTTGAACTGTGTACTAGCCTTTGGCTTGCATTTTTGGAATTTTTAGGCTTTATATAATGTTACCATCTTTTTTTACACAGTTTATTATATGTTTGCATGCACTTGTAGACTCGGAAAGAATCAGCAGATAAGCCTACAAGTATGGGATGTATATGTGCACATAAGGTTGCTTTGATCTTAGTTCCTGCGGCACTGCTTTGTCCTAGTTGCTCCAAAGTAGGTCCTTTTGAATTTTGATACTCCTTACAATAGTGTAAGGACATAGCTTGAGTGAAAACGTACGTGAAAACAAACAAATACTGCTCACGCGCCATCTATCGTATGCCAGAACTTAACATATAGAAAAGCTTGTCTAGTTGCAATTTCCGAAAGTTCTAAAATACATCTTCCCCCCCTCAAGTACTGTTTGTTGATCTAGAATGGAAGAAGCCACCTAGATGCTTTTACAGATAGTGCAATCAATAAAGTTGAATATACTAACATGCTGAAGAAGTTCCATGTGTCAGGTAGTAAGAGGGTTTACTAAATTCTGTCGTGTCAACCAACTGTGTCTGAAAACAGGTAAGAACTACATAAAGAACCCAAACAGGTAGCTGAAAAACATGTTGTTGCCAGTTGCCACTAGTAATATTAAATGGGCATAACCATCAGCTAGCTTCCCTGAGGCATTTTCCATCAGGATCAGCATATGTCCTTGCCTTAGAGCAGGTAAAAGTTTGCCTCCTTTTCCTCCAAGGTATTGACTGGCAAAACATGTTTTCAAAGAGGCCACAATCTAACATCAACACTAATATGTGTTCATATATCGTTTCCTAAAATGTGAAAAGCATAAACTTCAAAGCATGTTGCGTATCTAATCTGCAACCACCAATTATGCCACTTGCAAAATACTGCTTTCAGATGTGTGCAATATTTTTAAGAGCGTAGCAGATTCATCTATAGTTTATTTGCTAGCACAGGCCAAGTAAGAAAAAACAATTAAAAGAGGGCATATACGCTTACAAGAGGGAAAAGGTCATATGCATTTACATCACTGCATATTGGACAGAGCAATACGTTTCCTATGCCATTGATAAAAACGGATAAGTCTAATCATAGGCATCAACTACTACACCACACCTAACTTGCGTGTCTGGTAGAACTGAGAAGGAAAAATAGACAGATGATGACACATCCCATCAGATAAATAGCTTTCACTGATAAGTGGTCACTAGGCATTCAGTCAGTCTATATGACACAGTTATTTATATAGTATAAATAACTCCTTGCTGATTGTCCAAGTTCAAAACTATACATAATCACAAAAGCTGTTGCTCTGGCACTTGGCAACTGCATAGTACTGCTTCCATGTTGCAAGTAGATAGACTCTTTATGATGGACTAAATATATTTTTGTTCAAACTATTGCTGCTTCCATGTTTGAAGTTTAAACGGCATACTGTTGAGCATATAATGGACAATGTCATGTTCCAGTTGATTGAACGCCCTCTACAGTCTGAGCATAAGAATCGGCTTACAGACTTCATCTCAAAATGTGAAGTTTGGTATAGTTTAAATTTCTTTAGGATACGAAGGGAAACCTATCTGGAACAGGAAAACACGGCCGGCACACGAAAACATGCCACAATCTTCTCACTAACATAAACAACCTAAGAAGGAGCTATGATGTATAGATAATTGATCAGCAGTGCTGGAAGGTGCAAGGACAATCAAATCATGGTGTGCATCACAGTACAGTTCCTCCGTACCCAAACAATGCACACAAATTACGGTGCACATTTCCTCTCTACCCAATCAAGTCATGGATACGCCAGTCTACACGAAATTGAAGGTGAACTACTCAACAGGGGGAATTGCAGAACCTAACCTACAGAGGTGACGAAGTAGTTACAGTGCATTGGTCTACTAATTTACCCTAAATTCTCCTCACGCGTCGAACCAGTTGATGCATTTGGAGGAACTCGTCAGAATTACTCATCGCCAGCGGAGCACATGAGCTGGAACCGCGGGTCGGAGGAGCTTAACCCTCGCCACCTGCTAAGTCGCTGTCCACGGCACTCGTCTTCCCTGGCCATACTAGTAAGTGGGCACGTGTAACACACGACTAATACAAATGCAGCCATAGAATATAATCTGAATTATTTAATAAAAATGCAACTACAACAATAATCATGCAAACATAATATACTCATATTACTTGAACTCCTTTGAAATTTTTGGAATATTTCCTCAAACATAATAAATGGCAACATGGTGAAGGGGCATATAAAACTATTGCAATGGCTGAAGAAAATTAGGTTCAAACGGTGCATTTGCTTTGGCCTCGATTCCTTTTAAGTCCACCCATGGCAAGGCAACATATGGAAATGAACCCGAACGCTAAAGGCTAAAGACGTATATTGTCTGTCATGACAAATTTGCAGTGCATGTCAACATGAATCCAACAGGAAATCTTAAAAGCTGGATACAAGAAAATATGCATTTCTATAATAGTTCCAGTGAAAAATAACATCATTGACACCAGACATTTTTTGTGTAACAACAAATTATTATTCCACAAGGGAAACTAATCATATAGCACTGACTTAAAGTCATTCCATCGAACATCTCATACTTTGTGATATGTAATATTGTGCACTTCAAGAAACAAACATATCATCTCATGATTCCGTGACTTAACCTCAGTAGTTTTTGAAACGAGGTAAAAAGCTTTGCCTTTTATATTGATAAAGAAGGAGCAAACATTGTAGGCCTAAGCCCAAATACAAACCCCCATGAAAGGGGGGGGGGCACACTAGCTTGTAATCTTTTGAAGATGTTTAGCACCAGCTAAAATCCAGCTTCTTCCTTCGTCTTTTATCTCCTGAATGATGTCTGTGGGCATTGCAAACTTGTTGCTGAAAACCCTGGCATTCCGCTCCTTCCATATTTCCCAGGTGATGAGAGTGATCGCAGATTTCAGCCCTTGTGGACAGGAGGAAGGGGCCCGAGAGGCAGCCTCCCAATATTGAAGTACAGTGGGACGACCCGTTCCGATGCTCTAGATAAGGGCAGGGCATCCAAGCCAGGAAGCCGCGGCCATCCAGACGCGTCTGGAATAGCGGCACTCAAATAGGATGTGCCTCCCGTCTCAACATGGCACCTACAAAGCTGGAAGGTTGGCTGATGAGGCCAACCCCGCTTGGCCAGACGATCCGACGTCCACAACCTATTTTGCACGGCCAACCAAGAGAAGAAGCGACACTTGGGCGGGGCCCAAGTCTTCCAGATAAGCTTGTTGAAAGAGCAAGGGATGGAGCCAAGGAACTGGGCTTTGTATGCTGAGGCCGATGTGTAAGATCCAGAGGCCGTGAGGGTCCAAATGATTGTGTCGTCAATACCCGGCAATAGCGTAATGTCTTGCAACATGCCCCATAGGTTGATGTACTGGGAGAGATGCTGAAGAGTGAATTCGTCCACGCGGATATCCGCGATCCATTGGGAGTTCTGTAGGGCGTCATATACAAGACGTTTTTTCCTTTTTGACGCAGCAAAAACCAGGGGGGCCACATACCGTGTGGAGGATTCATTGAGCCAGGATGAGTTCCAGAACGAAGCCTTCTTGCCATCGCTGATGTAGACCTTTGTGGCTGCATTGAATAGCTCCCTATCCGTGTCGTCATTTGGTGTTTCTAAACCCACCCAATGCTTTTCTGGTGCAGTCCATTCGAGCCAAAGCCACCGCAGCCTAAGGGCCCTGGCGAATTTTTCCAAATCCAGGATCCCAAGCCCACCAAGGTTCATTGGTCGGCACACCTTTGCCCAGCTCACTTTGCACTTACCACCACTAACTGAGGCTTTGCAAGCCCAGAGCATTCCCCTGTGAATCTTGTCCAGAGCTTTCAAAGTTGCCTTATCCGCTTTGATGGCAGTTAGCAAAAAAATCGGAAGGGCCGTAAGAACTGATTTGACCAAGGCTGAACAACCTGCGACATTGAGGTATCTTGCCTTCCAGGGATTAAGCCTGGCGATGGCCTTGTCTATGTAAGGCTGAAGGTCAATGCGACGCAACCTTCCAAGGACCAGAGGTAGCCCAAGGTACTTAATTGGAAATTGAGCCATGGTTGCGGGGAAGTCTTGTAAAATAGTGGTGAGGTCGATCTCGTCACAACGAATAGGAACCACTGAACTCTTCTCCACATTAGTCATCAATCCGGTGACATCTCCAAAATTCTATAGAATGGATGCCAGGTTCGAGATGTCCGGCGCCACAGGTGCCAGGAAAATCACGGCGTCATCAGCATATAGCGAAATGCGGGATTTCATGAAATCCCCCGGCAGCTTCTGTAGAGTGCTCGCCTCAGCGGCCAGCTCCAAAATTTTCTGCAAGGGGTCAATTGCCAAGTCAAACAGCAGCGGTGATAGCGGATCACCCTGCCTTCATTGACACCTGACAAGAGTCTTCCTCCATGAACATGGCCTTAGGACAACCCTCTTAATCTTGGCTTCCTGGCATGCCTTCGGAACATTTGGTGTGACCATTATAGTAGGAGCAAGAAGATTACAACCTCCACCACATGGAGATGTTCGATGAAGTTAATAACCACTACAAGTGTAAATTTAAGAAGTGTGGGCTAGATAGGGGTGTGCTAGGTCAAGATCATATCAACAATACCAGAAGTAGCGGAACGTGCATGTTGAACAATGTCATAGTAGAAGAGCACCATATTGTAGTAGTAGAATGCAGTAAAGCAACAAATTTCCTATTTAGAAATAATCTTGATATGAATGGATCTTCCCTTACTTTTTAATCAACGTCACCAATATATTTGATTTTGTATGTAGTGAATAACTTGCAAGCTAAATTTCAGGAAAATTGCATGAACAACAGAACTAACATATAGAATTTAATTAATTGTTGACCCACCAAATCATAATCCAAACATGATGAGATCTCCAGATTGACCATACTAAACCATTGGATCAGTTTTTTTTGCAAAGATGGTATGCAGATATAGGCATATGTATTAAAGACAGAATTGCAGTATAAATCTTGGTCCAGTACTACCTATACTGTACCTCTTCTTGTTTTGGTTATTTGTTGGTTCACTCATTCCACCAACTTACAAGAAAAAATATAGAGTCAGAAGTGGTCTCGGTTAAACCAGTGACCAAACCCACAAAATATGTTGGTGGTACTTTCCAAGATTACTTTATAAAGCGAACAACCGCATACTTGACTGGCTATCTAACCTTCTAGTGCAGCATCATTGTGCTCCAACCCAACCCTGTACAAAAATTAAGTGAACAAATGTCAGAAATGAGTGCAAAAAAAAGGAGATGGTAACATTGAGGTCTATTAACAACTGGTATATAAATTTTCAGAGAATACTATCTCATTAGAAAATCTAAAAACCTTGTATACAAGTAGCAACATTAAGATATATAAATGTAATTTTTGGATGTTTATCTAGCCAAGATATGTGGAGGGAGCGTAATAATATTCATCAACTTCCGTTTCTTTGGCTTCTCCTTTTTGCTCTTCTCCATTGGCTCTTCTAGCAATAAGCAGTTATGTATAATATGATCGATCGGTGACCAAAAATGAAACCAGAGAGGTTGGTTTAGAACCACCACCATATGTTGTACCTGCTCTAAGTGATAGAGTAACCCGTTGACTATTTCACCCCTAGAATGTCAGCCTTGTTTTCACAGTGTCTGTGTTGGGTCCGCAGCATAGAAAATAAAAATTTTCCTACGACGAGAACTATACGCCAAGATCTATCTACTAGATACATAGCAACGGGTGGACATACATCCATGGAGAACTTACCCTCGAAGGCAACGAGTTTTGTCAACGAGTAGGAACTCGTGGTTGATGTAGTCGTACGCTTGCCGATCTCAAGATCGTGTGGAAGTCCGAGCGCCGCAAATCAGCAGCGCATCCGTCCTCGCACACACGTTCAAGCCACCGGACAACCTCCACCTCCTCGCTCCAGCGAATCAGCGGAAGCAGCAACTCCTTCCAGACGCAAGGCCACCGGGAACATGTATCTCGCTAATCCGAAACCATGGGGGAATATCTAGAGGGGGAGAGAGATCCTTCACGAGGAGGTGTGATTTGTGAGAGGGGAGAGGGGGGCTTTATATAGGAGGGAGGGAGACCCCTCCCCTCCCATAGCCGGCGCATGAGGGGGGGGGGACTCCTCCCCTCCTTCATTCATGTGGTGAACCTCCACTCACATAAACATGGCCTCCACCCAAAATCCCACTCACATGTATTTAATTTCCACCAAATTAAATGCAACTCTCAATTAATAAAACTCTTTTATTTATTTTATTCAGAATTTTGTTAATTACTTTAATTAACAAACATTCACATAAAACCCCTTGCAATATTTCAATATCACATGCAGAACCACTTTCTGCAATTTCACCCGAAACAATTCCGGTTTCTATCGAAATAATTCCTGCGCTTTGCAAACCTTTTGTCTGGAACATATGTGCTCCTAAATGGTGTCCGGCAATCCTTAAGTGTGTCACCCTATGGTTCGCGAATAATACAGACATGATTGAGACTCCTCTCAAATCAATAATCAGAAGCGGGACCTGGAGATCCATGCTGACTCCTGCATATTCAACGATGACTTCTGTGATCGTGAGAACCTTTAACGTCAGCAATTTAATCCCTTTGTCTCATGATATAATACATGTCCGAGATTCGATCATCGGTATCCAAATACCTAGTTTGATCTCGTTACCGACATGCACTCTTTTCTCGTTCCCGTGATATAACATTCTAGTGATCACATCACTTGCTTGGAAGCTATCTTAATGTGATATCACCGAGAGGGCCCAGAGTATATCTATCCGTCATCGAGATTGACAAATTACACTCTTGATCCATGAGCCTCAACATAACACCTTCATAGCACTGGACCCATCTTTATAGTCACCCTGTTACGGTGTGACGTTTGATGTTATCAAGATACTCTTCTGGTGTTAGCAATTAACATGATCTCATGGTCTAAGGACTAAGACTACTTTGTATGATGTTATAGCAATATAAACATAATGACTTGATCGTAATGCTATACTTCGGATGAATGTTCATTACATCATTTCACAAATGTTGTGACCTTGTTATTAACAACATCCAATGTCCATGATCAAGAAACCTTGATTATCTTGTTAATCAACAAGCTAGTTTATAAGAGAGGCATAACTAGGAACCCTTTTTGTTTATTAAACACACATGTATTGATGTTTCCTCTCAATACAATTATAGAATGCAAAATAAACATCTATCATATACAAGGAATATATAATAACAACTTTATTATTGCCTCTCAGGGCATATTTCCTTCAGTCTGTTGGATGAGTGATGCTTTATCAAAATTGCGTGTTCTTAATTTTAGGGAAAGGCTGAAGAAAATAAGGAAGAAATTAAGTGATGAAACCGGAACATACTAGCCATAAACAGGGACATCTAAGTGACACACTTTTGGTACTTTGAATGAGGAGTCTAAAAGTTCATAAGCCTAACACTTCACTGACCATTGGCCGCTTGAACTCATAAACAGCTAAAAGCCAATATTTTAGGGAATTACCACCAATACTTCAGGGGATTATCATCATATGCTTGTAGTTCTACATGTACTGAGCGCCAATGGTGGACATGTACCGACTTACCGTGACGAATGCCGGTGATGGAATTCGCAGCATGGAAAACAAAAAATCCTAGAAGGAGCAAATAAAATCAAGATCCAATCTACAAGATGCTCGCAACAAGAAGGATTAGATCTACATACCCCTGTAGAATACGAGTGGAAACAATCTAGAGATCGTGTATGATGTAGTCATACTTCTTCATGATCTGATCCGATCTTCAACACTGTACGAATGGGACCTCTGAGTTCCTCACTCGTACGGCTTGATAACGTCTCCTCCTTAGTCCATCAATACAAGGTAGAGAGGTAGATGAGATCGACTCCGGTAGCACGATAGTGTGGTGGTGGAGTTTATGGTGGAAATCCTGTAGGGCTTTGTCAAGCTCGTTGAGGGATGATGATTTAGAGCAACATGAGAGGAGGCAGTGCCTAGGGTTTCGTGCGTTCCTGTCCCACACGCCTCTATTTATACTAGTATGTTGCACGTGCCCTGCACGCGAGACTCAGATAATAGAAGTATGCCATATCATCACTATATAAAATTATAATAGATATGTGAATTCAAAAAAGTATAAATTTGATCGATATCTATAAAGTATGGGTGTATATTTGGTTCTTGTACTTTGTATCATGAAGAAGTGAACGTTTATTAGCTACCTAACACTTAAAAATTTAGGTAACATGGTCTAGAGATACGACAGAAAAAATTCAAGAATGATGGTGAAGTGTGCTTTGAGGTTTGTGCATAGCATTCCTTGTGCTAAAGACTATCAATAAAATTTTCTAGATGCTAGAATGGAAAAGAAGATCCAATGGCTGAAAACGTTAGGATTCACGAGTCTTGATCCAAGGGTCAATATTTAAAGTTATTTGTACACTATATATGAAGGGGTGATGTGGAAGAAAACAAAAAAAAACACCAACCCAAGATCTATCTATGGAGAAGTACAGTAACAAGCGGGATAAAATATTCATACCTTTGAAGACCAAACGCGAGATTACGTTCCCGCACAAGCGTTGTTGATGAAGCCGAGCGAAGCATACCTCAAGGTCTAAAAGTCTCCAAGCGTCCAGCACCACTAACGGCAGTGCCTCGTTGAGTTTTACAGGTGTAAAGGACATCTCTTGGGCCCCGGTCTAGCAAGGCAGCGGAAGAAGAAGATCCAGACCGATTCCGGTAACACGACGACGTGCGCTAGGTGAAGAAAACTCTGTCTCATAGAGCACGTTCCAAACTTGGAAACACACGAGAGGGAGAGATGGAGGGAGAGAGAGAGAATGGCAAAGGACAATAGTTGGATGAGAATTGGAGAGGAATGCACCCCTATATATAAGAAAAATCCACGCACTCCTACCCGCCAAGTCCCGGGGTGGTACTAAACCTTGGAGAGGTGGGAGGGGGCTGGCCGGTGGTAGGAGTGGGCCCCACACGCATCCCAGGCCCACCCGGTGGCCAACGGTGGCGGAATCCCCTACCCCGCACGCCCAAGCCCACCTAGAGCTGCCACCTTCCATTCTTGGGCCTCCTCCCTCCTAGGAAGGGCCCATGTGGGGGTTCCTTTTTTATTTAAATAATTATATTTAATATTAATTCACCAATTAAATATTAAATACACTTTATTTAATTCCTCCTTATTCAAAACTCCTTTTGAATAGTTTCCGGACACTTTGGTATCTCTCTGGAACACTTTCGGTTCTCTCTTCCTATTTCTATATTGGTAGCAGATCAACCCGCATCGTTTTTACCCTTAAGAGTGACACGCTTACGGTTCTGAAATATTCAGACATGATCGAGACATCTCTCCGATCAGTGACCAATAGCGGTATCTGAAAACACATGATGGTTGTTGGAAATATGCCCTAGAGACAAATAGTAGTAAGGACTATTATCATATTTCATATAGTTTATGATTAAGTTTTATATCATGCTATAACTGTATTGAGAAGAAACATCAATACACGTGTGATATACAAACAACCAGGAGTTCCCAGTGAAACTCTAGTCACTAGTTCATTGGTCAACAGATGATCATGTTTCCTGATCATGTGGCATTTATGCCAGTTGGAAATGAGGTCATCTCATTATGAGAATGCGATGATGAACCAATACCCAACCTAAACATCGTGACCCGATCATGTCACAAAGTTCAAGTTACGATGATTAGAAATGGATCCTCGTAGACTATTCCTTAGACCGTGAGGCTATATCAATCACTGTCTCCCGAGAGTGCTTAGATAGCATCAAACACCATCTGGTAAAACGGTGGTTATAAAGGTGTGTTCAGGTATTCGGAGGAAACCATAGAGGCAATATATGTCAAGAGCGGGATTTGTCCGTCCATGTGACGGAAAGATACTCAAGGGCCCACTCGAAGAAGTTATATCCAATAGCTGCGTAGCGTGTGATTTGATCACATGGATATCACTTGTCGGAACGAGTTAAGTAGCATTGTTCAGTAACGAGATTGAACACGACATGGTGATGTCATTGATCAGATCTCGGGCAATGCAAGTATCGAGTGACAAAGGGAATAAGACACAACTGTCCCGGTTCAAACGACGAAAGATCTTCGTGGAACGCACAGGGGTCACATGGCCATCCAGGTCCATCTGTCGATCATTGGTGCGGGAGCGTCCCGACCATGTATGGAGTGTTCCCGAACCGTGGGGTATCACGCTTAAGGGATTGATGATGCTTAGAGAGTGTTTATAGGATCAGTTGAATCGCCGAAGAAAAGAAGGGAGAAAACCGGAAGGGTTTCGGTAAGTCCGGAGGATGTCCGGAGTGGAGGTGAAAGGTGTTCCATAGCCACGGAGATTGAATAATGTGTGAATGAATGTTAAATGTTGATTTAATCATTTATTCATAATTATTTAATAAAGATAAAATCAAGTTTAATGGTCAAAGGCTTAATGGGACAATTCCGGAGGGAGAAGGGCCCATTAGGGGAAAGGAGAGAGGGAGAGGGGCCAAGGGGGAGGCCGGCTGGGCCTACCCCCTGCGCGGGGCCCACTAGGTGGCCGGTGGCTGATGTCTACGCACTTCTATTCTTGTAGACAGTTGTTGGGCCTCCAAGTGCAGAGGTTTGTAGAACAGCAGCAAGTTTTCCCTTAAGTGGATCACCCAAGATTTATCGAACTCAAGGAGGAAGTGGTCAAACATATTCCCTCTCAAGCAACCCCGCAATCAAGATACAAGAAGTCTCTTGTGTCCCCAACACACCCAATACACTTGTCAGGTGTATAGGCGCACTAGTTCGGCGAAGAGATAGTAAAATACAAGTGGTATGGGTAATTATAAGTGGTAACGGTGATAGAAAACAACTTGATGGCGTGGAAGAGACTAAAGGCAAACTGAAATAAAGATGGAAGCAAGCAAACATGTAACAGATCTAGTAGCAAATGGTGTATCAATGCTTAGAAACAAGGCCTAGGGATCATACTTTCACTAGTGAACACTCTGATATAAATATCTTCTCTTTATGATACTACTCTTAACTACTCTCCGGTTAGACACTCTAATCGTTGATAGGGCTATAACAACACTCCTCAAAGTAAGCCTTTCCCATCTAGATAACCCCACACTGTCACCTTGAGTACTAGATGAGTCCAACAAACACCACAATTTCATAAAGATATCCAACTCCAAATATAACTCATAACAAGTATTTGTAATCTCTAGCCTAAGTGCCACCATGGTGAGCACGCTGTCACTTTCACACACATGGGGAGAGCAGAGATCTATTAAAGCACTTGAGTAGCAAGGTAGATCTATAGATTACAAGCTCATGATCACAATATAATCATGCATAGAGAGAGAGATGAACACATAGCTACCGGTAGAACCCTTAGCCTCGAGAGAGAACTACTCCCTCCTCATCATGGGAATCAGCAATGGTGATGGAGATGGTGGTGGAGATCGATGGAGATGGCTCCGGGGGCACTTCCCTGTCCCGGCAGGGTGCCGGAACAGAGACTTTCTGTCCCCGAATCTCCCCTTCGGTGGCGGCGGCACTGCAGAACTTTTCGTGGCTAGAGGCTTAACTATCTAGGGTTTATGCCTCGGGAGGCTTCTTATAGGCCAGAGGGCAAGGTCGGTGGTTGGCCAGGGGGCCCACACCATGCCCTGGCACGGCCTAGGTGGACCCGCGCCTAGGGGTGGTGTGGCCACCCTATGGCCCCTCTCCGGCTCTCCTTCTGGCTTCGTGAGTCTTTTGGGAAAATAGTAACTTTGGCTTTTGTCCCGTCCAATTCCGAGAATATTCAATTTCTGACTTCCTGGAACCAAAAACAGCAGAAAACAGACAACTGGCACTGTGGCATCTTGTTAATAGGTTAGTCCAAGAAATCATATAAAAAGTACTCCAAAGTGTGGACAAAACATAAGAAAGTAGATAAAACCAAGCATGGAACATCAAAAATTATAGATACATTTGCAATGTATCAACATCCCCAAGCTTAACTCCTACTCGTCCTCGAGTAGGTAAGTGATAAAAAGAAAGAAATAATTTTTGAGGTGACATGCACCATCAAAGACTTGATCAAAGTATTTGCAAAACATTCAAAGTTGGGATCATAGTACTTCCATCATAACATGAAAGACAAGGTTCTAGCAATAAGCAAAGAAACTATGCTGCAACGTGAAAAGGCACAAACAAAATATTCATGAATAACAATGCTTTGCAAGACATTTGTTTGTTTCACATAAAGAAAACATAGCATAATAGTATTCAGATTGTCCCTCAATAGAGTAGCAAATATAAATGCATAGGACACCTTCAAAGTTCATAAGAGTGACTAGATGCAATAGTTTAAAACAAGCAATATCAAAGTATGCATCAATCAACTAGTCTTGGGACAATGCACATAGAACTAAGAATGGCCACTATGCTCTCAAAGTAGGTGCATAAAGATAGAAGGTGGAGACACAATATAATGGTGGAAGAAAGGCCTTTTGTAAAAGGAAGTAGGGATTCAAGTCTCATAAAGAGCTTCCAAAAATTATGGTACTTATAGCTTTCAGCTCTCATTGCCCCTATCATAAGCATCTTGAAGGTGATTAAGGTTGAAGTGACACAACTAAGAGGATATGCTTGACAAGTTATAAACCAAAATCTCATGCCCCTTACTTACGAAGACCGATCCTCATGCTACTCAACTTCAGTCACGAGTAAGCTCTTGTCATTGTAAGTATATTTGTATCATTAAGAACCGCCAACGGGGTACCCCTTGCACATGATACGGGAGCTTTCCCATAATCAAAATGACAAGGCAAGCAGACAATGAGCATCCCAGCGATCTTTTTATTTGCTATTTGCATAGGTTTTTATTGAGGATGCTTCATAGAGTGCTCATTATGGTGATGCTGCAAGTTTCCACCATGATTAGGCATGGCTTAGGCTAGCGGTCCAGGCGTTTCTCTAACACACATACAAACTCCATGATCTTACCAGTTCCACTTTTATTTCACACCACCGGGATCCATAAGCAAAAGAACATAATATCAACGAGGTACAAAGTACAAGTGCAATGTTGAAAGCGTTCCCCATGAAACATGGTTCTGCTAATTTCAACTTATAAAGCGCAAGCATATGCGCAACAAAGAAGGACCCAATGGTTCAAGTTTATTAGAGGCAATAAAGTAAAGTGTTCCATCAAGTTCGTGAGAGCTTTAATCACTAGTTTTCTCATAACAAGTGGAAGGTAAACAAAAGCATGAATATACTTGGAATAGCATAAGATAGTAGGTAGGTATGGTGGAATCTTTGGAATAACTTGGTTTAGGGAGTTGGATGCATGAGTGGAACTCATACTTGGTTGTGGAGGCTAGCAAAAGACTGGGAGCGACAAACTAAGAGAGCAATAATAGCCATAATCATGTAGAGCGACAAAACATCATTGATCAAAGCATAAAGTGATGCTACAAGCTGAAAACTAAAGGATCATAAAGGCTATGGTGACTTGTGATAGTCATAACATGGTGTGAGAATGCGCCAAGTCAACCCAAATAAAGCATCAAAGGAGAATACCACTATACTATGCTTTAATATGCTAAAACAATGCATGATTCATCCAAGGCACATTAAGCAATCTCAATTGTTTATAATAAGTCATGCTACAGCAAAGAATACTAAGCATAAAGCCAAAACAATATCAAGCATGGCATGACAAAGCATAGGCCACAGTCAAAAATGAGCTCTTTTTACCACATAAGCATGAACTTTCCTACTCTTATCCAAACCAAACCAAACTAATTGCAAACCAAAGGTATGAAAGAGGGGTCCAACCAACTTATTCAGAAAACTAAGCAAATCAAGAAAACTAAAAACCAAAACAAAAACAAAAAAGAAGACGCTCCAAGAAAAACACAATTGTGCATGAAACAATAAAAATGAAGCGTTTGGAAGAAACCTGAGATTTTTATTGATAAAGAAGGGGATGCCTTGGGCATCCCCAAGCTTTGACGCTTGTACTTCTTGGATATTTCTTGGGGTGACACGCGTGGCATCCCCAAGCTTGAGCTTTGGTCCATCCTTCATATCATTACTCATTCCTTCCATACACCTGAAATTTTTCCTTCATACAAAACTTCACACAATCTCATTAGCAACATTAGTGTACTCAAGATAAATAAGTCTCGAGGTTCAGTTATAACACCAAATAAAGTTCCATTAGAACACTAGCTACTGTAGCACTTTCCTAAAAAATCTCAATTCCTCAAAAGAACTCAAGAAGGAACCAACAAGAAGCAAATGCAGAAAATGACAGAAATCTGTTAAAACAGACCAGCAGGTAAAGATGAATTTTTTCGAAGATCTTATTCTGCTCAAATCAAACAGTGTTGAACTAACGAAAGTTAGATAACAACATGGGGCAGAAGCACAAAAAATTACAGCTTAAGCCGACGCACAGAGATCTCTCAGGAATTTTTACGGTGAAGTACAAAAATCTGTTTCGGGACAGCAACTTTCCCAATCATTACTTCACTCTCATTAGAGGTTACTCTTGGCACAAAAAGCAAATAAAAAGGATAAGGAGCGGTTATTACAGAGGTAATAACTTCCAAGACTCATCTAAAACTTTTGGGTTATCTCCCAATAAGTACTTTTCTTTAATGCCTTTAAGTTAGGCTTGATAGTTTGAGAAGATGCTCACATAAGAAATATGAATTGAAGTAAAAGAGAGCATCAAGAAGCAAATTCAAAACACATTTAAGTCTAACCCACTTCCTATGCATAGGAATCTTATAAAGAAACAAGTCATGAAAGCACAAAGCAACAAGCATAGGAAGGCAAAACAAGTGCAACTTCAAAATTTTCAACATAAAGAGGGAAAACTTAATATTATTGAGATGCATAGAACCATGTTTCCCTCTCTCATAATAACTCTCAGTAGCATTATGAATAAAAGTAACAATATAACTATCACAAGAAACATTCTTATCATAAGCCACATGTATAAAAGAATTAATACTCCCCGCATAAACATAGTCATTCTTATTAATTGTAGTGGGAGCAAATTCACCAAAATAGCTATCATTATTATTCTCATCACCATAATCATCAAATATAGGAGGCATATTGTAATCATTAATTTTCTCCTCAATAGTAGGTGGACTGAAAATATCATATTTATCATTGTAATCATCATATATTGGAGGTTTGGTATCATCATAAGCAATAGAATAGCTATCTTCCAAAGTCGGGGAACTAAAAAGATCATTTTCATAAAAACTAGCTTCCCCAAGCTTAGACTTTTTCATAGCATTAGCAATAATGGTGTCCAAAGAATTCATACTAACAACATTGCTATTAGCATGCAAATAAAGTTCCATAGGTTTTTTAATTTTCTCTTCAAACACTTCATGTCCTAACTCAAGATAAATACTATAAAGCTCTCTAATTTTGTCGTTGTTTTCCATTAAGCCTAACTAGTGAAAACAAGAAACAAAAAGACAAAATTGCAGAATCTAAAGGAAATAACTTCGAGCACTCACACCGGAAAATAGGCGTTTGCCGTGGGAGGTTCTTCTTCTTTAATCCTCCGGTGTGAATACCTTTTACCTTTCCTCCTCGGCAATGGTGCCAGAAAATAGCTTGATGCCTACGCACTTCTATTCTTGTAGACAGTTGTTGGGCCTCCAAGTGCAGAGGTTTGTAGAACAGCAGCAAGTTTTCCCTTAAGTGGATCACCCAAGGTTTATCGAACTCAGGGAGGAAGTGGTCAAAGATATTCCCTCTCAAGCAACCCTGCAATCAAGATGCAAGAAGTCTCTTGTGTCCCCAACATACCCAATACACTTGTCAGGTGTATAGGTGCACTAGTCCGGCGAAGAGATAGTAAAATACAAGTGGTATGGATAATTATAAGTGGTAACGGTGATAGAAAATAACTTGATGGCGTGGAAGAGACTAAAGGCAAACTGAAATAAAGATGGAAGCAAGCAAACATGTAACAGATCTAGTAGCAAACGGTGTATCAATGCTTAGAAACGAGGCCTAGGGATCATACTTTCACTAGTGAACACTCTGATATAAATATCTTCTCTTTATGATACTACTCTTAACTACTCTCCGGTTGGACACTCTAATCGTTGGTAGGGCTATAACAGCACTCCTCAAAGTAAGCCTTTCCCATCTAGATAACCCCACACTGTCACCTTGAGTACTAGATGAGTCCAACAAACACCACAATTTCATAAAGATATCCAACTCCAAATATAACTCATAACAAGTATTTGTAATCTCTAACCTAAGTGCCACCATGGTGAGCACGCTGTCACTTTCACACACATGGGGAGAGCAGAGATCTATTAAAGCACTTGAGTAGCAAGGTAGATCTATAGATTACAAGCTCATGATCACAATATGATCATGCATAGAGAGAGATGAACCCATAGCTACCGGTAGAACCCTTAGCCTCGAGAGAGAACTACTCCCTCCTCATCATGGGAATCAGCAATGGTGATGGAGATGGTGGTGGAGATCGATGGAGATGGCCCTGGGGGCACTTCCCCGTCCCGGCAGGGTGCCGGAACAGAGACTTTCTATCCCCCGAATCTCCCCTTCGGTGGTGGCGGCGCTGCGGAACTTTTCATGGCTGGAGGCTTGACTATCTAGGGTTTATGCCTCGGGAGGCTTCTTATAGGCCAGAGGGCAAGGTCGGTGGGTGGCCAGGGGCCCACACCATGCCCTAGCGCGGCCTAGGTGGACCTGCGCCTAGGGGTGGTGTGGCCACCCTATGGCCCCTCTCCGGCTCTCCTTCTGGCTTCGTGAGTCTTCCGGGAAAATAGTAACTTTGGCTTTTGTCCCGTCCAATTCCGAGAATATTCATTTTCTGACTTCCTAAAACCAAAAACAGCAGAAAACAGGCAACTGGCACTGTGGCATCTTGTTAATAGGTTAGTCCAAGAAATCATATGAAAAGTACTCCAAAGTGTGGACAAAACATAAGAAAGTAGATAAAACCAAGCATGAAACATCAAAAATTATAGATACATTTGCAATGTATCAGTGGCCACCTCCTCCCCCTCATCTCCTTTAGTCCCACCCCGGGACTTTGAGGGAGGTAGTACCTCCCCTCCCCCTATATATAGTGGGGTATTTGGCCTAGAAAAATACACCAATAATTAATAAAGGTCTTCCCACTTTTGGGAGGACCTCCAATTGATATTTTCTCTTTGCCCCTCTCTCTCTCGTGACCGTGGTCCCAAGTCTGGACTGCGCGAGCGAGAGACATCTTCACCGCGGAGCGCCGTCGCGCTGCGGGATTCGGATCCGGGAGCTCTACTTCCACAACTGCTGCTGGATCGGGGAAGCGGGAGTCATCCTCAGGCACCGGACATGTGTAACTCCCCACGAGGTGTCGCACTTGAGGCACTCAAGTCGTTGGAGCCAGAAGGAGCGCAAGGACTTCATCACGACCTTGAGGTCGGCTTCGGCTCGTCTACATCAACCACACTCTCCTGAGCGTTGACAACGTTTTTCGGTCTTCAAGGGTAAGTTCGCGAAAAGCCCCTCCCGTTACTGTATTACTAATAGATAGGTCCTAGCATCTTCAGAGGTTCAGGGGCGTAGGGTAAAATTTTATTGTTTTCATGCGCGGAACCCCTACAATGGTCCCTTCATATTTCATGAATTTGGTTGTTCGTTTGAACCATCTAAACATCGAGTCTTATTCCTTTTGCACAACGATACCTGGTTTTTCCAAGACCTGATCTTACATATCCATATACAGTTCGATCTTGTTACTGACAAACACGTTTACTCGTTCCCGTGATATTACATCCTCGTGACCTTCACATGCTTGCAAGCTCATTGATGTAATTTCACCGAGTGGACCCAGAGTATCTATCTGTCACTTGGATAGGCAAATCCTGATCTCGATACATACGCCTCAACTATTCCTATGGAATACCCAATACATACCTTTTATAGTCATCCAATTATGGTCATGACGGTTGATGTGATCAAAGCACCCACGGGAGATAGTGATTAAACATGATCTCACGGTCGAAGAATTAAGTTACTATGCTTTGCTAGATACCGCAACGTTGAACATTGTGACTGGATCACATTGCCACTCTAAGGTTGGGTGTGTACATCACTTCGTTGAGTGACCTCGTTGTTAGTTGACTTTTAGTCAAGTTCATGATCGAGAAACCTCGATCATCATCTATCCAATGAACTAGTACTAGAGGATACTAGGGATCTTGTTATTTACATATCACATATGTATTAATGTTTCCGCTTAATACGATTATATTACGATACAAAACTATTATGAACATTAGAGGTATATCAATAAAACAACTTTTTTATTGGCCTTTAAGGCATATCTCCTTAATGTAGTGGTAAGATAAGATATGGGTGAGGGGGAGCCGACTTGGCTCCTCCTCCAAGCCCTAGGGCTGGCAACCAAGGGGGGGGGGGACTTTCCTACCCCTTTAGTCTAGTCGCATGCGCGGAGGACTGGTGCGCCACCCCTCTATCCATGTGGGCCGCCTAGGATAGGTGCTCCAAATCCTTTTAGAACCTCCTATTTTTTTCTAAATAATATATTTTTTATTAATTTGCAAAATAATACTTGTTTTTGAGAATTTGCCAAAAATAGTGTTGCCTCGTTTCATCGAAAACGACTAGATGCAATCCGCGTCGTCGAAACCGACAGGGACTAAATATTTTCACCAAAAACAATAGGCACTAAGGTTTTCTCCCAAACCAACAAGACCTTGGGGGTCACGTCCACCATCACTGTCGCCGAACCGATAGGGACTATATCGATTGCCTCATGTCGGTTTCGGTCGAACCGAGTCAACGTTGTTTTCATAAATTTTCAAAAATTTCCTTCTCAGGTGCTAGATACATCCGAATCTACATAAATTTGAGAAAATTAATTAGGACCTGAGAAAGAGTATTATTTTTATAAACTAATAAAAATATTATTTTTAAAAAAAATAGCCTAAAATCTCCAGTATAATACCGGAAAATTTCCGAACTCTTCTGGTCACATGCTTTGTTCTAAAAAAGAAAAAACCCAGCCCTAGCAACCGCCAGGCTCGGTTCTCCACTTCCCCGCTCAGACAAAACAAGCCCTAGCCTCTGCCTGGTGCCGGCGCCCCACCTCCGACTCTCAATCCTTCCCGGCGCCATCTCCTTCCTCCTCTTCTGCCTTCTCCCCTAGTGTCAGGCGAGATTGCGACCTAGAACCCTAACCGCATCCCTAGAACGCTAGCAGCACCATGTCGGCATCCACAAGCGGCGGCGGCGGCGGGCCGCTCTCGCCACAGGCGGCCGCGGAGTTCGAGGAGGGTATCGGGCTAGTGTTCGGGCGGTGGACAGCGCTGCAGATGGCGGTGGAGAACGAGTGGGGCGGCCGCGACTCCCGCGCCAAGGCCGACCAGCTCGCCGCGTCCGTCTTCTCCTGGTTCGCCAACTCCAAGGGTATACACTCCCCCCTTCAATCAATTTCCTCGTATAATTGTCTCCTACGGGACGGAAGTCCGCCCGGGATCCGGTAGGAAAGGTGTCTGTACGATCAATTTTAAGTTAGCCTAGCTGTGTTCCCTCTCGCCGGGGTTCTGGGGCTGAACTCGGTGTTAGGAAGATGGCTCCTTCGTTCTGTAGGAGTTCGGACATTTCAGTCAATTCTAGAGAGGATTTGATATTGCCGGGTTCTGTGAGGATTTCGGCTCAGTCTCACCAACTCCAAAATCTGACATATGTGAACAATTCAATTTAGGTACGATATATTGGAGCCATGTTGACCAATAGGAAAACTGTCTACCAGTAAATTTTCAGCTTTGAGCTTGTGTATTCTTGTCACCATTTACTTTACCTATGTTGAATATTAGTTTTCAAGCACATAACCTTATTACTCAGCATTATATCTAGGTTTACACTTGTTTTAGCTCAAAATCGGTTTCTGTAGTAAGAGAACTCCAGTATATATGTTGCATTTTCCTTTCATTGTAGAAAGTCAGGTGATTTCTTCTGTACCATAGGTGCAAAGTGTGATGCTGGCATCACTTACTTGTATCTGCCGTATGTTTGTAGGTTTGACTTTTTTTATTTGCTTTACTCCTTTTCATGGTTGCTTCCGCATCTAATATTCATTAGGTTTATTCCAGGTCCATTTAATTATGAGGACTTGGAGGATATGATGTTTGACAGCATATCTGATTCCTTCAATGCCGACTTTGAGGATGGTAGCGTTGGGGAGGTAATTATGTTTCTTTTTGTCATGTTTACCCAGCTATAGGCCCTGAACTACATCTGGATCTATGAGAGTACAACCTTCATGGTAAACTGGGAGAAGTAATGAATATCTGAGGAAGTAGTTGTTGTTGCAGAAAGGGTCGGCCTGCTCTGATCAAAGAACATTTAGGTGCTTGCCCCAGTTAATTGTTGATGGTCGCTACTGTGGAGCTTCTTCTACCAGTGTCGATGGGTCAACCCTGCCCATTTCCATCTCTATCTTAGTATCTTATCTAGCAGAAAACATGGAACTTCTTAACCCTAATCAAGTCAGGATGTGCTGCTTCTGTCAGTTAGTGTAAAAGTTGTACAATGCATAACCATCTTCATCTCTAGCTTATCCAACAGAAAATCTGGAACTTTAAACCATAATCAAGTCAGAACGTACTGCTTCTATCAGTATATGTAGAAATTGTTTTCTGTTGGCTCGTACATGGTACAATGTATGTTTATTATTAATTCAACATTTTTTGTGGCAAACAGGTTGCTGTGCGATTAGTGAAAATGCATGAAGAGTGCCTGCAAAACAACTTTTCATCGATTGAGAAGCTAAGGAATACACGTCCTCAAGGAAATGCTGTATCCCAAAGTAGACAGGTACCTTCTCCACGATTAAGTGTTCCCTTTTTTCTGCTACTGTAATTTTGTGTTGTTCCTCTTCTCACATCTGAGCTCACTAATGCTGCAACCTAGAATCAATGATCTCCCCACAGTTCAGTTACAAAAACGTTTGATCGTTTGCTCTCTTAATTCTTCAGGATGTGGTCTTTTTTTTATGATTGTTTTGTTGCTTCATCTGGGGATAATTGGAAAATGCTAAATTCAGTGTGTTTTTGCTCTTACCGTTTGGATATTAACATTGTTTTCTAATTAGAACTGGGAGATGCTATTTTTCAAGATATATTTATATGTTGACAACCATATTTATATACACTTTTCGACGTATTGGTCCTCAAATCATTACCACTGATTCCATTGGGATACATGACAGTATCAGCACTGCACAAGCTAAAAAGTGTTTGGTTTTACCTGTTTCTTCGACTCAACTTTTCTACGTTTCGCCATCCATGAGGGCCTGTTAGCTAGATACATATTACGTGCAGATGTAGTTATGTTTCATTCCAACCTACATTTGACAAGATGCTGATTTTTTTGTTTGAGATAGTAGCAAGTCTCTGTTGTACATCTCTCAGAACAGAATCCTAACTCATATTTTGCGCTGTTTGTGTTGGAGGTAATTTGGACTCTAGTATTAACTGACAAGAATAAAAAAAATACAGAATCCCTACTTAGTATTGGTCCCGTCTTCATGTTCTCCTTGTTGAGAGTTTTTGTTGGTAAACTTCGATGGTACCATTCTGGCTGATATAGCCTTCTTAAGGATACAGCTCCTGTAGCTATCTTATTTTCTTCTCATGAGCAGATTGCAAATGAGGGTGACAATAGTAGCTCGGACGATGATGATGATGAGACATCCATGGGGGAAGATGAAGCAGCTAGATCAGAGGATATGGCAGTGGATGAGCCAAATCGTTCCAGGCCTACCCCTGATGCTGATGGGTGGACTACTGTGCCACCTAGGCGCGGCCGGGGCAGGAATTAAGAACAGCAGCAAACCTTGGCAAGACACCTTCTACTTGAGGCTGTTTTGGTCTGAAGGTTTGAAGTGTGATTAGAAAAATGTTGGCACAAATCCTGCTACTTGTGCCGTTTTTTAAGGTTTACATCCTTGTATTGTCTGGATTTTGTCAGGAATATTTGTTTTACCATGCCATCTTTGCCGCTCTCATGGAATTGAATATCATTTATTTGGATTTTGAATATTCTAGTTCTAATTCACAAAAAAACTTCTCTGACCAAATTGGTTATAACATGAGAGTCTTCTAAAATTGAATCATCCAATGTTTCTATAAGGCATACTCATCGGTGACACCGCAGCTTCAGAGCGATGCAAATCAAGGTCCATATGATGATTACTAGATTTAGGGGTGGCGCAGGTCCATATGATGATTACTAGATTTAGGGGTGGCGCACGATCCCATGAAATTCGTACTGGATTTCTCCATTCCTCTTTTCTGCTGCTTGCTTTATATGCTCATAAACTAAACTATGTTTAGAGTTGGACATGACGCCTTCTATGCTCATAAACTAAACTATGTTTAGAGTTGGACATGACAATCAACAAGCAGTACAAAATAAAATTGCAAACAGAATCAAACTTGCTCTTTTAGTTTATATACAAAATGAAAGCAATTCATATCTGTCGGGACAGTTAGAAACTATGCCGTTAATAAGACGGGTGGAATCGCACACAGTGACTGTGGCGTTCTGGTAGCCACTGTCCTCACCCAAAGTTGCTAAATCTTTTGTTTCAGCAGTTGGATTAGAACCTTCTTCACCCTCTTCCGTTTTGCCGGCCCATCATAGTTGAAGTATCTAAGTATCTTCTACACATTCTCATTTGTTACTGTCTCTAAAGAGTTTGCTAGGCAACTTGACAGCAAGTGAAGGAATGGACCATGGAGAAACTGTGCAGAAGGTTAAAACATAGCCTTAGTTACAAACTGACATTCTTCAGCAGTACGGCTCTCATATTTCAGCATGGAAGGTCTAGTTTCTTGAACATTGCTTCTAGCATGATGCTGGCCAGGATCTCAATAGTATCCTTGCATCGAACCAATGAAACTTCAGCTGACTGAAAATAAGAAAATACTCCCTCCGTTTCAAAATATAAGACGTTTTAGCGTTTTTCTAAGACATGTATCTAGAACCCTTTTAGTGTGTAGGTTTGGAAAAAATGAGTGAACCTACACTAAAAAGAGTATAGATACATGTTCTTAAAAAAATGGCTAAAACCTCTTATATTTTGAAACAGAGTGAGCACGATCTAAGATAGAATGAACGATCTCTAGAAAAGACACACCAAAATAATAAGGTTTTCTAATGAAAATTCATGTTAATCTTCTGAAATGAGATAACTGAGAAACCAATACGCATTTTTATCAGCCAAAGTTAAAACAGGATCCTCCGTCAAGTGAACATATACACTTTTATGGGTCTCCTTGTGGATTTACCCTTGGAGTGGCCCGATGTTTACGGATTTGAGGCGGGTAGTGAGAGAACACGCGATGAACACGATGAACACAACTCTAATGCAAGGTAAAGATACAAACACATGCCAAATCACACCCGATTCGATTTGCTACCGTTGGTTCGAACAACCAATCCAATAGAATCCTCGGCGAGAGACCTTGCGGTAGAATTACCAAAGGAGAGATCGGCAAGCGGATGATAGAATCCAAACCAAGGAGAGAGTAGCAACCAAGTAGAATCCCAAAGGGGAGAGACCAAGCACTACTAGAATCCTTAATAAGGAGAGACCAAACACTTGAGGAGGGTCTTGACGACTTGGAGAAGGGCACCGACTCTAAGGCCTTGTACAACTCATAGATCTACTATTGAGAGGGGGTTCCCATCTAGGATTAGGCACATGCCTTAATTCATCATCATCTCTGCCCAGATCTGAGCCACAAGGGGATATTTATAGTACTAGGGGCGAAGGGGTAGGTAGGAGGGAATATTCCGAGCATCAGACCCTTCATAGTGCGCAGAATGGAGTTTCAGCGATAAGTCCAGCCGCGCCGACATTTTCGGCGGGCGCCGGTTTGGATCAGCGGGCGCCGGTTCGGACTTTTGTGTGGCATTTCGGTGCGCGTCGGTTCACTTCGGTGACGACCGGTAATTCCGGTGGTGGCTCCGGTCGACCGGTCCTAGCGTCGGAAGTTCCGACGTGGATTTCGGCGGCGCCGGGCCTGGCGCCAGAATCCTTCTTCTGTATTCTTTTCCACGCCTCTTGCTTGGGGGTCTTGGCTCCAGGTTCATCCTTGTCATCTCCTCTTGGCATCATGGTCATGGATCTAGTCATATCACGCACACTTGTCTCAAGTAGGATCCTATTCGCATGATAACCAAAGAAATGCGAGGTATGGAAGGAATTCACCTTTGAAGTGATTGTTAGCGTGGCATGATGTGGACCAATGGTGAATGCCGAGTGTTGGGCTGCATCACACTTAGTCATCAGGTTGAAATTAAAACATATTTGGTGGAGGGGAAAGGAAAGCAATGAAACAGAAGGGTGCCCTCATTTGGTAATACACGCATGCAAACACGTGAAGGAAAGAACCTCAGCAACATAAAGGAAAAACGGAAAGTCTAAAATAAAAAAGAGCACCGGATAGTGCTTTCAGGCTGCATCATTTCCTATTAGTTCCTAGTTGTAGCAAGTGCATGGAAAATATCCACATGTCCAGTCACAAATGTTTCATCCTAAGTAATCTTGATCTAAACCTAGTTTTTTTTTTGGGTAATAGAGTTTTATACTCTCATGACAGAGTCTGGCATGTTGGTATCCATGGAAAGTGAAGGCACACGCCTTCTAAGCATATTTTGCAAATGTTATTACTACCTAGAGCTAATCTGAAACCAGAACTTGGTTAATTTAGCAGATATAGCATTACTGTTACGGAGAAGAGCAATGCTTATTTTCACCTCTTGCTTAAATCATGTTGTTCCAGGCACATATAGGCATTTATTTCACATCCGAGCTGTATTTCTAGAACTCCTATGGAGTACTACAAAAGAAAACATATGGTCTACCCCTCGGACGCGACCCCTCTCTCTCTCCCAAAGCCACCCCTCCTCCCGTTTTGAGAGTCTCCTGACCGGCCGGATCTGGTCCTTCTCGCCGCCGCCGGCCTCGCCGGTTGGTGGAGAGATAGATCAGGACCCCGGCTATCTACCTATAGTAGTATTTTTAGGATTCGATTTAGGTTTTGGGGTAATGCCGTTTCTTCCCATGTGGAGTATGACCAGATCCACCACACCTCGTTCTTCCTCTGCTCTACCGTTCTGCGCTGGTGGCAGGCATCGGTAGCGGTGACTCAGAGAAAGGCGAGCATCCCTCCAAATAAGGTCAACCATGGGTGCTTCAAGATGGGCGTGTGGGATCTTGCCCAGATTGATGCGGTCCCTCTTCTCCCGGTGAAGGTGCTCTCATGGTGGGAGCCAGACCTGGAGAAGACCACCGCTCACCCGCAGAATAAGATCCTCGTCCTGGTGTATCACCATCGTCATCTTCTCTGCTCGCCTCTCCGAGTCCGTGGCAGGAACTCTGGTTTTGATGGTGAGCCGCTTTCCCTGTTGTGGTGTTGGCGTGCCTCTGCTACTCCAACTCTTCGGTTAGCCCTGCTTCGCTTCTCTTCCTTAAGCTCCATGGTGGGGATAGGGGAGAAAGGTTGCAGAGCCAGCGTCGAGCTGGAATGGCGTCGGAGTACAAGAACCTCCTTTTCCTGGAGCGCATCTTCTGCGTCAGATGTGTTGGCGTGGAATTTCTTGGCCAAGATGGCCTTCTTCTTGCCGGTGAGCTCCGACATATTTTCAACCTCCATTGGGAGGCCCTGCTTGAGTGCGGACGCTGAGGGCTTCGCCGGGCCGGAGACAAGTGGTTTCGTCCCCGTCTTCGTCCATGGCTGCAGCGGGCTGCTCTCTCTGCTCCACGGTGGGGAAGAGATAGTACTAGATTGCAATCTCAAACCTTTTAGCAAGGTTCTATGTACAAATGATAGGGATCCATGTGTTATTTTTGACTATATGGGGTCCCTTGTAATTATTGTGTAGACCCACTGTTATAATTAATGAAGGTTCTTTGCCCCTTCGGGGGCGCTCCGGTGTTAAAAAAAAAATAGAACTCCTATGCTCTAAGAAGTTGTCTCAATACAATAGCCACACATTGTACTGGGTGTTGGGTATTTATTTTCATATCCAATTTTCTACTCGAGTTCATGTTTGAGAGAAAATCTGAAAGCCAACAAATATTGAGTAAAATCTCATAGGAATACAGATTCTACTGCAGTTTTAGGATAGATATAGTTTCATAGTAAAATCTCATAGGTGTTGATGCTTCACAGAAAAACCAAGCCTACCCATTTGAGCCCATTTGGATGAGTCTTGCACCAATACCGACAACCTGTAACAAAATCATGCTGGAGTTTTAGAACACACGTTGATGAAATAAGCAAACAATTTTGATCTCAATATAACGGCGCAACAATATACAGTGGTATCCAGAGCTATCAATACTGTTGTAAAGCATAAATAGCGATCCCACTTAATATTACCGGGTAAGTGTGAGAACTATTAGTTGACAGATGGAAGCAATAAAAAAAGTAGACATTAAACACAACTATCACCCTCCTAGACAATACGAACCACTAGATGCGTAAGACTAAAAAATTCCACATGGGCATACATGCAAACGTACAGATGAACAACAGCTACATAGCAAGTATAAACACATGGGAGTGACTGGTGGCGAAGAAAGGAAAATACCTGATGAAAAACTAATCGCCGCGATGTTCTGCAGCAGCAACACCCCCTGAAACAAACAGAATCGGAGCTTACTTTGTAACTCAAATATGCAAGTCCATACCAAGAAAGCCACCACTAAAAAGAATTAAAATATAAGACAACAATGGGAAATTATAAAACATTTCAGCCGTATCACCAAAAACAAATACCATCTAGCAAAAAAAAGCGTATGGAAAGAGATAAAAACACGAGAAGCAATAAGCATTGGCCAAGTATGAAATTTGAAGAGGGGAAAGATAACTAAGAAAGGAAATTAACATAAGAAATCAAGGTACTAAGATACTAATGAATATAATCCAACTTAGCACCTATAGCAATGTCCAAAAAAAAGTAGTCACTGATACATTCTATCATTTCCAATCAACATGAATACATGGATAAAAATAATGCTATCTAGCACATATTGCTCGGAACCGAGGGATTATAATGAAAAGGTCCATTCAGAAGATCACTACGGAATAATAGAAGAAAAAGACAAGAATAAAAATGGTAACTATTCGGTGCATAAATATTATTTCAAACAAGTATTGGCAGGGACAATATCTAAAATTGCAACAATCGAATCTAAAATTGCCTAAACTATTATTTAGAGCAAGGGTAAAAAAGGCAACGTAGTATGCCATACATTTCAAACCATTGGTTTGTACTTTAATATACTTTAAATGGGAGACATATAAGATAGAATTCAGTGAGAGTAAGTTGCAAATACGACATATGATGAGTACAATATAATCCAAGAAATGACAGGTTGTCATAACTTAATAAGATAAAATTGCAAATTAATTTTAGTTCCAAAATAAGCACGAAAGTAGAACTAAAAATTGCACACATCCGAGTGTTCTAGTTATGCAAGGTGTGGGATAATTTGCAGACGAAAACTCAAAATACAATACATTAGGCAGGGTATCTATTGTACATGTCAAACAGATCAGCTATAAGCTTCACACCAATCATAACAAAAAAAGATTAAGGAAAAATATATTCAATAGTAACAAGGAAGAAAGAGAAGGTGTATTTTAACCTGGGGCTTGGAATCATCATTCTGGCCGAAACAACACTATTGGTGGAGAGAGGCACGTCAAAGCTATGTGAACTAAAAGGAGGGAGAAGAGGGTGAGAAATGCAGCCACGACAACTATATACAGAATATGAGGATCTACATAAAACCTAAATGCCCCGAAGATACCGGTTAGAAGAAAGAAGCAATGGAGAAACTTCCTTACCTCAACATGGATTTAAAATGATAATATAAAACTATAGCTCATGCAAGTAAATAACATGTGCGTTGAAAGGAAAACAAAGCACGACACATACTATTAAAGAAGTAGGATGTGTATACAAGAGCAGAAGATTTTTCTGGCAGCTAGAGTAACATACAAAAAACCTTTATAATTCCAGGCCAGTATTTCACATATGCAGCAGTAACAATCATCCAAGTTAGTCACCTAATGATTAAGTGCCCGCTATTCTTATTGCTGCCCTTGCAGGCCTAGCCCTACAATTGAAACCAATACAATGTCTATGGGAACATAACTTTCGCAATAAGCATGAAAAGAGCAGTGATTGTCCTATAATTGAAATAAAGACAAAAGAAATGAGGATGACCACATGAAGAAAAAGCAGGTCCAACATTGGCCATACAACGAACCTCTACAATTCAAACTACATGTATGATCTAACATAGATATATGACTCCCCAAGTAAAAACATCAAATAGATGTGAACTCTAGGAAATCTAGCATACATCTTTTGAGTTAGGCGGGACAATCTGTTATAGAAGATACGAATAAATAGGAGAACAAACACACCAATTCGACACGGTTATAAATTGTCCTATCTATGGTCACTCGGGTTGAGAGGAGAATACCGTACAATAAAATTCAGGTTGAAAATCATACAAAGAAAAAATTCCAACACACTCAATGGTAAGAAGACCATGACCTAAATTATTAATAAAAGAGCATTGGTAAGACAAAGCCATCATAGACATATCGTTTTGAAGTCCACCCTATATTTGAAGAATGCACGAGAAAAAGTACAATAGCAGCAGCAACGATCGTATCGATGAGAATGCAAAGCAAAAGAAACAAAGAATACTCTCACCATAGGACTCTAGGCAGCGACTCATTCCAAGAACTATCCAAGCACAATTATACTTCTAGGAAAAATATATTAAAGATAATGACCTGGTAATATTAGTTTTTCCACATAGCTGCTGATACTCATTGAATATGCCTTTTATCAGTAGCACCAAGCACGAAATGTGATTTAATCGTACCAAATTAGGACTATTTGGTATAGCTAGCAATACTACATGCATGATATCTGAACAAAATCTAAATGAAAAATTAAAAAACAAATAGAACAAACCACACCTGCACACAACAATACAACCATGCTAAATAAGACGTAACATGCTATATTTAGTAGACTGCTAAATAGGATAGACATTGCTATAACCTCTCATAGACTCAAGTGCAGCCATCACTACGCTGGCACATATACCATCGCTGAAACTCAAGCCATGATATGACTAACCTTGGGTTAGAGAAATCCAATATCTTAATTTTTAAATCTGAGAAGCCACCTGGACATATTTGACTTCATAGAGAAAATCCAGTGATCTCCTGAAGCAATACCACGTAACTGAACACGTCTGACTTCATGGAGAAAATACCACATACCCCGAAAGCAGGGTAATCCAATAAACCCAATGTTCATTGCAATACAAAGATTCTTCACTTTATATTTAAATTAACACAAATAGAAGCACTTCATATTTTCCAATGGATCTTTCTTCGCATACCTACAATCTACAAGGTATAAATCATTAACACTCTATGGGGAGGCACAATCTGAAATTTGCAATAAAAAACTAACCAACAATGAATAAAAGCCATGTGTACCTTCCACAACAAAGAAGACAATCTGGACAATACCTTGCAATCTCCATAGGGTGACCCTTCTCATTTTCTGATCTTACTGAACCAACCAGATCGAATCATCAATTAAACCTCCATATCCACACACACACCTCTGCATGCCCTGACAAGAAAGCAATCTTCTTAAACTTTCAATCGGATAAGAGAGAGGGAGAGATGGAATGCCACATACATGCCTCAGCTACGTCGACTGTTGCTGCTCCCATCAATGTTCCTGGAGGACACGACCAACGAAATAGTCAAAGGAGAAACAGACCAAATCGAATACCTTGATCGAGAAATCCGAACCAGAACAAACCTTTTAGCATCCGGTGAGTACTGCACCTCCCGTGCGCAGCTAGGAACCGGGCAACCTTTGCGAATTGCGCCTCCGCAAGACTTGCTTGCACCTCAGCCATGAGCATGGAGAGGCGGCATACTGCCTCATATCACAAGAAAATATATCTTCATAATCTAGCATGCATAGCAAATATGCAAATCCACTTATTCCAATCCATGCCAAATTTGCAGGTTCCCACATGGATAGCACGAGTGGTGTAAATTTGAACAAGGGCACAAATCGTATTTGTAACCCTGGCTTTGGGCAAGGTGGTGCGGAGTGAGAACACGAACTCGTCGTTGGCTCACGCGAGCTGCAGTATCCCGGCCGTCGCTGACCTGCACGTACACCATCGCCGTCCCACTTCAATGCCCGCTGCCGACCGGCCGTACTTTGGCCTGCTTCCTATATCCTAAAGGCAAACCGTCCATGTTGCTGCTCCGACTTCCGGTCAGCCGCCGACTTCCATCCCCGCCCTCTGCCCGCCCTGCCGTCTCATGGCAAGGTGCGCATCCGCGCGCGAACTTTGAGCTGGATGCCAAAAATCGCACGCAACGGAGCAAAAAACGTTGCCAGCCACCACAAAGGATGAAGAGGGGGCAGGGGATAGAGGCGGCGTCGTGTAGACAAGGATGGAGGGTCAGCCTGGATCCTCCTTCACCATCCAAACTTTCCACGTCTTCATGATTTGCTCCAGATTTAGAGAAAGAGATGGAGAAACCTACAGATCCTTCCTTGAACATGGAGAGGTGGAGAAGGCCAGGTAGCTGTGCCTATCTGCATCACGGGATCATCTAGGGCTTGGGGGGGAGAGAACGTCATGGGGAGACAAGCATGAACATGAGAGGAGAGGAGCACTCGCAAGAGGACGAGGATGGTGGCAGCTCGCAAGGAAGCACGAGAGAGTGGCGCGGGCAGCGGCTGGAGGGGATTATGCTAGGTAGGGTTTCTACCGTGGCTTTTTCTACCAAGCACTAAGTTAAACGGATGGTTTAGATCCACTTACAAACACGATTCAACGGCTGAGAATCCAAACTTCTATGGTGGCCCCTTGAGGGGGCACCAATTATACCTTTAGATTCCACAACAACATAGTAAATTATTGTTCTAAAAAACAGCTGTACCAAGTATGCATTACATATTACACTGGCACGATAATTCTACTTTTATATTGGGAACCGCTAAGAAGCACTAGTAATTCCTACTTTGGGAAGACAAACCTTTATTTTTAACAAAAAGGGTATAAGAAAGAGGAAGATGGTGCACATCTATTGGATACATATCATTTTACAAACATGAGCAGGAAATTGTTCCAGTAAGTCCCAGAGCTGTGCTGTTGTTTCATCTCCACGAATCCATAAGCGAACCCGTTTTCCTACAGCTGTTTTACTTTACCACTTCCAGTCGAACTCTAGCAAGGCTATATAATTGCAAAACTGTACAGGGCTGGGCAAAGTGTCAGGGGCTCAGAAAGTTTTCAGGAGTCACAGATTCCAAATTCCAGGTTTCTGAGTACGGGAAACAGCGAGCATCTCATCATACTTGGAAGCACTGACAAAGCCCCATAACTGCATCGGAAACGTGATTACTCTCATGTTGACGAAAAAAGGATGCTGAGAATTAACTGATATGCATATCACTGATCATGTACCTCTACATGTTTGACTTCGAATTCCTGGGAAAGTGATAGGCATGGATTGTTAAACGTTTCCGAGGTGGAACTTGAACCGTTCAGACTGGAAAGATCAACAAACAGCAGACGTGAACACGTGAGTTACATGATATAACAAGGTGTTAAGCTTGTGCAAGACACTTGCACTTGCAATGAAGGGCGTAAAAGACACATGGTTGTGCTGAAGTTTACATACTAACATAAACATGACGAAGAAACAAAAATTACGTGTGACAAGGTGGGAGGGAAGGGCAGAGATTAGTAGATTACAGGTCTTCACCGAGATAAAGTGCAAAGTGACCACCACCTCCCATTGCCAAATACTCAGGAGAGCAAAACGTGAAATAGTTATTAGCACCTGCAATTGGAAATTTAACAGTGGTCCTTAGGAAGCACGAACAGCTGATACTCACATCCAGAAGTACAGAGTGGTCCCAACAATAAGGCTATAAACTCTATAGGAACATCAATTACAGTGGGATCTATGGAAAATTCTGAAAATATGCTAATCAATCAATCTTATTTGAAGGTAAATCTGATGGTTTGTAGTACCAGGGAATCACCTTAGTTCTAATAGCGCATATTGTTGTTACAAAGATGGAAACTAACGCAGAAGAATGGGTATTTCCAGTTTTCCCCATGTTCTTATTCAATCTAAATCCTATCAAAGCAATACAAAAGTACCTGTTTGACGATATATAACAGGACGACCAGCTACATTAGTGAACACAAAGCAGTTTTTGGTCCCCTGAAAAAGGGTGTAAACAACGATCAGTGTAATCTTGTAACGTAAATTACATCCAAGAAACACCATCAGAATATGCACAGAAGTAAACCTGATACTTCCTTTGTATGATAGGCCTCAAAGGGGCCTCTACCAAACCACCAAAAACTGCTCCCTTCTTATCCCCAATTATCTGTGACAGCACAAATCAGGAAGTGGACGTGAGAAACAAAATTGTACAAAAAACCAAGAGAAACATTGTTCTTAACCTAAACATAAACTGTATCTTTAATACAACGAATACAAAGACTTCTATAGCTAAACCCCCAGAATTGCAGTGTAAGGAGCAAATCAAGTTTAACAGAACAATGGAAACATATCATGTTTTTTCTTTTTCGAAAATGAAATGCTGTGGAAGGCAAAGCTTTCAGTAATCTATGCAGCAACTTTAGTCGTTGATCTCCATGCTGCATACAAATAAATTGTAACTAGGCGAAGAGTTAACGTGTGTCCATGACTACATAATGTTTTCATGTTCTAAGCTTCCAAACAACCTGCTCCTTTACTCCAGAATTTTTTACCACACAACGGTGTAATACCACCAAATTCAGAAATTTTTTATAATAGCTTCGGGCAGAACATGCTGGATGCAACTGAAGCAAGTTTGGTGCTCGGAGCCTCGGACCAAAGACATGTTGTGGGGAAAAATGTCATGTGCACCAATAAGATTACGTGGTTATTATCACGTCCTAAAGTCTAATAGAATAGCTCAGGAATGTGGAATTAATTGGCTGAATAAGATGGTGATAAGAACTTGCTGCATGCAGTAAAATTAGCACAGCTATTTGACAAGGATGTATCAGTTCAAATTATATTCAGCTGATATTATATTGCACATAAGGATGTGAAAAGTGAAAGTTATACAGAAGCGCAGTATGCAGCATACCAGAAGTGAATCACCAGCGCAAAGCATGCTCCTTCTATACAGAGTAGATAGAGATATCCCATGCCTCCAGGTACTGCACAATTACGAACATAGACATCATAGAATTAATAGCGTTACCAAAATGATACTAACCTGGCCATATTCGGATATGAGAGATAACCTGTAAACCAACATCCAGTTCTTTCCTTGAACTAGAACAGGAAGGGATGGATAAAGAACATTTCGCATCATTTCTGACAAAAGCACCGATGGTTCAGACATTGCTGGCAACTTATGATTTGAAGCACACTCCATTGATCCCTTCGAGTCCATACAGAACGAAACTGGCTCAGTTTGACTTGCTGCTTCACTATCAACAATGTGGCTTTGTTTTTGTCTGAAACTACCACCAAGTCTACCTGCCTTGTTAATAATCTTTCCGATGGAACGCTTCCCTCTACTAAGCAACCCCTTCCTTTCCTTGTTTCCCTTCCCAACGGATGTTAAAGTTGGGTATTCCATATCCAGATTCTGCTCAGGCATGACCTCCATCGAATCACTGCTGGAGTTTGATGCGGACATAAATGACATCAGAAATGCTCTGAACGAAGATGTGTCAGGGCCATTAGGAATTTCATCATCTTCATCGCCATATAGATTCTCCTGCCCTTCAGTGGCCTCCTACAAGATAGATAGGAACTTTAAGCTTCTAGCCCAAGCATGGTCAATGCAATTATGAACAGTACATGTTCTCAACATTACTAGGTTCAGTTTCATTTTTTTTCACAAAACTACCATCAAACATGACTTTGATAAGTAATGGGTTCTACAGTTGTGAGTGTGCACAAGCGTGAGGTCCTGGTTCGGTCCACACCCAGGCGCTCAGGCAGGAAGTTAAAAAAAAAAATCCAATCTCCAACCACAAAATTAAGGTTGCAGCATCACCGGCAACAAGTAATCTTTTGCATCGGAAACCTTGTGTTTGGCACTTGACCATTTACCATTAGACAGCCGTGCGTCTCAACAGAAAGGGGAAATAGTTCCAAACCCCGCCGCTAAACATCAGAGCACCTTAAAATGGGTACCAAACCAAGTAACTTTGTTCTCAGGGTTCTCCAAAGTCTAACACACATAGGAGAAGTGGATAGACAGCAATTCAATAGTAGAAGCTATCTATTGGCTGGCCAACCGCACAATATAATTACCCTAGTTTAGTTCTCCACAGCTCTACTCCAAATGGACCTCCATGCTGCACAGTTTATGATTGGCGAAAGGCCCCTATATATACATCCAGGTACCAATAATCCCAACGGGACGGTAGTATTGAGTGTCTGCCGTGTCAATTAGCAGAACAGCAGCAAAGGGGGCCCTAAACTCTGAGAACAAAGCACCGCCGCGTAGTCCACAAACGTACATACGATGCCATCTCCAGTCGCCACCCTTAAACCCTAAGAACTGGCCGATTGAGCGAATTACAAATTCGGGCGCGTGTAAGTCGGGACCTAATGAGGGGAGGGGAGGGGGTGCTCACGGGGAGGTAGGAGGAGGGCTCCCGCTCGGAGACGGGGTTGAGGATGACGGTGGCGAGGTCGGACACCAGGTGCGCCGCCTTGCCGCCCAGCGACGGCAGGTACCCCATCTCCGCGAGACGCGCGGCCTTGTGCTGCCCGGAGTCTAGGGCCGAGGCGAGGGGGTCACCATGGGGGAGCAGCCTGTTGTTCCGGCTTCTGGTCGCTGGGATCGAGAGCGACTGGCTCGTGCCGAGGTCCGTCGAGGTTGCGCTCGGGACGGAGGGCGTGCCGGAGTGGAAGCGTGGATTTGGGGGCGAGGAGGGACACCGGACACGTGAGGCGGCCCGGCTGGTTTGCGCTGCGGCGGTTGGCTCGGCTCGCGGTCGCCACGCGGCAGCTACTGACGGGTGGGGCAGGAGTGCGCCGCCGTGCGAGGCCGGGAAGTGGATAGAATGGCTCGGTCACGACTCACGACTCGGTCGGTCTCGCGCGTGGGGACAGTCCAGGAGGCGAGCCCACGACGTAACGTGTCGCTGTTCTGCCATTTGGCACTCCTAGCAGCCTTGGCCCATCGGACGATGGCTACCGCCTCGGAGAGTGACAAAATTAGTGGCCGCGACCGATTCGTGCACGCTGTAGCCATCATCTGTGTCTCCAGAGTCCTAATCCCAACGATTACCGATTACATGTAAAAAAAAAAGGAACGATAAAAAAAGTAAAATTATACTATAACTTAAGGTTGAGCAAAAACGAGTCATCTCAGAACATCTGTCCTGCGTTTGTCCGTCTGATCTTCACTTTGAGTCATCTCAACCGTACAGTTTCAGGTGTTGACCAAAATCGTATGACCTGGAAACTCCCATCCCCACCCCAAACCCCATCTCGATCATGTTCCCCTCCATCCGAGCTCCCGCCCATCCCAGCCCCTCATCCATCTTCCCCAGCAACGTGCACCGCCCCTCCGCTCCCGAGCTCTTCCTCCACTCCCTCCGCCCACTCCACTCATGATAACCTCTTCTCTCATCATCTCGTCCCCTCCGGATCCAGTGCGACCCCTTGCGTGAAACCCTAGCATGGATGAGGCAGCAGCTGTACAGGGTTGAGATGGTGCCTCCGCGTCTGCTCCTTCTCGCCTCCGGCATCCCACCAATGGCCAGAACTCCGCCCCGGTGCCCCTCCTCCCATCGGACCCTCTTTCACAGGCAACTCCTCCCCCACGATCAAGCTCCACTGCTAGGTACTTGCCCTCGTTGGTCTCCGCTTCTTGGTTGCTCACCCCCCGCAGCAAGGTGTCGCCTGAATCTTGTAGGCGGCGCCTCCGGTTCTTCCAATGCGCATTTCCTTTCCCATGGCGCACTCTCCTCGCCTCCTCTTCTCCAAAGGGCTGCCTACTCCAGTCTGTGGCTGATTTGAGGCCACTTGCTGGGCATGCTACCGCTGCATGTAGGCATATGCCGCTCCGCGTTTTGTGGGCTGGCGAGGACTAGCTTCGTGTGTGGCGGGCAACTGGTGCGCGGTGTGTGTTGCTACTCCACGGAAGGTGGGTGTGCTGTCTTTATTTACTGTCCTCTCTCTCAACACTCCTGTTTTCTTTCAGAAGAAGTGGGAGCCATTTTCCTCTCTGATCAAGAAATGGCGAAGCCAATTCGATGGAAAGGAAATCATTGTTAGGGATGGAGGCTAACAATAATATGAGATCTATTAGGAAGCTCCAGGAACCCGGTCGATCCGCGGTTCCCGTCTGCTCCCTCCTCCCTCCTATGGAACTACGGCCACCACGGCCTACAGAGCCCGCGTCGGATCCCCACCTCCATCACCAGCAGGCGAGCTCCAAAATTCCGCTCCCCTACGTGCTGGCTAGAAGAGGAATGCGATGGCACGTGGTTCTCAGTCTCCCTGGCATTCGATCATCATGTTCTATGAGGTGAGGTTGTATGTTGTTGCGTTGTGTTGCGCTATCTCTCTCTGTCCCATTCAATTCCGTGTTGAATATGGAGGAGACATGGCCCTGAGCATGTAGGAAGGAGGAGCTACGACAGTGGCGTTTGGTTGGGAATGGCATGGCATACTTTGATCCGGAGGGGAACAACAAGAAATCTCATCAGGTTAGCCGATTTGACGCCTTCCCCTTACTTTTTTTTGCAACTCTTCTCACTGATCAACTCCTACAGATTTTTAAGGAAGTATACTTAGGTTCGTGTGGATATAGGTTTTAGCTTTCTATACTGATGACACATTCACGAATTGCCTTTTTGTGTAGATGGATTGATATACCTCCCAACCATTTTAAGTCGATTTGCATTTTCCAAGACAAGGATATCACAAGGTATTTGTTCCATAATTAAATTTTGTCTAATTTGCTGCTAAATTGTGGTGTGCATTAACTTCTAATTTTCTATGGTCTCGTGGTGCGTATGAATATGTGTTGAAAAACCTATGCGTTTATGGTCTAGATAGATGCATTTGTATTTTTTTACAATTTTCTCTGGCAGATAAAATGTGGCATTGAGAAATTTTTATCAATAGCATGGAAAAGAAATGAGCAAGCTCAATTGGGTAGTTTGATCCTCATTATAGTCTGATTACACTTTGCTCCATTGTAGATTCTCCTCCTCAACTCCAGCGATGATCTGCATCACTATCTTCTCTTCTCTCGCACGATGAGGGTGGTGAGCTCCACCACTGATTGTCGTCTAAAGATACCCATCGGACACTTCGCCTGAGGTGATCAGGCGCTCTATCCCTATCATCCTATTGTTCTTCTTAGACAGAAAAATCTTAAGCCGTAGATGTTCTTTGCATATCAATAACCGACTAATTTGTTTTCCTTTGCTTCTCTTCTAAGTGCAAGTAATCCCTATCATCCTGTTGTTTTTCTTAGACAAAGAAAACTTAAGCTGTAGATGTTCTTTGCATATCAATAACCGACTAATTTGTTTTCCTTTGCTTCTCTTCTAAGTGCAAGTATTCATAATGATGTGCACTTAAACAAGTGTTGGCTCAGAATATTGCTGCAGACCATGATTCGGATATTGTTTTTGTACAAGATTCAAAAGTTGGTCATAGGAACTTCTAAAACAATGGAAAAATGTCTAGAAATATTAGGGAGATAAGCTGAGTTGAACCTACGTTCTGAAAATATGGTTTACTAGGTTACATGTCTATGGCACCTCTGTAACTGGACTTTTCATTCTTTTTGTTATGGAGAAGCTTGAAAAAACAAGTGTAAAAGTTGGTGAGTTTGCATTTTGAGATTTGTACTTTGTTACGTTCTGGTCTATATCCTGGTGGAAGTACATGTGATGCCAAATAGATCCACACATGTATGACATTGATAGATTCTATTGTTTGTCTCTATATGTTTATGATGCAAACGGAACTGGACGATATCTCTCTCATGTGAAATTCTATATCAAGGTGCACCACGATTTTTAACGGAGTAGTTTGTATTACCGCTTTCAACATAGTCTACATGAACCTTACCTTTGTTGTGATAATATATGTCTAACAGACACATAGTGCCTCCTTATGACGTATAATGCTCTTCTTCCTTACACCTCTGAACTATTTTAGAATGGACTATGTGCGGTTATAGAGGATGAATTGACTCCTCTTACTCATAGATGATCAAGATGGTATGTTAGCGCATAAGGTTCCAATTATTTAGTATTACTCCATTCACCATAATATATCACTTTATAGGCTGTGATTGTAATTGTATAAACGACTACTAACTTTTGAAAATATTGATGGTTTAATATATCAAGGCCAAGACCCGCTACTTTCTTTAGAATCTCATTATGACCCGCTCAGTATAGCTAATCCAAATAACCAAACCACCACCAAATGTATCACTCTAGACATGACATGCGACAATGTTGTGCAGGCGGCGAGACAAAGCTCACATGTCCGTCTAATGCGACAACATTGTGCAGACTGCGAGGCGAAGCTCGCATGTCCGTCTAGTCTGATAAAACCTTCAAACTCAGGGGGTCGATATCAAATCTTAAACTCTTGATCTCGTAAATCGACACCCTAAGAGCAAGTCTAACAGCACCCTTAAACGGGGCAAACCCTTAAAATAACCGTCGTTTTAAGTTTTTCGACTAGAAATCGGCGGCGATCGGTACCCTCAAATGACATGATCCTTAAAAAAAGTAAGGACCGACTCGTAAACCCGCTCTCCACCCACACAAACCAGGGTTGGAGAGGGTGACCCGAACGTGCCCCGCTCTCCACTGTTCCTTTGTGCGCGAGAGATCTTCCTTCCCGCCCGCCCGCCGCCACCGCCGTCGATCTCCGCGTTTCCGCCGTCTCCTGCGCCGCCGTGGCCGGATACTGAGGGCATGGACCACGGATCGATCCCGATGTCTGCTGGCGGCACGCCGCAGCCTGGGGTACCCTCTTCGCCGCTCACCGTTTCTCCCGGGGCTGCCGGAGGTCTTCCGACCTCCACGGATCTCGCCAAGATGGTCGCATCCACTAGCGTGAAGAAGAGGAAGAGGGCGGGTACGCACCTCATCCAGATAGCATATGCGCTGGCTCTCGCCCTTGCGCCAGCGTCGAAGCCTAAGAGGAAGCGGGTGAGCTAGAAGCCCGCCGCAGCAGCCTCCCGTCGACCACTCTATCTCTGCCTCCCGCTGTTTCCCCCACCGTCACTCCATCTCCGCCTCCCGTCGTCTCCCCCGCCCCATAACCGTTCGACCCCTTGCCCGAAAGATATGCCAATTTTTCCCTGAGTCCTGCCGTCTCACCTCGCATAATTTATGCCAATTTCTTCGATTTTAGCACCCCTACGCATGGTTCGTTCTTGGAGATGTTGAACGGCACCACTATCGACACCTCCGATCCACCTCTCGCTCCTTTTGGCAGTGAACAAGAGCAGAATTTGGGTGACGTTGATGCCGATGAGCCGACTGACGACGAGGATACGGACGACGAGGAGACGGACGACGAGGAGATGGTAGAGGTGACCGAGGTCGAGACGGGCGCAGTGAAGAAGACGAAGAAGAGAGCCATGAACTACACGGAGATTGAGGATACAACTTTGTGCCATGCTTGGGCACAAGTTGGAATGGATGCAGCGTCAGACACTAATCAAACCCGGAAGCGGTATTGGTAGCGCATTGAGGACAGGTTTTACCAGCTCATGCCTATGAACTATGCATTTGGATTTGCCGTGAATTATTCTGCGTATGTATTTGATGCGAACTATGTTGTTGATTTGATGTTGAAACTATGCATGAAATGTTTGCAACTTGCATTTGTGCTAGAATTCCTGTTTTTACGGGCCATGAAACATGTGCCGTCGATCAGCGTCCTTATCACACCTGTAAAACAGAATATTCGGTTCTACAGACTGTAAATAAGGGTGCTGATCTCCGCTGGCGGATTTCAACGTGTAAAAACATAGTACAGACGCCCTTACTCGCGTTTTAAGGGCCGGAGGAATAAGGGCACTTTTAGTCTTGCTCTAAACTCACAATTCCTGTGTGACACTCCTTTTCCAATGTCGTTGACGTGGCCGTGGTCAAAATTAGGATAGTTGACTAATATGTTGACTCAACAATTTTAGTGAATTTGTGCCGACACACCAAGCATCCTCACCATACCGCCGTTCTCGAGGCCTCGAGGGTGTCATCCCAAAGCATAATATCAACCGAGCCATACAACAGTTCGGCGTTCTACCCTCGCAAACTTTGGGTGTTGATTTCCGAAATCATAAGTTCAGGGTTCAATCTCAATAGCGTCAACCATTTTAAGGTTTTTTCAGACTTTACTCGTACATGAAACACATTCCATCCCTCTGACCTAGGCAATTACACCCGGCTTCTCACTCAGTATAAAGCCAATCGCAAAAAAAAAGTATGAACTATTAGCTCATTTTAGATCGTCTTTTATGTCGAGATGAGCTGTTAGCTCATTTTAGACCATTTTCTTAGATCAAGATGAATATGTTACTAGCTGTCCACTACCAATGCAGGCAGGCATTATCCATTTCCATTATTAGTACTCTATAATACACCTCTGCAGACTTAGCCCTTAAGACTAGAGATGTTTCCAAAACACATAGGCCGGCCAAACGTGTATCACGCGTCCATACAACAGTACAGTAATACAGATAATCCAGATCAGACCGCCGCTGCTCCCCCACTAATTACATGGCACCCACCCACCGCTTTCCTTAAACCCCTCCTCCGGCCGATCGCTTCCATTTTAATAGCCCCCCCTCCCCCCTGCATAAACGCGCAATCCCCGCAGCACACCTCGAGATCCCGCATCGCAGCGCGCACGATCCCGATGGCGACGCTCACCGTCCCCGCCTCCGTCCCGGCCATCGCCGACGACTGCGAGCAGCTCCGCAAGGCCTTCCAAGGTACGTGCACTGGCCTGGCTCGCTTCTCCCCCATGTCGATCGATTCCCTCCCGTCTACGCGAGTGCGATCGGGGTGATGACGCGGCGCGGTCGTCTGATTGTCTGTGCTCTGTTTTCCGCGCGTGCCGCAGGGTGGGGCACGAATGAGGCCCTCATCATCTCCATCCTCGGCCACCGCGACGCCGCGCAGCGCCGCGCCATCCGCAAGGCCTACGCCGACACCTACGGCGAGGAGCTCCTGCGGAGCATCACCGACGAGATCTCCGGCGACTTCGAGGTAAAAACCGCTGCCCGCTGGACCGTTATCACGCGACAAACACCCGGATCGTTTTCCAGATCTCTGACCGTGCGTTCGCTTTCTGCCGCCGTGATGGGACGGATCAGAGGGCCGTGATCCTGTGGACGCTGGACCCCGCGGAGCGGGACGCGGTGCTCGCCAACGAGGGGGCCAGGAAGTGGCAGCCCGGGAGCCCCGTGCTCGTCGAGATCGCGTGCGCGCGCGGGTCGGGCCAGCTCTTCGCCGTCAGGCAGGCCTACCATGAGCGCTTCAAGCGCTCCCTCGAGGAGGACGTCGCCGCACACGTCACCGGCGACTTCCGCAAGGTACTGCTTTCGTCTCTTTCTGGCATCAGTGTTTGATGCCTCAGTCTGCTGTGCCGGTGTATGTGTCATCACAATTGTTTTTAGTTTTTGCGGTTATATGCTACCTTCTAACTAAGTCACGGCAAAATTGACTGTGAATGATACCTACATCTATCGGAATTTCTCATTTAAGCTCCTGTCATGTGACTATGTGAGAATGGGCTCTTGGTTGGTTCTGATTTGCAGTTGATCGATGAATCCGTGGTTGTTAACAGAGGATATTGTTTTGGTACACTGTTTATGTCAAATCTGTTCCAAATCGTGCTGTCATTTACAACGTTTTTTTAGATTAATTGTCATTTACAACGTTACTGTGCAATCTAATAATAAAGATGTCAATAAAGTGTAATATTTTCGCTATTATGATTATATAGTTATTATATTTTATGAATAATATTGCAGCAGAAGTTATTTTGGATCCTTTCCAAATTACTACTCTGCTATTTGAAATCATGTAGTAATTGTTTCTTTGATGGTGCATGCTGTTGACTTGTAAATTTTAATTTTCAAAATGAATTCTCGATCTGTTCATGCTAAATTGCAATCAGAGGGAACACGATGTTGTCTTTGGTTACTCCGTACCAGGCCATTGTCTCATTTTGATGTATTATTAGTATTAAAACAAGCTTGATAGGCATCAACATTGTTAGGATATTCTACTCCACAAGAAGCCACGATTGCTTTGTTACAGATTTTTCTGTCCCTCCATTCCATTCACACTAACTCTATGCCTCAAACAATGCAATAGGTAGTGCACACGATGGCTAACGGACGCCTGATCTTTCTTTCTTCGTTTCAGCTTTTGGTGCCACTTTTAAGCGCATACCGCTATGAAGGCCCAGAGGTCAACACACGGTTGGCACATTCAGAAGCCAAAATATTGCATGATAAGATCGAGCATAAGGCTTACGGTGACGATGAGATCATCAGGATCCTCACCACTCGGAGCAAAGCTCAGCTGCTTGCAACATTCAACAATTACAACGATTCATTTGGTCACCCAATCACTAAGGTGCATACAGAGCTTATGCCTATTTCATTTTCCTTTTGCTGTTTCTGTTAAATATGTGATACAATGTCACCAATTTATTCAGGTTTGTTTGATGTGCCTATATTTTTCTGAATTTCATTATACTAAGTTAAATTCAGTCATCCAATAGGCCAATAAGTAAGGTGCAGCATATCATATTGTATCTCAGTTGCGCATTACTCATAATCTGTGCTACTGTCGCTTCACTCTTCACAAGTTCTTAAGGGAAGTATTCAGTCTTTACCCGCTCTGCGACTCTGCCTGATAGGATTGTCTGTATTCAGGCTCAGCCTTAATCTACCGTTAGACCCAGCTGAATGTTGGATAAATTTTAAGTTGCATGTTGTCTGGATTTGTTCCATATTGTTTGTATTTGCTATTTTGTGTCATATCTGGATATTTTCCTATTACGGATCACATTGTAGATACAAGTATCTGTCATTTCATTTATCCATTGTTATTAGCCTTCACTACGATTCAAACTCTATATGTTACTACCAAGGTCTATTCGAATCATCTGTATATTATAGTTTCTTCTTTCATAAATTTAATACTTGATGGTATTTAGCAAAAGTCTATATAATCGTCATGATCTGGCTTGACCAGTAAGTTCTAGCATTCTAGGTTTCATCCACTGAAGAGCTACTTTCTAACAAATCCCTGCCATTTACAGGATCTCAAGGCTGACCCCAAAGACGAGTTCCTGAAAACCCTGCGGGCGGTGATCCGGTGCTTCACGTGCCCTGATAGGTACTTCGAGAAGGTTCTCAGGTTGGCAATTGCAGGCAACGGAACAGATGAGAGCTCCCTCAACAGGGTCATCACTACCCGCGCGGAGGTGGACCTGAAGCATATAAAGGAGGCGTACCAGAAGAGGAACAGTGTTCCCCTGGAGAAGGCGGTTGCCGGAGACACCTCCGGGGACTACGAGAGCATGCTCCTTGCCCTTCTGGGGAAGGAGTGAGTGTTGGCTCTGTACCCGACCGTGTTACCCTTTATCCGAGGATAGATTTGCTATATGCCAGGCCGTGGTCACGCTGGTTGTGAGATTGTTCTGTTATACTGGTACTGTTGCTTGTGAGATTGTTCTGTTATACTGGTACTGTTGCTGGACCTTGCATAACAGTGACAGTAAAATGGGGAGATGATTTTTGATCAATCGTGTTACATTTGTACTCCCTCTGTTTCATAATATAAGATGTTTTAACTTTTGTGAAACGAATGTATTTAGACATCTTTTATTGTATAGATTTGGAGTGAATCTGAACTCTAAAAAATGTCTATACATTCGCTTTACAAAAATTAAAACATCTTATATTTTAAAACGGAGGGAGTACTACTGACCTGTTACTGCAATCTAGCGTTGAAAAACTGAACCCATGTTAGAGGTTGAGTTGTCTGTAATTAAGCCCACATCCACGAGCTGCAGCTGCAGAGTATCAGCTGCGTGGGCTGTGGCGCGCTTCGGAGCAAGGATTTCATGCGAATCGTGGTATGGAGCTGAGTTTTTTTTTTTTTTGATCAGTATGGAGCTGAGCTGGTTCACCTCGAAGGCGTGGGGATGGGAGCCACCGTGAGAGCTCGTTTGGTATCCAGACATTGGGGCAGGAATTCTGGAATTCATTTGACGATTCTATGCTACCCTTGTTTGGCTGTACAGGAATTAGTTCAAGGTATTCATTTTAGGATTCTAGCCGATAGACATCAAGCGTTACCCAAATTCCACCAACTGACCCGTCATTTTGCTGGAATCTCTCCCGAACGCCTATCTCTCTCGCGCAACGCCATCTCCTTCCTCCCCCGAGCTCTCCCTCCCGCCATCGCCTCGCCGCCACGATTCCCGGCCACCGGCGACGGCTCTACCCGCCTCTGAACCTTTGGCTGCCACATCTACTCCTCTCCCCCGAGTCCACTTCACGCCATGGATCCTCCCCACGGAGATCTTGATGCCACCTGGCCGGTAGTATCCCGCCTCCGGTGATCCGTCGTCAACCTCAGCCATCTCCTCCACCATAGGCAAGTTTGCCCCTCCATCTCTCCACTTTTTGCCCTCTCTTTCTCACTTGTTCTTTTCCTATTATTGAACCCTAACCCTTTACCGTTTCTAATCTGCAGCTTCCTCGACAGATCAGCCTCAAGATCACAAGATCCACAATCTTTAGGAGCAGCTGACCACGTTTTGAATTCCCACCTCGTCCTGACTTCTCTCACTATCCCTCCACTTTGCCCTTCATCTAGTTCACAACAACCACAGTATGCTCCTGCACACATCTCTCTCTCATATTTTCCCCTCTTTTATATGGTCGATTGATTCTTCTTTAGTTGGTGTACCGAGGGTTGAGGTGAGAGTAAAAATTTTGTGTTGAATCTTGTACTTTGTGGTGCCTGCTTGATTTTAGCAACTCGGTTTTAAGGATAAACTAGTTCGATTTTAGAAGGGAGTTGGGGAGGATTTAGTCCGAGGTTTCATTCGGGAGAGACAAAGAGACCTATTATTTCCAGAATTGAGAGGCGCCTTGTTCCGATGATTACCTGATTGTACTGCTTGATAGATAGCCGTGGATGGAGCGTTTGAATAGTAGTAATTTTTGGATTTGGAATATTTGATGAATACTTTAGTAACCACTGACTTTTTTATTCAGGGAGGTTGATGTCAGGTTACCTTTTTATCTGCATCTACATGGGAATCTCTTTCAGGAGTACCTTCCCTGGTTAATAAAGTCTAGAATAAGTGGATTGGTTGCTAAGGAAATAAGCAACGCACTTGCACAAAATAATAGTACTAGGGGTAAATGGATATTTTATCGTTACTTGGTGAAAAATCTCTCTGATCTGTGGAAATAGAGATAAGAATAAAACCGAGGAGTTGGCAACGGTAGTACTACAAAGTATTTGATCTGTGGAAATAGAGATAAGAATATAACCGAGGAGTTGGCAACGGTACACAATAGACTGGTGTTTCTAATTAATTTCTATTTCTTCGTCTGAGTTAAATGTGCAATGAACATCTAGCCCTAGCCCTTTTCTGAACTCTAACCCTAGCCTCTTGGACCTGCAATGGAAATAATATACTACTAACAATCTTGTGGGCTGCTGTTTTGTGCTGCTTGCTTCCAACTTTTTTTGTGCTCATTATGCGATCACAGTAGTAGTTAGTGGTACCTAGTAGCTAGATAGTACTGGTTCAGGACTAGGCTCTGGATCTTTTATTCATGCTAATTTTCCTGCTACTATACTGCAAAATGTTGCTATTTTATTACAGACCTTGTTTGGTTGATGTTGCTCTCTAGCTGATGTGTAGATCTGAGATTTTATTACTCTACTTAGTTTCCCTTATTGTATGTATTGTAGATGGCAGATCAACCACTAGATTTATATCATGAGAGAAGGAAGAAAAGGAAGAGGGTAGCAACTGGTTTCTTTGTTAGTGTAGTAGCCATTGCTCAACACATCTATTGTAGGAGAAGGATTGTAGAACTTGGAGATTTCAGTGAGGAAGAGGCTGAGACTAGAATTAGGAAACAAATGCTTAGAAACATCTATATGGGTCCAAATCAATATTGCTATGACACTCTAAGGTTTACCAAAAGGTCCTTTTTTGACCTCTGTGCTATCTTACGTGAAAGGGCTGGACTAAAAGACACTTTCTACATGACTGTTGAAGAAGCCGTAACCATCTTCTTGCTTGTTCTTAGCCATAGCATGAAGTTCAGGTTAATCCGTAGCACCTATAGATGGACACTTGAGCCAATTTGTAGACACTTTAATGAGGTGTTAGGAGCCGTCCTATCTTTATCGCACGAGTTCATCAAATTGCCAAACCCCGCAACTGAACTACTCGAGGATAACCGGTGGAAGTGGTTCCCGGATGGGCTTGGAGCTTTAGATGGCACACACGTCGATGTTCGTGTTTCACTACGCAAGCAAGGAAGATATAGGAACAGAAAACACGAGATAACTACAAATGTGCTGGGTGTTTGTGACCGTAGCATGAAGTTTGTGTATGTGTTGGCGGGCTGGGAAGGTTCTGCATCAGATTCACGAGTGCTGCGAGATGCAATGTTTAGAGAAGATGCTTTCAGAGTTCCAAGTGGTAAGTATTGTATAACTTTGGACTAGGTATTTGAAGTTCTAAATTGAAATCTAATATGGGCTATTTTTCATATACTTTAGGAAAATACTACCTTGTAGATGCCGGATACACAAATGGTCCGGGCTTCCTTGCTCCATTCAGGAATACACGGTATCACTTGAAAGAGTGGGCTGCCAATGGAAATAATCCACAAACTTCGAAAGAGCTCTATAACTTGCGACATGCATGTGCTAGGAATGTAGTTGAGAGGATATTTGCTTTCATAAAGATGAGATGGGCTATTCTCAGGACTAGTTCCTTTTTTGGGATTAAAAATCAGGTATAATCTATGCTAATTGCATCCTACTAGGTTCTTTTGGATTTGTGTATTAACATGCCATATATTAACTTATTGCCAGATTCGAGTCATCAATGCGTGTTGCATCTTGCATAACTTTCTAGTTGATAGGCAAAGAGAGATGGATGACTTAATGTTACATGAAGTCGATAATCAACTAAATAATGCTGCTATTGAAGTCCAAGAGGAACCTGATATGATTAGGCACGTTCAGATGACTCACGAGTGGAACAACAAGAGAATGACTCTAGCTAATCAGATGTGGGCAGATTATCAATCTAGACGCGGACAAGCAAACGCTTGACTTTGCTTGAATGTTGTACAGTATTTGTGTATATATATATTTGCAATTTGGTATGTTTCATATCTATCAAGTTAGTTACTCCCTCTCATACACATACTTGCCACTAACTCATGATATTCTTGTTGATATAGGCATGGCCTCCGCGAAAAAAGGTAGAAGCTACTTGACTTGGACAGTTGAAATGGACAAAGCTATGTTGGATGTCTTTATCGATCATTATAACAAGGGAGATCGCGCTCAAAATGGGTGGAAACCACATGTCTACACTGCTGCTGTGAAGAATGTGAGAGAGAAGTGCGAGAAAGAAATTACAAAAGACAACATCATATCCAGGAGTAAGACTTTTGACAAGCATTATATTGTTGTCAACAAGATGCTCTCTCAAAGTGGATTTGGCTGGGATGATGATAGCCACATGATCTCTGTTGATAGTGATGATGTGTGGAACAATTACGTGAAGGTAAATATTACCTCTATACTACAAGGTCCATTTGTTTTCTGTTCAAGTTGTTGCTCGAGTTGTAACATGTTCCAGTTTCTATCATTTGCAGGCAAACAAAGATGCAACTTCATATGGATACAAGGTTATCAAGTATTGGGACATGATCAGCACACTCTACTCAAGGGACCGCGCTACTGGAGCAGGAGCACGGACTGCAGCTGAGAGCGGGGCAGAAATGGCGGAGGAGAATGCTAACAATAACAAAGACAATGATGATGAATCATCTACTCAAACTGGCGAAGATCGCAAAAGGAAAAGGTACAGGTCAGATGATTCAGTCGCTTGCATGCTTGGGGAGAAGCTGGACAACTTCACTGCCGCCTTTCGAGCGGATGTGTACGAGGCTCCTCCAAAACCGTCATCTCCTGAAGAGATACTTGCTGCACTTAATGCAATAGGACTAGAAGAAGATGATCTTCTTGCAGCCTATGACATTCTTGTCTCTGACGATCGCAAGTTTAAGTCACTTCAGGCCTTGCCGGCGGGAATGCAAAAGAAATGGGTCATGAAGCAAATCAAGACTTGATCTTCCTTGTTGCAATTAAGCACTCAATTTTCGATGAAACTTGGTTGTTCTTGAACCTGTCATAATGTGCAACTGTGGTCACAAGCTGTGGCCTTTTTCCTTCTAGAACTATTATTGTATGTCAAATCATATTGTGTTATAATCTGTTTGTGAACCTGGACATATATTTGTGTTATGAGATCATGTTTTATGTACTGCAACTTATCAAGGATCATGTTTTTATTATTATGCAGTTCATTTCTAAGCTAGATCTGGGGTTGAATTCATGCTGCCAAACAATATTAGTAAATCATTTCATTTCACAATTCTGGGTGGTTGCCAAACGCGGATTTTGGATTTGGAATTTAAGTTTTACCAAATGAAATGACTCGAGTAATGTCATTTCATTTCATTTGTACGAAATGAAATGAATTCAGGGGATCCAAACGAGCCCTGAGATTTTTTAGCTTGACCGATCAGATTCCTTCAGCGTGTTACCTTTATTCTTTGTTCTGAGTAGTTCATGGCGCGTTTGGTAGATAGCGGTAATTGTTTATCTCGGTCTGGCTAGGCTCCGGCTGTCATGTCCCTGTGAAAACTGCCTCTAGTCATTTTTTGACAGTTCATTTAGTTACCTGCTGAGCAGAGTTTTGACCGGGAGAGATATGTGTGCCGACTGTTTGGTTGCATGCTTTTTAGTCCATAGAGGAAGCCTAGACATGAAACTGATGTTTGGTTGTCTTCAAAACAACGGCTTATGTAACCTCTTCTCACAAGTCGTGAGGTTACCATGCACATGAAAATACATAAGCACATCACAATAAAGTTTTGATAGTCACTAATAACTTAACATCAGGTCCATAATAGCTAATGTATCAAGCTTCATCCAAGAAACAACGGCTCGTGATGCAAGTTCATCATCGGAGGGGTTGGTATATACTACTTCCCTCAATATTACAACCGTAGATCAGTTTTCATCAGCTCCTAACTAACGGAGGGATATGATACCACCTCCCAAAATATACATGACCGCATCAACAGATCTTGAGCAAGATCGACAACAACACAACAGTATCCCTAATCGAAGTGGCTACGAAGCCATGTCCTAAGCCAGGACCTCCTCTCAGTTGGACCCAGTTATCATAGGCAGCAACTAGTTGTTTGTTATCGGCAAAGAATCTATGGCTTGGTACAACAGTTGGTCAGACAGTTGTCTGCTATCCACAAACTTGGGGGTGAAGATGGTCTTCATCTGAGCATAGTTCGCTATGGACGTCTGCAACAACTCAAGAAGCTTCGTGCATGCCTAAAATTGAGAAGACAATATGTTAGTGCACATCAATTTATGAATCACCAAGAACTGGAAACGTTAGACAATGGCATGCCATCTTACCGCGAGGAGCTTCTTGAAAATATCTTCATCGTCAACAATGAAGGCCGTGCTGTTCGGACACCATCTCACGCCCCCTTTCTGTCTGAGCTTGAGTATCATGTTCCATTTGGTCCTCAACTTCCTCATGTGGTTGTAGAGCTGTATAGTGGTCTTTGTGACCCCTGTGAAGTCAAGAACATCATTGACGATCTTCTACATGTGCCTCTCTCTAAACCTATTTTGAAGTCTATCCTGTTCTGAATAAGCTCAATCATCCTACTAAGAATGAACTCTGACAAAGATGGTTCCAAAACCATTGGAGGTTTAGGGGCACACTTAACTGGCATCCTGGTGGGATGCATCCAGCTCATGTCAAAACTTTGCACTGACGGAGCAACCAAGTCAGGGGAGGTAGTGGTAGTGTCGGGTTAAGTATGGTACTCACAAATTAGAATGTTAATCAGCTATCACAACGAACATTGCTAATCATGATACAATGGCTATCACAGATTACCAACGAACACCACGTACATCTATGACATAAAAGGGTGAAAGCATGTCTCATAGCAACAAGAGTATCCTTGAGCACAGAGGTCGGGAAAGTGGGGGAACCCGGCATCACAACCGTGGTTGTGCTCGAGGGCGAATCCGGCAACACCACCATCGATGTGCTCGAAGGAGATGGCGGGACAACCTGTAAATCACCATGACCTGTGAATGCAGATCCATGCATCTTGCTACATCATCAGATCTATGCAAGATCGAGGGTTCGAGGTACTTATAGGTAGCGAAACTGTATCTAGAACACATGTCATGGAGGAGGGGGATTCCAGCATGCCAATGTCGACCTCCGTCTTCGCGATCGAGGTCCTAGATCCTGCCAAGGCCATGGAAATCAGAGGAGAGAGGACGAGCTCGAAAGGGGAAAATGGGACTTTTGGTTTTGGTGGTGGAAGATGTGAAGCTAAATAGGGGTCGAATTTTTGGCAAGTGAGCGAAATTCCGGCAGGACAAATTCCATCATTGCCCGCAGCAATTTTGCTAGAGAGCGCGAGGTCAGGCGCCCTCTCGCCATCTCCGACGGATGTAGCTGCGGGAACATCCATTTTAGCCGCAACGAGGGTGGCTCGCTGGAAACGGCTGAATCGGCAGTTCCTAGCGAGCATGTCTTGGGATGCTTTAATCATCGTGGGGGTCACGACGCGGAGTGCGGGCAGGCATCCAACCGGGACCAAATCTCCACAAGGCATGTTGATCCTCGGCCACCCTACCAAATGCGTTCTTAGTGTGTTTGGTTGGGCTTCATGTTCAACCAATCAAGCATACACGTAATCGTATACGGGACGTGCTATACACCGCTTCAAGTGGCGCAACGCGCACGCGCCGCCTGAAGCCACGCGCGGTAGGTGGGCTGGCCCAGTTGACGAGATTCCTTTTTTTTTCCTTTTTTTCTATATTTTATTTAAACTCTGACATTGTCCAAAATAATGATTTAAGAATTGTGAATACTTTTGGATATCCGTGAAGATTTTATTGATATCATTTTTTTTTCAGAATTATGATTTTTTTCAAAAAATCACAAATTATGAATAACCATTTTCAAAAATCATAAACCAATTAAAAAATATGAACCAAGTTCATAAAAATCATGAACCAATTTTAAAAAATCATGAACCAAAAATTAGAAACATGAACAAAAATTTGAAAAGCATGAACCCAGTTAAAAAAGTAATAAACCAATTTTAAAAACCATTACCAAATTTCGGAAAAAACATTGTTTTAGGAAAACGTAAATAATAATAATAAAAAAGAAACATAAACAAGAAAATCGAAAAAGGAAATATAAAATAGATAACCAAAAAAACAGAAAATAGAAAGAATAAAAAATAAAAGATAGAAAAAAGTTGACACGAACTGGGCTGGCCCAATAGAGAGTGTGCCCTGTGCAGCGCTAGCTGCCCACGCCGCAGCGGAGGACATATAGCATTCTAGATCATATACTCAGAGTCGGCCTCTCAGAGCGATATGGGCTGGCCTGACGATAGGAAAGTGCTTCGTGTAGGCCCACTGCCCCAAGAAAGAAAGACCAAATCGATATGGAGATCATTGAAAAAAATTGCGTCCAGTAGTATATCTGGAGAGCCTATGATAAATTAATTAGTGTATGATATATCTAGCTAATAGCACGACTATTATCAGTTTTTTTAAAACACAAAGGCTGCTGCTAAAAGAATCGATCTATCCCATCTTAAACTAGCCTACGTTCCGTCGGCTCCTCTTCTGACCTAGCCATAGCATCTTCGCCTCCTCCATAGATCGGTTCCCCCTCTTCCGGCCGGTCTCGCCGGTATCGGAAGGGTGGAGAACTCAATCTAGGAGTTTTCAGTAAAAGTAGTGTTTTCAATATTAGATTAGTGTTTTGGTTGTTATTTTCTTAATAGTTCGATGACGAGATCTCTTTCCCGGTGTCAATGGTGGTGTTGAAAGATTAAGTTTCTATAGGTACAGTCTTTCAGATCTTTCTTCACCGGATCGATCTTGGACTCTTTCTCATGGTTGTCGCGAGGAGGATTATCCTCGCAATATTTGTCCCGGCTGCTACGCCCTCGACAATGGTGATTCGTACTCTCGGTTCACCAGCGACGTCGATCAGGCTGTTCGGTTAATTTTCCCTGGAATATTTGTGTTGGATCTTTTGCCAGTGTTGATTGATTACCCTAATGGTTGCGCGCGTGCACGTAGCCTTGGTACTGCGGTTAAAAAAATTATGGGAGAACCTTTGTTGATATTTCCAGGTTATGGTTTGATGTTTGTCAACGTTTGGCTGCCTTTTGAAAAGTGCAAGATTATGTCTTAGAAGAAGAAAGAGATTGAAGACCTCGAAGATTTGCTAGTTTTTTTTAGACTTTATTTTGTAATCGATGAAGTCAGCTTATCTATCTCGTACTATTTGCTACTTTGAATATAACGTGGTATTGATTGTAATTTTTTTTAGCGCATTTTAAAGCCAACGCTCGCTATTTTTCCTATGGATATGGCTAATGACCACTACCGCCGTACGCTAGGCGTCGGTGGGATCGACGACAGATTGTTCGAAGACTCGCCTAATTGCCGTTCAATGCTCACTCAAGTATGCGATTCAGAACGTACATGAGGCAGCCGCCAGGCGATCGGGAGCGATGAGCTAAACACAATCTAGGCTTCTGTCCTCTCTCCGGTGATGCCGCCAGTCCGCTCCCCCTCCGGTGGCCTTAGGGTCTTGGAGGTGTGACGGACCACGGCCTTTCGCCGGCATGGGTTTTATTTTTGTTTAGCCTTTTTTCCAGTGTCTTCTTTGGTATATTGAGGCGGCGACTGTGTCCTAAAATCTGATAAGCTCCTCCCGGCCCTATCCTTGCTTCGGTGGTGCGTCTAGCGCCGACGGAGGGCGCGTGGAGTCGTGTGGTCGGCGGTTCATTTGGGATCCGATCATTTTCCGTAATCGTCGATGTGGTTTGAGGTCAGTCTCTTTCGATCCGCGGTTGTCATCTTCGGCGATGGTTCCTACTCTGGTCCTCTGGGAACTTATCACGACGACTTCCCGTCTGTCTACTATAATAATCTCAACTATGACAAGATTTGTCCAGCTCTGGGGATGGAGGGGCGAGGACGGTGACGTGACTTCGGGTCGTGCTAGTGTCTGTAATCGTCGCTAGATGGTCCACATGCCTATTTGTAATTTCTGTTACTTTTAAGAATTTTTGTACTGCTATTGATGATTATTAATAGATTTGACGAAATTTCGCAAAATAAAAAAAAGCGATTCAGAGTTCGGACAGTCTCACTTCCACCATCATAGCACATCCGCGTAAGTGTGCAACATCGTCACAATGTGTTTTTTCGTACAGTGTTAAAATCACGCAGAAAATGTCATAAAACATTTAGAAGCATCCGTGCGTTAAAAAAAAGGTCGCTGTATAACAAATCCCCGTTTGATCACAAGCACCATTTGCATGTAAGCAGCATCCAAAATTCCATCGCGGTGTTTGTGGTGCCCGAGGGTCCCTACGCCGTGTGCACCTAGATTGGTGGAATTTTTCTAAAAAAAAGTATGCGATTCAGAGTTCAGACAGTCTCACTTCCATCATCAAAGCATTGACCTCACAAGGCCGATACATTGACCTCAATTCCAAAACCACTAAACCGTATCCTAAGCATTCACCACACAAGGCCGGACTTGTTACCAACGAATTCGCCTCGCCGGAGGCTCGCTGTCACTTTGGTCTAGGTACCTCGGACTCGTCCCCCTGGGTCTAGTCGTCTCCTCTAGCTGGGCACGGTGGAATTTTTCATCGTGGAGCAGAGCGGCAATTATGCGTGGTTGTTGTTGGTGGCGGATATGTAGGCGACGTCGTTGCAACCCTCTTGTGCGACATTGGTTTCCTAGGGATGCGTTTGTAAGGCCATGGGCAATGCTCCACCGTGGACACGTGTATTGAATTGTCCGAACTGATGGAAAGTTAGCGTGGATTCGGTGTCGGCCACATAATCTTTTTTTTTAATTCTGGGTGAGCAGGGTCTTAAACTCAAGACCACTTGGCTCTAATATTATAAAAGATTTATGCACTAGCTAATTATAGACAGATCTGATAGAAAGACGATAGACAACATATTTATATTCTCAACAACCTGATCTAGCTGCCCACGTAGGCTGGGATGTTCTAAATAAGCTGAAACTGACAAATGCAGAGTAAAGCGGATCTCCTCCCGCCTCCTCGTTGCCTAAAGCTAAAAAATGGAGAGGAAGTGTGGAGAGAGAAGGGAAGAGATGAGCCGGTGGACACAAAAGAGGGAAGAAGAATGGTGCTTTGGGCCTGACCAGGCATGTGACAAACTGGCAAAGTGACCCATGCCATCGCTCCATAGACCGATTCCTAATTTTCTTGCCAAGCTACATGAAACAAATTTCCGGACGTCCATAGAAAGATTATTGCGAACTGTCCAAAGTGAGAAGAAAAATATTCTGATAAAGGACTCAATGTTCTCAAAAGGATACCCAATTTTTTTTTATATTTACTAAACAGATCTCCACAAAGCTAGGAATGGGTTGCGTGATCCACTCTCTTCGGCTACTCTAAAGACTTTGACTACTCTAAAGAAGGCTGAATTGGATCATCATTAACCATTGGATAGCACCTCAAAAAAGAATTTCAATATGGATTCCTGAACTAGACTTCCTATATATCTCAGCATAATTTTACAGCCTATTTCATCTAGGAAAAGATAATATATAAATAGCTTAGTTGTGAGGTGGAGTAGCTTTCGAGGAAAGGAAATTGTTCACATCGTTTTTTTTTCTAGCACTACATTTCACTCTGTAGAACAATAGACTAGACAAAGAGTACATTCGGTTAATGGTGAAAGATAATGCTGGAATGCCAAAGAAACTGCTTGCCATATGCCAATCTAGGTAAAAAGACAAAAGATGATACACATGCAATCTGCAAGCAGTAGGGCAGCTGTAGCAGGTGGAGGATGGATCCTTTGGACTGTTGTTTCAGGCCTCTTTTGATTCACAGGGTAGGAATAATAAAGGAATAGGAATTGTGTAGGATTTGCTTGTCCTATCCAGTGGATTCCTATGGACATAGGAACTCTCTTAGATGGTTGTTTGATTGGAGTAAAGGACAAGCACAGGAAATCAAGCGACGAAGCTATCAGTTTGGCAGGCGTGTGCGTTTTCTTCCCGCCAGGATTTTTTTTCTAAGGTCCGAGCTCATGCTACTTTTCCTGTAAAAATACACTATGGCATTCCTACGGGAAAACTTCTTGCAGGTTACAATCCCCTGAATCAAACACGTTCGGTAGGAAAAATTCCACAAGATCTGATTTCTACCAAATTCCTTAGGTAATCCTGAGAATCAAAGGAGGCCTCAGGTTGGCATGGGGGAGACGGTCGACGTGGGGTTTATTAGATCCAAACGATGGGCCCAACTTCACACAATTTGGAGCCATGCAAGCCAAAAAGAAGGACGGTGTACGTTGCCCCCTCAATCATGCACAGTTAACACACTGGTACCTCCATGATCCTCATGGACCAGACGCTGCACATTTACGTGTGATTGGCACTCACCATATATCTCTCTCATAGTCATATAGTCAGCTACCTCACTCACTTATTAGGAAGGGGAATCTTTCTGTTTATTCGTATTTCTGTAACGAAAGGAATCTTTTGGTTGGCATTATATGAACACGGTACGGCTATTCCAGGGATACACATGGTCCCCAGTGAATCAAACAGTTAGCACATGATCAGTTATCAAAGCAGCGCAAATATTACTAAGCACTGTCTCTCTGTGCTAAACATGTAGGACAAACACAGTCAGCACGGCATAATGTATGTCTGGCGTGTGGCTGATTGAGCTGGAGAATCATTTCGCAGGAGAGCCATGCTTAGTCAACTATTGTGCCTAAACTTGAGCTGAACAATAATTCTAGCTACTTTTTTTATTGAAATGGAGATTACCCGGTCTCTGTATCCATTGATACATATGACCTTTTATTAATTAGTTCAATTTTAGGCTTGAACAAAAACTTGTCCATGTGGGAAGGGCTAGGTTTCTCTCACGGGGCAGCCGCATGCCAGTAGTTCTTTTCAATAATAGTGCCAAACCCAATGAGAAGCAAGAATGAACTAGCGAATGAAAATAGCACAAATGTAACCCTAAATTGCTCGAGAAAACTATTAAGTTGACAACTTTTTTATGATCGCTTACCGAACCAAACAGAAATCATTCGATTCATTTGGCTCTCAGATCAGAGACCGAACCTATTGATCTTTCTCCTTCTGGCAAGTATGTGTTGTCGGATTCACGAATAATGTGAATAACGATAAAAGTAAATAATGTTTCAGAGATGGCACAACCCTCTAGATTAGCCCACGGATAAGCCGATGATAACACTTGATAAGACTAGATGTTCTTAGGGGCGGTGCTATAGCTCCTAGTTAATAAATTTCATTCTTGCTTTCAAATTTATGCTTTGTTTGTTCTTAGTTGGGGGACTAAAGTTTCGTATATCACAATAACCATGACAACTACTCCTTCCATTCCGTATTAACTGTTGTTGATTTAGTACAACTTTCTACAAAATCAGCGACAATTAATATGGAACAGAGAGAATATATATTTTATGATTAAATTTATAGGGGCCTAACAAGCTATCTACCGGAAATAATTAAAGGCAATGACCAACCGTAACACTAACACTCTAGGTCCCCTATGTCCTAAATCCATATCTAGAATGTTGCCTTCTCTCCCCAATTTGGTTGCCCAACCACTATCCTGACCCCTATCAAGGATTGAGCTCGACTAGTGGTCCTCTACCTCTCGAGATGAGTCTCCACTCATCGACGGAGAGCAGAGGCGACACCATGAGATGTAGTTGGATCCATTGATATGGTTGGATTAGTTGGCACACCATTGACTCATCTACAGATGAAAGCGCACGAGCCATCCGTCATATTGCCACCATGACCACACATGCCGAAGAAGCCACGAAGATGACAAGGTGTAGTAAAGGAGTGCCCGCTACTACCGACAACTACTAAGGGAGGGGGAGTATCTCTACATAAAGTTGGGTTGGATGTCTGTCATCTATAACTGTCACCATAGCCATCTATATGGGACCGGTTCCATGACCCAATGTCATGATCTCGTCGGTGTCGCCGCACCTTGCCAACAATGTCGCAACACTAACCTCGGTCATGGTACGAGGGTTATGTGTATGTTCCCCCGGATGGCCCTAATCATTGGATGGTCCTCCACTCCCTCGCAAGACATCCACTAAAGATGGGAGAGGGTGACATGTTCTTCTTTGATGATGGTGCACCTACACTCCACCCAAAAATTTAGACCCTCGGAGCCCTCACCTCTTACCCTAACCACTCGAGAGGTCTCGTTGACTCTGGTCCCCTAGGCGCTCGTGACCATGTAGTTGCCACATTGTACGAGCAAGATGGCTCCTCCTTTTGGACACCGACGAGCACGCCATCATTGGACATGAAGAAGAACATTATCATCAGTACAATATATTTCTTGAGAAAATTTGGTTGTTGCGAAATGAAAAATCATGCACCATGGATAGCAACTTGATCCGTTATTTTTTTTGGATGGTCACCTGCTCTCCTACCGTTACCAAAGAAGTTTACACCGTACTAGCTTAAAGCTAATAAGTTTAGACTAATTAGCACCGATGTTGACTGATGTGTACTACTACTGTACTAATCCCTATCTTATACGTATCGCGGCACATAAGTCCCGTCGTCGTGATCATGATGTTTTCAAGCACACCCACCATGCATACACAAATCCATGGAGCCAGTTAGTTCTCGAAAGTAGAAGTTGATTTGCTTGGCAAAAAATGTCATCGTCATAGAGAGGCAAAGCCCAGAAGCTGGCACTAGGAACGAAGAGCAACTACGATCAAGTTAACTGGGACTCACACACACAGCTGGCTGCGACGTAGTAAAAAACAAACATTGCTGATGATTAGACCAAGGAGACTTTGGAAGCATGCATCTCATCCTATCCAATGGAATCAATGGGGGTTTGTTAGTAGTTAGAATATGCATGTGTGCTCAGATCTGGTCGGCATTACTCAATTTGCCGTCTTAGTAAATTTCCCCAAAGTACAAGATGACCTGAAAAGGTATCACATCCAGATGCTTTACTACCTAGGTCAATCTCGTTTTGGTGAAACATGGGCCGTGTTTGCTGGGGCTGAGTGTGGCAGCTCCACCCTCCATGTGAGGAGTTGTGCATACGCCCTATCCTAGGTAGTTGCTTAATGCTTAATCAGGCTATATGGATCTGAGCGTCCCCCATCCACCTTACTGCTGGTAGCCCCGACTCACTTCGATGGGAGTTTATCAATGAGGGCAACAACTCTGTGGCCTCGGCGTGTATGATGCAATTCGAAGGACTCGTTGCCACGCCCAACAATGGTGTCATTTGGAACACTTGGGCACCTCCAAAGTGCAAAATCTTCACTTGGTTGGTGTTGCAAAATATAGTTTGGACGGTAGACCACCTACAAAATAGAGGGTGGCCTAATTGTGGGAATTGCCCCCCTATGCAACCAAGTTCAAAAACCGGCGGCACATCTTCTCTTCAAGTGTCGATTCTCCATGAGGATTTGGATGGATATCCTATCATGGAGCGGTTTCCATGGCATTTCTACCACTGCATGGGCGAACTAGTAAACGTCAAAGAATGATGGATGAATCTCGCCATGGCGAACAGAAGAGTGAGGAAGGCAATGGCTTCCATGATTATGCTCGTCTCTTGGGAAAATTGGAAGGAGCGGAACGCGAGGGCTTTTCAACACCATGCCATGCCAACTCATGTCATCATTGGCAAGATCAAAGCGGAGGCAAGAATTTGGTGAGTGGCCGGTGCAAGTACTTGGGTAATGTATTAGCGGGAGAGTAAAGCTATTTGAAAGTCCTAGGAAGTATCCTAGGCAATTGTTGCTGTTATTTAAGACCTCTAAATCTTCTTCTTGATTATTTAATAAAAATGGTAAATCCTTTGTCCCGTTTCAACAAAAAAAAGAGGCTATCTGAGCAGGCACATGTGCATGTGTACACCAGACAGGGAGAAAGTAGCATGCATTCTCCAGTTAACAAAGTGATGATTATTATTCGCCATTAAGGTTCTTACATATGTTACATTTTGCTGGAATGGCGGCGGGTCTGATCTGATATCATACAGGGGATCGATGAACTTTGTTGATCGTCCAGGGGGTGGTGAGAGGCAGCTTAATTTGCAGATGCAAATCCTCCCAAACTAACCCATGCAACAATAGGAAAAGTTATTACAGGGATGGCAGTACACGAGCGACGGTTAATTAATTAACTAACCAACTTAACTAATTATTAAACATGCGGTGCTTCTTGCCGAAATGAACGCCGCTACGCCTCCGCCGACGATCGCCGGCGCTTCCACTGCACCAGCCGGAGCAGGAACTCCATGACCTGAGAAGAAAACAAGGAAATCCATCTTAATCAGCAGGCTTTGCTTGATTTGTCTCTCTCTCACGCATCACGGTCACCGATGACTGGACTATGCAGTGTGCTGTGTCATGCTATGCATTTTTTAAGATGCCATATCTATAACTATGGAAATGTAACTATGCATGCATGTATATATATGTACTCCATATACCTCAGTAGGGTCCTGAAGCGAGTAGGACGCGTCGGTCTCCCTGGGGAACTTGGAGACAAGAATACCTAGGCCATGACCACTCTTTGCCAACACCTAATTGACACCAAGTGTTTATATATAGTAGTAGTAGCACTAAAATTAATCAGATTAGTACTCCTGAGTTTAATTTTAAAACTGAAAATTAAAACAAATCACCAGCTGGTTCGACGATCGTACCTTGAAAGCATCCTCGTCTGTCCGGTCATCCCCGAGGTACACCGGCAGGACATCGCTGCGGCCGTCGAATCCTAGAGAGGGAACAGCAAACGAACAACCCTTGTCATCGATTGGTCCACGACACGACACAGATGAAACAGCCATGATCGACAAGGACGACGAAGACGACGACAGGGGGTGGGCACTTAGCCACTTACCGAGCGATTGGAGCAAGAACTCCACTGCCTTGCCCTTATCCCACATGATGGACGGCCGGATCTCCAGAACCTGCAGCATCGCGCACGAGACAGTTAACCACACGGTAGTTAACCCCATCCATTGATCTGGAATCTTGGTCATGGTCACGGTGAATCAGTTATCAGTCAGTCAGTCACCTTTCTTCCTTCGGTGAGCTTGAGGTCGGGGTAGTCGCGGAGCACGGTCTTGACTTGCTCGGCCAATGAACTCCATCTCTGCAGGAAGCAGAGAGCAGTTTGAGACCGATGATCGATGCACACGATCCAGGATTTGGTTAACTTAAAACCTTCTTGTTTGACTTGAACTGCTGCCGATTAATATTACCTTTTCATCTACGCATCTGAAGTGCACGGAGAGGCAGAACTTGTTGTTCTCCACCCTGGCCCCCGGCGTGCCCTTGGTCTTCTCCACAAGAGCCTCGTAAGCCTAACACACCACCACCAGCGGCAAAAAAGAGGTGATGAGTTCCTTCCTCATGGCTCAACAACTAACAAAACTCATCAACTTGGACTATTAGCATTCTATCTTGGTGTGCGTACCTCGGCGATGACCGGGAGGAACTCGCGAGCAGGCTGCAGCAGGACCGCCGACGCCGTAGCATCCTCCTCCTACAAACCAGCAGGACCAGTGGCAAGTGGAATAAAGCAAAAATGATTGGAAAAAGGGGCAAGCCTATATGGCTATATGTCTATGAGTATATTGTTGGGCGAAGAGATGCTGCTGATGAGATGGTGGCGTACGTTGGAGGTCGGGCCCTTGATGTCCATGCCGTGGCTGCCCGCGTAGTAGAGCTCCGAGAGGCCCACGAAGCTGTGCACCTTTTCCACGCACCGGCCGGTGACGATCGCCGCCGGGAAGTGCTTCGCCACGTCACGCACCGCCGCCCTCATCTAGACGATGGAGCACACCATCCATGAGAACACCTCAAGTGGATAGCTAGCTAGCAGCCAGCCTAGCTAATGTTGACTAACCTCGTCGGTCATGAAGGCCATGTCGGGGTCGGCGACGATGGGGGAGAGCGTGCCGTCGTAGTCCATGAACACGACCACCTGCTTCCCCTCGGCCGCCGCCGCGATCTGCTCGAAGCTGCCCAGCGCCGACGGGTGTCGCCTCTGCATGCGCACGCGTGTCAGCCACCAAGTGCACACGGCAACAGTTGCCCGGGGCACGAGCACGACACACTGAGGAGGAACCAGGCGAGACTCACCGTCCAGGCGGCGTACTCGTCGACGGCCGGGGAACGGGCCGGGGAGGACGCCCGGATGGCCTCCACGACCCAGCTGGTGGCGCAGGGTGGTCGGGCGCGGTACTCGTCGTCGACGCCGGGGAGGACGCGGTACGGGCTTCGCAGCGACGTGCACGCGAAGAGAGCGCGGCAGGAGGCGCCCGGAGCCATGGCCGCCGCCGCACCCATGTCCGGCGGGAACACCACTTCCTGGTTCGCCATGGCGCGCGCACAGGCGCACAAGCGTGTGTCACTGCACGCCCCGCAGCGTCAGATTGATTGGCCACTGGGCAATAGTTTACGAGGGGACCGGAGCGGGTTTCCAGCTGGGTGAGGAAGCCAATGGCGAGATGTCGGTACTTATAAAGGAGGGAGAGGCATGACAGAAGATACCGTCCCGGCGTGGAATGGAAGTGGGACATAGCCCGCACTTCTGTCTTCTCTAACAGTTGGACATTTTGATTGAGTTAGCTAGTGCATGCAATCAAATATGGTATACTCTTTTACACCTCCACCTAACCCTCCCTCGACCCAGCGACGGTGGCCAGTAGTAGAAAATGGGCCTTTGGTTCGGACCAGACGGCCCGAGGAGGCCGAGGCACTTTGTCCCGGTCCGTAAGAAACCATTAGTCCCGATTTGAGATACAAACCGGGACAAATGGGTCTGGACCGGCGCGCGTGCTCCTGGCAGAACCTTTAGTCCCGGTTTGACCGGGACTAACGGCCTGGCCCTATATATATGAACTCAGCCCTCCACTCTCTCCTGTTTTTTTCCTATGTGAGAGGTGGGTATAACTTTGTGCTAACTTTTTTTCTTCATATGCACTAGAGGTGTTCGGTGAAATGCCTGTTAGAGCGATGCCACTTGAGTTCACACAAGACAAAATATGATATGAGGTGCCAGAGCGACACTTAAGGTTTCTCCTCTTTGTTTTGAAGTGTCCTAAAAGGTTAGCAACTATTTTCTCGTTTTGACTGTGCGGTACTAATTTAAGCATCGTGATTGCGTTTGATATATATGCATGGTTGTATGATGCAGATGAGCCACCCATGGATGTACGGTGACCGACGCTCTGACGCTTACAGAGAAGGCGTGCGTTCTTTTCGCCTTGTGGCCGAGGCGAACAAGCGACGGGATGGTTTTATGTATTGTCCATGTGTTGAATGTCGGAATGAGCAGGCTCACACTTCCTCAAGAGTCATTCAGAGCCACCTGCTTCGGTCCGGTTTCATGTCCGGCTATAATGTTTGGACCAAGCACGGAGAAAGGGGGTTATGATGGAAGACGACGATGAAGAAGAGAACGATGATGACAACTACTGATCTATGTTCCCTGAATACGATGATACCATAGTTGAAGATAATGAAGAAGAAGGGGGTGAAGAATGGGAACCAGTTGAGCCCGTTGATGATTTAGGTCGGGTCATTAGTGATGCAAGGCGAGACTGCGACACAGAAAAGGAGAGGTTGCAGTTCGAGCAGATGTTACAGGACCACAACACATTGCTGTATCCAACTTGTGAAGATGGCCAGAAGAAGCTGGGTAGCACACTGGAATTGTTGAAGTGGAAGGCAGAGACCGGTATGACTGACTCGGGATTTGAAAAGTTGCTGGTAATAATGAAGAAGCTGCTTCCAAGAAATAACCAATTGCCCTCCAATACGTACGAAGCAAAGAAACTTGTCTGCCCTCTAGGATTAGACGTGCAAAAGATACATGCATGCCCTAATGACTGCATCCTCTACTGCGGTGAGAAGTACGAGAATATGGATAAATGCCCGGTATGCACTGCATTGCGGTATAAGATCAGAAAATATGACCCTGGTGATGTTGAGGGCGAGCAACACAGGAAGAGGGTTCCTGCCAAGATGATGTGGTATGCTCCTATAATACCACGGTTGAAACGTTTGTTCAGAAATAAAGAGCATGCCAAGTTGTTGCGATGGCACATGGAAGACCGTAAGAAAGACGGGATGTTGAGGCACCCTGCTGATGGTCGGCAGTGGAGAAAAATCGAGAGAGACTTCTCGGACTTTGCTGGTGACGCAAGGAACTTATGGTTTGGTCTAAGTGCCGATGGCATGAATCCTTTTGGGGAGCAGAACTGCAGTCACAACACCTGGCCCGTGACTCTATGTATCTACAACCTTCCTCCTTGGTTGTGCATGAAGCGGAAGTTCATTATGATGCCAGTGCTCATCCAAGGCCCGAAGCAACCCGGCAACGACATTGATGTGTACCTAAGGCCATTAGTTGATGAACTTCTACAGTTGTGGGACAAACCAGGTGTACGTGTGTGGGATGAGCACAAACAGCAGGAATTTCACCTACAAGCGTTGATGTTCGTAACCATCAATGATTGGCCTGCTCTTAGTAACATTTCAGGATAGACGAACAAAGGATACAATGCATGCACGCATTGTTTAGATGAGACTGAAAGTATATTCTGAATAAATGTAGAAAGAATGTGTACCCGTACAATCGTCGTTTTCTTCCGCCCAGTCATCCCTTAAAGAAGAAAGGCAAGCATTTCAATGGCAAGGCAGAAACCCGGACGAAGCATGTCCCCTGTAGTGGTGCTGATGTATTTGGTATGGTCTTGGATGTAATCTTTGGAAAGGGTCCTGGAGGACAACCTGTTCCGAAAGACTCCATTACCGGACACGCACCCATGTGGAAGAAGAAATCTATATTTTGGGAGCTACCCTATTGGAAAGTGCATGAGGTCCGCTCTGCAATCGACGTGATGCACCTGACGAAGAATCTTTGCGTGAATATTCTAGGCTTCCTAGGCTTGTATGGGAAGTCAAAAGATACCCCGGCAGCACGGGAGGACCAGCAACATCATAAAGGACGAGACGACAAGCATCCGGGGCAGTTTCAAGGGCTTGCCAGCTACGCTCTTACCAAAGAAGAGAAGGAAATCTTTTTTGAAGTCCTTTTCAGTATCAAGGTCCCGTCTGGCTTCTCGTCGAATATAAAGGGAATAGTAAATATGAAAGAGAAAAAATTTCAAAACCTAAAGTCTCATGACTGCCATGTGCTTATGACGCAATTGCTTCCGGTTGCATTGAGGGGAATTCTACCAGAAAATGTTCGACTAGCCACTGTGAAGGTATGTGCATTCCTCAATGCAATTTCTCAGAAGGTAATTGATCAAGAAAGTCTATCAGGGTTACAGATTGATGTGGTCCAATGTCTGGTCAGCTTCGAGTTGTTGTTCCCGCCATCCTTCTTCAATATTATGACGCACCTCCTAGTTCACCTAGTCGAAGAGATTAGAATTCTCGGTCCTGTGTTTCTAGACAATATGTTCCCCTTCGAGAGGTTCATGGGAGTCTTAAAGAAATATGTTCATAACCGTGCTAGACCAGAAGGAAGCATCTCCAAGGGCTATGGAATAGAGGAGGTCATTGAGTTTTGTGTTGACTTTCTTCCTGACCTTAAGCCGATTGGTGTTCCTGAATCTCGGTATGAGGGGAGGATGACTGGAAAAGGCACACTAGGAAGGAAATCAATGTTATGTAGGGACGAGCATTCGTTCACTCAAGCACACTACACAGTTCTACACAATTCCACCATGGTGGCTCCGTATATCGAGAAACACAAGAATATTCTACGCTCCGAAAACCCGGGGAAGCCTGAAACCTTGATTAAAGGGGAACACGAGAAGAATTTTGGCAATTGGTTGCAGACACATCTCATGAATAACACCACTGTTGGAGATGAGTTGTACTCGTTGGCCAGGTTACCATCTTCGACTATATGTACATTCCAAGGGTACGAGATAAATGAGAATACATTTTACACGATCGCCCAAGATAAAAAGAGCACCAACCAAAACAGTGGTTTCCGCTTTGATGCAACAGATGACAATGGGCAGATTGACACATATTATGGGTACATAGAGGAGATATGGGAACTTGACTATGGACCTACTTTTAAGGTCCCTTTGTTTCGGTGCAAATGGGTCAAGCTGACAGGAGGCGGGGTACATGTAGACGAAAAGTACGGCATGACAACAGTGGATCTCAACAATCTTGCGTACATGGATGAACCATTCGTCCTAGCCAACGATGTGGCTCAGGTTTTCTATGTGAAGGACATGTCTACCAAACCGAGAAAAAGGAAAGATAAGTAAAAGAGTACAGAATACGATGAGCCAAAGCGCCACATAGTTCTTTCAGGGAAAAGAAACATCGTGGGAGTGGATGACAAGACATACATGTCAGAAGACTACAATAAGTTTCATGAAATTCCGCCCTTCAAAGTGAAAACTGACCCAAGCATCCTGTTAAATGATGAAGATTCTCCATGGCTACGGTGCAGAAGAAAACCACAACACTAGATGTTGGTGATGTGTAATAATGTATTAAACCTTTTATTTGAGACATAAATCTATGTAATGTATGAAACCTTTTATTTGAGACATAAAGGTCCCCTTTCATGTAATACATCTTGCTCAATCAAACTAGACGTTGACGACCGGGTTCTGAGCCGCGGTAGGTGATCACACAAAGAGAAGGAACCATCACAAGAGAAGGAACCCACAAACACTAAGGATACATAGCACAACTGAAAATTAAGATACATAGCAGAACTAAAAATTAAGAAACATGCCTAATGGTTGGAGTGATTCAGTCATGCTCCTGCCTAGCCCTGTAATACGCGCCACTGTAGTCGACGTAGTCGCCGGCGCCGTCGTCGCTGTCGTCGTCGGGGTCGCCGTAGTCGAACCTTGAAGGTTGGGCACACGTGGGCTGGATTTGAGGGTACCGCAGGCGGGGGTTATTGCCGGTCATGTTGTAGGCCATGACACTCTGGAGAGTCCGGCCGCGCCACCACAGCCGACGGCTGGCCTCGTTGAAGTTCGAAGGAGGTGGTCCGTCCTCCTCGTGTCTGGCGAGCGCCCTCTCATGCCGATTAATGAAGAAGGCTTCCCAAGTCGGGAAATAGTGGGGATGCCAGTTGGGATTCCTCCGCTGCTCTGGCGTGAGCTCGAGGTAGTAGTGGTCCGTGATGGCCATCCTGCGCTCCACACCTAGAGGGACAGGAGGGACCGGCACGCCTCCGGCGCTCAGCATCCAGCCGGTGGGGACGCGGTAGCCAGGTGGGCAGGGGTAGTTCGAGGCGCAAAGCGCCTCCGCCTCCCGGGTGGTTAGAGATACGCTGGAAGCCATGGGAAGAGAATAATGAGTCTAGATGTGATATGTAAATGGAGGCCAAGCGTACATATATATACTGAAAAAATGGCGGGAAGACAGAGGTGGGAACCGGTGGAAAGCGCGGGAACGCTGTGGCGCGGGAAACTTTCATCCCGGGTAGGGGCTCAAACCGGGACAAAAGATGGGGGGGGCCTTATCTGGGGGAGGCTTATCTGGGAGGGCCTTATCTGGGGGGTGGCTAACCTTTAGTACCGGCTGGTGGGTGCAACCGGGACTAAAGGTGGTTTTTGTGTCATCTAACAAAACTGTCGGTGGGATAAGGACGCGTGCGTAACCTTTAGTACCGGGTGGAGGCTCAAACCGGGACTAAAGCTGTCGGTAGGATAAGGACGCGTGGGTGGACGCACTACTCGATGAGATAAAGCATGTAGCGCACAACGCCCTATCGGAGGAAGAAGACAAAGTATTAGCGGCGCCGTGCCTATAAAAGGAGCATCGATACGCCATGGCAAGCAACTCAACAAGCCAACATGGATGGAGAGTTTCATCCCCATGGATGGAGGAAAGGGTTGGGAAATCTCCCATGGCGGAACTTCTCGAAGATGCCCTTGGTGCACACGCCCTATGGCATCTTCAAAAGTTACGCCTTGGAAAATATTTTCCTGCTAGCCCGTGAAAGAGTCCATCTCCGCCTCCCTGGGGTTAGAGGTATGGTGGAAGCCATGGGATAGAGTGGAGAGAGGCGGCAGATATGAGTCTATATGTGTTACGACAACGACCAAGCCAACATGGATGGAGAGTTTCATCCCCATGGATGGAGGAAATGGTTGGGAAATCTCCCGTGGCGGAACTTCTCGAAGATGACCTTGGTGCACACGCCCTATGGCATCTTCGGAAGTTCCGCCTCGGAAAATATTTTCCTGCTAGCCCGTGAAAGACTCCATCTCCACCTCCCTGGGGTTAGAGGTATGGTAGAAGCCATGGGATAGAGTGGAGGCCATGGGATAGAGGCGGCAGATATGAGTCTAAACCCTAAACCCTAAGTCAAAGGAGGGAACCCTAAACCTTAAACCCTAAACCCTAAACCAAAAACCCTAAACGCTAAACCCTAAACCAAAACCCTAAACCCTAAACCAAAAACCCTAAACCCTAAACCAAAAACCCTAAACCCTAAACCCTAAAGGGGCTACGATCCGGAAGAGAATGGGCAGGAAGAAAACGGGCGGGAAAAAATAAGGCGGGGTAGACGATCCGGGGCCCCCGGTCTAGGGTTTTGTTGGAGGAAGACCACCAGAGCGTCGGAATCACCTGAAAATGGCAAAATGGTTAATAGTTTGACTAGTTAGAATAATTATTTTATAAAACAGAAAATTGATTTGAATCACTTATTCAAAAATATGCAAAATATAATAGTTAATGCATTTTTAAATTGAAGATGGCAAAATGGTTATTAGTTTCACTAGTTAGAATAATTATTTTATAAAACAGAAAATAGATTTGGATTAGTTATTCAAATTCAAGAACTTTTCATGTTGAAATTTTTCTCAAATTCATAAGTATGCAAAAACTGTAAAATTCAAATGTTTAAAAAATATGCTAATTGAATTTTTTTAAACAGGCGCGCCCCTGGGTGAAATTTTTGAAAAAGGGACCTTTAGTCTTGGTGCGTGCTACGCACCGGGACTAATGATGTGGCGTTGGCGTGCGCCTGTTGGGCTGGGCCGAAAACCCTTTAGTCCCAGTGGATGACACGCACTGGGACTAAAGACCCTTTAGTCCCGGTTCGTTATACGGACCGGGACTAAAGGTCCCCTACTATACATTTGGCGCGCCTTCTTCTCCCCGTGCGCCCCTTCTTCTCCCCACGCAGAGCACCACCCCACGCGCGAAGGACGACCTGACGCCGGCAGGCTGCCCGATTCTCCGGCCGCCACCACCCCAACCGCCGCCGCCACCGCCACTCCAGCCGCCGCGCGCGCGCCCCCGCTAGAGGTACCCCGCGCCTCCTCCCCTTCGCTCCCCCGTCCGGCTGCGCGACGGCGCGGCGACACCGACATTGTAGGCGAGCAGGCCGGGCCGCCCCCTCCCCTTCGCTCCCCCCGCGCGCGCTGGCCGGCTGGCGCCTGGCTGGCTGGCGGCTGGCTGGCTTGCTGGCTGGCTTTTTTTGTAGTATTTAGTAGTTGTAATATTTAGTTGTAGTAGTATTTTGTATTAGTGTAATATTATTTTTGTAGAATTTTGTATTAGTGTAATAGTATTTCTATAGTATTTAGTAGTTGTAATAGTATTTTTGTAGTATATAGTTAATATTATTTTGTAGTGTAATATTATTTAATTTTGTGTGTTATTTAGTATAGTGTAATAGTAGTGTATAATTGTAACATTATTTAGTAGTTGTAATATTATTTAGTAGCTAGTGTAATAGTAGTGTATATATTAGGGTGGCAGTGGTCGCGGGCCTCTGGACTTAGGGTTAGAGTGGTGGTGGTCACGGGCCCCCGGACTTATGGTTAGGGTGGTAGTGCTCGCGGGCAGCCGAACTTAGGGTTAGGGTGGTGGTGCTCGCGGGCCACCGGACTTAGGGTTAGGGTGGTAGTGCTCGCGGGCAGTCGGACTTAGGGTTAGGGTGGTGGTGCTCGCGGGCCACCGGACTTAGGGTTAATGTGGTAGTGCTCGCGGGCCCCCAGACTTAGGGTTAATGTGGTATTGCTCGCGGGCCCCCGGACTTAGGGTTATGGTGGTAGTGCTCGCGGGCCCCCGGACTTAGGGTTAGGGTCAGGACATCACTAGAATTTTTCTATTGTTTAGTATTATTGTAGCAAATTGCGTGTTCATATTATTGTTTAGTATTATTTTATGCAGCAACATTGAATGAAAAATGTTATTGTGTGCATTTTGTAGAAAACTATGGATCCAATCCAGAGAGACCTAGCACAGGAAGAAATTCTTGAGGATATGATCAACGACACCCCCATGTTGATCAACCCGAATCTTCGTCGATTTATCTGAACCCCTCCGGTGAGGGAGAGGAGGTCGACCGAAATGATCAAGGAGAAGCCCACGGCTCCGGTGGTGGAGAAGCCGACGGCGAGGTATATATATGAAGTCTGGTGATCAGTAGATGCATTAACTGAGTTGTATATATATATAAATTGATGAATGTTTCTTCTCTTAGGCCTCCACATCGAGCAAAAAATATTCCAAACGAGGCCCGGCCAAAAAGTTGGACGCATCTACGCGTTATACAATTACGCGGGTATCACCACGGGGTGAACCGGTGGAACCTGAAAGGCTAAAACTGTATTTAAACAACAATGCGGAGTTATGGTTAGGGATCGCATCCCGATCACCGTTCGAGAGTGGAATAAGACCAAAGGGGCGAAAGAGGGTGAGTATGTCGCCGACAGGTGCAAAGAGGGTCTTTGGAATGACCTCATGACACATTTCACCCTGCCAGAATGTGAGGATGATGCCGACACAGCTGCATTGAGGAAGAAAGTCAAGCAGTGGACTCTTACGAAGATGGCCGAACTATTCAAGAACTGGAAGAAAGCATTATGGCAAAAGTATCAGAAGACGAAGAAGACTCCTAAATTTGAATGCTATCTAACGAAGCAGCATGCTAACTGGGATGCATTTGTGAAGTACAAGGAGTCACAACCTGCTATGGAAATGTCGGAAAAAAACAAGAAAAATGCCGCGATGAAGAAATATCACCATCACCTGGGGCCAGGGGGCTACGCGGCTGCCATGCCAAAGTGGGATGCTAAAGAGAATGAGCTGCTTGCTAAAGGGATCACTCCAGAACCAATACGCGAAGAATGGGATCTGAGGGCAAGGAATTGGTTCCTTGGGCATGGGAGTGAGTATGACAAAAGTACAGGGGACCTTATTTGCAGTGACGGGATTAGGATACCCCGGGATACATGGCAGAAAGTGGTGAAGGAGATTAAAGCGGGGACAACAAAGTTCCGTCCCGATAGAGAGAAAGACTTGCTGACAAAGGTCCTCGAGAATGACGAACGTGGAGGACGTGTACGAGGCCTTGGTCCTAGTTATACGTGGGAGATGGGGTTTCCCAAAGACATAGATACTTATAGGAGCCGAGAGAGAGAAAAGAGGCGACGGCAGGAGGAGGAGGGAGACAGGTTCACCGAGTTGCTAGGAACACTTCGAATGCATCAGCAATAGATTGACGAACTTTGAGGAGCAGCGCGCCTGCAAGATCCTGTACTCGATATTACCGCCGTGCCATCTCAGTGGAAAAGCAGCGTGGCTGAATCGGAGGCCCCTTCTGACGATGCACGTATGGTAGATGGCGGTCCCGGCTTCCCCATGGATGGAATCAAGGAGCAGGCATCTTGTGAGCTCCATCAGAAGGTGAAGAACCTATCCATCAAGGTGGCGGTCGGATGTGCTTTACCTTGTCCACCTGGCGCACGCTGGCATGGTCGTGAGATTCCAGCTGGCTATGCTAAAGTTGGTGTGGATGAAATCGCAATGGGGTGGGACTCAATGGAGCTTGACATCCCTGGACCTGAAGGTGAGAGGACACTCAGAGAAGTACTGGGTGGTATCATTCTATGGGACAAGAACAACATCAAGCTTCCATGCTGGACGCCAAAGCCAACACCGCCTCCGAGTGGTCGCATGTCACCTTCACCTCCATCACCTCCAAGAAGCCCACCCCATGACTACGACCACCACAACCCGAGTCCATCTCGATCTCCGCCGCAGCCTCCGATTAGTACTAAATGACGCAGGAGCCCAAAACGACAAATGTCGCCCCTCCTAAGAGTACCTCATAAGAATCTTCCTATCAGACCTTATGATCGTACTGACGAGGAAACCGACATGATCGTAAAGGCCGAATGTGTTGCGCGGCTTCAAAAGAAGAAACCCGAGCCCGCCCCGGTATACACCGAGAAGAAAAAAGCGTATGCACTTTCTTTTCTAAACACAAAATCGCAATATGACTTGCACCATAAGCTAGATGACTATCGACGCACACTTCAGAAGGAAGTGAAGAAGAGCAAATCAAGTAGAAGTGCAAGCGGGAGCAAATCATCAAGTCAAAGTGCAACCGGGAAAAGAAAGGACGTCCCCTAGCTCGGGGAACAGGCCAAAAAATCGATCCCACCCCTCAAGGTGGTATCCCATGACATTCCCCAGCAGAATATGGAAGAAGCTGCGAAGCTTGCGGCCTCTATGAATGTGACTGTTGAGGAATTGCTAGGTTCCCAGGACGACAAGTTACCCAAGGCTCAGGTAGTCCCTACATATGTCTCATGGAAGCCTCTGGTCAGCTTTGAGCAGTTCCAACAACTGCCAACACAAATGCGTAGTTTACATAAATGGTACTTGAAAGCCGTAAAGGAGGAGAGAATAATGATCGTGGCGAAAGTCCCACATGACTACTACTTTCGAGAAGAAGAGGTCCATGTTGAGTTTCCAGAACTCTTCCAGTTATACATTTCCGACGCCCTCGACAAAAGTCTCACGAGTTGCTATTGTCTGTAAGTTGTTGAATTCATTGTCTATATATAAGTTGTTCATTTTTTTTCAGTTGTTCAGTTCATTGCATGTAATTATCCTAATTATATCCTTTTGTACTCTATTATTATGCAGAATGAAGATAATGGAATGTAAAAGAAGGTCAATCTTCAGTGTTGGGTTCATTGACCCAGATAAAATACATTGTCGGACGCTAAAGGATAAACCCGAGGACACACAGGAAAACCTTCTAAGGTTTCTAACGGAGCAAAATTTCGGTGACCACATACTGTTTCCTTACAATTTTGCGTGAGTGTCTTACTCTATTGTACACATTATCTTTTGCTTACTCGATGTTTAGTGTAATTGATGAGTTACTGATGTATATATAAACGTGTACAGTTTCCACTGGATTCTCATGGACATTCAACTTGATAAGGGAAGAGTTGAAGTCATGGACCCATTAAAGAGACCCCTGGAACTGTTTAGTGACATGCAGGACATGCTCCAGAGGTAATTTTCGCGCTACAGTAGTCTCTTTCGTTGATTTCCTGAGATATCACGTAATAAATAATTCATTCATTTTCTTTACCGGTAGGGTTTGGAACCAGTTCAAGAGTGCGGTTACGGGTGACTTTACTGAGAAGCTGACGTTTAAGCCAGTCTTGGTAAGTAGTACGCGCATCTCTTTAATTCTAGTTTCAATACAATTATGATGCTGGATTATTATTTTGATTGAATTCTATTCTCGTAAAGTGCGCGAGGCAGCCACCGAAGACGAACCTATGTGGATTCTACGTTTGCGAGTTCATTCGCACGTTTACCAGTGAGCTGAATGATTATAGAGTCGATGTAAGCAATACATTCATAACATTATTTTTATTACTGTCACTTTTTGTTATCACGATTGATATTCATATTGATCTCCTTTTCTTATATAGTTCGAGAAAATGCGGGATCAGCTCCTACCACAACAACGCGTAGTGGCAATTGCTGAAGAACTGGCAGGATTCTTGATGAACGAGATGATAGATGACGCCGGAGAATTTAGTGTGAATAGGCGCCGATGATCCCCGACCGTGTAATTGAATAGACGGGCTCTAGTCCCGATAATTGTGATCTCCATGTGTAACTATCATGTATATATTTGTATGCTTGATCTTAAGAGAAGTTATCTTATGTATGCATGAACATGTACGGTATGTGGTAGCATAGAAAACTATTTTGAAATGAAAAAAAAATACAAATTGAATTCTCTGCCGCGGCAGAGAAAGTGCCTAAAATTCTGCCGCGGCAGAGAACCAATTGTCCCGGTTCGTAATACGAACCGGGACTAATGGGGGGCACCCAGCGCCCGCAGAGACAGCCACGTGGATGCCCATTTGTCCCGGCTGGTAAGAGGGCCGGGACTAATGGGTGGGCCTTTAGTCCCGCCCCTCCAGTCCTGGTTACCAGGACCGGGACTAAAGCCCCTTACGGGCCGGGACTGGAGGCCCGTTTTTCCACCAGTGGGCGTCCGAGCCGCGCCGGGGATCCGAACCCGCTGCCCCTAGTGCCTTCTCCGATCTCCCTTCCCTCTCTCCATCGCTGCCACATGCGTTGGCGCCGTCCTTGATCTGCCGGCTACGGTGAGGCGCGGCGGATGCGGCCGGATAGTCTGGGGGCGCAGCGGCGGGAAGACAGGCGAGTCCCATGAGGGCAAGCTCGACCCTGCTCATCGCCTACAGCGTGTTGACGGGCGTGCGATGAGGTAGACCCGTGAGGTCCTCAATCTCCTGACCCTATCTACCCAAGGCGCGACGGTGGCTCTGCCCGCAACATTTGGAAGCCGGGGCGGCAGCGGCGTGGGGACCGTTGATCTTCCTAATAAATGTGGGGGTCCTAAGATCCCTCTCAGTCCATCATGATGTTCTGCTGGTCGCCTGTCATCAGTGATCTGGCTGGAGTGCCGAGTTCTGGAGTGCTCCACTGACGAACTCCAAATGGACGACATGCCTGGAGTTTGCTGGATCGGATAGATTTCGGTCATGCGCATCCATGTTTTTCTGACCGTTTGATTTCAGAGGAAGCGTTGTGAAATCCTGCAGTCTCTTGCCATCATGGGACATGTCTTTAGTCTCACGGTGAAGTCAGTCGTGGAGAAGGGCATGGAAGCCGAAGATCTGAAGACGAGTAAGGGTGGTTCGAGTCTTGGTGATGATAAGGTTTCGGCTAGGTGATTTGTGACTTGGAGCAGTGGCAGCGACAAGTGGGAGCGATGACACATGAGGAATTCATAGTCTAATCTTACAGGGTGAATGCCCAAGGTCTGGCCTTAGATGGTTGTGCCTGGCAATGACCTTGTTGGAGGCATTGTTTTGTGAGTTCAGACTTTCTCTTGGGTGAAAACTTATGATCGATGATCAATGCGATGACGATGCTTGTGCAATGTTTCTTTGTTGGATGCGTTGCTTTTGGAGAAGTTGGATTTCTGGTGTTGTCTTGGTGGTGGTTGGTCTACTGCAAGAAGGAGTAGATTACTATAGCGGGACTTTTCTTGTTTTCTGTAATTCTTCTTCTTTTTTCTGGGCTGTGTGCATCCGTAAGGCCGCTAGGGTATGCATTCTTGCAGAGGGTAGGTGTGATTGGTATCTCCGCGAAATCAATATTTACTCTTTTCCAAAGAAAATCAAATATGGTATAAATGACAGTTAATGAGGTTTCAAATCTAAGATTAGGCCAAACTGCACCGACCCGAGGAAGATCTTTCTTCTACTCTAAGAAGATCAAGTATTGCCACATTTCAAGTAGCCCATTCAATAAGAGATCACCATGGAATACTCCATCATCACCATGTATACCCAATAAGGTCTGATCTAGGGTTTCACCTCGGAGCTCGAGAACAGGGTGCACAAGTAGCACCCATCAAATCTAGATTATAATGCATTTTCGTCTCCACTTGCCAACACAAAAAGATTATACCTCCACCGTTGATAAAGCCAAAATGTTTCTCCTTCCATAAATGTATATCTAAGATGACATAGCTTGTCTGTAAACAAAATAAGCTCACGGTCCTCGGGTGAGCAACCACACGGATGACTCGGCTGACCCGCACCATCCTCGAGAGTGGCGTCTAGTACTAGATACAAGTCCAACCCTGCCTCCTCTTGCTCCGCTAGAGCACATCGCAGTTGCTGACAGAGAACTCTCTGTACAACTCCTCGCCGGACACACAGGCTAGTCGGCTAGAGACACAAGTAGCCGCAGAGGACCTCGTGCACAGGGCTGATTGGAGACCATCATGGTAAGGGGACTCCAAATCCAATTAACTGAAAATCCGCATTGCTGTGTGGCTGCCTCGAAATGTTATCACGTGCTCCATCACGACACCACGCCACATCGTCGCCGTTGAATCACTAACTTGTGCCTTTGTGCCTCACGCAGCCAAGCAACATGGAGAGCACCATGAAACCGCCATGGGCCACACAGGCTCTATCCTACAATGTCATCTGGCCCAAGAGAGGCGGGATTTGTTCCGAAGAGAAGTGTGAGAACATGCTACATCGTCGTTGGTGTTTCTACAAAATTACCTACTTGCATAATCCATGAAATAAAAATACTTTTTCCTGACATTTGATAAGCTTATGAAAAATGCGAACTATTTACAATATAACTCACATTTTCTTCAGGTAATAAAAGCAAGGAACCCGCATGAGTGTAAGTAGTCACTCGTCAATCATATGGGACCGTATGGGCTCCCATGATTGGAGGACAAATTTACTCTATTTTGTGCCTTGTGTGGAGTGACTATCACTATGGTCGACTAGCCAGTCACATCCGATCAATGATGTTTCTTTAATAAATACAAATAAACGGTTTTTACTCGCTTGAATGGTAATGATTGGACGGACGGTGCTCAACGTTGTTGTTTCTAAGCAAAATCGTTTATCGTGTTTGTCGGCCGATTGGCGGCATGGCCATAGCAACCTCCGCCAGTTGATCCGCTCGGTACCTGCGTGCGTAGCTGCGTCGGTGGCACTGGATGTACATAGGGACCTTGTTATTTGAAAGGAAAATCACGCCGCGTTTGCATCGCCCTTATTGGGACAAAATTAAGCTAGTTAGGGCTTGGGGGAAACAAGGAATGCTAGCTTACATTAACTTAGTGCCGAAAAGAAAAATCACCAAACTACAATGCAATCTGGTTCACTAGATGATAGTGTATGTACTGCTGCCGGCTTTTCGTGCCGTCAATTTTTTTGCAGCACAGAGCCGCCGTGGCGCATATTTGCGATAGAAGCGGCAGTGCCGCATCTCTTCTCCCCACTCGCGCGCACAAACAACCGCCAGCTGAAACCTCCCGCCAACATGCGCTGCCCCGCCTTCCGCCACATCGCTCCCGGTCGTCGGCCACCGAAATGCCATGGACGCCCCCACGAAGGCCGATCTTCTCTTTTCCCTCCTCCGGCCGGTGATTCCACCGATCTCACACCATCGGCGGAGGCAAACCCTATGCCGCCGCCCACCCGTCGCGGCACCTTCGTCCAGCCCCGGACGGTCGCCGCCGCAACACCTTCCTCGAGCTAGAGCCAGGCAGCCCCTAACAAGCCCGCGGCGAAGACGCCGAGGCCTCCTACTGCCACCAGCACCGCCGTGAAGCGCTAGTTGTTGGGGATATACTTTCCGGATATCCTCACTGTACATCACTGACCAGGGTGGCCCACTTCGGGTTAGAGCTTTGCTTCATAGGCGGCCTAGTCAGGGAGAAGAAACAGAGTCCAGCCCGGCTACGGGAAGGCCCAGAAGACTTACCGACGTAGGCTCATAGTGTTACTTGTAGTTCAAGATGTACTCTGTAACCAACTCTTAGTCGTAGCCGGATAGATCTCTCCTGTAAACCCTAGGCCGGATATCTATATAAGCCGTCCTAGGGAGAGCCTTTAGGGCACCCCTGACAATAGTCTACAATCTCAACTCACATAGGCGAAAACCCTTGTAACCCATATTCCGGCTCTGCCGTATTACTGGATTGCTAGCAGGAGTAGGATCCATCCAAAGCTGGTGGATTCGAACCCGGGTAAACTTGTGTGCTCACCGTCCCGGAATCCCGTACGACTCACACCCCTCTCTTCCACACGTCTCGAGGACCCCCTCATGACGTACATGTCATCAATCCGATGACAGTTGGCGCCCACCGTGGGGCAAGTGAGCTTCAGATCTACGTTCCGAGCGGAATCTACAAGAATCGGAATCGGCGAGACTATCGCCGTCGGTCGCATCCTCTACGCCAGTGACGTCCCTCTCATCGTCCTCGACGAGACTTGGATTCCGGCTAGGGAAGCCGTGAATACCTACACCATCATGTCTTTTAGTGAGATCGATGTTTACATCGGCTTCACCGAACCTGCCCCACCCACCCCAGCGGTGATGATAGAGGCAGAAGAAATTTCTGGGTCCCCTCTGTCCGCGGAGGCGACAGAGTTCCGGATCTCAGAAAATCCTAATCCCACCCAGCCTGCACCAGCTGCGGAGATAGTGGAGAAAGCTGAACCTGAGGCAGATCTCGCAGTACACATCGAATTTGGAGTGGATCTCCCTAGCGAAGTCGAATCCCAGATCGATCCACCTGCGGAGGTCAAAATCCAGGGAGAGCAAGAAGATAACTCTGGTTCCGGCTCTGATGACGCCGAGATAGACAAGATTTTCCTGAGATACATGTTGAGGCGCATGATGATGCAAGATGCAAGTGTAGATGCAATCCTCGAGACCATCAAGCGCTTCGACAAAGCCTACTATGAAGACCGCAGTCATCTCAGGAGGCGCACATCGCACTTTGTCGGATAAGTTGGATCCGGATCCGGCTCTGCCGATGCTGGGGACAACGAAGACTCGGTGCTGGAGGCAATCGGAACAAGCGTCGACTTACCGACATCCTCGGATGACTCCATGACATCTTCATATTTCTGGAAGTTCTCCGCGGAATATGAAGAGGAGCTTAACTCCACAACTGCTGCAAAAGGAGAAGCCATGGACGAAGGATCCGGAGAAAACTCCCCAAAGCGCAGGACAACATGGATCTCGGAGATGATCCCAAGAACCAAATGGCCGAAAGTACCGATCAAAGTTTGACTCCAGGAAACGGGCCCAAAGCCGTCCGGCGCTGCCAAGAAGGCAAAGAAGAAGAACAAGAAGAACAAAACCCTGATAAAAGATCTTCCGGCAGTGGAAGTGATTACGGAGGAATATGAGGAAGACTTGGATGGAGCGCTTATCTCATACGAGCCCAAAGAAGAATCGGTGGATGGACACGTGATCACTGAAGGTGCGCGTAAACTCATCGATGCTGCATTAACCACACCTATCCCTACAGCTGCAGAACTTACTGTTGAAGAACTAGATGAAAGGGCACAGGCCCTAGAAGCGGGTCGTCAAGTACTCCTAGATGAAGCCAAAAACATCAAGGAGGAAAAGAAAAGCATGGCAACTACGGAGAAGTACATCTCTCGGCAGCATCAGAAGACCCGGAAGCGTCACACGCGTCACGATCAGTTCCCATAAGTACACAAGGTTCTCTTTGAAGGAGACCTAGGGATGCCTCGTCTGGACAGCAAGGGAGATCTGGTGTATCCAACACCGGTACAAAACACTGTTGCGGCTCGAGATATCCTATCGAATAATCCTGGCCCAGAACAGGTTCGATTGGGCATCAAGCTACTCATCAAGGGTCTGGAGCAGCAAAGGGCCGCGAAATCCGAAAGCGGAAAACTGGTCTCTAAATCTGACCAATGTCGCACGGATCCGACTTGGAATGACATAAGGCCCCAGCATGCTACGGAATAGCATTACCGTTCCGACCGTCGGGAAGACAACTATTCAAGAACCGGATCTTCAGGACTGCATCACAGAAATGCACGTGACTGGTGCAGTGTCGCTCCAGCTGCTGAGCAAGAGGCATTAGCTGCACTGTATCCGAGGAATCCTCCCCGGCGAGAGTCGAGCGATCACAGGGGAGAAGATAAAGATAAACGTCGGGAGGAGGACCATCAGAGAATTCCACCTCCTAGACCTACAAACCGTCCGGCTGACCCTACCGTGGTGGGAGTGACAGACGAAGAAACGACGGAAACCGTGCCGAGACAAGCCGGCAGGGGGCTCGTCAAAATGAAGACCCTCCCCGGAACCAGAATAATGATGCTCCGGACGGAGGCCGACGATCAGCCGGAAACAATCCAGTTGCCCCACCCTGTCCACCAAGTAGCCATCACAACGACTCTCAAGGAGGCCAAGGAGGACGTCGTGGCGGAGGAGGTGGTGGTAGAAGCCGAAGTCCGGCTCCAAGGCACTGCAGTCATAGCTGCCACTCAGGACGGCGATCTTTGTCTCCAAGTGACACGAGACACCGGATTAATTCCAACATAGAGGCGCGGCGCTATGAAAATGATGACATATACATGGGCCCAAAATGCTTTGGACCACAAATTCGACAAACACATTTCCTGGAAGGATTTGCTATCTCAAGACACATTCAAGCCTACGATGGTGTGGCTTGGCCAGATACTTGGCTCCAGGATTTTTTTCAGGCTTGCTGCATCGCCAGGCGGAAACAGCTTGGTCGCAACCCAATATCTCCCACTTATGTTGCGAAAGACGGCATGATCATGGCTCAATGAACTTCCGAAGAACACCATCCACAACTGGTATGACATGCAAAGTGCGTTCTTTCAAAATTTCGAAGGCACATATCGGAGGCCCTGTACGGTAGGAGACCTACAGTGTTGCACCCAGAAAGCCGGAGAAACTTGCCAAGATTATCTCGGATGATGGATCGACACCAAGAACTCTTGTGAAGGAGTAAATGACCAAACTGCGATTGAAGATTTCATTGCAGGACTCCCAATTGGTTTACGGCATCATCGTTTGAAGTGTGACAAGGTCACTGATTTGGGAGAGATGATAGAAACAACGAGCAAGTATGCAGATGCTGACGACGATACAGAGGGATTACTGAATGCCCTAGTTATGCCACAGTCGGTAAAACAACCAAAGCAACAAGCTCAGAAGCGCAAGAACACCTCGAAAGAAAAGCCCAACACGGAAACGGTAGTGGTTACTGCTACTTTCGGGTCTGGAGGACGTGGCGGTGGCCGCGGACACGGTCGTGGGACATCAAGAGTTCAAGGTAGAGGAGACCAGCAACCTGGCAAAACCTACTCTTGGGCCGACATTGCCAATAACCCATGTGTGTATCACCTAGACGCCAATGGGGGCTCGTCTCACACAAACGCCGAGTGTCGTTTTAATGACGACATCAAGAAAGATGACACCGCTGGCTACAGGGCTAAGAGGAAGAAGGGAAATAAGAACCCTGAAAAGGATAAAGAGACCAAGGAAGATTCTGACATAGAGGAAGCTGATCCTTCAAATCCCAAGCCGGAGGGAAAGAAAACTTCCCCACAAAAAAGACACCTATGTCACATTCCTCGGATCTCAACCAGCTAAGGTCAAGAAAGCAGTTCTGCATGAGCTCAACGCGATAGTTCCCGCTGTCCCTCAGTACTTGGACTGGTCGGAAGTTGCATTCACCTTTGACCGTGCTAATCATCCGCCTAAGTTACACATGCGAGGAAAATAGGCCTTAGTCGTCAACCCACTTATTGACGGCTATGGTTTCTCCAAGACCCTCATGGACGATGGTAGCAACGTTAATATTTTGTATTTCGAAACGCTATGCCAGATGCGAATCTCGGAGACCCAGCTGAATCACAGCTCCGTGATCTTTCATGGAGTTGTCCCAGGAATACAAGCAAATTCCCTAGGAGAAATCACTTTGGATGTTACCTTTGGAACTCCAAAGAACTATCGGACGGAAGCACTTTCCTTCGAAGTGGTCCCGTTCAAGAGTGCGTACCACGCTATATTTGGACGTCCGGCTTATTGGGCTTTTATGGCTCGTCCGTGTCACATTTACAATATGATGAAAATTCCAGGTCCCAATGGCGTGATAACTATCAGGGGAGATCCGAAGAAAGCGCGAGAGTGCGAGGATGGAAATGCCGCCTTTGCTGAACCCGTGCTGCATGCCCAGGAGTATCAGGAGATCAAGAAGACCATCGATCCGTCCGAGATGCCCGCAATGAAGAAGGAGGTAACAAAGCCGAATCCGGAGTTCAAGGCATCGGAAGAGACGAAGAAGACGTTGTTGATGGATGATGACCCCTCCAAGGTGACCCAGATAGGCGTAGGCCTGGATAGCGCATAGGAAAGCGCTCTCGTCAAGTTCCTCCAAGCAAATCAAGATATCTTTGCATGGCAGCCATCTGACATGACGGGAGTATCAAGGGAATTTGCCGAGCACTCTTTAAATGTAAACCCGAACGCTAAACCCGTCAAATAGTCCCTACGATGTTTTGGTGATGTAAAGTGTAAGGCAATAGCTAAGGAACTAGCCCGGCTCGAGTTAGCTAGATTCATAGAAGAGGTAATCCATACTGATTGGTCGGCCAACCCTGTAATGGTCCCTAAAAAGGACACTACTGATTTAAGGATGTGTGTTGATTATACTGTCTTGAACAAGACTTGTCCCAAAGATCCGTTCGCTCTGCCTAGAATTGATCAAGTTATCGACTCTACTACAGGCTCGAAACTCCTCTGTTTTCTCGAAGCCTATTCCGGTTATCACCAAATTCGTATGAAGGAATCGGATAAAATCAAAACTTTATTCGTAACCCCCTTCGGAACCTTCTGTTTAGTTACGATGCCCTTTGGGCTGAAGAACGCAGGAGCTACGTACCAGCGCACTATGCAGCGTTGCCTCCACGACCAAATTGGACGCAACGTACATGCATATGTGGATGATATTGTGGTGATGTCTAAAAAGAAGGAAACATTAATTTCCGACTTGGAGGAAACGTTTGCCAATCTACAAAAATACAACATAATGCTTAATCCGAAGAAATGTGTCTTTGGAATCCTAGCCGAAAAATTGTTAGGTTTCATCGTGTCTCAAAGAGGCATAGAGGTGAACCGAGACAAGATTAATGCTATACTCAATATTTCCAGGCCAACTCGCCTGAAGGACGTTCAAAGACTAACTGGCTGCATTGCTACAGTCGTTCAGTTTGTAAGCCGGCTCAGAGAGAGAGCCGCACCACTTTACAAGCTCCTGAAAAAGACCGAAAAATTCGTTTAGACTGATGAAGCTGAAGCTGCACTACAAGACTTGAAAAAAGTACTCTCGTCTGCTCCTATCCTTGCAGCACCGGAACCAAGAGAAGCGATGTTGCTCTATCTCGCTGCGACAAACAGGGTCATCGGTGTCATCATGGTAGTGGAGAGACCAGAGGAAAATCAGGAACACCTGATGCAGCGTCCAACTTACTACCTCAGCGAGGTCCTAACTGAATTAAAATAGCGGTATCCGCACTATCAAAAGCTGGCTTATGGTGTGTTCTTTGCATCCTGTAAGTTAAGGCATTATTTTTAGAAACATCCAATTACCATGGTGAGCGCAGGTCCCATGAGAGATATAATCAATACCAACGAGGCTACGGACGCGTCGCAAAATGGGATATACCTTTCAGGTATCCTCACTGTACCTCACTGACCAGGATGGCCCACTTCGGGTTAGATATTTGCTTCACGGGCGGCCCAGTCAGGGAGAAGAAATGGAGTCCAGTCCGGCTACGGGAAGGCCCAGAAGACTTACCGACGTAGGCTCATAGTGTTACTTGTAGTTCAAGATGTAGTCTGTAACCAACTCTTAGTCGTAGCCGGATAGATCTCTCCTGTAAACCCTAGGCCAGATATCTATATAAGCCGTCCTAGGGAGAGCCTTTAGGGCACCCCTGACAATAGTCTACAATCTCAACTCGCACAGACGAAACCCTTGTAACCCATATTCCGGCTCTGTCGTATTACTAGATTGCTAGGAGGAGTAGGATTCATTCAAAGCTGGTGGATTCGAACCTGGATAAACTTGTGTGCTCACTGTCCTGGAATCCCATACGACTCACACCCCTCTCTTCCACACGCCTCGAGGACCCCCTCTCTAAAATTTAGGGAAATAATCTTTTTAGGAAAGACCCCTACATACATACATATGGAAGAAAATGTAAGGATGCTGCTGGATTAGCTCTTAGGTCATGTGCACATGTGCATGTCATGTATACACCCAGCGCTTACGACTGACTGTTTGGTTGTGGTTGATTAACCCCTTGTTTTATTCACCCATGGGTGCTGCAAACTGTTAGAGTATTTGACATATACCTATTATGGTAATATAGGATAGAGAGAAGATCCGTTTTATAATGGCATGTATACCAATATATATATATGTATACCTGCTGTCCATCTTCAGCTTCTCTAGCTTGTTCCGAGGGTTGTTACCTTCTTGATGCTTGAATTGTAATTTTGGTACTACAGACTTTGAAGTAATAAAAGGGCTGTGTGCATCCTTAGATGCAGAGGCCGGGGTACATCCCTATTTCGAAAAAAATGAGACTCAATAATACATCTAACATATTCCGTCAATCACTCTTTTATCATTCTACACAAATGATTGCCTCAGCTACAATACATCATATCTAATCTCTAACTATTTCACTCATTTTCTTCCTTTTTGCTCTCATTTCAATTTACTATAACTGTTTTGTGACAATGTTTTATTTTTTCAAAACAAAATGTTCTTCTGTATCAAAATGCCCTTCACTCTCTAAGAAATGTTTATGCACTAGAAGTCTGTAATCGCGCATTTTGCATCATAAATTTAGCTGGTAACACGTGATTCTCAATTACTATTTCATCCATGTTATACACGTTTTTATCATGAATTTAAATTTTTGCAGATTGCTCTAGACGGCTACCGGATGGCTCTTGGATGGAAAAAGATCATCGATCAGGCATTTCTGGGCTTCACAAAAATACGATGAAAATATGTCCGGTTTATATCATTACGAAGCAACAATTAGAGCATCTTTCGCAGATCCAGGAAAACGTCCCGACTCAGAAAATAATCACTAGTTTCCGGTTTTTGTGAGGAAAACGTACCACGCAGATCTCCGAAAAGAGCTTGGTCCGGATAAAAAAATCAGGTGAGCAGGATATTGGTCCTTGCACCCGCCATATCACCAGTTTTCGGCGGGTGAAATCCCGCTCTCTCCACCGTAGTGAAATCTTGGCGCGCCTGAAGGTTCAACCCCCCCCCCCCCATTTCGTACCTCCTGGCCGCCGCTTGATCCCTCCTGCCACTGCTGCAGATTCGAGCCCCTCCAAGCCTCTCTGTGCAACCTAAACACTTCCCCTGTGGCCGACATTCCATTCCTACCCCTATGGGGAGCTCGCAGCTGGTCCTTTTGTTCGCCCCCTCCCACCCAAGCCACGGCCGACGCCACTATGGATCTGCTGCGAAGCTCCACCAGAGGCCCCACATAGCTCGGAACGGGCCTCGCTGGCCGTTGTTGAGCAACTCTCAACTCTGGTGCAATCTAATCCTTTATTAGTCTGCGACCCGGAGATTTACGAACGTATTCCGCACGGAACAACTATCCTGGCTGTCCATGTCGGTTGAGATCCGAGTCAATGGGTACCATGTATGTTTCAACTAAAAAAGGAATCGGTACCACTATTTATCAAAGGACTTCACATAGAAGGTGTTGATACTTTATAGATCTAGCACAGTTTATTACAGAACTACATGCCTAAGGTGTTTGAACTTTACAAATCCAGTGCATATTTAACAAAGAACTTTATAGATCTAGGTCATGAAATAGTTCAAAATAAACTTACATATTCTAAATATTAGACTCTATTTGAAGAGTTCGTTGTGAGGAAGTCAAATATGCAAACACAATTAAAATTGCATTTTTGTGTGAAAGTTGAGCTCAATTCCAATTTACTAGTATATTTGAAGAAATAAATCTAATAAAGTAGGTGGCAGGTTGGTGGGTCTTTCAGATCCGGATCCCAATAACAAGCAATGGACCGGATAGCTGTTCCGCGGAATGCTTTCGTAATGTGCATTTTCGATTAGTTTGATGCCCTCTGAAGTCTGAACGTAATCTGAAGAACGACGCTGCAGTATCCTGGAGCAGTACTCTACTTCACTCGTCACACCGTGACAAAATTAAGCAAGTACATATGCTAGAGTATATTCCATGCATCCTTCCTTGGCATCTACAGGAAAAAAGCGAAAACGCAAAGAAGTATGCGTCATCTAATATGCTCTCCGATCCACTGATTTTCCAATGCATGCCTGTTGCTCTGTAAGAGATGAAATAATCAACAGTACTAGTACAATATTATTGGTCAGTTGCCGGTCGGTTCTGAAACCTGATCAGATAGGTATCTAGACAGCCAGGATAGATGCGATCTCTCTATATTTAGGCACACTCAAGGTCTAGCTGTCTATGATCGACGACAATGAAATTATGATTGTTGGGTTTGCTATTTATTTTTTGAGACCGAGCAATCTACATCTGTAAACAAGCCACGAGCTCAAGGACTACAACAATCATTTTGAACGGTCGATACAAAATTAGTTGGGACATCCAAGTAGTAAAAAATCTTACATCACTTACCGTGGATGGTATTGGTTCTGAGTAAACTGAACCATACGATCAAAAATAAAAGAAAACTGAACCATACGATCAAAAAAAAAAGTAAACTGAACAAGAACTCACGACAAGCCGCATGAATATTCGATGGGTAAAAATAATGGTTTTCAAATTGTTTTTCCAAATAATATGTTTTTTCTGAAGTTTCACAAAATGAAAATTCTAAAATTTGAAGACATGTTCAACATTGGTCTTGTTTCGAAAATCTGGTCAAGATAAATACAACAGATAAAACACAATCGAAATCAGACATGTTGTTCAAAATATAAGGTGCTCACAGTTTAGATCAAATTTGAATTTTATGAATTCAACAATAGTACGGACAAAAGATTATGATTGTAAATTTGTGTTGACAAAGTGCAAAGTTGTAAACGTTAGAATAAAATTAAACTTTAGAAGGATGAGATAAATCACCCAAATGCAAACTAGAGCGTCGGGAAAATGTGCGAGAGAAACCACCGGATGGAGAAAATAATGTGGGAAAATGTATTGCCGGATGACGTGCATGACTGTAGCTTTGTCCTAAATAAATTTGTTTTAAGTTTTGCCAATCTTATATAGAACAAAATAGCAATACTTTCAACACCAAATCAATATTACTAGATCATCTAAAAACATAGTTTCATAATATACTAATTTCATGTTATAGATATTGCTACTCCCTCCGACTCATATTAGTTGACTCGAATTTGTCTAGATTCGGATGTATCTAGACATGTTTTGGTACTAGATATATCCGAATCTAGAAAAATCCAAGTCAACTAATATGGACTGGAGGGAGTACTTGTTCCAATCGAAGAAAGGAGTAAGTATAAGCTCTCGCTCCGGCTTGGCTGCACTAGACACTTAGGGGCTATTTGGTGCACAACTACATTTTGCCAAGCCAAAGTATGGGTCAGCCATAAAAGTGTGGCTAAAAAAGTTAAAAAACTTCGGCGAAAATTGCTAAAAAATCAGTTCTGTGACAAATGTACCATATGGGTAATAAAGTGTAGCGAGCTCAAAATCAAACACATGCCAACTAAATTATGTCTGCGAAGCTTTTGCTCGACGAAGTGTGGTTGTAGACCAAATGACCCCTTACTACCACCATGCACGCACGCAAAGGCTATTGTCATATAGGCTAGGTAGTGTTTTTTCGGCTCCGTTGGTAGAGATAAGTTGGGAGTTTCGAGAGATCTAATCGATCATGGTTTCTCATGCCCATGCAATAGACTGCGTGGACCACTGCTGCGCGTGAACTGTTTTGATTGCCCGTACGAATATTCGGAAAGATATGGCTCTGGATTGAAATTACTTCCTCTATCTCAGATTCTCAGTTTATAAATTTTGCACGTGCATCTAGGTCGTCAAGTTGACCAACTTAATATGTATAAGTTGTAAATTATAAAAATATAACATTAGAAACTTCAAATTTTCTACTTTCTAATGATATGCGTTTTATGTTAAATAATTTATTTTATATAAGTCAAATTGACAACCTAATACACGTGCAAAGACTTATAAACTGAGATTAAGGGGGCACATGCGCAAACGTCATGGCTAAAGAAAACCTTAATTAGATGGTGTAACAGTGCGGTCGGAACCTGCGTAGTCCCCGAACCGTTTTTCTAGGTTTAGCTGGGAGAGGCCGCGCACGGGCGATTTTTCCAATCTCCGCTGCGATCGGAAGTCGTCGGCTAAGCTAAATCTGTGCTTCATCAACCATGAAAGATGGAGGCACGCGAGGGGTGCTGCGTTGGGAAGCACTCAGAAGGTGCGGGAAGAAACCATGTCTGCGTTGATGAGGAAACTAAACCTCACCGATGCGGAGAAGCGGGTAGTCGTGATGGATGATCGTGAGCTGGTGGCTGAAGCATCACAGATCGCGATCGCGGGAAAGGTACTATTTATTAACGAGTTCCATATCTAAACCATTACTAATGCCCTTCGCCCGCAATGGGGAAACCCTAGGGGCTTGAAGTTTCAAGCCATGTGGGACAATATTTTTGTGGCGACCATGGATTTTGAGAAAGATAGAGAATGTATATGGGTTGGATCGCCATGGATGATTAACAAACATGGAGTTGTCCTTGGAAATTTTGATTTGAGCATGCGGCCTGATGAGGTCATTTTTGATAAACTGCCTTAGATCTCATAATTTTCCTTTCAACCGGCTGAACCAGAAGAGGTGTGAATTTGTTGCTAGCTAGATTGGGGAGTTTATAAAGCTAGATCAGTCAGGAAATAGGCATGACTGGGGACAGAGCTTAAGTTCCAAAGTAGGGATTAATGTTAAGGAACCACTATGTCGAGTGATTTTACTGAATTCAATGCCGAGAAACTCAATTGATGAGTATGAAGTGCAATATGAGAGGTTACCCTATTTCTGCTTTGCATGTGGTAAAATCGGACACCTAGATATTTACTGTCCGGACCCGTTACCACGCAAGGATGATGGGTATTTGGGAATATGATGCTAGTGTCAGGTTTCCTGACACAGAAATTTGTACCTACAGAGCCAAATAAGCAGAAATTTGGTATACCTAGTCAAGAGACTAGTACATGCCCTGTTGTGCCACCAAATATACCGAAAGGTAATCTGGGTGGAAGAAGGGATATGTGGCAGAGGACAAAGACTCCTAAACGTGATAATGCTAGCTCTCAACAACAGATTTCTCAGTTCAACGCGAAACCGTTTGTGCAATATGTGGAGAAACCGAGAAATTCAAGTGCTGAAAATGTTGGAGGTATGCAAATTGTTGGTGCCAAGGGTGGTGAGCTGTCTGATGACCACCAAGGCACAAAGCGTAATGCGGTACTGAATTTTCCTAGTAAATTTGGAGCGAGTCCACGTGATACGAATAAACAGAGAGTAGTTTCTGATAGGGAAGATGATATGTTGGCGGAGGCTGTGATCCAGCCCCGCCTAGAACAATGAGTTACTTATCTGTGAACTGTCACGGGCTTGGGAATCATGAGACAATTCGAGAACTTCGCAATATTGTGAAGGAAGAGGGTCCCATACTTCTCTTTGTGATGGAAACAAAGATAAGTGCAAAAGAGCTAAAAAGCTTAAGAAGGCTTTGGGTTTTCACGACAGCTATGGGGTGGATAGCATTGGCTTAAGTGGAGGCATCTATCTTTTTTGGAAGAATGATGTTGTGGTTGACTTGAAGAGTTTTGGATCCAATCACATTTGAAATGGATCGTATGGGCACCTAGGGGGGGGGGGGGGTGAATAGGTGCTACACCAATTTTTAATACTTTTTCAATTTTAGGCTTAACACAAAGGGTAAATTCTCTAGATAAACTATTAGGTGGAATTTCCCTATATGCAAACCTATCTACTAGCGAGTGGAAGAAGAACGGATAAACCGAAGTGAAGCACGCAGAGACACAGGATTTGTTTGACCGCAGTTCCTTCCTTGTTAAGGGAAATACGTCTGCGTTGGAGGGGTGGGCGGTACTAAGACCACCACGCCTCAATAGGCCTCACCCTATTCTCCGATGGATCTCGCCACCAAAGGCTTGATCCACCTTTCCACTATAGGTACCCTTCGAGGTGGGCACCGGCGCCTTTACACAACTAGCGGGGCAACAACTCCACAACAACTTGGAGGCTCCCGAAATGACAACAAGCTGCCACAAGAACAAAGTTATCAAATACAATAAACAAGATCTAGTTATTGACAAGAATACTAGATCAGGGATTTCTCCAAGCGAATGGAGAGGAGTTGAAGCGCTTGATTCGTGATTATGATGATGAAATTATGCTCCTTCAATTCCCCCAAAGATCGAGACCTTCGGATGGTTGAAGTGGGAGATCAAGAATGAGAGCTCTTGCACAATGTCTAGACAATTTCGAATGAATCAAGAGTTCTGAACGTTGGGAAAGAAGGGGTATTTATACCCCCCCTGCAGAAACCAGCCGTTGAACACTTTGGGGGGCGGATTATCCGGCCCAAGTGAGGGTCGGATTATCCGGTCTAGGGAAAACACCGCCCCAGACTCGGAATATCCGGCAGATAATCCGCCCCCTATCAAAGCGTCGCACCGAGCTTGCCCTTGATCAACTTCTAGGGGCCGGATTATCCGGTCCTCTGCGAAGGCCGGATTATCCGGCCTGGGGAGGAAAAGCCGCCCTAGTTCATATTTTCCGGGAGAAAATCCGACCGGATACCGAGCAACATGCCTTGGCTCCCTTTGCTCGAAAACTAGGGGCCGGATTATCCGGCTCATGCGATAGCCGGATTATCCGGCCTGGGGAGGAAAAACCGCCCCAGTTCAGATTTTACGGGAGAAAATCCGACCGGATACCGAGCGACACGCCTTGGCTCCCTTTGAGCAATGAGGTAGGCCGGATTATCCGGCCCTTAGTGGGGCGGATAATCTGGCCCCCCTCAAAGCTTCCTGCACACTTAGCGCACGTGAATAATCTCCACAGTATTGTTATCTAACACACAAAACATAGGAAAACATGAAATGTTCTTTCAATCTCCTCCTTTTTGGTGTTAGATGACAATACCAGGATTTGCAGGAGAAAGTCACAAGACAAACAGTAATAACTATGAAAGAGACTCCCCCTCAATGTGTGCATAATAGAATTTTGCATTGGAATACAAATGCACACAAATAGGTGAACCTATTCCATAGACATACGAGCAACATAAACATACCACCGAGGTAGAGAGAAAGCATCCTTGACATAAGCTACAATCATTACCGGATAACCAATATAAGCGCCTTCCGTGATAAAAACCTCCAGCAATAGGATATGAATAGGTAGCTCCATAAGCATGATCCATGAGATGAAATCCATAGGCATAATAATCCAGACAACCACATAGAGTCTCAAACAACCACAAACCACAAATATAAAGTTCAACGCTAAATGGGCATAAGCAAGAAAACGACGAATAGAAAAATGCAAGTGCTTATGCCCGAACCATGCAAATCCACGGATATCCTAATAGAACTACTTCTCCCCCTTTGGCATCGAGACACCAAAAAGGGAGAAGAGCGATGCTAGCGCCCCATGGGATCACTCGTAGTCCTCGTCCTCGTCCTCGTCTTCAATCTCATCCTCATCCTCATCTTCAAGCTCCTCAGTGTCACCTTCCTCATCCTCATCATCAGCAGTAGGCGTAGAGGGGAACAAGTGACGCTCCAGCTCACCATAGTTCAACCCGGAGGAAGAGTTCCACCGAGCATACGGAGTGGGAGGTGTAGGAGCCGGAGGATCACCCGAAGCACCGGACACATGGTGGAGAATGAGATGCTGGGAGTGAGCCAACTCATGGCACTGCTTGTATGCCTCGTACTGACCCTTGCGTGTGTCCACGCCCATGCAGAGTATGTTACGCTAGAACCAGTTCAGCTGCTTGATCTCACGGGCAACAGGAGGCACAGGGGGACGGCGAGCATCCCTCATGAGGCCCTCAGGAGCAGAGGATGGGTGAGAGGTCTTCTGAACTTTGTTGTAGATCTTCTTGGCCTTGTGCACCGAGTCGATGTGGAACTCCTCAGCAGGAAGCAGGTGCCGGATGAGCATCATAATGTAGGGTGCATAGGGAATGGACAGACGATTGAACATAGCATCACACAGCTCATGGTAGATGAAGTCCATGACATCTAGCTGGTACTGCACTGACTCGTCCTCACAAGAGGCAACCTCATGAGAAAATTGAAGTAGCTGAACAAGGTGACCACGGATGCTGTCATTGTTGCCCCCACTCGGTGTAATGGAGTCACGGAAGAGACCCACCAAGGCAGCATAGATGGGAGCAAGGCCAGCCACAGTGCCCACAATGCCATTGTCCACAGTGCAAGGAGAGAGAGATGCATCTTTGTTGGGCTTCAGCTGGGTGATGATGCGGTGGCCACTGGCTCTATCCCTGCTGCGGAAAGAGTATCCAAGAACCTCAACAAACACATGAAAATCAGCAGTCATCGGCCTGTCATGAGTCATCCACTTCATAGTGCGATGCTCATCCCCACAAATAACCAAAGTGGAGAAGAACTGCTTCACCACCTCAGAGTCAAAGGAGCACTGGAGAGACATGAGATGGTGCAGACCCATCCTCTCAGCCACATACATCGCATCCACAAGATGGGCCTTCTCCAAAGCATTAGCAAGTACCAGTGGGTGCATAGGCCTAATGTTCAGCCTGGCATACACATCTTCATAGATGCCCTTCTGTTCTGCACACCAAAAACAAGTATCCCCCAGCTCATCATCACGAGGTAGCTCAGCAAACAAGTCACGGTGACGGATGGCGGAAAAGGAGACCGCATCCAAAGTCCTGTAGTTGAACTTGGGCTCCTTGCCCTTCCTCTTGGACACCCCCTTCCTAGTCCTCTTTGCTTGTTCAGCCATGCGCTTCTCTTCGTTCTTTCTTCTCCTCAACTCAACTTCGTCCACTAAGTTACCTTGTCCGTCGTCCCGGAAGTACTTGGCGCGAGGGCGGCACATGTAGGTCTTGGGAACACTGGAACCACCTGTGAGGAGAATAAGGGCGATAGCAAGGGGATAATCATACACACAAGTCCAGGAGAGAGCATGGAAAAAATAGTCAAAAAGTTCATAGGACAAAACTACTCAATGCATACTCCATAGTGAAACTGAACCAGAATCGAATCTGTCAGGACGGGTTATCCGGCCTGGCCAGGGGCGGATAATCTGGCCCTGGCAGGAAATTTCGATTTCACCTAGATTGAATGCAAAAAAGTAGATCGGGCCTAGAAACTGCAAGACTACGATTTCTATGCGAAAACACATCCTTCTAGACAACGTTCCACCCAACAAGTTACACATCTAGCCAAAGATGGGGAGAGAGTGAGTTACCCTCACTCATTGGAGGAAGCACGTGGAGGAGAAGGTACCCGGAGGCGCGAAGAAGAAGATCCGGGGAGGCCCGGAAAATCCGGTGGCCGGAGAGGCTCCGAGGAGGGTGGGGGACGGCAGGCGGCAGTTGAGGAGGAGGAGAGGGTTGGGGGAGAAGTGCTGCTCGTTATGAGCCCTTCCCCCCCGATCCTTGCCCTTTAAGATGAAATCCGCCAGGGCCGGATTATCCGGCCTACACTTGGGCCGGATTATCCGGCCTCAAATCTGGGATTCTGTTGAACACAGAACCAGGCCCGCGCGTCCCCAAACAACACCCACACAAGGTGTACAAGGGACTTGTGTGCTAGAAGAGATGGCTTAGGGGTAGGGAGAGGGTTAGGATTAAGAGAGGCAAACTGAGATGGTACTAGACACTCAAAATTGCAAAATCCAAATCAAATAAAAGCGAAGATTGAGTGTGATTCCCATAAGAACATGAGAGAGCAAAGAACATCCAAAAAGATCCAATTCTCCTCAAGGGAGAGGGCGGTGGCCGAGGCCACCTTGTTGGAGTGTATGGTGTGACACCGCGAAGATATATCTTGGGTTCACGACCAATACTCATCAATAAGCTCACATATCACAAAATGATATTAAGAGAAATGATTTAACTTGCTTTTGGCATTATGGGGAGAGGGTTAGCCCAATGAGTTAGGACCATTCTACCCCTATATCCATGCCCACACCTAGACCTAAGAAGGATTAAGATGTACGAGTGAGTGCATGGGTAATCAAGACAAGCTCCTCGAATCAATGATATTTAGCTCATTCCTCAAGTAGCAGAATCTTGCTTCATCAAGTGGCTTTGTAAATATATCCGCAAGTTGGTTCTTCGTGCTCACAAAGGATAGATCAATATCGCCGCGAGCAACATGGTCTCGAATAAAATGATTGCGAATCTCAATATGCTTCGTCCTTGTGTGATGAACAAGATTGTACGCAATTTTGATTGCACTTTCATTATCACATAAAAGAGGCCCTTTGTCACAATTGACACCGTATTCCTTTAAAGTTTGCCTCATCCACAATAATTGTGTGCAAGCGCTGGCAGCAGCAACATATTCAGCCTCGGCGGTGGAGAGAGATATACAATTCTGCTTTTTAGAAGACCAACAAACAAGAGATCTTCCCAAGAATTGACAAGCTCCAGAAGTGGATTTCCGATCATCCTTATCACTAGCCTAATCTGAGTCAGTATAACCACATAAAGAGAAATTGGAGCCCTTGGTATACCAGAGACCAAAGTTGGGGGAATGAACCAAATATCGAAAGATCCTCTTGACCGCCACTAAGTGGCTTTCTTTAGGAGCTGCTTGATACCTTGCACACACCCCCACACTCAACACTATATCGGGTCTAGATGCGCAGAGGTAAAGAAGAGAGCCGATCATGGACCGATATACCTTTTGGTCCACATCTTTACCATGTGGGTTAAGTTCAAGATGACATTTTGTTTGCATCGGAGTGGCGACACCATTTAGATCCGTCATCTTGAATCTCTTGAGCATGTCCTTGATCAGGAACTGGAATATCAGCAGCGGGTGGTGGTGACGCGTGCCCTTGAGGTGAACCAGCAGCCGTAACAGGAGGCTGATGAACTGGAGAGTCAGGGCCGGATAATCCGGCCTAGGAGTATTTGTAGCAGCTTCATCAGGAAATCTGGGGTTTGCTTGAACTGGCGAGGGGCCGGATAATCCGGGGCTTGCCAGAAAATCCAGCCTGGAGCTTGCGTTGATATCTTCACCACCAGGAGCAATATGGTCAGCTCGAGAGGGGTGGCCGGATAATCCGGTGTCCACCGGATAATCCGGCCTGGAGTTTTCTGGAACAGCATGACCTTCAGTAGTTGATGGAGATGGTGCAGAATTTGCTCCCGTGGTGGGAACTTGTTGAGCATGTGAAGATGAGGGCTCTTCATGGGAAGAGCATTGTCCTCCCCGATCCGCCACAAGGGGTTCCTCAATGGGGCGGAAAAATCCCACGCCCATTCTTCTTATGGCATCTTGGGGTATTTCAACATTTGCATCACAAACACCAACTTGCTCCGCATGGGAACCGTCATTTTCCTCGAACACCACACTACAAGATTCTACAAAAGTTCCGGAGAGCTTATTGTAGACTCTATAAGTGTGGGATTCGGCACCATAACCAACAAAAATACCTTCTAGAGCCTTAGATTCAAACTTAGATAAACGAACTCCCTTGATAAGAAAGAAACACTTACACCCGAATACCCAAAAGTATGAGATTTTTGGCTTGTTACCGGTAAGTATTTCATACGGGGTCTTGTCCAAGATCTTGCGGAGGTATAATCGGTTGGATGAATGACAAGCAGTAGAGATTGCTTTAGCCCAGAAGTTATATGGAGATTTAAATTCGGCTAACATTGATCTTGCCATATCCATTAGAGTTCGATTCTTCCTCTCGGCTACACCATTTTGTTGAGGGGTGTACGCAGGGGAATATTGGTGTCTTATCCCCTCTTCACTTAGGAACTCATTTAAGGTGTAGTTCTTGAACTCAGAGCCGTTATCACTTCTTATAGCCAGAATGGGGACGTTGTGTTGATGTCGAACCTCGTTGGCGAAGTCGATGACTGTTTGTTGAGTTTCACTCTTCAACTTGAAGAAATAAACCCAAGTGTATCTTGAGTAATCATCAACAATCACTAGGCAATACTTCTTCCCACCGAGGCTTGCATGAAATGGAGGTCCGAATAGGTCCACATGAAGGAGCTCCAAAATCCTTTTTGATGAGATAATAGTTTTCCTTCGATGAGGTGAGTCATGCATTTTCCCTTCAACACACGCCCTGCAAACACGATCTTTGGCAAAGGAGACATTTTCTTTTAGTCCAAGGATGTGGCCACCCATGTGGAGACGTTGCAAAGTTCTCATATTGACGTGGGCTAGTCGGTGATGCCATAGCCAACCCGCGCCAGCCTTTCCGAAAATACACATCGGGCCTATAGTGGTTTTCCCCGAAAAGTCCACCACGTACAGGTCATTTTCGACATATCCCACGAAAGCGACTTTTAGAGACTTGCTCCACAAGAGTACCACCAAATTAGCATCAATATAAACTGCAAAGCCCATCTTACCAAGGGTGCGAACTGAAAGTAAGTTGTACCCGAGGGTCTCAACAAGCATGAAGTCCATGAGAGAGATATCGTGAGCCACCACAACTTTGCCGAGACCCAATACCTCAGGTTTTGACTTGTCACCATAGGAGACGGTTATGTGATCATGGTTTGGCCGCATCTCCATGATGATCTCCTTGCTTCCGGTCATATGACTCGTGCAACCGCTATCGAGTACCCATTTAGAACCACCGGAAGCATAGCCCTGCAAGAAAATTACTTCTTGGTTTTAGGTACCCATTTTTCAATGGGTCCTCTCATGTTAGTGACAAGGGTCTTGGGAACCCAAATAGACCAAGGAATGTAACAGTCATAAGGCCCTACATAACTAGCATAAACATCACCATAATAATTGCAATATAGTTCAAAGTTAGGATTGTTGACCCCTGCAAAACCATCATAATTAGTCTTGTCATTGGTAATGTTGCGAGTCTTTGATTGAGCAGTCTTGCTCTTCTTCTTCTTCTTCTTCTTCTTCTTCTTCTTCTTCTTCTTCTTGTTTTTCTTGCTCTTTGTCTTGGGTATGTAACCAAGGCCTTCTTTACTATTGTTTGTCCTTTTCCTGCTCAGTATCTCATCAATAACTCATTTACCTTTGTGTTGAGAACTTCTTGCAATGTCTTCTTTTCCAGAGGATGAAGTGGAGGTACTTGGCACATCATACCGTTTCAACTGAGTTTGGAGCTGGTCATGAGACTCATTTAAAGTAGAATGATCACTCTTCAATGCCTTGTGCGCACTTTCAAGATTATCAAACTTCTCCAAAAGTCTAGCATGAACAGCCCCAAAATCAATCTTTTCTTTCTTTAGTTTCTTTACCTTGGCAAGAGCATGGTCACGTTCTTTGATGAGTTGAGCTACAGCTTCTTCTTGTGACTCCTCAATGGATTCGAGTCTCTCTTCCAAAGATACTCGAGCTTCCTCTTCCTCTTCCAAGGCATTCTTCAAAGAAGTTATCTCCACGACATCTTCTCTTTCAGTTCTGCCCTTTTCTTCAAGAAGATCTCCGGCTTGAGCAAGTTGACTCATAATAGCATCAAAATGGAGTTTGTGCTCACCTTGTAGGTTAGTGAAAAAGGTATCCAAAGCAATAACTTCTTCTTTCATTTTAAGACTATCATGATCATCCATATCCAAAATTATGTTAGTCTTAGGAGATGAAGAGCTAGAAGTTGATACCTCGGACCCTCTTGCCATTAGGCAAGTGGCGTTGTTGTTGATGACGTTCTCGTTTGGCGAGTCAAAGAGAGATGAAGGAGTCGATGTGGTGCTATAGCAGCCAGCTCGCGGGAACTGTCATCATCCTCTTCATCTTCACTTGCAGAGGAGTATTCTTCTTGTGCAACTAACACGATCGTGGGTTGCTTCTTGAAGGGGCCATTCTTCTTAATAAATGGCTTCTTCTTAGGTGCTTTAGATTTCTCTTTAAGAATGAGCCTGCCACCATTGTGTTCTCTATTTTGATACGGACACTCAGCTACACAGTGCATTCTATCTCCACAGTTGTAGCAAGTTCTCAATCTTGGGCCACTTTCTATTCTTCCATTTGACCCGTTCTTGCGCTCAAGTTCCGACTTGGCTTTGGCAGGGTCCTTCCAAAAGTTCCTTGCATAAAACGCCATGTACTCACCATGAGCACGTTTGACTTCATCGGGGTAGTCCATGGATGCCTCCTCAAAAGTTCTTTCATCTTCCTCTTGCTCAACAACATTGGCTTTGAGAGCCACATTGACACCCTTTTGCATTCTAATGGCCCGAGCACGGGCATCTTAAGCATTCTTTGCTGTCGCTTTGAATGACGCCATTTATTGCATGACTTCATTGGATGTCATTTGATGATAGTTATGTCTACCTTGCAGGCTCTTCAAGTCCGTTGGCTCGAAAGGCATTAAGGCACTCACATATTTCCTTTTTATCCATGCATCATCAATGTGAGTGGCCCCATGCTTTCGAAATGTTGTTGTGATGCCCTTGAGTCTTCTATACATGTCCTCATGGTTTTCACCATCCAACATGTAGAATCCCTCAGCTTCATTACTAAGGGCATCATACCCGTTCCTTCTCATGCTTTCATTTCCAACGAAGAGATCCGTAAGAGCATCCCAAGCTTGTTTAGCTGTGTTGAGATGTTCAATGTGTGGCATGTCCTTGGGACCCACACCCAGCTATATCATGTGGAGAGCGGTGGCATTCAACTGGCTATCCATAACTTCTCTTCTTGTTAGGTTGGTTTGATCTCCAATATGAAGACCCTCTTCAATAATCCTCCACAATTCAATAGAGGAGCTGCAAACATGAGATTTCATTAGGAATTGCCATTGATTGAAAGAGGATGTAGTGAGCTTGGGTGGATCACCCCTATTGTTTATATGAGGATGAGGGATCGGTGGGTCGGGAGAATATACGTGGCGAACCTCACTATATTCCTCCTTACCACTTCCCTTCTTGGAGGTGGAGCCATTAAGTTTTTCACCTTCCACATCATCATCCTTGGATCTAGTGTTACCCTTTTCCTTAGATGATGGTGTAGCAGCCTCAGAGGAGGATGGAGATGGGGCTATGTATGATGTGAGGCGAGCAATCATTTGATTCATCTCCTCCATCTTGGCCTCAAAGGATTTAAACAAGGTTGTTTCCAACGACTTGAGATCATCCATTGTGACCTTATCCATAGCCTTATTCCCATCATCCTTGGTACCCATACTACTCTTAGGCGGTTAAGCCCGAATTAAGAGCCGGGGCTCTGATACCAATTGAAATGGATCGTATGGGCCCCTAGAGGGGGGGGGGTGAATAGGTGCTACACCATTTTTTAATACTTTTTCAATTTTAGTCTTAACACAAAGGGTAAATTCTCTAGATAAACTATTAAGTGGAATTTCCCTATATGCAAACCTATCTACTAGCAAGTAAAGAGCGAGTGGAAGAGGAACAGATAAACCTAAGTGAAGCATGCGAAGACACATGATTTGTTTGACTGCAGTTCCTTCCTTGTTAAGGGAAGTACGTCTGCGTTGGAGGGTGGGCGGTACTAAGACCACCACGCCACAATAGGCCTCACCCTGTTCTCCGATGGATCTCGCCACCAAAGGCCTGATCCACCTTTCCACTATAGGTACCCTTCGAGGCGGGCACCGGCGCCTTTACACAACTAGCGGGGCAACAACTCCACAACAACTTGGAGGCTCCCGAAATGACAACAAGCTGCCACAAGAACAAAGTTATCAAATACAATAAACAAGATCTAGGTATTGACAAGAATACTAGATCAGGGATTTCTCCAAGTGAATGGAGAGGAGTTGAAGCGCTTGATTCGTGATGATGATGATGAACTTCTCCTCCTTCAATTCCCCTAAAGATCAAGACCTTTGAATGGTTGAAGTGGGAGATCGAGAATGAGAGCTCTTGCACAATGTCTGGACAATTTCGAATGAATCAAGAGTTATGAACGTTGGGGAAGAAGGGGTATTTATACCCCCCTGCAGAAACCAGCCGTTGAACACTTTGGGGGCCGGATTATCCAGCCCAAGTGAGGGCCGGATTATCCGGTCTGGGAAAACACCGCCCCAGACTCAGAATATCCGGCAGATAATCTGCCCCCTATCAGAGCGTCGCGCTGAGCTTGCCCTTGATCAACTTCTGGGGGCCGGATTATCCGGTCCTCTGCGAAGGCCGGATTATCCAGCCTGGGGAGGAAAAACCACCCTAGTTCGGATTTTCCGGGAGAAATTCCGGCCGGATACCGAGCAACGCGCCTTGGCTCCCTTTGCTCAAAAACTAGGGGCTGGATTATCCGGCCCATGCGACAGCCGGGTTATCCGGCCTGGGGAGGAAAAACCGCCCTAGTTCAGATTTTCCAGGAGAAAATCCGACCGGATACCAAGCGACGCGCCTTGGCTCCCTTTGAGCAATGAGGTAGGCCGGATTATCCGGCCCTTAGTGGGGCGGATAATCCGGCCCCCCTCAAAGCTTCCTGCACACTTAGGGCACATGAATAATCTCCACAGTATTGTTATCTAACACGCAAAACATAGGAAAACATGAAATGTTCTTTCAACATTGATGTGGTAGTGAGCATGTCAGATGGTACTACTCCGTTCCGGTTTACGGGTTTCTATGGTGAATCTAGAAGGGAACAAAGACATCTCAGTTGGACTTTGTTGCGCAGATTGTCACTTGCGATGACATACCCATGGATTTGGATGGGTGACCTCAATGAGCCTATCTACGGTTCAGAACACTTTAGTGCAATAGATCGACCAGAACCACAAATGAGATTGTTTAGAGAGTGTGTAGACGATTGTGGCTTGACAAACATTGTGTATGCAGGGGTGCCATATACAATGGATCATAGGTAGGATAACCCAACGAATGTTAAAGCAAGGATTGATAGAGGATTTGGTCATGATCAGTTGTTCGATCTCTTTGATGTACCGAATGCTCATCATATTAATATGATCCAGACTGGTCACCGTGGAGTTTATGTGCGTTTGAGGAAAAAGGATCAGGTGGCGAGACAAAATATGTGCAGAAACTTCAGATATGTGAATGTGTGGCAGACCTTAGAGGATTATGATGAGGTTATTGCCAATATATGGAGAGATAAAAATAGAGAAGGTGGTTTATTAGGTCTGGCTAGTACCCTGAAGAATATGTAGTCCATGTTGGAGAGTTGGGGGGGGGGGGGGGGGGGGTCCGCCTGAAGGGAATATGTCCTGAGAGGCAATAATAAAGTTGTTATTATCGTATTCCAAGTATATGATAGATGTTTATTTTGCATGATATAATTGTATTAATTGGAAACTTTAATACATGTGTGTTTAATAAATAAAATAAAGAGTTTCTAGTTATGCCTCTCATATAAACTAGCTCGTTGATGAACAAGATAATCAAGGGTTCCTGATCATGGACATTGGATGTTGTTAATAACGAGGTCACAACATTGGTGGAATGGTGTGATGAACATTCATCCGAAGTATAGCAATACAATGAAAGTCATTGTGTTAAAATTGCTATAACATCATATGAAGTAACTTTAGTACTTAGACCATGAGATCATGTTAATTGCTAACACCAAAAGAGTACTTTGATAACATCAAACATATCACACTGTAAAAGGGTGACTATAAAGGTGGGTTTGGGTACTCTGAAAGTGTTATGTTGAGGCTCATGGATCAAGAGTGGAATTTTTCCATCCCGATGACGAAGAGATATAATCTGGCCCCTCTCGGTGATATCACATTGATGTAGCTTGCAAGCAAGTGATAAGATCACTAGAATGTTATATCATGGGAATGAGAAAAGAGTACTTGTCAGTAACGAGATCAAACTAGGTATGGGGATACCGATGATCGAATCTCAGACATGTAATATATGCGAGACAAAGGGATTTAGTTACAAATGTTAAAGGTTCACACGATCACTGGAGTCATCATTCAATTGGTGGGAGTCAGTACGGATCTCTAGGCCCCGCTGCAAATTACTGATCAGAGAGGGGTCTTGATCATGTATGCATTATTCGTGAACCATAGGGTGGCACACTTAATGGATACCGACACCATTTAGGAGAACATATGTTTCAGACAAAGATTATGAAAGCGCTGGAATCATTTCGATGGAAACCAGAATTGTTTCGGGTGAAATTGCTGAAACTAGTTCTACATGTGATATTGAAATGTTACAGGGGGTTTTATGTGAATGTTTGTTGATTAAAGTAATTAACAAAATTCTGAATGAAATAAATAAAAGAGTTTTATTAAATGTGAGTTGTATTATTTTTGGTGGAAAATTAATGTGTGTGAGTGAAAGTGTGAGTGGAGGCATGCTTATGTGAGTGGAGCATCCACCCACATGAATGATGGAAGAGGTGGGTGAACCTCCATGGCCATCAGCCATGAGAGGGGGCTTCCCCCTCTCCCTATAAAAGGCCCCTCACTCCTCCTCTTACTCCACACCTCCTCGTGAAGGATATCTTCCCCTCTAGTTTATCCCCCATGGTCTCGGATTAGCGAGACACATGTTCCCGGTGGCTTTGTCTAAAAGGAGTTGCTGCTTCCGCTGCATTGCTGGAGCGAGGACACGGAGGTTGTCAGAGGACCGGACGTGTGTGCAATCACGGGTGCGCCGCCGAGTTGTGGTGCTGGATTTCCTCATGATCTTGAGATCGGCAAGCGAACGACAACATCATCCATGAGTCTAACCTCATTACACATTGTCACTCTTCAAGGGTATGTTCTGTATGGATGTATATCCACCCGTTGATTGTATCAGGATAGATAGATCTTGGTGCTTTGTTGTTCACTTCGTAGGAATTTTTTGTTTTCTATGTTGCGAACCCAACAGTGGTATTAGAGCCTGATCTATGCATAGATGATTTGCACGGGTAGAACACATATGAGTATGTGGGCATTGATGATCATGTTATTGCATCTTCTATGTATTTTGGATATTGGTGGCATAGTTGGATGAAGCAGCCCGAACTAACTTTACATGTCCTCGCACATGAGACTTGTTCCACACTTGACATGCAACTAGTTTTGCATAAGTGGCTAGCGGGTGTCTGTCTCTCCTACTATAGTTAGTACCTGATTTACAACGAGTTGCTAATAATTTTTTTATCATCGTTGTGGTTCCATGTTCATAGGTATGAATGATTCTATCTTCGAAAGCCCTAAGCCACGTAAAATTGCCATTGATAAATTAGAGGTATCTAGTTTAGATTGTTGTTGGGCAAGTGTCGTGATATGGTGATGTTATAATTTAGAATATGGATTGATACTCTTGGAAATTATAACATACCAAAGTGTAAGTTCCATAGAGCTTGGCCTTACACATATAGGAATGATAAATATAATACCACAATGCACATGATAGTGATCAATTGTAAGAACCACATCATATCACTTTTTGTATATGATGTTTGTTTGCATCTTATATTGCTTGTTTGGCGCTTTAGTAGCATTATAATATGATCCATCATTTAAATATCAAGATAAGAATGTGTTCTTTCTTAAGTATGCATCATTAAGAAAGTTCGTTGTTTCGAGACACCATGTGATAATCGAGTGTGATAGACTCTACGTTCGCATACAACAGGTGTAAGACAGTTTTACACATGCGAATACTAAGGTTCTTACTTGGTGAGCCTAGCATGTACAGACATGTATTCGGAACATGAAATGAAAGGTAAAACATGAGTTATATGGTCAATATGATGACCATCTAGATGCTCACCTTTGAAGCTACACCAACTCACGTGATGATCGGTCTTGGTGTAGTGGATTTGGTTCATGTAATCACCAAAAAGACGCGAGGGATGTTGTTTTTGAGTGGGAGTTCATTTGTAATTTGGATTAATTGAACTCAATCTATCATAAACTTAGTATAAATAAACTTTACAAATTCTATTATAGGATGGCACCACCTACTTTTAATTTCGATGTGTTTATGGAGAAAGAGAAACTTGCAACAAATAGTAGCAACTTTACCAACTAGGCCCTGAACTTGAGGATTCTCCTCACTACTACACATAAGCAATATATGCTAGAAGCGCCTCTAGGCCCCCCACCTCAATGATTGCCCTGATGAGGTAAAGAATGTTTACTTAACTCGCCAGGAGGACCACAATATGGTTTATTGCGGCATACTATATGGGATAGAGCCAGAACTCCAAAAGAGTTTCGAGAATGGCAATACCTTTGATATCATGGGTGAATTGAAAATGATTTTCGATACCCATTCTACCATAGAGAGTTATGATGCTTCAGAAAAGTTCTTTAGCTTCATGATGGAGGAAAATAACTCTGTTAGTGAGCATGTACTCAAAATGTCTGGGTACGCCGATAAGCTTGTGTCCTTAGGAATAACGATTCCCATTGACTTAGGCATACATTGTGTTATCTAATATCTGCCACCAAGCTACAAGATGTTCATGAAGAACTATAACATGCAGGGCATGAAGAAGACTCTCCCCAAGCTTTTGTCAATGCTTAACACTGCTGAAGCGGAGATTAGAAAAGAACATCAAGTGTTCATGATCAATATGACCACTAGTTTCAAGAAATACAAGAAAGTTAAACATAAGGGTAACTTCAATAAGGTCCAAAAATCTGTTGCTACGCGTGAGAAGAAGACCCGGGCTGGCCCTAAGTCTGAGACCGAGTGCTACTATTGTAAGGGGATTGGACACTAGAAGCGTAACTGTCCCAAGTATCTGGTAGATAAGAAGGCCTAGAAGATGAAAAACGGTATGTTTGATATACATGTTATTGATGTGTATTTGACTAGTACTCATAGTAGCATGTGGGTATTTGATACCAGTTTGGTTTCTAATATATGTAACTCGAATCAGGGGCTGCAGAACAAGCGACAACTAGCAAGGGATGGGGTCATGATGCTTGTCGGCAATGGATCAAAAGTTGATGTGATCACCGTCGGAACGCTGCCTCTCCATCTACCGTATGGACTAGTTTTAAACCTAAATAATTGTTATTTGGTGCCTGCGCTGAGCATGAACATTGTATCCGGATCATGTTTATTACAAAAAATTTATTAGTTTAAATCCGAAAACAATGGTTGTTCAATTTATATGGATAATACATTTTATGGTCATGCACCTATGATGAAAGGTTTATTTCCGTTGAATCTTGATATTAGTGATACACATATCCATAATGTTGATGCCAAAAGGATTAAACTTGATAATGATATATCTACATATATGTGGCGCTGCTGTCTAGGTCATATAGGCTAAAACGCATGAAGAAGCTCCATTCTACTGGACTTTTAGAATCACTTGATTTTGAATCATTTGATACATGTGAACCATGCCTTATCGGAAAGATGACTGGAACCCCATTTTCCGGTACAAGGGAACAGGCGACAGATTTATTGGAAATCATACATAGTGATGTATGTGGTCCAATGAGTGTGTCGGCGTGAGGTGGATATCATTATTTTGTTACTTTTACAGATGATTTGAGTATATATGGATATATCTATTTGATAAAACACAAGTCTAGAACGTTTAAAATTTTCGAAGAATTTCAGGGTGAACTAGAAAATCATCGTAATAGAGTGTGTGGAATAGTTTCACAACTGCCAAAACACCACATCATAATGGTGTATCGGAGCATCGTAGCCATACCTTATTGGATATGGTTCGATCTATGATGTCTTCGACTAACTTGCCACTTTCATTTTGGGGTTATGCATTGGAAACCGCTGTATTCACTTTAAATCGGGCACCATTTATATCCGTTGAAAATACACCGTGTGAATTATGGTTTGGAAGCAAACCCAAGCTGTCATTTCTGAAAGTTTGGGGATGCAATGTTTATGTGAAGAAACTTCAGCCTGATAAAATCGGACACAAAGCAAAAAAATGCGTCTTCATAGGATACCCTAAAGAAACAATTGGGTATTCCTTCTATCACAGATCCGAGGGCAAGGTTTTCATTGCCAAGAATGGATCCTTTCTAGAAAAAGAGTTTCTCGTGAAAGGTGTGAGTAGTCAAAAGGTAGAACTCGGAGAGGTTATTGAACCTTCTCTTCATGAAACAGCGAGTAACGCAACGCCAGAAACTATTCCGGAGTTGAGTTCACCAAATGAAGGAGGAATCATGAAATTCTGAAAGAGGACACTATAGAACCTCACAGATCAAGCAGGACACGTGTAGCTCATGAACTGTATGGAAATCCTGTCGTGAATTTCATGGTAGATGGAATTGATGACTCTACGATGTATGAAGAAGCGACGATGAGAACGGATTCCAACAAATGGCTAGAAGCCATGCAATCCGAGATGGGATCCATGTACGACAACCAGGTTTGGACCTTGGTGGACTTACCTCATGACCAAAAGGCCGTTGAGAATAATTGGTTTTTCAAAAGGATAACTGACGCTGATTATAATGTGACCATTTATAAATCTTGACTTGTTGCAAAGGGGTTTCGACAAATTCAAGGAGTTGACTACGATGAGATTTTCTCACCAATAGTGATGCTAAAGTCGGTTAGGATTATGTTAGCAATTGTTGCATATTTCGATTATGAAATTTGGCAGACGTTCCTCAATGGTAATATTGAAGAAGAGTTGTATATGATACAACCAAAGGGTTTTATCGATCCTAAGGATACTAACAAGGTATGCAAACTTCGGTTATCCATCTATGGACTGAAGCAAGCATCCTGGAGTTGGAATCTCCACTTTGATGAGGTGATCAAAGAGTTTGGATTTGTCCAAACTTACGAGAAGCTTGTATTTACAAGAAAGTGAGTGGGAGCTCTGTGGCATTTCTAATATTATATGTGGATGACATATTATTGATGGAAATGATATAGATATTTTAAAAAGTGTTAAAAGTTATCTAAACAACAAATTTTCTATGAAGGACCTTGGTGAAGCTTCATACATACTAGGCATCAAAATCTATAGAGATAGATGAAGATGCCTAATTGGGCTATCACAAAGTACATACCTTGACAAGGTATTGAAGAAGTTCAGTATGTACGAAAGTAAGAAAGGGTTCTTACCTATATTGCAAGGCAAGACATTGAGTAAGACTCAAAGTCCGGCTACGACGGAAGAAAGAGAGATAATGGATAAGATATCCTATGCCTCAACCAGAGGCTCTATAATGTATGCCATGCTATGTACAAGACCGGATATGGCACATGCTATTAGTTTGACTAGCAGGTACCAATCTGATCCAGGTTTGGAACACTAGATAGCGGTCAAGAATATCCTTAATTACTTAATAAGGACTAAGGATATGTTTCTGGTGTACGAAGGTGAAGAAGAGGTAGTCGCTAAGTGTTATGTCGATGCTAGCTTTGACACTTATCCGGATGACTCTAGGTCTCAATCCGTATACATATTTCTCATGAATGAAGCAGCAGTTAGTTGGAGGAGCTCCAAACAACCTGTGGTAGCGGGATCAACAATGGAGGCAGAATATGTTGCTGCTCTAGAAGCGGCGCATGAAGCGGTTTGGATGAAGGAGTTCACAACTGAACTGGGTGTGGTTCCTAGTGCGGTGGACCCAATGGTGATCTATTGTGACAACAATGGAGCCATAGCCAATGCTAAGGAACCAAGGTCTCACAATAATTCCAAGCATATCAAGCGCTAGTTTCACTTCATTCACGAACATGTCAAGGATGGAGATATAAAGATTTCTAAAGTACATACGGATCTGAATATAGCAGATCTGCCGACTAAAACTCTCCCTAGGGAAAAACATGATCAACACTAGAGCTCAATGGGTGTTAGATTTATCACTATGTAAACAAGATTATTGTCTCTAGTGCAAGTGGGAGACTGAAGGGATTATGTCCCGAGAGGCAATAATAAAGTTGTTATTATCGTATTCCAAGTATATGATATATGTTCATTTTACATGCTATAATTTTATTAATTGTAAACATTAATACGTGTGTGTTTAATAAACAAAATAAAGAGTTCCTAGTTATGCCTCTCATATAAACTAGCTCATTGATTAACGAGATGATTAAGGTTTCCTGATCATGGACATTGGATGTTGTTAATAACAAGGTCACAACATTGGTGGAATGGTGTGATGAACATTTATCCGAAGTATAGAAATACGATCAAAAATCATTGTGTTAAAATTGCTATAACATCATACGAAGTAACTTTAGTCCTTAGACCATGAGATCATGTTAATTGCTAACATAGGAAGAGTACTTTGATAACATCAAACGTCACACCGTAATAGGGTGATTATAAAGGTGGGTTTGGGTACTCTGAAAGTGTTATGATGAGGCTCATGGATCAAGACTGGAATTTGTCCATCCCGATGACTGAGAGATATACTATGGGCCCTCTCGGTGATATCACATTGATGTAGCTTGCAAGCACGTGATAAGATCACTACAATGTTATATCACAGGAACGAGAAAATAGTACTTGTTGGTAACAAGATCAAACTAGGTATGGGGATACCAACGATCAAATCTCAGATATGTAATATATCACGAGACAAAGTGATTTAGTTACAAACATTAAAGGTTCACACAATCATTGGAGTCATCATTGAATGTGTGGGAGTCAGTATGGATATCTAGATCCCACAGCTGATTATTGATCGGAGAGGGGTATCAATCATGTCTGCATTATTCGAAAACCGTAGGGTGGCACACTTAAGGGATATCGACACCATTTAGGAGAAAATATGTTTTCGACAAAGATTATGAAAGCACTAGAATCATTTCGATGGAAACCGGAATTGTTTCGGGTGAAATTGCTTAAACTAGTTCTGCATGTGATATTGAAATGTTGCAGGGGTTTTATGTGAATGTTTGTTAATTAAAGTAATTAACAAATTTCTGAATAAATAAATAAATGAGTTTTATTTAATGAGAGTTGTATTTTTTGTGTGGAAAGTTAATGCATGTGAGTGGAAGTATGAGTGGAGGCATGTTTATGTGAGTGGAGCATCCACCCACATGAATGATGTAAGAGGTGGGGTGATGGCTCAATGCACGGCGCCCAGAAAAATGCTTGATGGCGGTGTTGATGTAGAGCTCGTTGGGAACCCCAAGAGGAAGGTATGATGAGCACAGCAGCAAATTTCCCTCAGTTATGAAACCAAGGTTTAATCGAACCAGTAGGAGTAAGGAAACACCTCAAAGGTGTTACTAGCTGAGCTTTGGCAGGGCGCACTACCGGTGCTAGTAGCAACGTGGAGACTTGCACAACACAACCACCGAACTTTGTCCCCAACAAGGATGAGGTTGTCAATCTCACCGTGTTTTGCGAAAAACAAAGGATTAAACGTATTGAATGGAAAGAAGTAAAAGTTTGCAAAAAGTAAACACAAAGAAGTAAACAGTTTGTAGATTGTATGTAAAAGACAAGGACCGGGATCCATAGTTCACTAGAGGTGGCTCTACTTAGATAGATAACATGCTGGGTGAACAAATTACAGCGGGGAAATTGACAAACGTCGAGAAAGCAATACATGCATACACTAATCATATTGACTCCTTTGAGACTTGATTGGGCATTACAACATTATACATAGACCGCCATCCAACTACATCTATGACTAATAATCCACCTTCAGGTTATCATCCGGACCCCCTCCAGTATTAAGTTGCAAGCAACAGATTATTGCTTTACGAACTGCGTGTAAAGTAAACAATACGATTGTTCTATGAACAAAGGATTGTTGTTTTCTCCCTAGTAGCAACAACACATCTAGTACCTTAGAGATTTATGTCACTTCCCCAGATTACTAGAGGCATGAACCCAGTATCGAGCATAAATACTAACTCTTGGAGTTGCTAGCATCTACTTGGCCAAGATAGCTACTAACAACGGAAAGCATGCAAGATCACAAATAACAAAGACATAATAGAATCAATAATCAATCTGAAATAGCATCTCAATATCCATCGGATCACCACAAACACAACATGCAGAATTACAAATAGATAATCTTGATCATGAACGGAGCTCACAAGATCTAAACATGAAAGCACAAAGGAGGAGAACCAGCCATCTAGCTACTACATGGATCCGTAGTCCAAGGATGAACTACTCACGCATCACACCGGAGGCTTGCATGGTGATGAAGAAGGCCTCCAGGGTGAATTCCCCTCTCTGGCAGGGTGCCGGGAAGAGCTTCAGATCCCTCCCGACCTAGGGATGGAGATGACGGCGGCTACAGACTCTTTCGTGGATTTTTGATCGGGTACTTAGGGTTTACGTCGCGAGGACATCTTATAGTCGGAAGGGGAGGCCGGGGGGGGTGCCTGGGCTGGCCACACCACCCCCTGGCGCGGGCCAGGCCTGGCCGCGTGGCCAGGTGGTGTGGCCGCCCTCTGGCCCCTCTCCGTCTCGTATTCCGGCACTTGATGACATCCGGAAAAATAGGCACTTTGGCTTTTGTCCCGTCCAATTCCGAGAATATTCATTTTCTGACTTTCCTGGAACCAAAAACAGGAGAAAACAGGCAGCTGGCACTGTGGCTCTTGTTAATAGGTTAGTCCAAGAAATCATATGAAAAGTACTCCAAAGTTGGAACAAAACATAAGAAAGTGGATAAAACTAAGCATGGAACATCAAAAATTATAGATATATTTGCAATGTATCAACATCCCCAAGTTTAACTCCTGCTCGTCCTCGAGTAGGTAAGTGGTAAAAAGAAAGAATAATTTTTGAGGTGACATGCACCATCAAAGACTTGATCAAAGTATTTGTAAAACTTTCAAGGCTTGGATCATACTACTTCAATCGTAAGATGAAAGACAAAGTTCTAGAAATAAGCAAAGAAACTATGATGCAACATGAAAAGTCATAAATAAAAGATTCATGAATAACAATGCTTTGCAAGACATTTGCTTGTTTCACATAAAGAAAACATAGCATAATAGTATTCAGCCTGTCCCTCATAGAGTAGCAAATATAAATGCATAGGACACCTTCAAAGTTCATAAGAGTGACTAGATACAATAGTTTAAAACAAGAAATATCAAGTTATGCATCAATCAACTAGTCTTGGGACAATGCACATAGAACTAAGAATGGCCACTATGCTCTCAAAGTAGGTTCATAAAGGTAGAAAGTGGAGACTCAATATAATGGTGGAAGAAAGGCCTTTTGTAAAAGGAAGTAGGGATTCAAGTCTCATAAAGAGCTTCCAAAAATTATGGTACTTATAGCTTTCAGCTCTCATTGCCCCTTTCATAAGCATCTTGAAGTGATTAAGGTTAAAGTGAACAAACTATGGTGTACATGCTTGACGAAGTATAAGTCAGAAATCTCATGTCCCTTGTATACGAGGGCCGCTCCTCATGCTACTCAAGTTTAGTCGCCGGTAAGTTCTTGTCATTGTAAGTATATGTGTATCATTGAGAACCGCCAACGGGGTACCCCTTGCCCGATGATACGGAAGAATCCCCATATCAAAATGACAAGGCAAACAGACAACGAGCATCTCAACATTCTTCTTATTTACCATGGGAATATGGTGCTTTTTTCTCTCTTTCCTTTTTTCACAATATCTTTTTTTTATTTTTCTATTTTTTCTCAATATAGGACTCTTTTTTATAAGAAGAATGCTTCATAGACTTCTCATTATGGTTACGCTGCAGGTTTCCACCATGTCAGCATGGATTAGACCAGCGGCCCAGGCGTTTCTCTAACACATATACATAACTCCATGGACTTACAAGCTCCCCTTTCATTTCACACCGACGACATCCATATACAAAAGAGCATGGTATCAACTAGGTACAAGTACCAAGTGCAATGTTGAAAGCGTTCCCCATGAAAGCATGGTTCTGCGAATTCCCAACAAATAAGTGCAAGCATATACAACATAGAAGACACAATGGTTCAAGTTTATTAAGGGAAAGTAAAGTAAAGTGTGCCATCAAGTTCGTGAGACCTTTAATCACTAGTTTTATCATAACAAGTTTAATTTGGAAGGTAAACAAAAGCATGAATATACTTGGAATAGCATAAGCTAGTAGGTAGGTATGGTGGAATCTTTGGAATAACTTGGTTTAGGGAGTTGGATGCATGAGTGGAACTCATACTTGGTGGTGGAGGCTAGCAAAAGATTGGGAGTGACAAACTAAGAGAGAAATAATGGCCATAATCATGAAGAGCGACAAAACATCATTGATCAAAGCATAAAGTGATACTACAAGTTGAAAACTAAAGGATCATAAAGGCTATGGTGACTTGAGATAGTCATAACATGGTGTGAGCATGCGCCAAGTCAACGCAAATAAAGCATCAAAGGAGAATACCACTATACTATGCTTTAATATGCTAAAACAATACATGATTCATCCAAGACACATTAAGCAATCTCAATTGTTTATAACAAGTCATGCTACAGCAAAGAATACTAAGAAAAAGGCTAAAACAATATCAAGCATGGCATGACAAAGCATAGGCCACAGTAAAAAACGAGCTCTTTTTACCAGATAAGTATGAACTTTCCTACTCTTTTCCAAACCAAACCAAACTATTTGCAAACCAATGTATGAAAGAGGGGGTCCAACCAATTTATTCAGAAATCTAAGCAAACCAAGAAAAGAAAAAATCAAAACAAAAACGAAAAAGAATACGCTCCAAGAAAAACACAACTGTGCATGAAACAATAAAAATGAAGCGTTTGGAAGAAACCTGAGATTTTTATTGATGAAGAAGGGGATGCCTTGGGCATCCCCAAGCTTTGACGCTTGTACTTCTTGGATATTTCTTGGGGTGACACGCGTGGCATCCCCAAGCTTGAGCTTTAGTCCATCCTTCATCTCATTACTCATTCCTTCCACACACCTGAAATTTTTCCTTCATACAAAACTTCACACAATCTTTATTAGCAACATTAGTGCACTCAAGATAAAAGGTCTTAAGGTTTAGTTCTAACACCAAATAAACTTCTATTAGAACACTAGCTACTATAGCACTTCCCTCAAAAAGCTCAATTCCCCAAAAGAACTCAAGAAGGAACCAACAAGAAGCAAATGCAGAAAATGGCAGAAATCTGTCAAAACAGACCAGCAGGTAAAGACGAATTTTTCGAAGACCTTCTCTTGCTGAAATGAAAAAGTGCTGAACTAACGAAAGTTATATAACAACCTGGGGCAGAAGCACAAAACATTACATCTCAATCTGACATACAGAGCTCTTTCACGAATTTTTACGGTGAAGCACAAAGATCTGTTTCAGGACAGCAACTTTCCCAATCATTACTTCACTCTCATTAGAGGTTACTCTTGGCACAAAAAGCAAATAAAAAGGATAAGGAGAGGTTATTACAGAGGTAATAACTTCCAAGACTCATCTAAAACTTTTGGGTTATCTCCCAATAAGTACTTTTCTTTAACGCCTTTAAGTTAGGCATAAGAAGCAAACAAAGAATCTAGTGTTCTCAAATGAAGAAGCATTTAAACCAACTTTCTTGCCCTTACCTCTCTTATTTTTATTTCTAACCTTGGGGAAAATATGATTGTTTGGTGGAGAAGAAAGGTGCATGGTCCCCTTTCCCACATCTATTATCGCTCCAAGGAGTTCTAACAGGGACCTTCCAAGTGTAATTTGTCCTTTTCCTGCACATCCAATAACAAGATAATCAATAGAAATCGTTTTCCCAAGGATCTTTGTAAAAACTCCTTCAGCTATTCCAAGAGGTAATATGGTAGTATTATTAGCAAGAGATATTTCTTTTCCTCCTTCAATAAGCCCCCAAGTATTCAGAGATTTATAGATATCTTTGGGCATAAGACAAAATTCAGACATGATATCACATCGAGCTTGAAAAGTTTCAGTGTTCATCTCAATCTTTACTGTAGGGAACCACTTTGATGGTTCAGAGTTTAATGGAACATAATTGTGATGCTCCCTAAGCGTATTATAGCAACTTTCTAAGCTAGTAGTGCTAGCCTTAAGAGCGTTCAACCTAGCAAATATTTTTGCGAAAGAAATATCAATTTGGCTAGGCATGTTGTAAGTGAGGATCAACTCCTTTATAGCATTAATAGCATCATCCTCATTACATTGGAGGAAATCTCCTCCCACAACAGCATCTAAGGCATATCTATAGCAAAGAGCAATCCCAAGGTAAAAACTGCTAAGAAACAAGCAACGGATAATTGCATTATGCATTGCGTGTAAAGTAAACAATACGATTGTTCTATGAACAAAGGATTGTTGTTTTCTCCCTAGTAGCAACAACACATCTAGTACCTTAGAGATTTATGTCACTTCCCCAGATTACTAGAGGCATGAACCCAGTATCGAGCATAAATACTAACTCTTGGAGTTGCTAGCATCTACTTGGCCAAGATAGCTACTAACAACGGAAAGCATGCAAGATCACAAATAACAAAGACATAATAGAATCAATAATCAATCTGAAATAGCATCTCAATATCCATCGGATCACCACAAACACAACATGCAGAATTACAAATAGATAATCTTGATCATGAACGGAGCTCACAAGATCTAAACATGAAAGCACAAAGGAGGAGAACCAGCCATCTAGCTACTACATGGATCCGTAGTCCAAGGATGAACTACTCACGCATCACACCGGAGGCTTGCATGGTGATGAAGAAGGCCTCCAGGGTGAATTCCCCTCTCTGGCAGGGTGCCGGGAAGAGCTTCAGATCCCTCCCGACCTAGGGATGGAGATGACGGCGGCTACAGACTCTTTCGTGGATTTTTGATCGGGTACTTAGGGTTTACGTCGCGAGGACATCTTATAGTCGGAAGGGGAGGCCGGGGGGGGGGGTGCCTGGGCTGGCCACACCACCCCCTGGCGCGGGCCAGGCCTGGCCGCGTGGCCAGGTGGTGTGGCCGCCCTCTGGCCCCTCTCCGTCTCGTATTCCGGCACTTGATGACATCCGGAAAAATAGGCACTTTGGCTTTTGTCCCGTCCAATTCCGAGAATATTCATTTTCTGACTTTCCTGGAACCAAAAACAGGAGAAAACAGGCAGCTGGCACTGTGGCTCTTGTTAATAGGTTAGTCCAAGAAATCATATGAAAAGTACTCCAAAGTTGGAACAAAACATAAGAAAGTGGATAAAACTAAGCATGGAACATCAAAAATTATAGATATATTTGCAATGTATCAACATCCCCAAGTTTAACTCCTGCTCGTCCTCGAGTAGGTAAGTGATAAAAAGAAAGAATAATTTTTGAGGTGGCATGCACCATCAAAGACTTGATCAAAGTATTTGTAAAACTTTCAAGGCTGGGATCATAGTACTTCAATCGTAACATGAAAGACAAAGTTCTAGCAATAAGCAAAGAAACTATGATGCAACATGAAAAGGCACAAACAAAATATTCATGAATAACAATGCTTTGCAAGACGTTTGTTGTCAAGTCACGTCACTGACAGACATTTCCTGTTAGCACGACCGTTGGTGGGTCCGCCTTTCGGGAACTGAGGCGATGTTTCAATGCGTGCGTGGAGATCGAGGCGGCGTAATCATCGTGTGGGGGCTTCCCAGTCCTTTCCACGATGTGTGGCATGTTTACTGTAACGTTTGGACGAATCTTGGCGTGGCTGGTGGTTATAAGGGGTGAGGATTTCATTTCCTCATCTTCTTCACCTGTGCCCAGCGCCGTTTCCTTCTCCTCTACTTGTCCTACGCACACAGATCTTCCTTGCCCCCAGAAATTCCTAGTGCCGCCCATCTAAGTTCACCGTCAGGCACACAGAATATTCCTTCAGCTTCGTCTTCCGGTACGGCGGTGACAGCGGCGACGGCAGCGACAGCGGAGAAAGAGAGCAATCATGGGGTCTGGATCCCGTGCGTCCTCGACAACGCCAAACTCCGCGGCGTAGAAGAAGAAGGGCTCCTCCGCGCCGGCGACTGGTGGAGCGGCTTCGGCGAAACCATCCCCAACCCTCGCGACGGCGAGCGAGTGCACTTCGGCACTAACATGGACAGAGGTCATCTCCCCCCAACTCTGTCATCTCCCCCCGAACTCCATCTTAGAGATGAGCGCGTACGCATCCTTGTGCGAGGGGTATCTCGGCATTAGGCCGAGCCTCACTCTCTTCCGGTACTACTTCTTAGTCCGGAGAAATTCCATCACTGCCAGTAATCCTTACATTACCGACACTATTAGTTTTTCGGTTAGGCGAGAGCGCGTCTATCCTCGGATCATGGCCAGTGAGTTGGTCAAACAATGGCCAACCACTTTTTTCTATCACAAGGACATTCCCGCTCCCGGCAAAGCAACTGCTTTGCCGGCTTTCGTTGATGGAGCCACCACGCCCCAAGAATCCTGGGATGAGGTTTCTCTGGCTCTCAGTGACGATCTGCTTCTCGCCTAGAGGCGGATCGAATATCTGATGAAGCACAAGGTCCTGAGAGGGTCTGACTTGGTCCAATGCTGGGTGTCATGCCGGATCCAGCCTCTCCAACATCATGGAGATCGACTGATGCACTCCATCACGTCGTCAAAGAAGGATTCCCTCCGCATCATCCCCAAAGCTTACACGACAAAATATTATGTAAGCCAGATTAAGTGGCTGATAAGGGAGCTGATCGAGAGGAAGATTCTAGAGGTGTCCCTGGACATGCATACAGCGGAAGATCCTGTTGTGCTGGTAAGCTTCAGCAACAACCCCTTTTCCGTGCTCATCTTTATATTATTTCGCAATATTGAGATACTATCTTCTTTTCAGCTTGCCGACCTCCCCGAGTCGGAGTTTGCTCCCATCGAGGGATATCCTCCCGAATTTTCTTAGGAGGAGGAATTGGTTCCACTGCCGGATGTTGTTCCTCGGAAGCGTAAAGCTCTGACAATGGTTATAGGCACAAAGGAGGTGCCCGTTGTGAAGAGGTAACTTTCCTCACAATTTCCACCTTTGTACTTTGTTTGCAATTCTTTCCGAAATGTAATGTTCTTTATTCTACTACGTTCTCAGAGCTAAACAACTCATCAAGGGCAAGGGGAAGGGAGTTACTACCAAGCCCTTGCATTAGTCAAAGCTAACTCTGGCTTCTCCTGCCGTGGCTCCTCTGACTCCTAGCCCTCAGCCTTCTGCAACACCGAAGATTACTCCATCTCCGACAGTTGTAGAAGATCCAGCTCCTTCAGTAGAGCCCGCGATCCTTGAATCGCAAGTCGACGTCACCATGGGTGACTCAGCCATTGATAAGGGTGGACCCTCTTCAGGTAATGATCCCTCAATAGAAATCTTCGCCGACAATCTCCTAAGCAATATGGGACTTGCCAAACTTGGCCTTTCTCGGAATTCTGCGGAGGAAATCCAGCGGTTGGCTCGGAAATGTCTAGACAGCCAGACCATTACTGCCGAAGAAGATGCACAAGAAGAGGAGGACGTCAAGTACTCCGGATTTCTTGAACAAGTCCGCCTTCGCGACGAGGGACTGAGAGCTAGTGTGCTACCACCTCCACTAGTGATCCCGCTCACCCTCGCCTAGAAGGTTACAACTAAAGTGAACATGTGTTTGAGCAAGCTCACAGATGAACAACATGTAAGTCAGAATTCCAACCCACATTTTCCTTTATGTTACTTTATATCATATCCTCTAGCCCCCAAGCATGAAGTTGGATAGACAATCCGAGTTTATGTTTTCTTAGGATGCCAAAGAATGAACTAGTGTAGCCCCCAAGGCTCATGCTGATATTAGTTACCATATTAGCCCAAGTCTTTAGTAGACTTCTGACTCTGGGTATTCTGACTTACACAAAGTTCATTCATATAACCAGGAATTATTGAGGAATATTTGCAACAAGCGGAAAGAGATCAGAGCTCTCCAGCTTGAAAATGCTCAACTAAAAGTATCCAAGGATGAGGCTGAAGGTAATCATTTCAGTGCTCAAAACTTGTCTTTGATTTCATAGTCGAATTTTTGTTCAACTTTTGTTCTTTTGATTCCAGCACCGGTGAAACAGTCCTGAACTATGATTGAAGAGGCCGAGAATCTTAAGTCCTTGGTGGTGGAAAACAAGGATCTCCGCCAAGAGCTGGACCAGCTCAAGGCGGATCATGAGAAGAGCATTGCTGAAGTTCTCGAATCCTCCTCCATGGCCACCGTGGATTGTGATCGTAAGATTGCGCTCCAGGATAAGAAAATCTCGGATCTCAGCAATGACTTGTTTAGAGAGAGGGATATCTCCGAAGCACTCCGGGCTAAACTCTAGAGTCTTCGAGAAAACTAAAGTTGACGATGTTATCCTTGGTATGTTTCCATCTTTCTAACTTGTCTGCATCTTTCAACTTTTTCTAATGTCGGATTTCTTGCACTTAACCATTTTGCATTACATTCATAGGTCCTCTGAACTTAATGGACTCAGCCTCTACCGAGTCTCGCACCAGCCGGCTTACACAAGTCGGCGATTTGCTCCATGACTTCCGCCAATCCATCGAGGATATTGGCAAAGCTCTTAAGGTTCCGGATATGCATAGCATGTCTGGCTTTCAGGTGTGAGACAAGGACAAGGATATGCCACAGCTCGTCCAGGACTGGAACAAGTCCTATGCGCGGACCGCAGCGCAGAACGCTCTCACCATGGTTATGAGCCACCATGGAAACATGGAAATTTGGCAAGTAACTAGAGGGTACTGCAAAGTGGATGAAGATGGATAGGAGCAGGACATCAAGGCCATCATGGACTCCTGCGCCGGATATGGATGTCACGTAGCTAACTTAACCAGCTACGACACTCTGTTCTTCACCCGCGTGGACACGCCACCTCCGCCTACCGAAGAAACAACAGAAGTTTCCGACGATGACCAAACCATATCGGATTTGGACATCTCGGAACATTATCAAGACGATGTATCTAGCGATCCAGTAGCTCCTACCTCCCCCCTACATCATAGTCATCAGAAAAAACAATGTATTATTCTGAAAACATTTTGGGTCTGTAAATAAGTAGTATGATACTTTTGCTCTTGCCAAGTTTTTATTTTATCTATTCAACACTTTTGGCTTAAATGTTTATGTGCCTGAAATGTTTGCATAAGCACTTGTGTTCTTTTTCTTCACTTATCGTTTATCTGGCGTTCCGTCTCGTTCCTTTCGTGAGCCGGCCAACCTTTAGCACGGAAACTTTGCCGAGCAACGGAGCTCAATTGCTAAACCAGCTTAAACTCGGAACAAAGCCGGCTTCCAGTACCAACAATTCACTACTCGGAAAATACCCGCATCTAGCAATCAGACAAATAACCAAAGAACAGACTATAAAATTTAAATTTATACTCGAAGGTAGCAATTTTAGAATCAGAAATCTAAACCAGAACAAACATGAGCATAAAGTACTTTCAAGTATTCTGGGATTTTCGACTGTGACATGATCATTTGGAAATAAGATGGTAACAAACTTCTCAGAAAAAATTTAAGGAAACCAATACTTTATTTCTTTTTGAACATGTACACATATATGATTACAAAGAAAGATAAACTAAGAATAAAAGGAACGTAGCTGAGCAATATTCCATGGTCTGTCTAATTCTTCCGGGTTTGTACTGCCTCCAGCTCTCTTTCTCTTCTTAGTAGGAGGTCTTTCTTTGACTGGCCGCATATTAGTTAGGTAGTATAAACCATTGTGCAATACTCGACTAACCAGAAAAGGCCCTTCCCATATTGGGGAAAGTTTGTGCTTTCTTTGCTGCACAAGCCGGAAAACCAAATCACCCTTATTGAAAGACCGATTTCTGACTCTTTGGCTATGATACTTGCGTAACTTCTGCTGATAGGCTGTTGATCTTATTTCAGCAACGACACAAACTTCTTTGACTAAGTCGAGATAATTTTGTCGAGAAATCTCGGCATCCTCTTCGATATACGCGACAACTCTAGGAGAATTATGAATCAAATCACTAGGAAGAACTGCTTCAGCACCATAGACCAAGAAAAAAGGTATGTATCCTGTTGACCTGTTCGGAGTTGTTCGCAAGCTCCATATTACAGAGGGTAATTCCTCTGCCCAAGCCCCCGCAGCACGTCTCAGTGGTGCTCCGAGTCTTGGTTTTAGGCCTTGTAAGATTAAACCATTTTCCCTTTCGACTTATTCATTAGCCTGCGGATGTGCGACTGACGCAATGTCAAGCCGAATATTTTGTTTGTTGCAGAATTCGGCAAGCTCTCCCATAGAGAAATTACTCCCGTTGTCCATGATAATGCTATGTGGATAACCATACCAGATTATAACATCCTCGACAAATCTTCTGGCTGTTGCTCTATCACAACTGGTGACGGGTTTAGCCTCAATCCATTTGGTGAATTTATCCACCATCACTAAGAGGTGAGTAAATCCACTTGGAGCCCATTTAAACAGTCCTACCATGCCAAGCCCCCAGACCACAAAAGTCCATGTTATAGGTATTGTTCGCAGCTGATCAACCGGAACATGAGCTTGCTTGGCGTATTTTTGGCAACCTTTACACGTCTTGACCAACCATTCGGCATCTGCCTTGGCTGTAAGCCAGAAAAAACCGTGTCGAAAAGCCTTTGCCACTAAAGATTTGGCTGCAGCATGGTGACCACACTCGCCTTCGTGGATTTCTCTTAAGATTTCCACTCCTTCTTCCGAAGATACGCAGCGCTGAAAGACCCCAGACACACTCCGCTTATAGAGCTCACCACTAATTATAGTATAAGATTTTGCTCGTCGGACGATCTGTCGGTGCAGAACCTCATCTTCGGTTAATTTACCATCTACCAAGTAATCAAGGTAGGGTTGAGTCTAGCTGGGAATTACAACCAGAATTGCTACTAAAGGTGAGTCGGATTTGGTCGGATATTCCTCGTCTACTCCTTTTATAGAGGGAACTTTGAGGTGCTCTAAAAAAGCGCCATCCGGGACCTGTTTCTGTGCAGAGCCTATTCGAGATAATGCATCTGCTTCCTCATTTTCTGCTCGAGGGATGTGTTGAACCTCAAACCCTTCGAACGATTTAGATAGATCATCCACGATAGCTTTATATGCCGCCATGTTCTTATTTGCATTACAAATATCCAACACTTGTTGAGCAACAAGATCCGAATCTCCGTAACACATCAAATGTCGGATACCGATATCCTTAGCAATCCGGATTCCATGCAGCAGTGCTTCATATTCGGCAATGTTATTTGTCGTTGTGAAGTGGATCTGCAACACATATAGAAGTTTATCTCCTTGGGGTGATTTGAGTACCACGCCAGCCCCCGAGCCCCCTTGAGCATTAGATCCATCAAAATATAGGGTCCAATATTCCGACTCAGGGAGGGTCATATTCTCCTTTGTCTCTGTCCAATCAGCAACAAAGTCAGCAAGGATTTGGGATTTGATTGTTGTCTGAGGTTTATACTCAATATCGAAAGCTGAAAGCTCTATGCCCCATTTTGTGACGCGTCTTGTAGCCTCGCTGTTATTGATTATGTCTCTCATGGGAGCTGTGCTCACCACGGTAATTGGATGTTCCTGAAAATAATGCCGTAACTTACGGGATGCGAAGAACACACCATAAGCTAGCTTTTGATAGTGTGGATACCATTGTTTTGATTTAGTTAGGACCTAGCTGAGGTAGTAAGTCGGACGCTGCACCAGGTGTTCCTGATTTTCCTCTAGTCTCTCCACTACCATGACGACACTGACGACCATGTTTGTCGCAGCGAGATAGAGCAACATCGTTTCCCTTGGTTCTGGTGCTGCAAGGATAGGAGCACACGAGAGTACTTCTTTCAAGTCTTGTTGTGCAGCTTCAGCTTCATCAGTCCAAATGAATTTTTTGGTATTTTTCAGGAGCTTGTAAAGTGGTGCAGCGCTCTCTCCGAGCCGGCTTACAAACCGACTGACTGCAGCAATGCAGCTAGTTAGTCTTTGAACGTCCTTCAGGCGAGTTGGCCTAGAAATATTGAGTATAGCCTTAACCTTGTCTCGGTTCACCTCTATGCCTCTTTGAGACACGATGAAACCTTAAAAAATCGGCTAGGATTCCAAAGAAACATTTCTTCGGATTAAGCATTATGTTGTATTTTCATAGATTGGCAAACATTTCCACCAAGTCGGAAATTAATGTTTCCTTCTTTTTGGACATCAACACAATATCATCCACATATGCATGTACGTTGCGTCCAATTTGGTCGTGGAGGCAACGCTGTATAGTGCGCTGGTACGTAGCTCCTGCGTTCTTCAGCCCAAAGGGCATCGTAACGAAACAGAAGGTTCCGAAGGGGGTTACGAATAAAGTTTTGGTTTTATCTGATTCCTTCATCTGAATTTGGTGATAACCGGAATATGCGTCAAGAAAACAGAGGAGTTTCGAGCCTGCAGTAGAGTTGATAACTTGATCAATTCTAGGCAGAGCAAACGGGTCTTTGGGACAAGCCTTGTTCAAGGCAGTATAATCGACACACATCCTTAAATCCGTAGTGTCCTTTTTAGGGACCATTACAGGGTTGGTCGACCAATCAGTACGGATGACCTCTTCTATGAATCCGGCTAACTCGAGCCAGGCTAGTTCCTTAGCTATTGCCTTACGCTTTACATCGCCCAAACGTCGTAGGGACTATTTGACGGGTTTAGCGTTCGGCTTTACATTTAAAGAGTGCTCGGCAAGTTTCCTAGGTACTCCCGTCATGTCAGATGGCTGCCATGCGAAGATATCTTGATTTGCTCAGAGGAACTTGACGAGCGCGCTTTCCTATGCGCTATCCAGGCCTACGCCTATCTGGGTCACCTTGGAGGGGTCATCATCCTTCAACGGTGTCTTCTTTGTCTCTTCCGATGCCTTGAACTCCGGATTCAGCTTTGTTACCTCCTTCTTCGTTGCGGCCATCTCGGACGGATCGATGGTCTTCTTGATCTCCTGGTACTCCTGGGCGTGCAACACGGCTTCATCAAAGGCGGCATTTCCATCCTCGCACTCTCGCGCTTTCTTCGGGTCTCCGTGATGGTGATCACGTCGTTGGGACCTGGAATTTTCATCATATTGTAAATGTAACACGGACGAGCCATAAAGGCCCAATAAGCCGAACGTCCAAATATAGCGTGGTACGCGCTCTTGAACGGGACCACTTCGAAGGAAAGTGCTTCCGTCCGATAGTTCTTTGGAGTTCTAAAAGTAACATCCAAAGTGATTTCTCCGAGGGAATTTGCTTGTCTTCCTGGGACAACTCCATGAAAGATCACGGAGCTGTGATTCAGCTAGGTCTCCGAGATTCACATCCAGCGTAGCGTTTCAACATGCATAATATTAATGCTGCTACCACCGTCCATGAGGGTCTTGGAGAAACCATAGTCATCAATAAGTGGGTTGACGACTAAGGCATATTTTCCTCGCCTGTGTAACTTAGGCGGATGATCAGCACGGTCAAAGGTGATTACAACTTCCGACTAGTCCAGTTACTGAGGGACAACCGGAACTATCGCGTTGAGCTCATGCAGAACTGCTTTCTTGACCTTAGCTGGTTGAGATCCGAGGAATGTGACATAGGTGTCTTTCTTTGTGGGGAAAGTTTTCTTTCCCTCCGGCTTGGGATTTGAAGGATCATCTTCCTCCATGTCAGAATCTTCCTTGGTCTCTTTTTCCTTTTCGGGGTTCTTCTTTCCCTTCTTCCGCTTAGCCCTGTAGCCAGCGGTGTCATCTTTCTTGATCTCGTCCTTAAAACGACACTCGGCGTTTGTGTGAGACGAGCCCCCATTGGCGTCTAGGTGATGCACACATGGGTTATTGGCAATGTCGGAGGTGGCATTCTTTGACGGTCTAGGAGGTGGGGTTTAGCCAGACTGTTTGTAGGTCTAGGAGGTGGCATTCTTTGACGGTCCTCCTCCCGACGTTTCTCTTTATCTTCTCCCATGCGATCGTTTGACTCTTGCCGAGGAGGATTCCTCGGATACAGTGCAGCAATTGCCTCTTTCTCAGCAGCTAGAGCGACGTTGCGCCAGTCACGTGTAGTTCTGTGATGATGTCCTGAAGATCCGGTTCTTGAGTAGTTGTCTTCCCGACGGTCGGAACAGTAATGTTGTTTTGGAGCACGCTGGGGCCTTATGTCATTCCGAGCTAGATCCATGCGACATTGGTCGGATTTAGAGACCAGTTTTCCGTTTCCGGATTTCGCGGCCCTTTGCTGCTCCAGACCCTTGGTGAGTAGCTTGATGCCCAATCGAACCTGTTCTGGGCCTGGATTATTTGACAGGATATCTCGAGCTGCAATAGTGTTTTGTACCGGTGTTGGATACACCAGATCTCCCTTGCTGTCGAGACGAGTCATCCATGGGTCTCCTTCAAAGAGAACCTTGTGTACTTCCGGGAATTGATTGTCACACGTGTGACGCTTTCGGGTGTTCTGATGCTGCTGAGAGATGTACTTCTCCGTAGTTTCCATGCGTTTCTTTTCCTCCTCGATGTTTTTGGCTTCATCCAGGAGTACTTGACGACGCGCTTCTAGGGCCTAGGCCCTTTCATCCAGTTCTTCAGCGGTAAGTTCTGCAACTGTAGGGATAGGTGTGGTTAATGCAGCATCGATGAGTTTACGCGCACCTTCAGTTATCACGTGTCCATCCACCGATTCTTCTTTGGGCTCGTCTGGGATAAGCGCTCCATCCAAGTCTTCCTCATATTCCTCGGCAATCACTTCCTCTACCGGAAGATCTTTTGTCGGGGTTTTGTTCTTCTTGTTCTTCTTCTTTGCGTTCTTGGCAGCACCGGTAGCAAAGACGGCTTTGGGCCCGGTTCCCGGAGTCAAACTTTGATCAGTACTTTCGGCCATTTGGTTCTCGGGATCATCTCCAAGATCCATGTTGTCCTGCACTTTGGGAGAGTTTTCTCCAGATCGGCTTCTCCTTCTGCATCAGCTATGGAGTTAAGCTCCTCTTCATATTCCACGGAGAACTTCCAGAAATCTACCGACGTCATGGAGTCATCCGAGGATGCCGGTAAGTCGAAGCTTGTTCCGATTGCCTCTAGCACCGAGTCTTTGTTGTCCCCAGCACCGGCAGAGCCGGATCCAAATCCAATGTATCTGACAAAGTGCGATGTGCGCCTCCTGAGATGACTGCGGTCTTCATAGTAGGCTTCATCGAAGCGCCTGATGGTCTCGAGGATTGCATCTACACTTGCGTCTTGCATCATCATGCGCCTCAACGTGTATCTCAGGAAAGGCCTATCTGTCCCGACGTTATTAGAGCCAGAACCAGAGTTATCTTCTTGCTCTACCTGGATTTCGACCTCCGCAGGTGGATCGATCTGGGATTCGACCTTGCTAGGGAGATCCACTCCAAATTCGATTTGTACTGCGAGATCTGCCTCAGGTTCAGCTTTCTCCACTATCTCTGTAGATGGTGCGGGCTGGGTGGGATTACGATTTTCTGAGATCCGGAACTCTGCCGCCTCCACGGATAGAGGGGATACAGAAATTTCTTCTGCCTCTATCATTATCACTGGGGTGGGTGGGGAAGGTTTGGCAAAGCCGATGTAAACATCGATCTCACCAAAAGACATGATGCTGTAGGTGGTCACGGCTTCCCTAGCCGGAATCCAAGTCTTGTCGAGGACGATGAGAGGGACGTCACTGGCGTAGAAGATGCGACAGACGGCGATAGTCTCGCCGATTCCGATTCTTGCAGATTCCGGTCGGAACGTAGATCCGAAGCTCACTTGCCCCACGGTGGGCGCCAACTGTTGTCGGATTGATGACATGTACACCATGAGGGGGTCCTCGGGGCGTCTGGAAGAGAGGGGTATGAGTCATACAGGATTCCGGGATGGTGAGCAATGATGACCCACAAGTATAGGAGGCATATCACAGTATTTTCGATAAGTAAGAGTGTCGAACCCAATGAGGAGCAGAAGGTGCTGGCTAGTGGTATGGATCAGGAATTCTCTGCAAATACTTAGCAAATGGATTTTTAGGGTTTTTTGATAAAGCAAGTAAACAAAGTACGAGTAAATAAAAGACAATAGGAATGAATGCAGCAAGTGGCCCAATCCTTTATGCAGCAAAGGACATGCCGGTTGTATTACTTAAGATGACCAAGCATCCTCGAGGACACATGGGAAGAATGTCAAGTGCTTTCGCTTCATATAGTTGATTAATCTTCTCTAGCTTGCTAAGTGTTGTGTGGGTGAACCTGTGCTAATGGACCGACCTTCCTAGGACTAATACATACTTGTGATTATACCCCTTGCAAACATCCGTAAGTACAAGAAAGTAATTAAGGTAGAAACCTAACCACAGCTTTAAACTCTAAGACCCTTACGTCCCTTGTGCAATGGTTTCCTAACGGAGGTTCAGGTTTCTGTCACTCCGGCAACCCCTACGACTAGTAGCCAAATACACAATGCATTCCCCTAGGCCCATATAGGTGAAGTGTCATGTAGTCGACGTTCACATGACACCACTAGAAGAAGTACACCACAACTTAAATATCAAACTATTGAATCTTTCTCAACACAACTACACTACTAACAACATGACTTCTCCCATGTCCTCAGGAACAAAACGAACTACTCACAAGACATCATATGGATCATGATCAGAGATGGAATAATGATGTATAACAATCTGAACATAAACAATAATTCAACGGTTCACTCAATAGCATCAACTACAAAGAGTAATCAACACCATGAAAGTTTCCCCTATGAACTAATGCAAGATTCAACCAATTGTTACAGCAATATGGAGATGGTGATGAGGGTGCTGATGGTGATGACGGTGGTGATGATGATTATGATGATCCCGATGAAGTCCAGCTTGATGATGGTGTTGATGGCGATGATCTTCCCTCTCCGGGAAGGAATTCCCCCGGCAGAAATCTGTCTACCGGAGAGATCTTTCTCTCTCGGTGTTTTCCGCCCCGCAGAGGCGGCGGAATCTTTCTGTGGTCGCTCCCCGAGTCTTAGGGTTTCGGGAGGATGATATACGCCAGAGGGGAGAGGCTGGAGTGGGCCAGGGTGGCCACACCACCTGTTGGCGCGGCCTAGGGCTGCCCGCGCCAGGGGGTGGTGTGGGCCCCTTGTGGCCCATCTCCACTCCGTCTTCTGGCATCCTTAGTCTTCTAGAAAATAGGATTTTCCATATATTTTCCCGGATTTTCTGATCTTCGCGAATTTTGCGTCCAAACAGCACCTTTTCCATCAGAATCCTGACTGCAACGGTCCATGCTCCAAAAGTCATCAACCATGCAAAAACAGATGAAATAACATAAGTATCACCTCTCAATACGAAATATATCAATGAATAACAGTGAATTATGACATAGAATAGTGATGCAAAATGGACGTATCAACTCCCCCAAGCTTAGACTTCGCTTGTCCCCAAGCGAAACTAAGCTCAATAAACATGGCCTCAGGTTTATGGAGTGAAGAGTCGATAAAAGAATACGGACAAGAAGCATCACAATCATCAAATACACAGATCATAATAGAAGACAACTCACTATTATATAACTCAACTTGCAATGAGTAAAGGAAACACAATAAAGATACATAAAGTGAATCATAATTGGTAATGGCAAACTTAGCTCTTGGTCGAAGAATAGCTGATAATTTGCTGGAGTTCACAAATAGCTGGTTTTCAATGATAGCTTTCAAAGTAGTAAACATCAAGATAAGAGCAATGTGCAAAACAAGGAACATAAGCAACATGATTGAATAAATCATCATATGAATGAATTAAACACAACAACTCAGAATACTTGCTGAGATGGAAGGGAAGTAGGTTTACTGACTCAACTACAAAGTAAAAGAAATGCCCTTCACAGAGGGAAGCAGGGATTGCAAGTCTCATAAAGAGCTCCCAAAAATTATGATACTTACTAGCTTTCAGCTCTCATTGCCCCTATCATAGGCATCTTTTGGTGATTAAGGTGAAAGTGACACAACTAAGAGGATATGCTTGACAAGTTATAAATTGAAGTCCCATGTCCCTTACTTATGAGTACCGAACCTCATGCTACTCAACTTCAGTCACGAGCAAGCTCTTGTCATTGTAAATACGTGCGTATCATTGAGACCACAAACGGGGGTACCCCTTGCACATGACACAGGAGCTATCCCATAATCAAAATGACAAGGCAAGCAGACAGTGAGCATCTCAACGATCTTTTTATTTGCTATTTTCATAGGTTTTTATTGAGGATGCTTCATAGAATGCTCACTATAGTTATGCTGCAAGTTTCCACCATGATTAGGCATGGCTTAGGCTAGCGGCCCAGGCGTTTCTCTAACACACATATAAACTCCATGATCTTACAAGTTCCACTTTTATTTCACACCGTCGGGATCCATAAGCAAAAGAACATGATATCAACTAGGTACAAGTACCAATGAAGTGTTGAAAGCGGTCCCCATGATACATGGTTCTGCTAACTTCAACTCATAAAGCGCAAGCATATACGCAACAAAGAAGGACCCAATTGTTCAAGTTTATTAAATGCAAGAAGGTAAGGTGTCCCATCAAGTTAGTGAGAGCTTTAATCACTAATTTTCACATAACAAGTTTAATTTTGGAGGTAGATAAAACAAGAATTTACTTGGAATAGCAATAATGCTACTAGGTAGGTATGGTGGACACAAATGGCAAAGGTTTTGGTTTAAAGGAGGTGGATGCACGAGAAGAATTCCCTCTCAGTACAGGTTTTTGGCTAGCAAGGCTGGGTAGCAAGTATAAGAGTTGAAGGAAACAAACAAACATACAAGCGATAAAGACAAACATGCAATCTTCCTCGGAAGCACAAAAGGTCTTAACTAGAGAATACTAAACTTATGAGCAAATCAAGAAAGAAAGATGATGAAATTATTTTTCTTTAAAGGTACTTTTATCTTTTCTTTCAACTCTCAAAAATAGCGTGCTACTGACTGAGCCAGGTTTGCCAAAACCAACTAAATTAACTCAATGATCCCAAAGTGATACCAATACTAACAACAAGATCAATCATATAACCATGAATTGAAAACTAATATAAGCTATGCAAAAGAGTGAATGATAGAACTTCTCATTAATAATCCATAACGGCAACTCACACCAAGGGATACATATCTAACGAGAGAGGGGACACTTCCATAATGCAAACCATACTACATAATAACTCCTCTATTCATGATCTGACTCTACTAAAAAGGTAAAAAGATATAAGATAGTCATGTGATACCGCGGCACTCCCCCAAGCTTGGAATAAACCAAGGTGATGCCAAACCTGATGACAAATTACTCCTTCGGTGGTGGTGGTATCCTCTCGATGAGCTATCTGATCAATTTCCCAAAGTCCTCAATCTCGAAGATGAGAGTACGAATCAACTCCGAGTTGTGCTCAATACGGCTCATGATCATGTCAGGTTGAGAATTCCAGCTTTTGCTATTCTTTCCCCACTCTTCCTCCTTGAAGTCTTCTTTTCCTGCATGGCTAGAACAAGGCAAATACCAATTGGAGGGTAATTTCTCCTTGGGCATATTCTGGTATTGATGCTCATGGATAAGGGTATGGAAGGGATTCTTGGTGCGTGGAGGAAGTGACCAGGGATCTGAACGGTGATGAGGAGGCTTCCCTCCAATTGACATAGTCCTAGCAGGGTTTGCCACCACTCCAATGCTTGTAATGGTAGTGTCGGTGTGCTTTGCCTCCTCTTCATCTTCACTCTTGATCTCCTTCTCCTTCCCGGGGTCTTGGAGGTCTTCCTCCATAGGCTCCTTCCCTTTATCCTTGGCAGACACCATTGTGCTTCTAAACCTTCAAAGAGTATGTCCTGACAGAAACAAATTGAAACAAAAACACGGCGAAAACACGATATACGAACCTCGGAAGATCCGGGGGGTTATATATTACAAAGTTTCATAACAAGAGGAAGGTACTGGGTGAAAACGGGTCGGAGGCGGAGTCTGAGGTGGACTCACCACCTGGTGACGCGACCAGGGGAGGGCCCGTGCCACAGGGTGGCGTGGGCCACCCTGGCTCCGTTTCCATCCCTTTTTCGCTTCGTAACTTTCCAACTGAAAACTGCAAAAATATAGTTAGATTGTATTTTCGTGGAACTTTTCTTACCAGAACCGTTACCTATTTGAACACGGACTCTGCAGGTCTCTGGATTTGGTATTTAGTGGATTCTTCCAGAGTATCCACTTGAATAATCATCATTATCTTCATCTCCGTACACTTATTACTTGAGTCATAAAACCCTTCTCTTCCTTATTACACCATTATCTCCACTTCCTGGAAATTTCTTCCACACAAAACTTTACACAGTTCTCATTAGCAACATTAGTATAAGTAAGGTGATAAAACCTTTTGAGTCCAAATTCAACTAAAAACCATCAAAACATAAGCTACTGTAGCAACTCCTTCCGAAAACCCAAAAAGAAGTCAAAAAGGAAATCGAATAAAGAAGCAAATGCAAGAGTGGCAAAATCTGTCAAAACAGACCAGCAGGTAGAGATCAATTTTTTAGAAACTCTTCTGTTGCTCAAATCAAAAAGTGCAAAACTAACGAAAGTTAACTAACAACCTGGTAAAGAAGCACAAAAAATTACAGCTCAATCCGACATACAGAGATCTCTCAAGAATGTTTACGGTGAAGCACAAAAATCAGTTTTGGGACAGCAACTTCCCCAAATATTACTCCTCTCTCAATAGAGGTTGATCTTGACACAAAAACCAAACAAAACGGATAAGGAGCGGTTATTACCAACTAATAACTTCCAAGACTCAAATAAACAAAAACAAACTAAAAGCAAAAATAAACTGGGTTGTCTCCCAAAAAGCTCTTTCTTTATAGCCATTAAGATGGGCATTATAATTTTGAAGATGCTCACATAGGGATATGAATTGGAGCGAAAGAGAGCATTAAGAAGCAAAAACGCACATGTTTAAGTCTAACCCACTTCCTATGCAAGGGAATTTTTTAAACAAACAAGTTTTTGAAACCAAAGGCTACCTGCATAAGAAGGCAAAAGAAGTGCAACATAAAGACTTTCAACATAAAACGAGGAAACTTGATATTATTGAGATGCATAAGAACACTTTTTCCTCTCTCATAATAACTTTCAGTATCATGCATAAACTTAACAATATAGCTATCACTAGGACCATCATAGCACTGATCGCTTATTCTAATAGAAAACACAGGAATACTAGCTCTCATAACACTACTTTGTGAAAAAATATTAGAGGTATCCTTACAAAGGATAGTGTGTCCCTCTTCTTCATATTTAGTAACAAAGTCTTTCACATTTGCTATAATAGGTTTATCAACCATTTGTTTATCAGGTTCAACAGCTTTATTTGCACTTTCATCAACCATACTAGCTATCATAGAATGTTCCTTAATCTTAACTAGGAAAGGCATTTTCTCAATATAAGGTTTAGGTAAGACATGACTAGCAGTATAAACTTCAGTGTTTCTTGCAGGAACACTCTTAGCAACATCTTTATAAGGTTCATGATACTTATTCCACTTCTTTTAGGCACTTCAATGTAGGAAGCAAAAGCCTTAAAATAAGAAGCAATAGCTTGAGAGTCTAAACCATAAGCATTTTTAATATTTTGAAAGTCACCAGTTCCCATAAAAGATTCAATGCATTCATAATCATAATTAATACCTGACTTTCTACCTTTGTCATTCTCCCAAGCTTCAGCATTGTCTTGAATACGGTCCAGAAGATCCCATTTAGCTTCTTCTTCCATGCGAGTGAATGATCCAGCACAAGAAGCGTCCAATAAATCCTTGTCATGTAGAGGGAGCCTTGCATAAAAGTTATTGATAATAATATTATTGGGGAGCTCATGAATGGGACATTTGAGCATTAGTAACTTCAATCTCCCCCAAGCTTGAGCTGTACTCTCTCCATCAAGAGCCCAAAAGTTGTATATTTGATTCCGATCTTTATGAATCTCACTAGGAGGATAAAACTTTGAATAAAAGAGAGGCACTATTTCCTCCCATTCCAGAGCTTGACCATTCTTCAACAGCTTATACCAGTCCTCAGCTCTTCCTTTCAGTGATAATGAGAACAACTTCTTCTTAACTTGATCTGTAGTAATACCTGCACACTTGAACAACCCGCATAATTCGTGTATAAAGATCAAATGATCACCGGGATGGACAGTTCCATCCCCAACATAGTAGTTATCCATAACACGATCAATAATTCTTGTAGGTATGTTGAAAACATCACTCTCAGCAGGTGGTGGCTTATCTACTACCTTAGCAGTGGTAGTAGCATTACCAAATAAGAAACTCAGTGAATTATCCATAACAAAAATAAAGCAACTAGCAGAAGTAAACAATACTCACAGTAGAAGTTTCCTTTACCAGTTCCACTCTCCAATAGCGCTTCACTCCAAGGCAATGGCGCCAGAAAATAGTCTTGATGACCCACAAGTATAGGGGGTGTATCACAATATTTTCGATAAGTAAGAGTGTCGAACCCAACGAGGAGCAAAAGGTGCTGACTAGTGGTATGGATCAGGAATTCTCTGCACATACTTAGCAAATGGATTTTTAGGGGTTTTTGATAAAGCAAGTAAACAAAGTACGAGTAAATAAAAGACAGTAGGAATGAATGCAGCAAGTGGCCTGATGTCTACGCACTTCTATTCTTGTAGACGGTTGTTGGGCCTCCAAGTGCAGAGGTTTGTAGAACAGCAGCAAGTTTTCCCTTAAGTGGATCACCCAAGGTTTATCGAACTCAGGGAGGAAGTGGTCAAAGGTATCCCCTCTCCAGCAACCCTGCAATGAAGATACAAGAAGTCTCTTGTGTCCCCAACACACCCAATACACTTGTCAGGTGTATAGGTGCACTAGTTCGGCGAAGAGATAGTGAAATACAAGTGGTATGGATAATTATAAGTGGTAACCGTGATGGAAAATAACTTGATGGTGTGGAAAAGACTAAAGGCAAACTGAAATAAAGAAGGAAGCAAGCAAACATGTAACAGATTTAGTTGCAAACGGTGTTTCAATGCTTATTAACAAGGCCTAGGGATCATACTTTCACTAGTGAACACTCTCTCATAAATATATCCTCTCTTTATAATACTACTCTTAACTACTCTCCGGTTGAACACTCTAATCGTTGGTAGGGCTATAACAGCACTCCTCAAAGTAAGCATTTCCCATCTAGAAAACCCCACACTGTCACCTTGAGTACTAGATGAGTCCAACAAACACCATAATTTCATAAAGATATCCAACTCCCAATATAACTCATAACAAGTATTTGTAATCTCTAGCCTACGTGCCACCATGGTGTGCACGCTGTCACTTTCACACACATGGGGAGAGCAGAGATCTATTAAAGCACTTGAGTAGCAAGGTAGATCTATAGATGTAACACCCCGTCCACTCCTGGGCCCGGGGGGTGTCACTCCTGGTAGCTTAATAGGATATCTAGACTGGCCCCGCAGACCAACACTAGTCTTTTCTGCGCACTTTGTCCTCACTCGTGCGCACCCGGTTACCCACTTCCCGGTCGGTCACCCATCCTAGAATTGCTCTAGGCCAAGCACGCTTAACCTTAGAGTTCTTTTCGAATGAGCTTCCGGAAAAGAAGTTGCAACTTGTTGATATGGGTATCCTATCAATCCTATTAAGCCATGTGCCTGGATCTCACAATAGATTACAAGCTCATGATCACAATATGATCATGCATAGAGAGAGATGAACACATAGCTACCGGTAGAACCATTAGCCTCGAGAGAGAACTATTCCCTCATCATCATGGGAATCAGCAATGGCGATGGAGATGGTGGTGGAGACCGATGGAGATGGCTCCAGGGGCAATTCCCCATCCCGGCAGGGTGCGGGGAGAGAGACTTTCTATCCCCCGAATCTCCCCTTCGGTGGCGGCAGCGCAACGGAACTTTTCGTGGTTGGAGGCTTGATGATTTAGGGTTTTCGCATCGGGGGATTCTTATAGGTGAAGGAGGCAAGGTCGGTGGAGTGCCAGGGGCCCACACCACCTGGTCGCGCGGCCAGGGCTAGCCCGCGCCACCACATGGTGTGGCTCCCCTGTGGCCCCTCTCCGTCTCGTCTTCTGGCTCCGTGAGTCTTCTAGTAAAATATCAACCTTGGCTTTTGTCCCATCCAATTCCGAGAATATTCATTTTTTGACTTCCTGGAACCAAAAAGAGCAGAAAACAGGCAACTGGCACTGTGGCATCTTGTTAATAGGTTAGTCCAGGAAATCATACGAAAAGTACTCCAAAGTGTGGACAAAACACAAGAAAGTAGATAAAACCAAGCATGGAACATCAAAAATTATAGATACATTTGCAATGTATCAACATCCCCAAGCTTAACTCCTGCTCGTCCTCGAGTAGGTAAGTGATAAAAAGAAAGAATAATTTTTTAGGTGACATGCACCATCATAAACTTGATCAAAGTATTTGTAAAACATTCAAAGCTGGGATCATAGTACTTTAATCACAACATGAAAGACAAAGTTCTAGCAATAAGACAAAGCAACTATGATGCAACATGAAAAGGCACAAACAAAAGATTCATGAATAACAATGCTTTGCAAGACGTTTGTCTGTTTCACATAAAGAAAACATAGCATAGTGGCATTCAGCTTGTCCCTCATAGAGTAGCAAATATAATTGCGTAGGACACCTTCAAAGTTCATAAGAGTGACTAGATACAAATAGTTTAAAACAAGCAATATCAAGGTATGCATCAATCAACTAGTCTTGGGACAATGCACAAAGAACTAAGAATGGCCACTATGCTCTCAAAGTAGGTGCATAAAGATAGAAGGTGGAGACTCAATATAATCGTGGAAGAAAGGCCTTCATAGAAGGAAGCAGAGATTCAAGTTTCATAAAGAGCTTCCAAAAATTATGGTACTTATAGCTTTCAGCTCTCATTGCCCCTATCATAAGCATCTTTAAGTGATTAAGATTAAAGTGACACAACTAAGAGGATATGCTTGACAAGTTATAAGCCGAAATCTCATGCCCCTTACTTACGAAGACCGAACCTCATGCTACTCAACTTTAGTCACGAGTAAGCTCTTGTCATTGTAAGTACATATGTATCATAGAGAACCGCCAACGGGGTACCCCTTGCCCGATGATACGGAAGAATCCCCATACCAAAATGACAAGGCAAGCAGACAACGAGCATCTTAGAAATCTTCTTATTTACCATGGGAAAATGGTGCTTTTTTCTCTCTTTCCTCTTTTCTCATATCACTTTTATTTTCTTTTTCTCTTTTTTCTCAATATCTGACTTTTTTTATAAGAAGAATGCTTCATAGATAGCTCATTATGGTTACGCTGCAGGTTACCACCATGTCAGCATGGATTAGACCAGCAGCCCAGGCATTTCTCTAACACATATACAAACTCCATGATCTTACAAGTTCCACTTTTATTTCACACCGCCGGGATACATAAGCAAAAGAACATGATATCAACGGGGTATAAAGTACAAGTGCAATGTTGAAAGCGTTCCCCATGATACATGGTTCTGCTAATTTCAACTTATAAAGCGCAAGGATATACGCAACAAAGATGGACACAATGGGTCAAGTTTATTAGAGGTAATAAAGTAAAGTGTGCCATCAAGTTCGTGAGAGCTTTAATCACTAGTTTTCTCATAACATGTTTAATTTGGAAGGTAAACAAAAGCATGAATATACTTGGAATAGCATAAGCTAGTAGGTAGGTATGGTGGACTCTTTGGAATAACTTGGTTTAGGGAGTTGGATGCATGAGTGGAACTCATACTTGGTGGTGGAGGCTAGCAAAAGACTGGGAGCGACAAACTAAGAGAGCAATAATGGCCATAATCATGCAGAGCGACAAAACATCATTGATCAAAGCATAAAGTGATACTACAAGTTGAAAACTAAAGGATCATAAAGGCTATGGTGACTTGAGATAGTCATAACATGGTGTGAGCATGCGCCAAGTCAACCCAAATAAAGCATCAAAGGAGAATACCACTATAATATGCTTTAATATGCTAAAACAATGCATGATTCATCCAAGGCACATTAAGCAATATCAATTGTTTATAACATGTCATGCTATAGAAAAGAATACTAAGCATAAAGCCAAAACAATATCAAGCATGGCATGACAAAGCATAGGCCACAGTCAAAAACAAGCTCTCTTTACCACTTAAGCATGAACTTTTCCTACTCTTTTCCAAACCAAACCAAACTATTTGCAAACCAACGTATGAAAGAGGGGGTCCACCCAATTTATTCAGAAAAATAAGAAAATCAAAGCAACGAAAACCAAAATGAGAACGAAAAAGAAGACGCTCCAAGAAAAACACAACTGTGCATGAAACAATAAAAATGAAGCGTTTGGAAGAAACCTGGGATTTTTATTGATGAAGAAGGGGATGCCTTGGGCATCCCCAAGCTTTGACGCTTGTACTTCTTGGATATTTCTAGGGGTGACACGCGTGGAATCCCCAAGCTTGAGCTTTAGTCCATTCTTCATCCCATTACTCATTCCTTCCATACACCTGAAATTTTTTCTTCATACAAAACTTAACACAATCTCATTAGCAACATTAGTGCACTTAAGATAAATAAGTATTAAGGTTCAGTTCTAACACCAAATAAACTTCCATCAGAACACTAGCTACTGTAGAACTTCCCTCAAAAAGCTCAATTCCCCAAAAGAACTCAAGAAGGAACCAACAAGAAGCAAATGCAGAAAATGGCAGAAATCTGTTAAAACAGACCAGCAGGTAAAGACGACTTTTTTCGAAGACCTTCTGTTGCTCAAATAAAAAGGTGTTGAACTGACTAAAGTTATATAACAACCTGGGGCATAAGCACAAAAAATTACAGCTCAATCCGACATACATAGATCTCTCAAGAATTTTAGAGTGAAGCACAAAAATCTGTTTCAGGACAGCAACTTTCCCAATCATTACTTCTCTCTCATTAGAGGTTACTCTTGGCACAAAAAGCAAAATAAAAGGGATAAGGAGCGGTTATTACAGAGGCAATAACTTCCAAGACTCATCTAAAACTTTTGGGTTATCTCCCAATAAGTACTTTTCTTTAACGCCTTTAAGTTAGGCATGATAGTTTGAGAAGATGCTCACATAAGAAATATGAATTGAAGTAAAAGAGAGCATCAAGAAGCAAATTCAAAGAATATTTAAGTCTAACCCACTTCCTATGCATAGGAATCTTATAAATAAACAAGTCATGAAAGCACAAAGCAACAAGCATAGGAAAGCAAAACAAGTGTAACTTCAAGACTTTCAACATAAAGAGGGGAAACTTAATATTATTGAGATGCATAGAACCATGTTTCCCTCTCTCATAATAACTTTCAGTAGAAACATGAATAAAATTAACAATATAACTATCACATAAAACATTCTTATCATGAGCCACATGCTTAAAAGAATTAATACTCTCCACATAAACATAGTCATTCTTATTAATTATAGTGGGAGCAAATTCAATAAAATAGCTATCATTATTATTCTCATCACCATAATCATCAAATCTAGGAGGCATATTGTAATCATAATTACTTTCCTCCTCAATAGTAGGTGGACTTAAAATATCATATTCATCATTGCAATCATCATATATTGGAGCTGTAGTATCATCATAAGCAATAGAATAATTATCTTCCCAAGTGTGTTCATTTGTAAACATATCATCATTGGAAGGAACATGGATAGCACTAATAGTACAACAATTATCATCATTTTCAGAATTGGTACCGAAGAGATTTTCAATATCAAAAGTACTGTGCTTTTCCCAATCATGATCACTACTATAGGTAATAGGCATAGGAACATCATCGAGTTCAGACTCATCAAAAACTATAATAAGAGCAACATGCTTAGGGGAAAATACCGTTTCCTCTCTCCTTTTACGCCTCCTTTCTTCTTTCTCTTATTCTCTTTAGGAGGGACATGCTTGAAAGGAAGCTTCTCCATATACCTTGGTTCATTGTTAGAGACAATAGAAGAAACTTTGGAGGATTCCTTCTTTTCATTAATCATATCAAAACACATATTAGTCCTATCATATTTTCGTAAAATCTCATCTTCTATAATATTTTGTATGTAAGTATTTGTGGGGAAATTATCAACACAATAAATATGACAACCATGTAGGACACTATTCATATCAAAAGCACCCATATCTACCAAAGAGGTTTTTCTTGATAACTCTTCACACCCCAAAAATAATGTAAGCTCATCATGCTGATTAGGAGTGATCATGTCATCACAATACAAACTTGCAGTACTCATTGGATTAGAAGGGCTATTATTATGGCCTGAGCATTGAAAATTGAAATGACCCACTTCGAAGCAAAGTTCACAAATAAAAGGATAAAGGGCACAGACTTTTTTACAAAGATCATTTAAAACCCTATACCACAGTCTAGTTTTTTCATTCCTGTGGGTGATACAATATTCTTCTTCAATTTGATTATTCTCACAAGGTCTATGTATTCCACAAAAATTAACATGCTTATAAGAAATAGTACTTTCAGAGGTTTGCGCATGTTTATTGCTATCATTAACAACAATATCATTTTCCATGCAAGTGTCTTTAAAAGGCTCATGATACATGTCCCACTTTTGTTTAGGAGCATTAATATGAGAAGCAAAGGTTTTAAAACAATCAATAAGAATTTGAGGATCAAGACCATATTTAGCACTAAGCTCTTGAAAATCAGCAGTTTCAGCGAAAGACTTAATGCAATCATACTCATAGTTTATACCTGGTCCTTTACCTTTGTTGTTATCCCAATCTTCGGTACTACTTTGAATTGTTTCAAGAAGATCCCACTTAGCTTTGACCTCCTTACTCGTGAAGGATCCCTCTAAACAAGTATCTAGATAGTCCTTGTAATGTCCTGAAAGCCTTGCATAAAAATTATAAAATAACAATATTCCTGGGGAGCTCATGAATGGGACATTTGAGCATTAGTGACTTCAATCGCCCCCATGCTTGGGCAATACTTTCTCCATCATGAGGATGAAAATTATAAATATAATTCCTATCTTTATGAATTTCATGAGGAGGATAAAATTTAGAGTAAAAGAGAGTTTCAAGTTCCTTCCACTCCAAATGATGAGGATCATCTAGTAGCTCATACCACTCCCTTGCTTTGCCCTTAAGTGATAAAGAGAATAGCTTCCTCTTAACTTGGTTCATTGAAATACCTGCCCACTTGAACAACCCGCATAATTCATGTATAAAGAGTAAATGATCACTAGGATGGACAGTTCCATCTCCAAAATAAGAGTTGTTCATAACACGTTCAACAATTTTTATAGGTACTTTTAAAAGGGATGCTTTCAGTATGTGGATTTAAAATATCACAAGTATCATTAGAATTACCACATATGGGAGATAAAGTATCATTAGAGCAAATTTTCTTCTTTAAAACCGGGGAACTAAAAAGATCACTTTCATAAGAACCAACTTCCCCAAGCTTAGACGTTTCCATAGCATTAGTAACAAAGGTGTTCAAAAGATTCATACTAATAACATTTCTATTAGCATGCAAAGAAAGTTCCAAGGGTTTTTTAATTTTCTTTTCAAAGAATTCAAGTTCTAACTTAGGAAAAATAATAAAAAGCTCTCTAATTTTGTTGTTGTTTTCCATTAAGCCTAACTAGTGAAAACAAGATACAAAAAGACAAAATTGCAGAATCTAAAGGAAATAACTTCGAGCACTCACACCGGAGGATGTGAGTACCTTTTACCTTACCTCCCCGGCAACGGCGCCAAAAAATAGCTTGATGTCTACGCACTTCTATTCTTGTAGACAGTTGTTGGGCCTCCAAGTGTAGAGGTTTGTAGAACAACAGCAAGTTTTCCCTTAAGTGGATCACCCAAGGTTTATCGAACTCAGGGAGGAAGTGGTCAAAGGTATCCCCTCTCAAGCAACCCTGCAATGAAGATACAAGAAGTCTCTTGTGTCCCCAACACACCCAATACACTTGTCAGGTGTATAGGTGCACTAGTTCGGCGAAGAGATAGTGAAATACAAGTGGTATGGATAATTATAAGTGGTAACAGTGATGGAAAATAACTTGATGGTGTGGAAAAGACTAAAGGCAAACTGAAATAAAGAAGGAAGCAAGCAAACATGTTACAGATTTAGTTGCAAATGGTGTTTCAATGCTTATTAACAAGGCCTAGGGATCATACTTTCACTAGTGAACACTCTCTCATAAATATATCCTCTCTTTATGATACTACTCTTAACTACTCTCCGGTTGAACACTCTAATCGTTGGTAGGGGTATAACACCACTCCTCAAAGTAAGCCTTTCCCATCTAGAAAACCCCACACTATCACCTTGAGTACTAGATGAGTCCAACAAACACCACAATTTCATAAAGATATCCAACTCCAAATATAACTCATAACAAGTATTTGTAATCTCTAGCCTAAGTGCCACCATGGTGTGCACGCTGTCACTTTCACACACATGGGGAGAGCAGAGATCTATTAAAGGACTTGAGTAGCAAGGTAGATCTATAGATTACAAGCTCATGATTACAATATGATCATGCATAGAGAGAGAGATGAACACATAGCTACCGGTAGAACCCTTAGCCTCGAGAGAGAACTACTCCCTCCTCATCATGGGAATCAGCAATGGTGATGGAGATGGTGGTGGAGACCGATGGAGATGGCTCCGGGGGCAATTCCCCATCCCGGCAGGGTGCCAGAACAGAGACTTTCTGTCCCCTGAATCTCCCCTTCGGTGGCGGCAGCGCAGCGGAACTTTTCGTGGTTGGAGGCTTGATGATTTAGGGTTTTCGCATCAGGGGCTTCTTATAGGCGAAGGAGGCAAGGTCGGTGGAGTGCCAGGGGCCCACACCACCTGGTGGTGCGGCCAAGGCTAGCCTACGCCACCACATGGTGTGGCTCCCCTGTGGCCCCTCTCCGTCTCGTCTTCTGGCTCCGTGAGTCTTCCGGTAAAATATCAACCTTGGCTTTTGTCCCGTCCAATTCCGAGAATATTCATTTTCTGACTTCCTGGAACCAAAAACAGCAAAAAACAAGCAACTAGCACTATGGCATCTTGTTAATAGGTTAGTCCAGAAATCATATCAAAAGTACTCCAAAGTGTGGACAAAACACAAGAAAGTAGATAAAACCAAGCATGGAACATCAAAAATTATAGATACATTTGCAATGTATCATGGCCCAATCCTTTATGCAGCAAAGAACAGGCCGGTTGTATTACTTAAGATGACCAAACGTTCTCGAGGACACATGGGAATACTGTCAAGTGCTTTCGCTTCATATAGTTGATTAATCTTCTCTAGCTTGCTAAGTGTTGTGTGGGTGAACATGTGCTAATGTACCGACCTTCCTAGGACTAATACATACTTGTGATTATACCCCTTGCAAACATTCGTAAGTACAAGAAAGTAATTAAGGTAGAAACCTAACCACAACTTTAAACTCTAAGACCCTTACGTGCCTTGTGCAATGGTTTCCTAACGGGGGTTTAGGTTTCTGTCACTCCGGCAACCCCTACGATTAGTAGCCAAATGAACAATGCATTCCCCTAGGCCCATATAGGTGAAGTGTCATGTAGTCGACGTTCACATGACACCACTAGAACAAGTACACCACAACTTAAATATCAAACTATTGATCTTTCTCAACACAACTCCACTACTAACAACATGACTTCTCCCATGTCCTCAAGAACAAAACGAACTACTCAGAAGACATCATATGGATCATGATCAGAGATGGAATAATGATGTATAACAATCTGAACATAAACAATAATTCAATGGTTCACTCAATAGCATCAACTACAAAGAGTAATCAACACCGGGAAAGTTTCCCCTATGAACTAATGCAAGATTCAACCAATTGTTATAGAAATATGGAGATGGTGATGATGGTGCTGATGGTGATGATGATGATGATGATAATCCCGATGAAGTCCAGCTTGATGATGGTGTTGATGGCGACGATCTTCCCTCTCCGGGAAGGAATTCCCCCAGCAGAAATCTGTCTACCGGAGAGATCTTTCTCTCTCGGTGTTTTCTGCCCTGTATAGGCGGCAGAATCTTTCTATGGTCGCTCCCTGAGTCTTAGGGTTTCGGGAGGATGATATACGCCCGAGGGGAGAGGCTGGAGTGGGCCAGGGTGGCCACACCACCTGCTGGCGCGGCCTAGGGCTGCCCGCGCTAGGGGGTGGTGTGGGCCCCCTGTGGCCCATCTCCACTCCATCTTCTGGCATCCTTAGTCTTCTAGGAAAATAGGATTTTCCGTATATTTTCCCGAATTTTCTGATCTTCGTGAATTTTGCCTCCAAACAGCACCTTTTCCATCAGAATCCTGACTGCAGCGGTCCATGCTCCAAAAGTCATCAACCATGCAAAAACAGATGAAATAACATAAGTATCACCTCTCAATACGAAATATATCAATGAATAACAGTGAATTGTGACATAGAATAGTGATGCAAAATGGACGTATCAAGCAAACAAGTTTACCTAGGTTCAAATCCACCAGCTTTGGATGGATCCTACTCCTTCTAGCAATCCAGTAATACGCCAGAGCCGGAATATGGGTTACAAGGGTTTCGCCCGTGTGAGTTGAGATTGTAGACTATTGTCAGGGGTGCCCTAAAGGCTCTCCCTAGGACAGCTTATATAGATATCCGGCCTAGGGTTTACATGAGAGATCTATCCGGCTATGACTAAGAGTTGGTTATAGAGTACATCTTGAACTACAAGTAACACTATGAGCCTACGTCGGTAAGTCTTCTGGGCCTTCCCATAGCCAGACTGGACTCCGTTTCTTCTCCCTGACTGGGCCGCCCGTGAAGCAAAGCTCTAACCTGAAGTGGGCCACCCTGGTCAGTGAGGTACAGTGAGGATACCCGGAAAGTATATCCCCAACATTCACACCTCCTCGTGAAGGATCTCTCTCCTTCTCTAGTTTATTTCCCCATGGTCTTGGATTAGCGAGATACATGTTCCTGGTGGCTTTGTCTGAAAGGAGTTACTGCAGCCGTTGCATCATTGGAACAAGGACGCGGAGGTTGTGAGAGGACCGGGCGTGTGTGCGATCACGGATGTGTCACTGAGTTGTGGTGTTGGACTTCCTCACGATCTTGAGATCGACAATCGAATGGCTACATCATCCACGAGTCCAACCTTGTTACACTTTGTCGCTTTTCAAGGGTATGTTCTCTATGGATGTATATCCATCGAGTGATTGTATCTAGATAGATATATCTTGGTGCTCAGTTGTTCACTATGTAGGATTTTTTTGTTTTCTATGCTGCAAACCCAACAGTACCAAACTGGGAAATTTAAGCAAAAGTTGATAACGCTGAGGAAAAAGCTAAAAAAGGTTTGTAGAGCGTTAGTGGGTCAAGGCCCATCGGATGAGGAGAAATCATTAATGGCCTATATTAATGTGACATTGCCCTAGGAGGAAATCTAGATTAAACAGAGGTCAAGAATACAATGGCTCAAGGAAGGGGATCGGAACTCTGCATATTTCCATGCTCATATTAAGTAGAGGAAAAGAATTAATCGAGTCTCAACGTTGCAAAGACCTGATGGTTCATGGTGTGTGGAGGAAGTCAAGGAAGAGATTCAAGGTTTTATCAAAAAATTTATGAGTCTCAAGGTGAACCGAATATGGGAGCACTTCTGCACTTTGTTCAGGAGCATGTCTCAGATCCGATGCGGGAAACAATGGATGCACCGTATACGAAGGAGGGAGTGCATTATGCATTGTTCCAAATGCAGCCTACGAAGGCACCGGGTATAGATGGCTATACTTCTATTTTTTCCAGCGACATTGGTGTCTGGTGAAGGAGACGTTGGTACTAGGTATTCTGAATTTTCTAAATGGGGGAGTTCTTCCCCCTGAGCTTAATGAAACAGCCAGTGTTCTCATTCCAAAGGTACAGAACCCACAATCAATTACACAATTCCAACATATTTCTTTATGCTCGGTTATCTATAAGATCTGTACAAAGATGATGTCAATTAGAATCCGACCGATGCTAGAGGAAGTGATTAGTCCGGAACAAAGCGCCTTTGTTCCTGGACGGTTAATAACTGATAATGTGTTAGTGGCTTTTGAGTGCATCCATAGTATGAAGAGGAGGAAAAAGGAAAAAAGGCACGTGTGCAATGAAACTTGATATGATGAAAGATTACGATCGGGTGAAGTTGCCGTTCTTGAAAGCAATCATGCTCAAACTCGATTTTTCAGATGCATTTGTGGAACTGGTTATGAAATGCGTGACATTGGTCCAGTTCTCAGTCAAGGTGAATGGAGAGCTGCTTCCACAATTCATTCCTTCTAGAGGACTACGCCAAGGTGAACCGATCTCGCCATATCTGTTCTTGATGTGTGGTGAAGGTTTATCAGCTATGTTAAATCATTTCACACTGGGTAATGTCGATAGAGGTATTAGGGTGTGTTGTGAAGCACCCTGGATTACTCATCTGCTATTCGCAGCCGATAGTCTGATCTTCATAGAAGCTACTGCACAAGGATTTGCTCAGCTCAATGTGATCTTACATATCTACAATGAAGCATCATGACATTTAGTGAATCGAGCTAAAAGTTCAGTATTTTTCAATCCTGGAATCCCCGAGAATCAACGAATTGTGGCCAAGCAGGACATGAATATTGACGTAGAAGCTTTTAGTGAGAAATATTTGGGTTTACCAACGGTAGTTGGGAAGTTAACCAGTGATTCTTTTGATTATATTGAGGAAAGGGAGAGGAGTAAGTTGAATGGATGGGCGGAGAAACAGCTATCATATGCAGCTAAGGAGGCACCGATAAAATCAGTTATTAAGGCAATGTCTATTTTTAGCATGAGTTGTTTTATATTGTCAAAGGGGACATGCAAGAAGATTGTGTCGTTGGCAGCAAGTTTCTAGTGGGCAGGCTCAATTAACAAGAGTTCACTACATTGGTTGGACTGGAAACAATTAACAAAACCAAAATGTTGGGGAGGTATGGGTTTTAGAGATCTCGATCTCTTTAACTTAGCTATGTTGGGCAAGGAGGGTTGGAGGCTGCTCACAAACCCAAATTCGTTATGTGCTCAAGTTTTGAGAGGGAGGTATTGTTGGAAATATGCCCTAGAGACAAATAGTAGTAAGGACTATTATCATATTTCATATAGTTTATGATTAAGTTTTATATCATGCTATAACTGTATTGACTGGAAACATCAATACACGTGTGATATACAAACAACCAGGGGTTCCCAGTGAAACTCTAGTCACTGGTTCATTGGTCAACAGATGATCATGTTTCCTGATCATGTGGCATTTATGCCAGTTGGAAATGAGGTCATCTCATTCTGAGAATGAGATGATGAACCAATACCCAACCTAAACATCGTGATTCGATCATGTCACGAAGTTCAAGTTACGATGATTAGAAATGGATCCTCGTAGACTATTCCTTAGACCGTGAGGCTATATCAATCATTGTCTCCCGAGAATGCTTAGATAGCATCAAACGCCATCTGGTAAAACGGTGGTTATAAAGGTGTGTTCAGGTATTCGGAGGAAACCGTAGAGGCAATATATGTCAAGAACGGGATTTGTCCGTCCATGTGACGGGAAGATACTCAAGGGCCCACTCGGAGAAGTTATATCCAATAGCTGCGCAGCGTGTGATTAGATCACGGGGATTTCACTTGTCGGAACGAGTCAAATAACGTTGTTCAGTAACGAGATTGAACTCGACATGAAGATGTCATTGATCAGGTCTCGGGCAATGCAAGTATCGAATGACAAAGGGAATAAGACACGACTGACCTGGTTCAAACGACGAAAGATCTTCGTGGAACGCACAGGAGTCACATGGCCATCCAGGTCCCTCTGTTGATCATTGGTGCGGGAGTGTCCTGACCATGTCTGGAGTGTCGCCGAACCGTAGGGTATCACACTTAAGGGCTTGATGATGCTTAGAGAGTGTTTATAGGATTGGTAGAATCGCCGAAGAAAAGAAGGGAGAAAACCGGAAGGGTTTCGGTAAGTCCGGAGGATGTCCGGAGTGGAGGTGGAAGGTGTTCCATGGCCACGAAGATTAGATAATGTGTGAATGAATGTTAAATATTGATTTAATCATTTATTCATAATTATTTAATAAAGAGAAAATAAATTAAAAGGTCAAAAGGCTTAATGGGCCAATTTCCGGAGGGAGAGGGCCCATTAGGGAAAGGAGAGAGGGAGGAGGACCAAAGGGGGGTGGCCGGCTGGGCCTTGCCCCCCCCCCCCCCCCCCGCGGGGCCCACTAGGGGTGGCCCGTGGCCTCCCCACCCCCTCCTCTCCTTTAGTCCCACCCCGGGACTTGAGGGGAGGTAGTACCTCCCCTCCCCCTATATAAGGTGGGGTATTTGGCCTAGAAAATACAACCAATAATCAATAAAGGTCTCCCCACTTTTGGGAGGACCTCCAATTGATATTTTCTCTCTCCCCCTCTCTCTCTCTCTCGTGACCGTGGTCCCAATTCTGGACTGCGCGAGCGAGAGACATCTTCACCGCGGAACGTCGTCGCGCTGCGGGATTCGGGTCCGGGAGCTCTACTTCCGCAACTGCTGCTGGATCGGGGAAGCGGGAGTCATCGTTAGGCACCTGACGTGTGTAACTCCCACAAGGTGTCACACTTGAGGCACTCAAGTCGTTGGAGCCAGAAGGAGCGCAAGGACTTCATCACGACCTTGAGGTCGGCTTCGGCTCATCTACATCAACCACGCTCTCCTGAGTGTTGACAACGCTTTTCGGTCTTCAAGGGTAAGTTCGCGAAAATCCCCTCCCGTTACAGTATTACGAATAGATAGGTCCTGGCAGTTTCAGGGGTTCAAGGGCGTAGGGTAAAATTTTATTGTTTTCATGCGCGGAACCCCTACAGTGGTATCAGAGCTAGATCTATGCGTAGTAATGCTAGTACGGGTAGAACACACGAGATGTAGCGTGTGGGCGTTGATCTTTTAGTTGTTACCATCCCACGTGTACTTGTGTGTACCGCAGCAATGCTTGATGAAGCGGCCCCCAACTGACTTTACGCGTTCATTCGCGAGACTGTTCCATGCTTGACATACGGCTTGTACCGTATAAAGTGGCTTATGGGGGTTTCTGTCTCTCTCGCATTAGTTGGTATACCATTTGCAACGGAGGGCCCCGAAAGGGGTGTAGTATAGACAACTACTTGATCAGCGTTGTGCTGAAAGTTCGTAGGTAAGAACGACTCTTGTGCGAAAGCCCATTCAGCCACGTAAAACATGCAAAGATAAAGTAGAGGCGTCTAACTTTGTTTGGCAGGGGCGTTGCTTTGTGATATGGTTGTGGCAAAGGTAAAGTAATTACCTTTTGTTGCATAATAGTAGATAGTCACGAAGGTGACGAACTACCACGTCGGAATGACACTGGTACCCTAGTGTCTATGGCGCCGGAACCCTGGCGCCGGAACTCGGTGACGGCTGATGAAGATCACGACGTGAAGGACCATATCACATAGCATTTACATCCAATTTTATTGTTTGTATGTCTTATTGTGTGCTAGTATTAGATACTCGACGGTAGCCTAATAAGAAGATCCCTGTTAAAATAACCAAAGATTGTGTTCCCCCTTAGTGTGCACCACCAAGAAAGTTCTTCGGTATGAGGCAATCCAGGGTGACAGGCCTGGGTGTCAGACATATCTACGTTTGCATACAGTGGGTGCAAGCCATGTTGCACAACGAATACACTAAGGTTGAGTTGGCGAGCCTAGCACGCTAGAGAAGCATGGCCTCGAAACGCGGATGGTCGAACGATCGAGCACGAGTCGCATGAATGATGTGACCGACGTTTAGCGTCCACCCTTGAACCCACATTGATGGCCGTGATGATCGGGGGAGATGTGGCTGATAGGGGTCGTGTTATCACTAGGAACCCTCACTTGGGATAGGTGTTTCTGAGTGGAGTTATTATTAACTCATTTAATTATAAACTTAGTCTAAATTCCTTTTGCAATTATAAATGTAGATGGGTTCTTTCGTGTTGACAACTAAATGGTTAGAAGGAGAGAAGCTTAGATTAGATGGATCGAACTTCTCCACTTGGGTTGCCAGTCTCCATGTTCTCCTTAGCGAAAACGACATGGTCGACTACATACTCGACGGGATGGATCTAGATCCGTCCACAGACCTTGAGACCCTAGAGGAGCGGAAAGACCACTATCTCCGTCGCGAGATGGCCTCCTATATTTCAGTTATGATGTGTTTCGGAATGGTGGACGAGATGTGGCCTTTCGTGGGTGATGTCAATCCTCGTTCGGTGATGCTACAGCTTAGGACACATTTCGTGGAGGAGACACGCATCTGGGAGCATGAGTTGATGGGAGACTTCCTCTCCATTGAGATGGAGGAAAACTCGTCACTAGATAGCCACTTATAGCACATGCATGATGTGTACATGAGGCCAGCATACTTCCTAGACGTCTGGATTTCAGGCTCTTTCGCAAATGCTGATGTGCTGCAGTCGCTGCTACCAAGCTACCAAGCACAAGTCAGGACTTGCGTAATGAGGGGCGACACGGAAAAATGGAGTTCCACCAGTTTATGACACATCTCAGGAATGTGTTGGTTGAACCAGATGTCGCTCAGGTCGTCAACGACAAAGGTATATATTTGATATACAATTTTATAAATGCTATAATCTTGCAAACACATTGCAGTGTTAAAGTATATTTGATACTTGTTCTGTTTTACTGAAAACAGGTCCTTCTGCATAGAGGTGCTTGCTGGAGAGGAGGTGACGTTGCGTGTTGATGGCAAGCATGATGATGGCCAATGACACTCTCCCTCAACATTTATCATTTAGTTTATGTTTAGGATGATTAATGTAATCAAGAGATTGTGAACTTCTTTAGTTTGTCTCACACTTTGTGAGACAGTTATTCATATCAGTTTGTAACAAACAGTTGTTCTACTTTTATGAATGATTTCTATTCATGTTCACATCTTGTTTGATTATGTGTGAATTGTCTTTGTTGTTTGAAACTAATTGATAATGTATGAACATTTGTAAAACATTAAAATGCCTTGTTTAAAAATACCCAACTTAATGATATTTCATTAATGAATGAAAATCCATTGTTTAAATTCAAAGTTATGTGATAATATGTGAAAGTCATTCGATTTCTTCTCACATATAAATCATGCCTAAGTTCGGCAAAATAACTTGAACACCGTGTATTACTTGAATACAAAGTGTTTAAAGAATTGTTAAAAGTAAATACATATCTGATGTATTATGTTTTAACATCAATGGTAATTATCATTAAATGATTGTTTAAATGTGTAAAGTAGTTTACCAAAGGAAACATGAATATGAAACTATTTGATTTGATCAAAGTGTTTCATCAACAAAGGGTATAAGTATAAAAGAGAATCCAATTGCTAAGATTAGATCAATAGTAATGAAATTCGAATTTATAAGAATGGCATAAGAGTGATTGTGAAATGCAAAGTGTTTTGAAACGTCAAAATACAAAGCATCACAATATGATATAAGATATCAAAGGGGGTTGAATAGAAGGCACCAAATAAATCGTTGTAGTACATATGTAGAGACCATTAGTTTAGAAATAGTTAGCACTCAATTAGAATTGGTAAACCATTTGAATTCATGAAAGTTTTGGGGTTATTCGATATAACCAAAACAATAGCGAATAAGTCCTTGTAGAGTATTCATTGGAAACTTTGAATACGAAACCCATAGCTCAAACCAAAAGGAAAGCAAGATTCGTATTGCTTGGATTTTGGTACATTCTTGAGAAAGCTCACCTCTAGTGATGTTTCTCAATTATGGAGCAAATGGAAAATTACTGTAAAACACGATGAGGATTCAAAACCCTGCATCAGAGTGTTGAGAAGCGCAACAGACAGCGTTCCTGAACGATTCTCTTCACGGAAGGAAAGAATCAATGATTTTGATCATTGTGTTTTTCCCTCCACTATTGTTATTCACTATATGAAGTAGGATTCAAAATGTAAATCCATATCTTGTATGGAAACATTTGTGAATCATTTGTCATAATTTTTTAAATATGACATACCTACAAACTATAAAGGAAATGATGGTAAACTGAATTATGAGAAATGCTAGAAGCAAAATTCCCTTGAGATTAGAAAGCAATTCATTGCTGAATCTCACAAGTAAAAGGAGTTACTTGGAATTTTCCCAAATGACTGCAAAGCCATAGTAGGAAAAGGGGTAAATGACAAAAGCACAATTTATCAATAATAGGATGAATTCAAAATGAATTTTATTCATGTGTGCTAAAATGTCTAGTGGATTTAAAACTAGTAAAGTACTAGTATCTCATAGTAAATCTCCAAGTTTGATATTTGATCAAAGGATTTTGAAGTTATTCAAAATAGTAAAGGATATATGCAATTTGCGTAAAACTGAGTGGGAGCTATGAAAGGCTTCGTGAAACAAATGTGATTGACATATTTTTAAGTGGGAGCAACATAAGACTCAAATTCAAATATGTAGGAACATTGTTTGAGTAAGAGTGCTAACTCATACCCAAATATGTTAGCAACATTGTTTGAGTGGGAGCTTATAGGAGTAATTCTTAAAGTAAGTTAAGGATGAAAGTGCAAATACTTATAAATGATGATTTATAAGATGTAGAAGTTGATAATAGGTGTATTATGATATTATGTAGTATTACTTAAGGGATTCTGAAGAGTGTTTCAGAATAGAAGTTAATTAAGGAACTGGTCCTTAATAACTCAAATTAGGAATAGTATTACATCAATGATTGAAAGAAAGAAAAGGATGATCGTCATCAACTATGTTGAGACAGAGGTTCTATCTTAGTAAACCATGATGGTAACTTAGCATAATATGTGATCCAAAGTAAGAACGTTTGAAAGTGATTAAGTCCAAATCACAAAACGTTGAGCTAAGATTGTCCACAGCATCTAGTAGAAAAGTGTGGATATATTTTCCAAATCCATAAAGGATAACATATCTTAAAACATAAAGGGTTATGTTATAAGGGAATATGTTGGAAACTCCTGTAGATACCAACTAAAGTCAAATAGGAAGCGAGGTGAACAAAACATCGAAAGTTGCACAGAGTGCACTAGTGCTTCGATGAATACATTTATAATAATAAATAAGGGTACCATCTAAAGTGTTGTATAATGTTATGGCGGGGCTAATTCGCTTTTAACGTAGAATGATGTGTCCCAGGGCACAGTGCCCATGAGAAAGCCCTCGAGGTTGATCTAACATCACTGCAGGCTCCTGGAATCAGGCCTCGTTCTGCTGCCATAGCGACGACGCATACACACAGATGTTGTCATGTGATGATAGAATATTAATGTCAATCAAGGTGACATTAGTAAGTTGCAAAGGATTTGGGACTGTAAAGTACAGACCCAAGACTCAACCTCTTCCATGAGCAAGCATGTTCTAGGTACCGGTTATATGGTGCCAATAATTAAGAACAAATGCAGCTAGTGTATTTGTACTCTAGTGCAAGTGGGAGACTGTTGGAAATATGCCCTAGAGACAAATAGTAGTAAGGACTATTATCATATTTCATATAGTTTATGATTAAGTTTTATATCATGCTATAACTGTATTGAGTGGAAACATCAATACACGTGTGATATACAAACAACCAGGGGTTCCCAGTGAAACTCTAGTCACTGGTTCATTGGTCAACAGATGATCATGTTTCCTGATCATGTGGCATTTATGCCAGTTGGAAATGAGGTCATCTCATTCTGAGAATGAGATGATGAACCAATACCCAACCTAAACATCATGATTCGATCATGTCACGAAGTTCAAGTTACGATGATTAGAAATGGATCCTCGTAGACTATTCCTTAGACCGTGAGGCTATATCAATCACTGTCTCCCGAGAATGCTTAGGTAGCATCAAACGCCATCTGGTAAAATGTTGGTTATAAAGGTGTGTTCGGGTATTCGGAGAAAACCGTAGAGGCAATATATGTCAAGAGCAGGATTTGTCCGTCCATGTGACGGGAAGATACTCAAGGGCCCACTCGGAGAAGTTATATCCAATAGCTGCGCAGCGTGTGATTAGATCACGGGGATTTCACTTGTCGGAATGAGTCAAATAACGTTGTTCAGTAACAAGATTGAACTCGACATGAAGATGTCATTGATCAGGTCTCGGGCAATGCAAGTATCGAATGACAAAGGGAATAAGACACGACTGACCTGGTTCAAACGACGAAAGATCTTCGTGGAACGCACAGGAGTCACATGGCCATCCAGGTCCCTCTGTTGATCATTGGTGTGGGAGTGTCCTGACCATGTCTGGAGTGTTCCCGAACCATAGGGTATCACACTTAAGGGCTTGATGATGCTTAGAGAGTGTTTATAGGATCGGTAGAATCGCCAAAGAAAAGAAGGGAGAAAACCGAAAGGGTTTCGGTAAGTCCGGAGGATGTCCGGAGTGGAGGTGGAAGGTGTTCCATGGCCATGGAGATTAGATAATGTGTGAATGAATGTTAAATATTGATTTAATCATTTATTCATAATTATTTAATAAAGAGAAAATAAATTAAAAGGTCAAAAGGCTTAATGGGCCAATTTCCGGAGGGAGAGGGCCCATTAGGGAAAGGAGAGAGGGAGGAGGACTAAAGGGGTGTGGCCGGCTAGGCCTTGCCCCCCCCCTTGCGGGGCCCACTAGGGGTGGACGGCGGCCTCCCCACCCCTCCTCTCCTTTAGTCCCACCCCGGGACTTTAGGGGAGGTAGTACCTCCCCTCTCCCTATATAAGGTGGGGTATTTGGCCTAGAAAATACAACCAATAATCAATAAAGGTCTCCCCACTTTTGGGAGGACCTCCAATTGATATTTTCTCTCTCCCCCTCTCTCTCTCGTGACTGTGGTCCCAAGTCTGGACTGCGCGAGCGGGAGACATCTTCACCGCGGAATGCCGTCGCGCTGCGGGATTCGGGTTCGGGAGCTCTACTTCCGCAACTGCTTGATCGGAGAAGCGGGAGTCATCGTCAGGCACCGGATGTGTGTAACTCCCACGAGGTGTCACACTTGAGGCACTCAAGTCGTTGGAGCCAGAAGGAGCGCAAGGACTTCATCACGACCTTGAGGTCGGCTTCGGCTCGTCTACATCAACCACGCTCTCCTGAGCGTCGACAACGCTTTTCGGTCTTTAAGGGTAAGTTCGCGAAAAGCCCCTCCCGTTACTGTATTACTAATAGATAGGTCCTGGAAGTTTCAGGGGTTCAGGGGCGTAGGGTAAAATTTTATTGTTTTCATGCGCGGAACCCCTACAGCTATTTCCCAAATGGGGATTTTATGAATGTTGTGGCACCGAAAACAGCTTCTAAAATGCTGCGAGCTATTTTAGTTGGAAGAAAGCATTGGAAACTGGTTTGATTAAGAGGATATGAGGAGGTGATACAGTTTCCATATGGGAGGACAGATGGATCCCAGGTTCTTTTTCGATGAGACCAATGGGTCGGCTAGATGATACCAATCTGCATTTTGTCAATGAGTTAATTTTGCAGAATGCACAACAGTGGTATGAACCAAAGGTGAGAGCTACCTTTCTTGCACTAGATGCTGATCGAATTCTACAAATTCCTCTTCGTCAATCAACGAGTGAAGATTGGTTAGCATGGGAACATGAGATATCAGGTGTTTATTCAGTAAAATCGTCATACAAGGCGCTGGTTTGATCACAGGGAAGACAACATACTGCGGCTAGGAATATGGCAACACATTCTTCTATGCTTGATGATGAGAAGTGGAGGAGATTATGGAAGCTTGATGTTCTACCGAGGGTACGTGTATTTTGGTGGCGAGTTCTCAAAGGTATTATACCTGATTACGCAACTCTCACCAGGCGGCATGTCAGAGTTTTAAGTACATGTCTGGTGTGTAAATCAACTTCTGAAAATTTACTGCACCCTCTTGTTGAGTGCTCTCATGTGCAACTGTTCTGGAAAGCTGCAAAGGATTAGCTCAACATCAAGCTGCCATGGCTACATCCTAATACGTGGGCAGATGATATTTTATGTTCGGATATCTTTGAGAAAACGGACAAAACCAAAATTATCTCTGTAGTGTCGGTGATCTGGGACTTGAGGAAAGATGGAGTCATGATGATCAGGGCTATAATCCAACTAAGGCAGTGGAGAATGTGGCAGAAACATTGCTACTGCTGGATAACCTAAAGAAGAAGAAGGTGCAGAAAGCTCTGGCGATTTGTACTTGGCATGCCCTAGAGGAGGGTTTTATCAAACTCAATTCTGATGGTGCAATTAAGGAGGAAGATGGCGTGGCATCCTCAGGTGGTGTGGCTCGAAATCCACATGGTTTCATGGGTGCGTGGTGCAAATTATATAGAGGTACAACTGAACCTCTAGTGATTGAAACACTAGCACTTCGGGATGCAGTTCTTTTTGCTAAAGAAAATCAGTTAGCAAGATCATTTTGGAAACTGATTGTTCAGAAGCGGTGTGTTTATGGAAGGAAAAGCATAATCAGCGGGCTGTGGTTGCCCCAATTCTGTAGGAGATTGATGAACTCAGTAGGTGTTTTACTAGTTTTTCTATTATGTGTGTTCCTAGGGCATGCACTATGTGTGCCAAAAGCTATCCATAAGGAAAAAAGCTATCCATAAGGAGTTCTATATACATTGTAGAGGCTATCCATAAGGAGTCCACGTGCTCAGAACCTTGTGGGTTGTCCACAAGCTTGTTGATCACCCACAAGCAATATAATATCAATATTTGTACAGCTGCAGTACACATAGTCATAAAATAATATTATTCTGTACATAGCCGTTGGCCACACATAGCCGTTGCACACCCAGCTGAAACTTCATGTTCCGGCCGTTGCACCACCTATTCCCACTGCTTGTTTGCCTACATAAACACAACTCAATGTCAGTTTCCTTCCTCACACAAGAGTTCTTTCAGATGGATCCACAAAAACGATATGCACTTCCAGATTCCCCAGATCCCCAACTAGGACATAGTACAAATTTGTAGTATACTCTTGGCTACCCACCCCCAGTTCATACAAATCTCCCCCACTCCCAGTATGCTCAAAACATTCCACCACCCAACTTTATGCAGAATTTTCATCCATTTGCTTCTCCCAACAACTATCAGCCCTATGCTCACTCTCCAGCAAGTTATCAATTGAATATGGGGCACTCACCTCATGAAGCATTTGGATATGCAACAACAAGATCATCGCCGCTGCTTTGACCCGTTGCTTTGTTTGGAGGTGTGGGAAACACATCTTCAAATGGGTCAGAATCAGCCACTCCACGATCTGGAAGAGAAGAAACGCAAGCAATTCCTATTGAAGAATCAGATAGCAGCGAAGAAGATGGGACAAAAGCAGTGCGCATCAACTGGACAGAAGAGGAGAACAAGAGGCTTGCGAGCTCTTGGATTAAGCATTCAGTTGATTCTGTTGATGGCAATAGGAAGAAGGGGGCATACTACTAGAAGCAAGTAGGTGATGAGTTCAACAACAACAGGCCTGTAAATGGGACAAAAAGGACAATTAAGCAGATGATGAATCATTGGAGCAGTATTAACAAGATCATTCAACTCTTCAATGGTGTTTATTCTCGAGCTAGCAGCACTTATGTTAGTGGGCAATGTGATAAAATGCTTATGGATACAGCTCATGAGATGTACAAGGGAGAAAATAATGGCAAACCTTTCACACAAGAGTATTTGTGGGAAATACTTCGTCAACAACCAAAGTGGAAGAACATATATGCTAGAGAGACAAACAAGAGAACTAAGATTTCTGCATCTGGAGCATATACATCATCTTCAAACCAAGAAACAGAGGGTGGAGACATCAACAAAGAGAAACGTCCAGAAGGTCAAAAGAAGGCAAAGGATAGGCATAAAGGCAAGTCAAAGGTGCAACCTTCAGAGGAGAAGCCATCTGAAGACATGTTATTGTTTCATGATGCTCTTGGAAAGAGATCGGCAACTTTGGCTCAAACAACAGCAGCGTCTATGGAGAGGACAAAGTTGACTAAGATGAAAACATATTTGGACCTGCTGGGTACGGACACCTCAATGTACAATGATGCAAGATTGCGCCGGCATGAGCAGGTTGTAGAGCTTTTGGGGAAGGAACTATTTCCTGAAAGTTGATGTCTTTGCATGAAATGTTGCTAGAATGGAATCTCAAGTTATCTACTAATTTATGTCTTTGTATTTCAATTTAGTCTAATTTAAGCTATAGTCTATTTCAATTAGTCTTTGTAATATCTTTGTAAACTTCACATGCTCGGATGTACTACCTTCATAATTAATGCAAGTCTCCTTTTGGTTATACAATGTTGGAACAGAAAATATAGCTGTTGGGATAGAAAGTTAGTTGTTGTCAAACTAGCCGTTGGAAAACTAGCTGTTGGCAAACTAGCCGTTGAAAAACTAGCCGTTGGAATCCTCATCTATAAATAGATGAACAACACTCCATCATTTCTGCACAACAATCCATCCATACAAACAGACCAGCCACTCTACCAAAGATGTCTGAACATTCAGATGATCCTATCAACAATGGCTACCTTGAAGATCTCATAGATGAAGAAATCGAAGATCCATATGTGGGTAGAATGGAAGCTCAAGTTGAAGCACAACTAGAAGCAAGATTGTTTGCTGTTGATCAAGAGCAGCAAATGCGCCACTCAAGGAAGCACATTGAGAGAGATCATGAAGGTGATCATGCTCGACTATTTGCTTTCTATTTTTCCAATGAATCAAAATATACCAATGCACAATTCCGTCGAAGGTTTCGGATGAGAAGGCCTCTGTTTTTACACATTGTTGAAGCACTTGGTAATTGGTCGCCTTTCTTTCGTCTAAGGAGAGATGCATTTGGCAAGGTGGGTCTATCACCACTGCAGAAATGCACATCAGCCATAAGAATGTTGGCATATGGCACACCGGTTGACCTCATGGATGAATCTATTGGTGTGCCTCAAACTACAGCATCTGATTTCATGGCTATGTTTGTTCAAGGTGTAAGGGAGATATTTGGTGAGAAATATCTTAGAAGACCTACTGATGAGGATGTAAAACATTTGCTTGCAAGAGGGGAAGCTCGTGGGTTCCCTGGGATGTTGGGGAGTCTTGATTGCATGCATTGGGAGCGGCAGCTTTGTCCAGTTGGATGGCAAGGCCAGTTTACACGAGGTGATCATGGGGTGTCCACTATAATGCTCGAAGCTGTAGCTTCTCAAGACCTATGGATCTGGCATGCCTTTTTTGGGGTTCCTGGTTCTAACAATGACATTAATGTGTTGAACCAATCACCATTGTTCACACAAGTGCTACAAGGAAGAGCTCTAGAGGTTAAGTTTACTGTTAATGGGAGGGATTACAATATGGGATACTATCTTGCAGATGGTATTTATCCAGAGTGGGCCACATTGGTCAAAACAATTCCACTACCTCAAACTCCCGAGGATAAATTATTTGCACAACAGCAAGAAGGAGCAAGAAAAGATGTGGAGCGTGCTTTTGGGGTTTTGCAGAAACGTTGGGCTATTATACGTCAACCAGCACGTAAATGGGAAAGAGATGAACTAGCTGATATTATGTATGCATGCATTATTCTGCACAATATGATAATTGAAGATGAGAGAGAGGAGACGTTTGATTATAATTATGAAGAAAGGAGGACTACGCAGCAAATATATGGACTTGCCCGAGGCCCGATTCATGGTTTTGATGTTGTCCTTGAAAGAAACAGATAAATTCATGAAAGAGCAACACATAAACAGCTAAAGGCTGATTTGGTACAGCATATCTGGCAACGTTTCAACTAGCAATTGTTGTAGAAATAAACAGGGTGTAGCTAGTAATGTAATTCCTAGAGTTTACTGCCATTATGTGCGCTATGTATTATCTATCTTGCAATAAAAAATTATCTACCAATGTATCAATCGATGTACTAATGTAGCAATATGAACAAATGAAATCAATGTACGAGTGCATCGATTCTGCAACATGTAACGATTGCAGTCAGGGATTTCCTCAAATACGCCAAGGAACCCCAAGTTCTGAATATAAAGCCACACCATCCAGTAGGATTCACTTTGCACATCGGAGTGAGATATCTAGTATACTAGCTGCAAAATAGTGAACGGAACGAGTACGAACCAATATTGGGGCTCTTGTGGCGCTCCAGGAACTAGTGGGGGTCGAGTCTGGGGAGTAGCTCCTTGCCGACGCGGCCGCCGGGCGCTGCTCCTCATCTCCTCGCCAACAGGGCCGCCGTTGCTCCTCCTCTCTCGCCGATGCGGCCGCCAGCTGCTCCTCCTCTCATACCCGACGAGGCTGTCCGGCCCTCCCCCTCCCATGGCCGATGTGGCCGTCGGCCCGTGCTCCTCCCATGGCCCCTATCATGAGTGCGGCCGCCAGAGGTATGGGAGAGGCGCATCCAGCCTCGCCGGAGGTGCGTAAACGGCGGATTGGGTTGAGGTCTTGCAGATAGGTGGATCGTGATTTGGTCACCTCGGTGGAGGGGAATCGCACACGGAAGGGATGGCCTGGAACTCGTGCGAAGAGGTTGCGAGACGGTTTATTTTTCTTACAATTATTCTGACACAAGGGGCCCAGCTTAAGGGGTGCTTTTGCAATATACATTGTGGAGTAGTCTCTTTGCCACAAGCCTGCTGAGTGGGTTCCATCTTATAGCCAATTTGACCATATACATAGGTGATGCCCGTTGATCTGCCAATTCAGTAGCTCATGAGTGTGCTCGGTATGGCTGTGTACACTCCATCTCTATGTGTTGGCTAGGAATTAGTCCTCAGTTCCTTAAACATTGTATTCAGGCTAATGGTCATTCAGCTGTTATACGTTAATAAAGTTGGCAGGTTTACCCTAAAAAAGCTTAATTAGTATAGGTGCCTTTGGTTGGTTCCCTAGTTCACGTAACACGCACGACCATGTTCCTTGTTCCATGCACCCGACGTATTCTTGGAATTTCCTTGAATGAAAATTGAAGTCCACTCTCAAGTCGCATTCGATCCTATTCGTCATGGCTAGGGCCGGGCTACTTGATGAACAGGGGTCGCAGATACTCAATAATTCGTGGTTCGTGCTAGGTTAGAACCGTAGCGATAGGCAATAATTCCCGTCGCCAAACTAACTGCCAGTACAACTTGTACTAGAGCCATGACCGGAAAAGCTGGATAGCGCGGCAGCCGGCCGGCAACTTGCGGAATTCCCATCAACTCCTCCCCAGTCAGCCCGGCCGGTCCCCCTGCCACCTTTTCCGATCTCCATAGATATTCAACTATCACCGCTCACCGGCCACTTGCTGGTGGCTCGAGCTCGATCGATCGATCGATGTTGCTCTGCTGCGTGTGCCCCTCTGACCGATCGAGCGAGCCACGTACGACTGGGTGAGTGAAAACAGCAGAGCCAGATGGTGGATGAACGACACGACGCGACGCGACGCGTCAGGTCAGCACCCAGGCAGCCGGCGGTGGGCCGGCAGGGTGGCTGGCTGGGATCGATCGGACCGGACCATATATGCCTTTTACGTAGTGCATGTGCTGCGCGAGTGACAATTCGGGGCAGCCGGCTGCATGGCCCCCCGCCCCCAACCTCCCGCCTCGGTTGGCGCGCTCGGCCTGCACCAACCTGCCGCGCGCTCGGACTGCGGCCTGCCCGCCGGCCGGCCGCCATTATTAACTCGTGGTGACAGTGCTTGTTTTAGCTTTCTCTTTAGTACCGCTGCTAGCTTGCACGTACGCATGGGAGCCCAAAATGGTAATGACAATACATCAACGCCCCCCCCCCCCCCCCCCCCCCCCTCTCTCTCTCTCTCTCCCGGTGTCGACATTGGGACATGCATGCTATTTTCTTCTTCTTTTGGAGTAGCAGTACTACATGACATTTTCCTACGTGGCATGTAAATCCTATTCTCCTTGTTCCACATGGGCGTCAATCATCGACGCCAAGTATCTAGACGAGATAAGATCAGCGGTCTTGCCAGCTACTAGTAGTATTGGACTCGACCCTCTCGAGCGATCGAACGTACGATATTATTATTGTTCTCCTACTACGCTACGTCCGGTCCGGGCATGGCGCGTCCAAACTCCGGCCGGCTCGGTATCACGAACGCATCCCTAGGAGTAGTGGGTAATACGATAAGGCTCGTCACGTGGCTCCAAAGGTTCCGTCATGTCGCCAAAGTCGTTTTATTTATAACACGGACGCCGTGTGATGATTCTCAGATGATCGCCGCTGGCCTCATCTTCTTTTTTTGCACCTCTGCCCCGTCCAAAACCTGCCATATTTGCCTCCTACAGAACTTGCACGGGAATCTTTGACCGAGATTCTCCTCGGTCGGGGAGGCGAGCCGGAATATTCTGGTCGGAAAGTGGAACACGCGACGAGATTCTATTATATTGGTGGTCTGGCGCATGCATGGGTTGTGTCAGCTCACATGCGCAGATAGCCTGTGCATAGTTTCTTCGGCCATATATGCATGCATGCGCCGTGTCTTCCACTCATTGGAGGTTACCATGCATGAAGGTACGGAGTATATGTTCGAGTTGCACAATCTGATAGTGCACTTGTAGGCAGCACGGTCCTCAAGCTAGAAGAGTGGAACACGATACTTAGAATTATTTCAACACTCAATGCTGCACGCACATGGAGTACGTACATCACATGGTGGACCGGTAGTCAAAGCTATCAGAACTCAAAGGTATCGTATGCTCACGGAGACACTCGTCGCAAAAGAAGGAGAGGAAAAAATAGTGACCGTTTGATCCTAACAACGTCCACATTGACAATAATAGCCCAGCCCATAATGAATTTGAATTCCGCCCATTCCAGATGCATGCGGCCCACTTGAGCCTTTGTACCGACGAGTCCGAAAGCCTGTTTACAATCCTGCGCAAGCTTAAGGGGAAACTTTACAAGCCTGGTTGAATTAATAGGGCCAGTCCATGACCGCCGACCGAATCCAAATAACTTCCCATTCACCTGTCGTGAGCTACTCTACTACTATATGTTATTGGGCCTCTCCTAGTACGGTCCACATATATGTTATTGGGCCTCTCCTAGTATGGTTTTGCTTCAACTTTTTTCACTGCCACGTGACTTTGTCTCTAGACGGTAAGTGTGGTGAATGTTTACGCTTGTGTCCTGAATTTTTACTAAAGTTGTTTTTGCAGCAAATTCTGTTGTATTTTTTTCCCTTAACCGACGTGACCCTTTTTTCTGTTCTTTCCCGTCAAATGCCGTCGTATCCGATTTGCAGTTTTCAAAATTCAGTGATTAAAGTGAACCTAGCGGACAAGTGAAGTTACCATGCATTAGCTTTACACTTATAGGATAATATAAGAACTTAATCTGGAGGGAAGACAAGGATGCGAGCTTTCGCTAAATTGTTATTACGATCAAAAGTAGTGTCCAAAATCTGATGGATCCCAAACCTATATGAAGCCGAAGAGCACTACGATACGCACATGCTCTGCTGCAGTTTCAGGTGTTCCAAAACCTCGTCCACCTCCTTGGCGTTTTCCACCAGTCCAGATTCTGCCGATCTGTCAAAGGCATCGTATGCTCACGGAGGCCCGCCGTTTCCTGCCATAAAATCCGCCCGTATCTCCATCAAAGGATTAAGTAGTAACAAGTTTTTTTCTGGACTGAAGCCGCAGTGCTGCAAACCGGAGCGAGCGAGCATCTGTTCTGTCCTCGGTTTGTCTCTCCGAGTCACAGATTCCTTCCTGCTCTCGATTCGTCGCATGTCATGCCTGCAGCTTCCGGCGTGCTTCCAATCTACGAAATCATCTCGTCGTGAGTTCTTCAGGTTAGCTTGAGTTAAAGAGTTATGCAGCTCCTAAATGTTGTCTGTTTACGTGCGCGAGTTAATTAGTCTGCGGGCTGAACGGGGATCTCTGAAATCGTTGGATCTGATCCCAAATCAAACCAAGTCCCCGCGAATAACAAGGAACCAAACGTGGGCATGCTTGGGTATGTCACCACAGTGTACCTGGACCTGGCCTTGAGGACGAAAGACGGGCCGACGAGAGACACAAGCGAAGGGGGGCCTAACTGGCGAATCAGCCCAACACAGCCAATGTCGGACCAGAGGCGACGGTTAAGCTTCATGCACTAGCCAACGTAACCAAACGGTCCGAACTGATGGAAATAGCTATTACAATCCACGTATACTGTAACATCCCCTCTCACGTGTGACGGGAAGACATGTTGAAGACGTGTCAACACGTGCAAAGTCAAACGCAGACTCAATAGGCCTGTCGTGCCTATAGGTAGACAACGGGCGGCGGGGGAGGGGGGGGGCAATGGAAAGGGCCAGTACAATCCACATATACTGTAACAGTGACGACGACCGGGTAAAAGGGGTCGAGGTTGAGGAAAGGATCATTCAGATTTGATGTAACTAATTCCTTAGGGAACAATCATGTTTATCCCTCTCTGCTCAGGATGAACTGAGTTCATCGATAAATTCATTAGCGCGACACTAATTGTATCAACCCTGTGTCGTGATTAAGACTGGTAGTGTCACATCTGGTATCAGAGCCATCTGGCTTCCCATCTCTATCGGTATTGAATTAGCCATAGCCAAAAATTCCTACAAAAAATTGTTTCGTGTGGCATCGGAGGCGAATCGGGATCGGACGAGTAGTGGTTGGGATATCTCGTAAAATCCCACTACTCCTTCGGATTTCATGGTGGCAGAGATGTGTTGCCATCTCGCAACACCACGGTGGTGTTGCGGCGGCGGTAGACTGTTCGGACACAAATTGAGTGGCGGGGAACGGTTCCGCACAGATACTCTGTGTGAGGTAAAGTCCCGGTTCGACGGCTTGATTCGTGTGTCACGGTGGTGCATAAGGCGGTGGTGATGGAGAAGGTGCAAGGGGATCTTAGTGACTTGAAGACACAAGGCGAGGCGGTTGCTGAATCTCTCTGTGCCATGATAGATACATTGAAGGGGCTAATGGCATGGATGCCTCAGGTGGACAGAGTGATCGGATCGTTGTAGCAATCCATGACAGAGGTGAATCAGCGCGTAGCAGAACTGGAGACGTTGCGGCTCCCCACTGATTTAGTCACCCCCAGAGGCAGTGAGGTCCATGTGGAAGTAGCACCGGGTGGAGAATCATCTGCACTTGCTCAGGCACATGCTGTCCAAGCACATCGTGGTAACAAGCACTACAACCACACCCTAGTTCACTTTGAACTTTGTGATCATTTGGGTAGAGAGGAGGACATTGATGGTAGCACTATTATGGAGCAACGGAGTTATCGTCAGGGTTATGGTGGAAGTACCAACAGAATGCCAAAAACTGATTTCCCTAAGTTTGATGGTGACAATCCCAATGGTCGCGTGGAGTGGCTGAAAAATATTTCTCTCTGTACACTATGTCAAGAGAAACATGAGCAAGTTTTGCTACTATGCACTTTAAGGGGAATGTTGCACTGTGGTTGCAAACATATGAAGCAGAGCACAAGATAGAAGGTTGGGAAGAACTAGTGGCGGCTGTGAATGCAAAATTTGGCAAGGATAAGCATGTCAAATATCTGGAGGCGTTAGAACATTGTAAACAAACAGATAGAGTGGAAAGTTACTACCAGAGATTTGAAGAACTGAGATATAAAGTGTTGGTGCACAACATACATTATGATGAGGCATTTTTTGTGACTAAATTTGTCAGTGGACTCAAAAGGGATATTCGTAGAGAAATTCATCTGCACGAACCCAAAACAGTGGATATTGCTTTGTCACTGGCTGAAATACAGGAGTTACTCCTTGAGGAGACAAGGAGTTATATGTCCAACGGATACAAGCAAGATTACAAGAAATCATTCCAACTGAATAGTGGAAACAGAGGGATCCTTGCTATGCCACAAGATGAGAAGAAGAAAGGTGATCAGAAACCACAATGGGAAGACAAATTGGTGTCCCTAAGGTCCTAGAGACGGGCAGGGAAGAGTGTTTTAAGTGTGGAGACAAATTTGATCCTGGTCACAAATGTGCCAAAACAGTGCCACTTAATGTGGTGGAGGAACTATTGGAAATTATTCAACATAGTACCTCTGAGTCTGATTCTGACACAACTTCACCCACCACTAGTGAGGATGCATCCTTGATGATGTTGTCTTCGCATGCAGCTGCTGGAACAACACATAAAAAATCCATCAGGCTATTAGGAAACATGAATGGGAAACAAGTGCTCATTTTGGTTAAATTAGTTAGTACTAGTAGTTTCATTAGCAAAACTGCAGTTGATCATCTTATGTTGCCTATCAGTGTTGTGCCAAAGGTGACAGCGACTATGGCTGATGGTGGGAAAACAGCTTGCGACACAGCAGTTGCAGATGCTAAATGGGTTTGTCAAAGGAATAATTTGGTTACTAATCTCAGAATTTTTCCCATTCCTGGCTATGACATTATATTGGGCTTGGATTGGTTGGATGCCATTGGCAAAATGTGGATTGATTGGCATAAAAATGCGATTTTGACATACAAGGAACATGATTACACTAAAAGGGGTAAAGGACAATATCTCACAATGCAAACCTATATCTTAAGAGGAACTGAACCTTGTAATTCAGGAAGGAGGACTAGCACAAATGGTCCAACTGTGCTCGGCTGAATCAACAGTTGTAGGTGAAACCTTGCTAGAACCAATTATCAAGCTTCTTGAGGAGAATAGTGCTTGTTTTGCAGTGCCACAATGCCGTCCTGGGGTCATCAGTAAATGTGAAACCCTATCTTTTGATCATCACATCAATCTTGTTCCTGGGGTGCAACCAGTAAATGTGAAACCCTATGGTTATACACCACAACAGAAATATGAAATTGAGAAGCAAGTCAGAGAGATGCTCAAGAATGGAGTGATCATGCCTAGTAAAAGTCCATTTGCCTCACCGGTATTGTTGGTTAAGAATAAAGATGGGAGTTGGTGACTATGCATCGATTATAGACAACTGAATGCCTTAACAATCACGGATCGATACCCCATGCCAGTAGTTGAAGAATTATTGCATGAGCTATCAGGAGCCACCTATTTCACTAAGTTGGACCTGGAGTCAGATTACCATCAGATCCGAATGGTTGAAGAAGATGAACACAAAAAAAATTTAGAGCACATAGTGGTCATTTTGAATTCAGAGTTATGCCTTTTGGGCTAACTTCAGCACCAGCAACATTCCAAGCAGCTATGAATAACATCTTCTCATCAGTTATCAGGAAGTTTGTTTTGGTCTTTGTGGATGATATGTTAATCTACAGTGCTTCTCTAGAGCAGCATGTCTAGCATTTGCAACAAGTGTTGTAGCTATTGAATGCCCATCAGCCGTTTATCAAGAAAAGTAAATGTTCTTTTGCTCATATGTCTCTAGAATATCTTGGGAATATCATCAGTGCTACTAGGGTGGCAACCAATCCTGCCAAGCAGTTCAAAAATGGCCCAGACCTAGTAATACCAAACATATCAGAGGATTTTTGGATTTGGCAGGATATTACAGGAAATTTATCAGAAACTTTGGAGTAATAAGCATGCCATTAACCTTATTGTTAAACAAGAACACTCCCTTTGTTTGGAACAAGTACACTGAAGATTCCTTCCAAACATTGAAGTTGGCATTGGTACATGCACCAGTTCTGGCTCTCCCTAATTTCAAAGAAGAATTCATATTATAAACGGATGCATCATCCATGGGAGTGGGGGAAGTCCTCATGCAAAAATGACATCCATTGGCCTTTATGAGTAAATCATTAGGCCCCAAAAATCAGTCCTTATCCACATATGACAAAGAGTGTTTGGCCATTCTGTTGGTAGTTGAGAAATGGAAAAGCTATTTGCAACACTAGCCTTTTGTCATTCATACTGATCAACATAGCTTAGTGCATTTGCGAGATCACAAATACAATACATCAGTTCAGGAAAAAGCATTCTTCAGGCTTTTGGGACTGCAATACAAAATTTTGTACAAGAGAAAGGGATAACTAATAAAGGAGCATATGCCTTGTCCAGGAGGGAGCATGTGAGCCTAGAGAATAATGCAGTATCAGCTGTCTATCCGAAGTGGTTGGAGATTGTGACAGAAGGATATGTCCAAGACCCACAGGCCAAACAGCTATTGGCAGAACTCAGCTTATCTGGCCCCAATGACCAAGGGTTCACCTTGCATCAAGGAGTCATTAGAAAACATGGTAAGATTTCGTTGGGTACATAGAAAGAAGCACAACAAGCCATTTTGTAGGCATTGCATAATAGTGGACTGGGTGGACATTCTGGGGTGCTATCCACCTATCAAAGAGTGAAACAAGTGTTCATTTGGCCTGGGATGAGGCAGGATGTGCAGACTTTTGTACAACAATGTGGAATATGTCAGCAAGCAAAGGTAGAACACAATAAAACACCTGGCTTACTGCAACCATTTAAAGTACCTCCAGAAGCATGGCATACTGTGAGTATGGACTTCATTGAAGGGCTTCCTAAGTTTGGCAACTTTGATACCATCTTAGTGGTTATTGACAAATTCACAAAATTTGGTCATTTTATCCCTCTCAAGCATCCATTTTCAACAGCAACGGTAGCACAATTGTTCTTGGATATTGTGTACAAACTGACAGTATGCCCAAAGTCTTGATATCTGACAGAGACAGGGTGTTTAGCAGTTCCTTTTGGCAGACCTTGTTCAAGTTGGCTGATACAACACTCAATCTGAATTCCTCTTATCACCCACAGACTGATGGGTAGACAGAGTGGTTGAATCAGTGTTTGGAAACTTACCTGCATTGCTTAGTCCGCACCAATCCTACTCACTAGTCTAAATGGATTTCTCAGCCTGAATACTGGTACAACACAACATTTCATTTAGCCTTGGGAAAAACACCATTTGAAGTGCTATATGGACGCAAACCTAGGCATTTTGGCATGCATAGTGGTGATGTACCGGCAACAACTGACATTGCATAGTGGCATCAGGAAAAAGCTGTTATGATTCACATCATCAAACAACACCTAGAGCGGGCAAAGCAACGCATGACAGACTAGACAAAAAAAATGCATGGATAGGTCATTTGAAATGGTTGATTGGGTATATCTCAAGCTGCAACCATATGTACAATAGTCTCTCATGCCACGTTAATCCCACAAGCTCAGTTTCAGATACTTTGGCCCTTACCAAATCATTCAGAAGGTGGGCAATGTGTCTTACAAACTCTAACTTCCTGACCACTCCAAGATCCATTATGTTGTTCATGTGTCACTCCTCAAGAAAGCAATCAAACCATCAGACCAAGTCAGCACTGAATTGCCTGTTACCTTGTTGGACATGGCAACCCAAGGGCATCCTGAATGAATTCTGGAAGAGCGCTTGGTGAAGAAGGGCTGTAAATTGCAGCCTCAGGTACGTGTGCGTTGGAGTACCCTACTTGACACTTGCAACACCTGGGAGAACATATTTTCACTGGTCGAGGCGTTTCTAGATGTGTAAGCTTGGGGACAAGCTGTGTCTCCAAGGGAGGGCAATGCCACGACACTGTACCTGGACCAGGCCTCGAGGACGAAGAGACGGGCCGACGAGAGACAGAAGCGAAGGGAGGCCCAATTGGTGAATCAGCCCAACACAGCCAAGGTTGGACTAGAGGTGACGACAACCGGGTAAAAGGGGTCGAGGTCGAGGAAAGGATCATTCAGATTTGATATAACTAATTCCTTAGGGAACAATCCTCTTTATCCCTCTCTGCTCAGGATGAACTGAGTTCATCGATAAATTCATCAGTGTGATGCTGATTGTATCAACCTTGTGTCATGATTGAGTGATTGAGATTGGTAGTGTCACACGGTAGTCCTGAGAATTTGAAATCCTACCATGTACCGCTGCTTAGTTTTGGATTCTTCTCCCTAGTGTTGTTCTTATATGCACCCATGGTGCAACATTCAGCATGTCGTATGTTTCTTAGAAATAATAAGCAAGCATAGTTTTAAAAACCGGACCAGTGAGCGAACCATACTGGTCAGACTACTGGTTCATCTGGTTCGATGGCGACAAAAAACATTATTGTTAATTAAAATTTAATCAATTTAGAAACAAAAGGACCATAAAAGGTATAGGATATGTTTTAATTTATATTCACAATAGATGGTGAGCACAACTGCTATTAGCCTCATGTAGTGCTATTACTATATAGGAGAAGGTTGTGAGTTTGATTCTTGTTATAACGTATTTTTCACCGATTTTTGCTATTTGGACCGGTGCCTCTTAAAAAACAAGTGAGACCGTCGATTCAGTTTTTTTTGTCGGACCACCGAACTGATCTGGTTTTTAAAACTATGCAAGCAAGGCGGAGATCCATCAGATGTGGGCATACATAGACACACATGAGGTCCATTATGAGTAGAATCCAGGAGATTGAAGATTGATAAAGCTAAGGACACGTCCAATGGGGGGTGGGGTGATGTCACCCAGGGCCGTGCCGACAAAATTCGGGGCAGTGCGAAACTCTAAAACGAGCCCTATCTCTATATTGAGATCATGAAAAAATCCCTAAAAAAGATAATAAATATTTAAAATGTATAAGCCATGATATTTTAATAGCAATTGGATATATTAAGAATTATACATACTCAACTTGAGATTGGATTAATTCACAAAATGGAAAAACTTGATATTGGATTAAATCTTTTTCTTTTTGTATCTTCCGATCTTTTGGACACCGTATTGATGATTTCCCATGATGACTCTAATCTCCCATATTAATTCTTCACACACTACTTAGAGTGAAGACAAATGAAACAAAATTGAACGGATGCAGCATCAGGTTTGAACCGAGCAAGCAATGACTGAAATTGATTGGAATTGAGTACACCAAGGGCGGAGAGGAAATGGCGAGTGCCTAGTAACATTGTTGTCATTTCCTTTCACCGCATCTTCTATGACGATCTCGTCTAGCAGTTTGTGTCCCTCATGATGTTCTGAGTTGTGGGCGGCGGTGGTGTTCGTGAGCGGCAGCATGGAGGCGGTAGTGCTTCTTCTCCCCTGGTATCTTGTTTGTACTGGCCATGCATGCTCAGGGTGAGCTTCTCCACCTCTTGACGGGTGCAACACTCTTCGATCCAGGGTGAGAAAGCAGTGGCCATCTTCGGAGGTGGAGCCATTGGTGCTGCAACAGTGCCTGCTGGGGGTTTAACGACGGCATATCTCCTCATGTGGCATGCTCCTTCACCGTTCTTCATCTCATTTGGTGCACGTTGGTTGGACAAGGGCTTCGATATGCAAGCGGCGCTGCATTTTTTTCTTGCTTGTTGTATTTGATGTCTGTAAGCTTTTTTTCAGCACTATGTAAACTCGGCCGTACAGGTTTTATTAATTTAAAGCCAGGTGTATTATGCCTTCCTTCTAAAAAGGGCGGAGAAGAAAAGGCGTGGTGAGGGTTGTATTTTGGTTCGTGGATTCAGTTTTGGCTATCGGGAGGTAATGATGATTCAACGAGAACAAGAAGACGTACAGGAACCAGGGCCCAGACTAGGAACGGTGACTCGGCAATTCGTCGGTGACACAGCCAAAAGGCGAATACACTGACACCTCTAGCCCTCTCATCCTGGAGCCTCCTTGGGAGTTGCGTCTTGTGCCAAAGCTACCGTCGCGTGGATGCAGTCATGCAGGGAGAACATATCAACTAGCCTCGCACCCTGCTCACTCGGATTGGAGTCCAACTCCACCTCATATAGGGGCAACTCCAACGTAGTCCCACAAACGGAGTGCCGGGGTCCGATTCGTCCGTCCGGATTGACCCCACTGTCCGGCGACACCCCGCAACCGGTTAGAACTGGCGGAGCAGTCCGTTTTGGCGCATTCACGGTCCAAGTTCGGGACTGGTTTGCAGGAAGGCGGATGGCTCACGGTCCACGCGTGTCTTCCAGAAGCTACCACCGGGTCCACGCGTCAGTGGATGATGGAAGGGAACAAGGCGAGCTCGATCATTTTTAATGGGACCGCGGCGTCCCTATCCTCGACATTTCCTCTCCTAGTCAAACCTGAAAACCGCACTGACACAAACCCTATCCCCTCCTTCCGGAGCCGATGACGAAGGTCCACGCTGATACATTGCTAACGTATCCACAATTTTTGATGTTTCATGGTTGGTTTTAACTACTTTCTTATGTTTTGTTCCAACTTTGGAGTACTTTTTATAGACTTTCTTGGATTTACCTATTAACAAGATGCCATAGTGTCAGCTGCCTGTTTTCTGCTATTTTTGGTTCCAGAAAAGTCAGAAAATGAATATTCTTGGAATTGGACGGGACAAAAGCCAAAGTTGATATTTTACCGGAAGACTCACGGAGCCACAAGACAAGACGGAGAGGGGCCATAGGGTGGCCACACCACCCCTAGGCGCGGGTCCCCCTGGCCGCGCCAGGGCATGGTGTGGGCCCCCTGGCCACCCACCGACCTTGCCTCTTCGCCTATAAGATGTCTCCCGGTGCAAAAACCCTAAATCAAACAGCCTCCAGCCACGAAAAGTTCCGCAGTGCCGCCACCACCGAAGGGAGATTCGGGGGACAGAAAGTCTCTGTTCCGGCACCCTGCCAGGACGGGGAAGTGCCCCCGGAGCCATCTCCATCAATCTCCACCACCATCTCCATCACCGTTGCTGATTCCCATGATGATGAGGGACTAGTTCTTCCTCAAGGCTAAGGGCTCTACCGGTAGCTATGTGTTCATCTCTCTCTATACATGATCATATTGTGATCATGAGCTTTGTAATCAAGTAGATCTACCTTGCTACTCAAGTGCTTTAATAGATCTCTTCTCTCCCCACGTGTGTGAAAGTGACAACGTGCACACCATGGTGGCACTTAGGCTAGATATTACAAATACTTGTTATGAGTTATATTTAAAATTGTGGTGTTTGTTGGAACCATCTAGTGCTCAAGGTGACAGTGTGGGGTTTTCTAGATGGGGAAAGCGGACTTTGAGGTGTGTTGTTATAGCCCTACCATGGATTAGAGTGTCCAACCGGAGAGTAGCTAAGAGTAGTATCATGAAGAGAAGATATTTATATGAGAGTGTTCAGTAGTGAAAGTATGATCCCTAGGCCTTGTTTCTAAACATTGAAACACCGTTTACAACTAGATCTGTTACATGTTTGCTTGCTTCTATCTTTATTTCAGTTTGCCTTTAGTCTCTTCCACGCCATCAAGCTATTTGCTAGCACTGTTGTCTTTTATCCATACCACTTGTATTTCACTATCTCTTCGCCGAACTAGTGCACCTATACACCTGACAAGTGTATTGGGTGTGTTGGGGACACAAGAGACTTCTAGTATTTTGATTGCAGGATTGCTTGAGAGGGAATACCTTTGACCACTTCCTCCCTGAGTTCGATAAACCTTAGATGATCCACTTAAGGGAAAACTTGCTGCTGTTCTACAAACCTCTGCACTTGGAGGCCCAACAATTGTCTACAAGAATAGAAGTGCGTAGACATCAAGCTATTTTCTGGCGCCGTTGCCGGGGAGGTAAGGTAAAAGGTACTCACATCCTTCGGTGTGAGTGCTCGAAGTTATTTCCTTTAGATTCTGCAATTATATCTTTTTGTTTTTGTTTTTATTTTCACTAGCTAGGCTTAATGGAAAACAACAAAAAAAGTAGAGAGCTTTATAATATTTATCTTAAGTTAGGACATGAAGTGTTTGAAGAGAAAATTAAAAAAACCTATGTAACTTTATTTGCATGCTAATAGCAATGTTTTTAGTATGAATTCTTTGGACACCATTATTGCTAATGCTATGGAAAAGTCTAAGCTTGGGGAAGGTACTTTTTATGAAAATGATCTTTTAGTTCCCCAGCTTTGGAAGATAGCTATTCTATTGCCTATGATGATACCAAACCTCCAATATATGATGATTACAATGATGAATATGATATTTTCAGTCCACCTACTATTGAGGAGAAAATTAATTATGATTACAATATGCCTCCTATATTTGATGATTATGGTGATGAGAATAATAATGATAGCTATTTTGTTGATTTTGCTCCCACTACGATTAATAAGAATGACTATACTTATAGAGAGAGTAATAATTATTTTATGCATGTCGCTCATGATAAGAATGTTTTATATGATAGTTTTATTGTTAATTTTATTCATGATGCTACAAAAGTTATTATGAGAGAGGGAAACATGGTTTCATGTGTCTCAACAATATTAAGTTTCCCCTCTTTATGTTGAAAGTCTTGAAGTTGCACTTGTTTTGCTTTCCTGTGTTTGTTGCTTTGTGCTTTCATGACTTGTTTCTTTACAAGATTTCTATGCATAGGAAGTGGGTTAGACTTAAATGTGTTTTCAATTTGCTTCTTGATGCTCTATTTTACTTCAATTCATATTTCTTATGTCAGCATCTTCTCAAACTATCATGCCTAACTTGAAGGCGTTAAAAAAGTACTTATTGGGAGATAACCCAAAAGTTTTAGATGAGTCTTGGAAGTTATTACCTCTGTAATAACCGCTTCTTATCCTTTTTATTTGCTTTTTGTGCCAAGAATAACCTCTAATGAGAGACAAGTAGTGCTTGGTAAAGTTTCTGTCCCGAAACAGATTTTTGTGCTTCACTGTAAAAATTCGTCTCAAATCTCTGTACGTCGTTTGGAGGCGTGAATTTTTGTGCTTCTGCCCAGGTTGTTATCTAACTTTCGTTAGTTCAACACTTTTTGACTTGAACAACAGAAGGTCTTCGAAAAAATTGGTTTTTACCTGCTGGTCTGTTTTGACAGATTTCTGCCATTATTTGCATTTGCCTCTTAATCTCTTTCTCTTTGAGTTCTGTTTGATCATTTGAACTTTTTAAAGGAAGTGCTACAGTAGCTTGTATTTTAATGGAAGTTTTATTGGTGTCTAAACTGAACCTAAAGACTTATTATCTTGAGTGCACTAATGTTGCTAATAAAGATTGTGTGAAGTTTTGTATGAAGGAAAAATTTCAGGTGTATGAAAGGAATGATGTAATGAGATGAAGAATGGACTAAAGCTAAAGCTTGGGGATGCCACGTGTGTCACCCTAAGAAATATCCAAGAAGTACAAGCGTCAAAGCTTGGGGATGCCCAAGGCATCCCCTTCTTCATCAATAAAAATCCTAGGTTTCTTCCAAACACTTCATTTTTATTGTTTAATGCACAATTGTGTTGTTCTTGGAGCGTCTTTGTTTTCGTTTTTGGTTTTCGTTTTCTTGGTTTGCTTAGTTTGTTTGAATAAGTTGGTTGGATCCCAACAAACTTCTTTTGGAGAGAGACACGCCCCGTTATTCATTGCCTAGAACACTCTAGTTTTCATTCTTATTATTTTGTGAGTGTTCTCTTTTGCTAGCAGTGTGTTTAGCCTTAGTTTTCTTGTGCTTTCATCTTAGAACTTTTTAGTTCTTCTTTTTGTATTTGTGAGACAAGCTCACTGATCTTTATTTATTATTATCTTTGTGAGTTGTTTCAAATAAGTCGATTGGTGTTGGGGAAGAGTAGGAAAGTTCATGCTTAAGTGGTAAAGAGAGCTTGTTTTTGACTGCGGCCTATGCTTTGCCATGCCATGCTTGATATTGTTTTGGCTTTATGCTTAGTATTCTTTGTTGTAGCATGACATGTTTTAAACAATTGAGATTGCTTAAAGTGCCTTGGATGAATCATGCGTTGTTTTAGCATATTAAAGCATAGTATTGTGGTATTCTCCTTTGATGCTTTATTTGGGTTGACTTGGCACATGATCACACCATGTTATGACTATCCCAAGTCACCATTGCCTCTATGATCATTTAGTTTTCGACTTGTAATATCACTTTATGCTTTGATTAATGATGTTTTGTCGCTCTGCATGATTATGGCCATTATTGCTCTCTTAGTTGGTCGCTCCCGATCTTTTGCTAGCCTCCGTAACCAAGTATGAGTTCCACTCATTCATCCAACTCCTAAAACCAAGTTATTTCAAAGAGTCCACCATACCTATCTATTAGAATTTGCTATTCCAAATATATTCATGTTTTTGTTTACCTTCCGAATTAAACTTGTTATGAGAAAACTAGTGATTAAAGCTCTCATGAACTTGATGGCACACTTTACTTTTCTTGCCCTTAATAAACTTGAACCATTGTGTCCACTATGTTGTATATGCTTGCACTTATATGTTGGGGATTAGCAGAACCATGCTATCATGGGGAACGCTTTTAACATTGCACTTATACTTTGTACCTAGTTGATATCATGCTCTTTTGTCTATGGATGTCATCGGTGTGAAATGAAAGGGGAGCTTGTAAGTCCATGGAGTTATGTATATGTGTTAGAGAAACGCCTGGCCGCTGGTCTTATTCATGCCGTCATGATGGAAACCTGCAGCGTAACCATAATGAGCTGTCTATGAAGCATTCTTCTTATAAAAAAAGAGTCAAATGTTGAGAAAAAAGAGAAAAAGAGATATGAGAAAAGAGGAAAGAGAGAAAAAGCACCATTTTCCCATGGTAAATAAGAAGATTGCTGAGACGCTCGTTGTCTGCTTGCCTTGTCATTTTGATATGGGGATTCTTCCGTATCATCGGCAAGGGGTACCCCGTTGGCGGTTCTCTATGATACACATGTACTTACGATGACAAGAACTTACCGGTGACTAAATTTGAGTAGCATGAGGAGCGGCCCTCGTATTCAAGGGACATGAGATTTCCAACTTATACTTTGTCAAGCATGTACTTCATAGTTTATTCACTTTAACCTTAATCACTTCAAGATGCTTATGATAGGGGGAATGAGAGCTGAAAGCTAACAAGTACCATAATTTTTGGAAGCTCTTTATGAAACTTGAATCTCTACTTCCTTCTATGAAGGCCTTTCTTTTACTTTTACGTTGAGTCTCCACCTTCTACCTTTATGCACCTACTTTGAGAGCATAGTGGTCATTCTTAGTTCTATGTGCATTGTCCGAAGACTTGTTGATCGATGCATAAATTGATATTGCTTGTTCTTAAACTACTTGTATCTAGTCATTCTTATGAACTTTGAAGGTGTCTTGTGCATTTATGTTTGCTACTCTATGAGGGACAAGCTGAATGCCACTATGTTATGTTTTCTTTATGTGAAACAAACAAACGTCTTGCAAAGCATTGTTATTCATGAATCTTTTGTTTGTACCTTTTCATCTTGCAACATAGTTGCTTTGTCTTATTGCTAGAACTTTGTCTTTCTTGTTATGATTGAAGTACTATGATCCCAGTTTTCAATGTTTTACAAATACTTTGATCAAGTTTATGATGATGCATGTCACCTCAAAAAATATTCTTTCTTTTTATCACTTACCTACTCGAGGACGAGCAGGAGTTAAGCTTGGGGATGTTGATATGTTGCTAACATATCCATATTTTTTGATGTTCCATGCTTGGTTTTATCTACTTTCTTATGTTTTGTTCCAACTTCGGAGTACTTTTCATAGACTTTCTTGGACTAACCTATTAATAAGATGCCATAGTGCCAGCTGCCTATTTTCTGATGTTTTTGGTTCCAGAAAAGTCAGAAAATGAATATTCTCGGAATTGGACGGGACAAAAGCCAAAGTTGATCTTTTACCGGAAGACTCACGGAGCCAGAAGACGAGACGGAGAGGGCCACAGGGTGGCCACACCACCCCTAGGCGCGGCCCCCTGGCCACGCCAGGGCATGGTGTGGGCCCCCTGGCCACCCACCGACCTGGCCTCTTCGCCTATAAGATGCCTCCCGATGGAAAAACCCTAAATCGAATAGCCTCTAGCCACGAAAAGTTCTGCAGTGCCGCCACCACCGAACGAGAGATTCAAGGGACAGAAAGTCTCTGTTTCGGCACCCTGCCGGGACGGGAAAGTGCCCCCGGAGCCATCTCCATCGATCTCCACCAGCATCTCCATCACCGTTGCTGATTCCCATGATGATGAGGGAGTAGTTCTTCCTCAAGGCTAAGGGCTCTACCGGTAGCTATGTGTTCATCTCTCTCTCTCTATGCATGATCATATTGTGATCATGAGCTTTGTAATCAAGTAGATCTACCTTGCTACTCAAGTGCTTTAATAGATCTCTGCTCTCCCCATGTGTGGAAAAGTGACAGCGTGCACACCATGGTGGCACTTAGGCTAGAGATTACTGTTAGAAATATGCCCTAGAGACAAATAGTAGTAATGCCTATTATCATATTTCATATAGTTTATGATTAAGTTTTATATCATGCTATAACTGTATTGAGAGGAAACATCAATACACGCGTGATATATAAACAACAGATTAAGAGGAAACATCAATACACGTGTGATATACAAACACGTGTGATATACAATCAACATGTATTGAGAGGAAACATCAATACACCAGGGGTTCCTAGTGAAACTCTAGTCACTGGTTCATTGCTCAACAGATGATCATGTTTCCTGATCATGTGGCATTTATGCCAGTTGGAAATGAGGTCATCTCATTCGGAGAATGAGATGATGAACCAATACCCAACCTAAACATCGTGACCCGATCATGTCACGAAGTTCAAGTTACGATGATTAGAAATGGATCCTCGTAGACTATTCCTTAGACCGTGAGGCTATATCAATCACTGTCTCTCGAGAGTGCTTAGATAGCATCAAACGCCATCTGGTAAAACGGTGGTTATAAAGGTGTGTTCAGGTATTCGGAGGAAACCGTAGAGGCAATATATGTAAAGAGCGGGATTTGCCCGTCCATGTGACGGGAAGATACTCAAGGGCCCACTCGGAGAAGTTATATCCAATAGCTGCGCAGCGTGTGATTAGATCACAGGGATATCACTTGTCGGAACGAGTCAAGTAGCATTGTTCAGTAACGAGATTGAACACGACATGGTGATGTCATTGATCAGATCTCGGGCAATGTAAGTATTGAGTGACAAAGGGAATAAGACACGACTGTCCCGGTTCAAACGACGAAAGATCTTCGTGGAACGCACAGGGGTCACATGGCCATCCAGGTCCCTCTGTTGATCATTGGTGCGGGAGTGTCTCGACCATGTCTGGAGTGTTCCCGAACTGTGGGGTATCACGCTTAAGGGCTTGATGATGCTTAGAGAGTGTTTATAGGATCAGTGGAATCACCGAAGAAAACAAGGGAGAAAACCGGAAGGGTTTCGGTAAGTCCGGAGGTTGTCTGGAGTGGAGGTGGAAGGTGTTCCATGGCCACAGAGATTGAATAATATGTGAATGAATGTTAAATGTTGATTTAATCATTTATTCATAATTATTTAATAAAGAGAAAATCAATTAAAAGGTCAAAAAGGCTTAATGGGCCAATTCCGAAGGGAGATGGCCCATTAGGGGAAAGGGGAGAGGGAGAGGGGCCAAGGGGGCTGGCCGGCTGGGCCTAGCCCCCCCGTAGGACCCACTAGGGGCTGGCCGGCGGCCTCCCCACCCCTCCTCTCCTTTAGTCCCACCCCGGGACTTTGAGGGAGGCAGTACCTCCCCTCCCCCTATATATAGTGGGGTATTTGGCCTAGAAAAATACACCAATAATCAATAAAGGTCTCCCCATTTTTGGGAGGACCTCTAATTGATATTTTATCTCTCCCCCTCTCTCTCTCGTGACTGTGGTCCCAAGTCTGGACTGCGTGAGTGAGAGACATCTTCACCGCGGAGCACCGTCGCGCTACGGGATTCGGATCCTGGAGCTCTACTTCCGCAACTGCTGCTGGATCGGGGAAGTGGGAGTCATCATCAGGCACCGGACGTGTGTAACTCCCCGCGAGGTGTCGCACTTGAGGCACTGAAGTCGTTGGAGCAATAAGGAGCGCAAGGACTTCACCACGACCTTGAGGTCGGCTTCGGCTCATCTATATCAACCATGCTCTCCTGAGCGTTGACAACGCTTTTCGGTCTTCAAGGGTAAGTTCGCGAAAAGCCCCTCCCGTTACTGTATTACTAATAGATAGGTCCTGGCAGCTTCAGGGGTTCAGGGGCATAGAGTAAAATTTATTGTTTTTATGCGCGGAAACCCTTCAGTGGTACCAGAGCTAGATCTATGCGTAGTAATGCTAGTACGGGTAGAACACACGAGATGTAGCGTGTGGGCGTTGATCTTTTAGTTGTTACCCTCCCACGTGTACTTGTGTATACTGCAGTAATGCCTGATGAAGCGGCCCCCAACCGACTTTACACGTTCATTCGCGAGACTGGTCCACGCTTGACATACGGCCCGTACCGTATAAAGTGGCTTAGGGGGTGTATGTCTCTCTCGCATTAGTTGGTATACCATTTGCAATGGAGGGCCCCGAAAGGGGTGTATTAGAGACAACTACTTGATCAGCGTTGTACTGAAAGTTCGTAGGTAAGAACGGTTCTTGTGCGAAAGCCCATTCAGCCATGTAAAACATACAAAGATAAAGTAGAGGCGTCTAACTTTGTTTTGTAGGAGGGCGTTGCCTTGTGATATGGTTGTGGAAAAGGTAAAGTGATTACCTTTTGTTACGTTGTAGTAGATTGTCACGGAGGTGACGAACTACCACGCTGGAATGACACCAGTACCTTGGTGTCTACGACGCCGGAACTCTGGCGCCGGAACCCGGTGACGGCAGATGGAGATCACGACGTGAAGGACCATATCACATAGCATTTACATTCAATGTTATTGTTTGTATGTCTTATTGTGTGCTAGTATTAGATACTCGACGGTAGCCTAATAAGATGATCCCTGTTAAAATTACCAACGATTGTGTTCTCCCTTAGTGTGCACCACCAAGAAAGTTCTTCGGTATGAGGCAGGCCGTGATGATCGGGTGTCAGACATATCTACGTTCACATACAGTGGGTGTAAGCCATGTTGCACAACGAAAACACTAAGGTTGAGTTGGCGAGCCTAGCATGTACAGACATGGCCTCAGAACGCGGATGGTCGAAAGATCGAGCACGAGTCGCATGAATGATGTGACCGACGTTTAGTGTCCACCCTTGAACCCACATTGATGGCCGTGATGATCGGGGGAGATGTGGCTGATAGGGGTCGTGTTATCACTAGGAACCCTTTTGGGGATAGGCGTTTCTGAGTGGAGTTATTATTAACTCATTTAATTTTAAACTTAGTCTAAATTCCTTTTGCAATTATAAATGTAGAAAATGGTTCTTCCCGAGATTACCTTTCCCATCGACGATTTGTTAAAAGGAGAAAAGCTCAAGTTAGATGGATCCAACTTTTCTGCATGGGTCATACGCCTGTTTGATCTCCTTGGGGAGAACAATGTAGCTAACTACATGACCCGCGAGATGTATCTAGAGCCACCCTATTCGCATGAGACCCAGGAGCAGTGGGATCTGTGTTATCGTCATCGTGTGATGGCCACATTCATATCAGTGACCATGCGCCTCGGAATGGAGGATGGGCTATGGCTAATGGTGGGGAGTCTCAAGCCCCGGATGGTCATGACACATCTGAGAGCACATTTCGTGGAACAAGTGCGCATGTGGGAGTATGAGCTGATGGGGGACTTCCTCTCCATAAAGATGGAGGAGGGCTCCTCACTGGATGAGCACTTATTGCGCCTCTACGATGCGTACATGAGTCTGACATACTACCTGGACAACTGGTTCTCAAGCTCATTTGCGATGGGAGTTATGCTACGGTCGTTTCCTCCAAGCTTCCAAGCACAAGTCAGGATCTGCATTATGAGAGGCAACACGGAAACACTGGATTTCCTCGAGTTCATATCACATTTCAGAAATGTGGTAGATGAACCCAACGTCGCTTGAGTCGTCAATGACAAAGGTATATATTTTATATACAGTTTTATAAATGTTATAATCTTGCAAACACATTGCAATGTTAAGTATATCTGATACTTGTTCCGTTTTGATGAAAATAGGTCCTTCTGCATGAGAGGTGCTTGCTGGAGAGGAGGTGACGTTGCGTGTTGATGGCGAGCATGATGATGATGGCCGACGACACTCTCCCTCAACATTTATCATTTAGTTTGTGTTTTAGGATGATTATTGTAATCAAGAGATTGTGAACTTCTTTAGTTTGTCTAACACTTCGTGAGACGGTTATTCATATGAGTTTGTAACAAACGGTTGTTCCACTTTTATGAACGATTTCTATTCGTGTTCATATCTTGTTTGATTATGTGTGAATTATCCTTGTTGTTTGAAACTAATTGATAATGTATGAACATTTGTAAAACATTGAAATGCCTTGTCTAAAATACCCAACTTAATGATAATTCATTATTGAATGAATGAAACCATTGTTTGAATTCAAAGTTATGTGATAATATGTGAAATTCATTCGATTTCTTATCACATATAAATCATGCCTAAGTTCGGCAAATTAACTTGAACACTATGTATTACTTGAATACAAAGTGTTTAATGAATTGTTAAAAGTTAATACATATCCGATGTATTGTGTTTTAACGAAAATGGTAATTATCATTATATGATTGTTTAAATGTGTAAAGTAGTTTACCAAAGGAAACATAAATATGAAACTATTTGATTTGATCAAAGTGTTTCATTAACAAAGGATACAAAGATAAAAGAGAATCTAATTACTATGATTTGATCAAGAGTAATGAAATTCAAATTTGTAAGAATGGCATATAAGAAATTGTGAAGTGCAAAGCGTTCTGAAAGGTCAAAATGCAAAGCATCACAATGTGATATTAGATATCAAAGGGGTTGAATAGAAGGCACCAAATAAATCGTTGTAGTGTAGATGTAGAGACCATTAGTTAGAAATAGTTAGCACTCAATTAGAATGTAGTGAACCATTTGAATTCGTGAAAGTTTTGGGGTTATTCGATATAACCAAAACAATAGCGAATAAGTCCTTGTAGTGTATTCATTGCAAACTTTGAATATGAAATCCATAGCTGAAACCAAAAGGAAAGCAAAACTTGTATTGCTTGGATTTTGGTACATTCTTGAGAAACCTCACTTCTAGTGATGTTTTTCAATTATGAAGCAAATGGAAATTAGTGAAAAATACGATGAGGATTCAAAACCCTGCATCAGAGTGTTGAGAAGCGCAACAGACAATGTTCCTGAACGATTCTCTTCATGGAAGAAAAGAATCAATGATTTTGATTATTGTGTTTTCCCCCCACTATTGTTTTTCACTACATGAAGTAGGATTCAAAATGTAAATCCATATCTTGTATGGAGACATTTGTGAATCATTTGTCATGATTTTTGGAATATGACATACCTACGAACTACAAAGGAAATAATGGTAAACTAAATTATGAGAAATCCTAGAAGCAAAATTCCCTTGAGATTAGAAAGCAATTCGTTGCTGAATCTCACAAGTAAAAGGAGTTACTTGAATTTTCCCAAATGACTGCAAAGCCATAGTAGGAAAAAGGGGTAAATGACAAAAGCACAATTTGTCAAGTATTGGATGAATTCAAATGAATTTGATTCATGTGTGCTAAATGTCTAATGAATTTAAAACTAGTGAAGTACTAGTTACTCATAGTAAATCTCCAAGTTTGATATTTGATCAAAGGATTTTGAAGTTGTTCAAAATAATGAGTGGATACGCAATTTGCATAAAATTGAGTGGGAGCTATGAAAGTCTTCCTGAAACAATATGTGATTGACATATTTTTAAGTGGGAGCAATATAAGTTTCAAATTCAAATATGTAGGAACATATTTTGAGTGGGAGCTTATAGGAGTGATTCTTAAGGGTGTTAAGAATGAAAGCGCAAGTACTTATAAATAATGATTTATAAGGTGTAGAAATTGATAATAGGTGTATTATGATATTATGTAGTATTCCTTAAGGGATTCTCAAAAATGTTTCAGAATAGAAGATAATTAAGGAACTGATCCTTAATAACACAAATTAGGAATAGTATTAAGTTTAACATCAATGGTTGAAAGAAAGAAAAGGATGATCATCATCCACTATGTTGAGACATAGGTTCTATCTTAGTAATCCACGATGATAACTTAGCATAATATGTGATCCAAATTAAGGAACATTTCAAAGTGATTAAGTTCAAATCACAAAACGTTGAGCTAAGTTTTTTCCCGCAGTGTCTAGTAGAGAACCATGGACATATTTTCCAAATCCATAAAGGATAACATATCTTAAAGCATAAATAGTTATGTTATAAGGGAATATGTTGGAAACTCCTGTAGATACCAATTAAAGTCAAGTAGGAAGCGAGGTGAACAAAACATTGAAAGTTGCACATAGTGCTCTAGTATTTCGATGAATACATTTATAATAATAAGGGTACCATCTAAAGTATTGTATAATGTTATGGCGGGGCTAGTTCGCTTTTAACGTAGAATGATGTGTCCTAGGGCACAATGCCCATGAGAAAGCCCTCGAGGTTGATCTAACATCACTATAGGCTCCTGGAATCAGGCCTCGTTCTGCTGCCATATCGACGATACATACACAAAGATGATATCATGTGATGATAAAGTATTAATGTCAATTAAGGTGACATTAGTAAGTTGCAAAGGATTTGGGACTGTAAAGTACAGACCCAAGACTCAACCTCTTCCATGAGCAAGCATGTTCAGGGTACCGGTAATATGGTGCCAATGATTGAGAACAAATACAGCTAGTGTATTTGTACTATAGTGCAAGTGGGAGACTGTTGGAAATATGCCCTAGAGACAAATAGTAGCAAGGACTATTATCATATTTCATATAGTTTATGATTAAGTTTTATATCATGCTATAACTGTATTGAGAGGAAACATCAATACACGTGTGATATACAAACAATCAGGGGTTCCCATTGAAACTCTAGTCACTGGTTCATTGGTCAACAGATGATCATGTTTCCTGATCATGTGGCATTTATGCAGTTGGAAATGAGGTCATCTCATTCGGAGAATGAGATGATGCAATACTCAACCTAAACATCGTGACCCGATCATGTCACGAAGTTCAAGTTACGATGATTAGAAATGGATCCTCGTAGACTATTCCTTAGACCGTGAGGCTATATCAATCACTGTCTCTCGAGAGTGCTTAGATAGCATCAAACGCCATCTGGTAAAATGGTGGATATAAAGGTGTGTTCAGGTATTCGGAGGAAACTGTAGAGGCAATATATGTCACGAGCGGGATTTGTCCGTCGATGTGACGGGAAGATACTCAAGGTCCCACTCGGAGAAGTTATATCCAATAGCTGTGCGGCGTGTGATTAGATAACGGTGATATCACTTGTCGGAACGAGTCAAGTAGCATTGTTCAGTAACGAGATTGAACACGACATGGTGATGTCATTGATCAAATCTCGGGCAATGCAAGTATCGAGTGACAAAGGGAATAAGACACGACTGTCCCGGTTCAAACGACAAAAGATCTTCGTGGACCGCACTGGGGCCACATGGCCATCCAGGTCCCTTTGTTGATCATGGGTGCGGGAGTGTCTCGACCATGTCTGGAGTGTTCCCGAACCATGGGGTATCACGCTTAAGGGCTTGATGATGCTTAGAGAGTGTTTATAGGATCGGTGGAATCACCGAAGAAAAGAAGGGAGAAAACCGGAAGGGTTTCGGTAAGTCCGGAGGTTGTCCGAAGTGGAGGTGGAAGGTGTTCCATGGCCACGGAGATTGAATATTATGTGAATGAATGTTAAATGTTGATTTAATCATTTATTCATAATTATTTAATAAAGAGAAAATCAATTAAAAGGTCAAAAAGGCTTAATGGGCCAATTCCGGAGGGAGAGGGCCCATTAGGGGAAAGGAGAGAGGGAGAGGGGCCAAGGGGGCTGGCCGGCTGGGCCTAGCCCCCGCGGGGCCCACTAGGGGCTGGCTGGCGGCCTTCCCACCCCCTCCTCTCCTTTAGTCCCACCCCGGGACTTTGAGGGAGGTAGTACCTCCCCTCCCCCTATATATAGTGGGGTATTTGGCCTAGAAAAATACACCAATAATCAATAAAGGTCTCCCCACTTTTGGGAGGACCTCTAATTGATATTTTCTCTCTCCCCCTCTCTCTCTCGTGACCGTGGTCCCAAGTCTAGACTGCGCGAGCGAGAGACATCTTCACCGCGGAGCGCCGTCGCGCTGCGGGATTCGGATCCGGGAGCTCTACTTCCGCAACTACTGCTGGATCGGGGAAGCGGGAGTCATTGTCAGGCACCGGACGTGTGTAACTCCCCGCGATGTGTCACTCTTGAGGCACTCAAGTTGTTGGAGCCAGAAGGAGCGCAAGGACTTCATCACGACCTTGAGGTCGGCTTCGGCTCGTCTACATCAACCACGCTCTCCTGAGCATTGACAACGCTTTTTGGTCTTCAAGGGTAAGTTCGCGAAAATCCCCTCCCGTTACTGTATTACTAATAGATAGGTCCTGTCAGCTTCAGGGGTTCAGGAGCGTAGAGTAAAATTTATTGTTTTATGCGCGAAACCCCTTCAATTACAAATACTTGTTATGAGTTATATTTGGAGTGGATGTCTCTATGAAATTGTGGTGTTTGTTGGAACCATCTAGTGCTCAAGGTAACAGTGTGGGGTTTTCTAGATGGGGAAAGCGGACTTTGAGGTGTGCTGTTATAGCCCTACCATGGATTAGAGTGTCCAACCAGAGAGTAGTTAAGAGTAGTATCATGAAGAGAAGATATTTATATGAGAGTGTTCACTAGTGAAAGTATAATCCCTAGGCCTTGTTTCTAAACATTGAAACACCGTTTGCAACTAGATCTGTTACATGTTTGCTTGCTTCCATCTTTATTTCAGTTTGCCTTTAGTCTCTTCCACGCCATCAAGCTATTTTCTAGCACCGTTGTCTTTTATCCATACCACTTGTATTTCACTATCTCTTCGCCGAACTAGTGCACCTATACACCCGACAAGTGTATTGGGTGTGTTGGAGACACAAGAGACTTCTTGTATTTTGATTGCAGGATTGCTTGAGAGGGAATACCTTTGACCACTTCCTCCCTGAGTTCGATAAACCTTGGGTGATCCACTTAAGGGAAAACTTGCTGCTGTTCTACAAACCTCTACACTTGCAGGCCCAACAACTGTCTACAAGAATAGAAGTGCGTAGACATCACACGCGTCCTCGTTCGGCCACGACCACCGGAATGACGGTTCTTCGTTGTCGCCCCGCTCCCGCTCCTTCTCCCGCTCGCCATCGGCATGGGCCCCTCCCCACGCGCCGCCGAGGCCCCGCTCGGAGCGGCGGGTCAACGTCAGCATTAGGTCGCCCGCGTGCTGGCGGAGGCGAGGATGCCCTACACGTGGCCAAATATCCACCTGTTGGCCGGATGGCACTTGAATAGGGCCCGGTTCCAGGCCTGCTCGCAGGTGGGAGATCTGCCGCCGTCAAGTCCACCTCCCACCGGATACACGCCGCGACTCGACGTACGCCATCAAGTCCGACTTGTGGGACACGTGGTTTGAGGCTTGGTGCGCTGCCATTGAGGCCCACCACGAGGAGCTCGAGGACTTGGACAAGGAGTACTAGGGGGATTCTAGCGAGGAGGAGGACGAGGGACACTACATGTACTTTGGGACCGCCTACCGTGTGCAGCCCGGGGTGCCAGACTGGACGAGGTACCAGGGCGCTGACACCGTGGCGTCCGAGGTGTGGCCGTTCGGTGAGCCCAGCATTGTAGACCACCAGTTCCCGCTGGTCGCCATTAAGGAGGAGGTGGACGAGCCGTAGCATTTGGACCGCGACAGGATGACAGAGGAGGAGGAGCTCCAAGTCGCCATCCTCGAGTACGACTCGAGGAGGAGCGCACGTGGGACAACACCACGCAGGTCCTCCACGAATCGTGGCTTGCGGTGCAGCCTGATCCCATTGTTCCAGCGCTGCCTCCGGCCGCACCTGCACTGCCTGCGCCTGCACCGCCCGCCCGTGCATTGGTCTGGCTACCGCCCCCTGTCTTCATCAAGATCGACGATGACGACGAGTATGCCACCGCGACATGAAGGTTCACCGCTGCTATCCCCAGCTAGCCACCTGTGATGCACCCTGTAGTATAGAGGGTGTGTTTTTCCTTTTTAGATGTATTTTGGACGTGGAACACAGTTTGTACAATTATTATTAGTATGTGCCAACTATTTTTCTCTTTATTTGGGGGAGGGGCACGTTGGGTGCACTAAACCCCGCAAAACGGGCCTGCCCGGAGCGCGTGTCCTCCCCCGCAAACGGACCGAATCAGACCGGTGTCTAGAATGCGGCGGCCGTTGAAGTTACCCTAACGGCAAGGCCTAGGCAAGGGGCACATTTATAACTTTGCACTTCCCAGAGGCAAACATGCCCCAAGCGGTTGGGATGAAATTCTTTTCGCCTACGAGGGTTGTAGGCCTGTACAAGAATTTGGGGCCCCCAAATTTTTGTGCCCTGCGTCCGCACTTCTGTCAGCCCGACCCTAATTTCATCCTTCTCTTAAACATGTCACGTGGATTTTTACTTAGTTGGAGGAGTGAGAATTAAGAAAAAAGAGGTTCTCTTCCCTTATCTAATGATGATCTCTTATAAAATAAGATAAGACTATATTTTCTATTATACCATATGTCTTTCCTTAGCAACTAAAAATAGTTAACTCTCATTAACCGCTAGGCATGATAGTAAGAGATAATGTGTTTACAATTTATGTCTAATGACTTCTGTAGATGATGTGGATGGCTAAGAAAATACGTGCTCTCTCTACCATTGTACACGCCCTAAGAATGGACGGGAACGTCACACCTCACTTGAATGATGTATCTATTTTCCCTCAGACACACATGGCTTAAAACCCTGAGCACAACCAACTGGATGGGCAATGCCACGGTTTACATCATTGGTTTCCTTGTCCCCACTTCGTTCATTTCTAGGCTCTCTCGAGAAGGTGTTGCAAGTAATCAACTGATTTCAAGAGCATCTGCTCAAAATAGTAAATGATTGCCATGGACCTAGATGGACCCAGGAATTTTAGACCTCCAATACATGGTTATGCACACCTCATATACATTTGAATTATATCCAATGGGTTCTAGTCTACAAGTGGCATCTTTCAGTAACACATGACAATACATTTTTGTACTTATTCCTCATTTGGTAGAGGGGGGAGTATCTTTTCTGCAATATGACGATACAATTCTTTTTATAGAGCATGGTTTTGACAAGGCGCTGAATATGAAACTGATCCTTTGTATTTTTGAACAATTTTCTGGTCTAAAGATAAATTTTCATAAGTGTGAGATCTTTTGTTTTGGTATTATGCTTTATTAATTTATGGAAACTTAGGACCAACATTTTTTTTGCTATGATATAAACATCATGATCAAGTTTGTTATTTCTCCACACAAAATAAATAATAATTCCTTGCGTGCTTGGAGTGAAGTACAAATTTAGAGAGAATTGGACCACCAAGTGACTGATGTGCCATTTGAGCTCTGTCCACTTGCATCCTCCTAGTTTACAAGTCATCTTAAAATGTAGAAACATCTGGTGGGCAAGCCAGCTAGTGTGCTTGGTATTTTAGAGGCATGGATTTTTGACAGGACAGTTGCCATTGTTCAAAGGAAACCAGTGTGAAGAGGCAAGGCGCAGAATTCTTAGCAGCCAAGGGAGAACAAGAACATATGCACCGGATATATTAGTGTTTCTACACACTAATTCCTCGCCTTTTTTCTCCTACATTTCACACCTCCACAAGGCCACTTGGATAAGCAGATCCATTACACGCATACACGGTATAGTGGACGGACTATTTTATCAAAGTTGATCTGCCTTTCATTAGGGATGATATGATCTCGATCTTGAGGTCGCTTTCGTGGGGGTAGGCCACTGAGTTGAGCAATCCAGATGGAGTCATGGAGACGATGCTTCCTATATTTTCCAACTTCGAATATTAACATCTGGCAATAATAAGCCCCTTTTCTAGGAGCTTGAGTGACTATGAAGTATTCATGCATGCACACAACTCTAATTTGAACACATTAACGTGTTTTCTCCAAAGATTGGATTGCAAGAGAAGGATACTACTTTTGACACAGCATGCATGCATGCTTTCTCCCCAATATTTCTTTTGTACTTTTTTTTCTTCAAATTCCGATGCATCGGTGCTTATAAGAAGCTACCGGTAAGGTCCCTTCTGGCTGAGGTGAAGAATTGAAAAGGATTCACACAATTCTTAAATCTGGTCAATGATATGGCTACGTACGTCTCTCAGTAAACAGATGCGCATGTGCAAGGTTTGGATGCCAGCCTAAGTTTCACATAACCCAAGCTCACACATCAACCTTTAGAAATTTGAAACTTTAACCGCTGATATAATATACTCCCCTTGTTTCATGTTTTAGCTTATCTGAAGTGAATGTATCTAAACTTTTTTTTTGGTCTGTAGGTTCAAAGTGAATCTACACGTAAAAGACGTCTAGATACATTTATTTCGTAAAAACTATAACATCTTATATTTGGAACAGAGGGAGTAGATAGAAGCATTTAGTGATTCATATAGAAACGTCGTCCCCTAATTCTAAACCATGTATCCATTGACATGGTATTTGGGTTTACAAATCAAGCCAGCCATTTAAGAGCAACGATCACAAGCTAGAAAGAAACAAACAGAAAGCTCTACAATTTACTGAAGGACAAGCCATACATGAAACACGATGCAAAAAATAAACAGAACGTACAAAGGTAGTACGAGTTGTAGATTAGATCAGTACAAACTCACAAGAAGTAGAAGTAAATTCAATTTCAGATAGTAACGAAAGGTTACATTACATTACAGCCTCAACTGGCCTTGCCGCGAGAAAAAACAACGGGCGAAGCATCCAGGAGGTCACTAATGACGATAAAGTAGCTAAGTAACCTTAAGCTTAAACCCTCCTTAAACCCTAACCGCAGCGGCGGCGGCCGATGTCTAATATTCCACCGAGCCATGGCCAACTGCGGTACTAATTACACTGCTTAGTTAATCACTGGAGCTTGCGTTTGCTTTTGATCACGACAGGATGGCGTCCCAGTCGATCTCCCACGACGGGCACTTGTGGAGGCGGTGGAAGGCGTCGGACTCGTCCCACGCCGCCTCCGAAAAGTCCAGGCTGGCCATCTCGGGGAGGAGCTGCGGCGCCTCGGGCTGCTGCTGCGACGGCGGAGGGAGCGGGGTCGAGCCGGCGGAGAACACCGAACCGTCTCCCTCCGTCGACGTTGTCGATGTCGAGGCCTTTGGCGAGTCCGGGGCCGCGGCCGTTTTCGACGACGGCTTCTTGGCGGCGATGTTCTGGCAGATGGAGTCGAGCTTGGCGTCGACGGAGCTGTGGAGCGGGCCGGCGATGTGCGTGCCGCCGCGGCGGAGGTTGGGGAAGTTGAGGCGCGCGGCGTCGCCGCGGAGGCGGAAGGCCGCCTTGTCGTAGGCGAGCGCGGCGTCCTCGGCGGTGTCGAAGGTGCCGAGCCACAGGCGCGTCCGGTTCTTGGGGAGGCGGATCTCCGCCACCCACTTGCCCCAGTGCCGCTGGCGCACGCCGCGGTAATGCCTCCCGGCGGCCGACGACGACGGCGACATCTTCATGGGCTGCGCCCGCGGGCCGAGGAGCGACGCCGACAGCCCCCTCTGCTGCTGCTGCTGCTGCTGCTGCTGGAGGAAGAGCTGCGCCTGGATCTGATGGATCTGTTCTTGGCCCAGGCTGGTCAGCCCCACCATGTCATTATTCGCCTGCGGGTACGAGGCGTTGCACTGCGAGGTGGGCGGCAGAGGCGGGAGCTGCGAGAAGCACGAGGTGGTGGTGGTGGCGGCAGCGGGAGCAAACGGTGCTTGAAGCGTGGTGTAACTGTAACTGTAGGAGGGCGATGGTGCAGGGAAGTAGTAGGAGGATTCTTGAGGCGGCAGTGGCGGAGAGGAAGTGTAATAATTGTAATATGAAAACGGGGAGGAGGCGGAGGTGGAGGCGGTGGGGGAAGAAGCGCTCCTGATAAAAGGTTCGAGCGCTTTCATGAGCTCCTGATCCGAGGTGGACGACGATGACGAGGAGCTGGTGAACTGGTTGGCGGTGTTGTACAGATCTATGTCTGCCATTGCGAACTAGTAGTAGTAGAGAAAAAAACTAGAGGGAATTTTTTGTGCAACTAAAAGGGAAAAAAAACAAGGTGAAAATCGAAAGAATGTTTGGGATAGTAATCAAGGCCCTGGTTCTTCAATAAAAGCGAAGAACAGGACAGGGAGGAGAGATTCTGTGTGTGCAAGCAACCTGAAGGGGCTCTGTAAAACCAGCCCCTTTCTGGCTCGCAAATAATAAAAGGCAGAAAAGAAAGGCTAAAGAAAAAATCGGAACAGGAAGAATCCAGAGGGGAAAAAAGGACCCCTGGATCTCTGTTCGTCCTAGCAAGAACTGCAAGAACTTTGCATGTGAAGAGAGAAAAGAAAAAGAAAACTTTCCGAGGAACCTCTCTCGCTTTGATGATCTAATAGCAAAGCAAGAACGGCCCGGAGGAAGGAGAGAGGTCAGAGAACAAACCTGGTGTCGCCTGCTCGGTGGCGCGGGTGCATGCTCCGTGGTGTGCTGGTGTTTGGGGGAAAGATCGCTGGTCCTCGCCTGGGAAGTGGTGGGTCGTGGATGGGAGGGGAACTGGAGGCCGTGTGTGCGCGTGCTTGGTGGTGATGGGTGGCTGGGTGCGTTGTGGGGGCGGGGGGCGTCTCTCCTGGGGAGCAATGGCTTCCGGCCCGGGCCTTTATATAGCGGCGGAGGCCGGAGGCCGGAGACCGGAGAGAGGGAGATGTGAACCGTGGACGCGGAAATCTCCTCGCGCCGGAAAAAGATGGGGTCGTGTCGCTGCCGTGCGGGCCCTGGGCGGAGTGGTGCCACGTCCGTCGTCCGTGGCATGGCTGGTTGACCTGGCCTCCGGTACTGGCTCCACGCCCATCGCATGAGCCGCAGCTTGCTGGTAGAATCAATGCTTCATTAATTAACCGTGCAAACAGGATTACACCGAGATTGTTAGGATTCGAGCTAAAAATATTAGAGCAGACTTGAATTAGGATTACCCTTGTGGCTTTTTCCAATTCGGGTTTCATCTTTTCCATTTTCCATTTCTTTCATGGCAATTTTCCTGGTGAGAAAGGGCGACCTGTTGTGTGTTGGATATCCTACACGTACGCACACCCCACTTCTCACAAAGAAATGGTAAACTAGGTCGAGATGTTCGTGCGCAAAATCCAAGTGCACAACTTACTCGAATCACCTTTTGTAGTAGCGGAAAAGGAAACTAGAAAAAGGAGGGAAGGAATTCTCTTCCAAGACAAGCATGCGTGCGTGCGATGCGTCTCGTGATGATACGGTCCAGCTCCAGCACTTTCTCCTCCCGGAATAAAGTGGGATTTTGGACAGTACCACGAGCCAGTTGAACTTAACTCAACTCGACAGCAAGCTTGTAGCTAGTACTCCGTATGACCGTCACGTCGTCTCGTTTACTTTTCGTGGCCGTTTGCTGCTCGGACGCGGTGCCAACTGTGTACAACGGGCGGAGGGACACGTAGACGATTCGCGCGGTGGTAGCACTAGCTAGCTAGGTGAGATTTTCGCGACGTCGCTCGGCCAGCGCTGGAAACTCAGAGTGGAAAGTGATCGAATCGGGACAGACAAGCCAATGGTCCAAGCTCGCTCTACGGAAGAAGGCGACCGGTTTGTACTTTGGACAGCGAAATGACGCGGGAAATAAATGTGGAGAGATGATGGGGGTGTGTGTGTAGCGTCGTAGAGTAGTAGACCCGATCAAATGTGCCGGCCGGGCGGGCATGTCGGCGTGGATCGCACCACAGAAAGGAGAGCGAGCGGCTCAGCAGCTAGCTTAGCTTACCTAGGATGTGGATACTAGTTGCCACAGCTAGCCGTGGCGCTGATGATGCGTGCCAACAACTGCCAAACTTAAATCTCCACACGGTCGGTCGGTCGTCGTCTGACCCGATCAGTAGTACGTGTTGTATTCCGCCCCGATTGCACACACTCGTTCTCTTACGATGGGGTCGAGGACGTACACGTACGGGTCGTGAGATCGCACAAGTTGCAAAGCCATGAACAAGCACGGCGTCCAGAGAAGCAGCAAGGGGTTCTCCGGTGGTTCTGCAAAGTTTCGATCGGCTCCAATACTACTTGTTCAGCTGTACTACTTGTTCGACGCCATACGCATGCATGGGCGATGGATGGTCTCCCGTCTCCGTGCATGGGCAAGAGCAGCGAGCGCCTCGACGACCGCGTCGATCGTGGCCACGGCGTGAGGTTGACATGGCGCGCCTCATCATGGTCATGATCTTGTTTTGATACGGGGTGGTGGTGGGTGCAGGCAAGTGGGGCTTTTATTTGCTTCAACGGCATCGTCGATATATATCGGGGCAGCATGCGCGCGAGCGAGCGAGCGAGACGTGAGGGTCAATGCCGATCCACCACCAACTTGGCGCCTTGCGTGCCTGCGTACGTACAGGGGAGCTGCGGCCGATCGGGCGTTCGTGTCGGGTGACGATCCGGTGACAAGACCACGTACGGATACCCAAATTCTTTAGGCGCGAGGACAACTCCAACGGGCCCGCATTTCAGACATCGGTTTTGTTCAAGTCGATCCGTTTGCGGGGTGGAGGACGTTTATATTTACTCGGCCAAGTCCTCGACAGATAATATATCGTTCAAGTCCTCGACAGATAATATATTGTTCACTCCTTAGCAGCTCGGCCGTTTATATTTACTCGGCCACCCCCTTTACCCTGCTCGCCTACATCAACTCCGGCGTCGTCCTCCTTGCCTCCACTAGCCACCACAAGGCACCAACTAGTTTGTTTCGTTTTATGCAATTTTAGTTTAAATTTCATTGAAAGTTATGTAAACAAAGTTTAAACTTATAGTTTGAATGAAACTTGCATAAAATTGTATTCAATTTTCATTTAAGGGGTTAAGTTTAGGGATCGACTAGAAACCCCTAATTTTTAGAAGAACAAACTTGAGGAGTTAAAAGATGGGATATATACTCCTCTAAATTTTAAGTGATTGGCTAGTGATGCGCCAACACAAAAAAATGTGACTGGCATCGCAGTAAGTCCACAAAAATTGTGACAGACTAAAAGCTACTATTCCGTTGCACTGAATCAAACCAGAGGAATTGTAAGCCTCTTAATCAAAAGTCATACACACTTCTGTGGATGTGGCATTCCTTATCGTCTATTTCTTCAGCCAATATCTACAATACAAGAGATGAGGGAAATGAGACCAGCCGACGCCTGCAGACCCTGAAATTCAACTACACTACAGAAAGTTCACCAATATGACCCACTCATTGCTGCGAACTAGTTAATCAAGGATATCCTTGCAGGGAGAAGCTTTTTGTTAATTAAGCAGATAGGGATGGAGCCCTTAAGATTGTGTCATCTCTGCTCATCCCAAATCAGCAGCAGCTGCTCATCTCCTGCACGTTTCTTCCCTTCTCTAACAAAAAGTAAAAAACTCTTTGTTTCTTCTCTTCTCCCTTTCCCCTGCTGAGCTAATCCTGTTGCGCAAGATGCAGTTTAGGCAGGACCAAATGGATGGCCCTCGGCTCTTTCACAGTCGCCGTCACGGTTGACATGGCTATTTGATGCAACATTTCTTTACAACAAAATAAGCTCGACCGCTAGCTTGGTTTTATTATCTTGTGCCAAATAATTAGCACACATACAGTTTCCTTAAGCAACAACCAAACCATTCTTGTGCATCTGCAAGAATTCTTCCATACCTTTTCTTATAGGTGATCAAACAAAAATATATACTTTTCCTTATACAGGTCAATTGTCCGTGTACTTGTGCATCTGCAAGAATTCGGCCACCTATCTCTGGAGGACTTTATCTTATCTCTCCTATAAAATAACCGCCAATAATGTTTCGATCACATTCATTTAATAATAAAGCTTGATTACAACTAGAAATTGTCTCATTGCTCGAACGAGAAGAATGCATGCCCACTACTCCATGGACAAAGTACGCGGTGGTTTGATTGGGCGATTATAAGAAAAGTGATTTGTCAACGCTTGCCACAATGAACATAACAGATTACATTGTTAATTTGGTGATTAGCATGCATGAATTTTTGTATGGATTACGTTATATTGAAACTTACTAACATATAGCAATTGATAAATATGAAGTTTGGTCAAGATGTTTTATGTAATTTATATGGATTACGTTATATTTACCACCTCACATAGTATATGTAACCCTTTTGGTACAAATACAAAAAACAAAATCGAAGGACACGATGCCATTCTTTTTTTGTGCAGTGACACAAGGCCATTATACTTTGTCAGCAAAGTCACAAAGAAGAATTGAGTCCAAAGTGGACCCTTGCATCAAGAGAAAACATAAACTTAAACCAGTCCTATCATCCCGCAATAATGATCATAATCATAATTTGTCTTTTTTTCTTCTCTCTTTTGCTTCTCTTTGTGTCTATCGAGTTAGGACTTTTTTTGTTGTTGCCAGGATGTCGAGTTAGGTTTTAAAATAGCACGATTCAGTAGTAGTACATGTATATGGTGTGTGAGTGCAGCCAATGTTTAAAAACCTTCTTGGGCTTCTGAAAGTACATTGACTCAACCTAAAGGGATGACTGCACCCAAGTCGTTGAGAAAACCATCAGGTTATGAAATTCTTTGCAATGTCCCATCAATTAGGTTCAGAAAATATACTATATATTTGGGTGCCCAGTTCTCGGAGCTCCAGCTAAGCCATTGGCATAGCATAAGCACATATATCATCATGGTACCGTAGCATGTGGGTCTAATAATGAAACATGGTCAGGTTCAGTTCAAGTCAACTGAACCTGGAGCCGTGAGAGCTGACAATCAATCGATCGATCGATCAGCAGCACAAGTGCTCGGGAGTCGGGAACCGCGGGCACAGGGCGCGTGCGCGCCGCAACTTGCACGAAGAATCGGGTGTATTATACGGTGAGGACAGGAATGATATGATTCGGATCGTGATACGGCTGAGTTTCCACGGCGCGCGCACTGGAACACCAAGAGCGAACGGGGTGTCAGGCTCGGTTTTCTTTTGCAGATGATTCCAATCTGGCGACAGCATCTGACATGATATCCCGCGTAATCCGTGCCACTAATCGCTTTTAAGCCAAGTAATAATGGGTTGTTCCAGGAGCATGCATCATTGGAAGCTAAGATTTGAAGCATGATAAGTGTGATAATATTGTCAACGCGCAGAGGATGCTCTCGGCAAGTCAGAGGAGCATGCATCAGTTGGTTGTTAGCTCGTGCTTCGGGGTCAAACATACGAAACCTCTAAATAGAAAAGGCATGTCAACTAAACATGGGATGTCTGATCAACAACAGCATAATGCTGTATTGTCAGCTCATACTGACTGTCACGATAGCTATACATAAATTGTGTAACGTATTCTTCTATGAGATAGTTATACTTGATTAAAATCCTCGAAACAGCCTTTCGTCCGTTTTATAAATAGAACAACATCCAAGTAAAGCCGAGTTTCACAATCATCCAGACGCTACGTGCGTCAAAGGAAAGGAAAAAAACAAAGTACATCCGCTGGCCATTACTCTCTTGGGAGCGTCGGTGTGGGTACATTCTCTGTGTTTTGGCTTCGGGGTGAAAACTCTCGACCTTCAGTAGCGTAGATAGCGGAGTGGCGCGTCATTATCCTCTTGGGGCATCCTCATCGAGCGCTATCCCCCCGGTCTCGTTCCGGTGTCACCGGTGACAACTCTTGGTTCTTCTTCTATTTTTTGTTTATCATTGATCTGCTATATAAGAGGTTCTGCTCATCACATTGTATCGATTCAGTAGTTTGTGTGGATTTATTTACGGAGCAGGGTGAAAGCCTCTTTCGAGGAGTAATGATGACTTAGAGTATCTCTAGCTGCGTGCCCTAAAGGGCTCCCCAAGCGGCTATTGGTTGTGCCGGAAAGAAAATCCCGACTCACAGTGACCCCCTAGGCCTCGTTTTGTCCGGCGCTGCCCAATAGGTTGTCTGGCATGCCCATGCGAACCCTGCGCCACAAGGAGCCTTCTAGGCGCGCTAGCACAAGCTGTGCGCGACGCGACGTCAGATATAGACATGTGGGTACCACTTGCCATCGATCTAGCCTTATTTTCCTCCTCCCGCTCATAGTCGCACCTCTCTCCCTTTCTCCCACCCCTGCCAAATCTCGGCTGCCACCCATTCGACACCGAGAGTTCGCCGATAGTGTTGCAGGATGAACAAGAAGTTCTTCATGCGCCTGGTACATGGTGTGAGGGCATATGGCCCCTAATTCTTGCTGAAGAAATACATCATTGGAGTGATTGGTTTATCCTCAATTTAGAAATGCACGATTGCCATGAGGATGCTTGCGTATGAATCTACAACCACTGAAGCAATGTACCTATTCCGCAAAGCGGTGGTCGGAGTGTTTGAACCATACTATTTGAGAGGAGCAAATGAAGCCGAGAGAGCTTGCATCATTTCACAAAATAGAGCGAGAGAATTTCCCGAGATGCTTGAAAGCATCGATTGCATGCACTCGTCATGGAAGAATTGTTCGTTTGCTTGGTAAGGTTTTTAAAAAGGGCATCATAGATATTGCATTGTGGTACTTGAAGCTGTGGCGGATCAAGCACACAATGACATTAATGTACTGCAACGCTCTCTGGTGTTTACGGAACTTGTTGAAGGTAATGCTCAAGAGTGCAACCATGAGATCAGTGGCCACCCATATACCAAGCGTACTACCTAGCCGATGGCATCTATCTAAGATGATCGACATTTTTGAAGACAATCACCAACCCTCTAGGTCAGCGAAGTCTCACTTTGCTTTGCGCCAGGAGAGTTGCAATAAGGATATCGGGCGAGCATATGGTGTTCTCCAATCTCGATTTGCTATTGTTCAATACCCTGCGCGCTAACCTGCTCGCGAGATTAAATGCGGTAGATGACCAATACCCGCGTGATCATGTATCGAGAGTAAGCGTGAACATCCAGCGAATGATGCTAATCGTATGACTATCATGGTCCTCTTGTCGATGTTGACCACCGGGTACCTGACTTATTGGGTTGACTTACTCCCAAAGTCTAGGGAGATTCTTGCCGAGGTTGTTCATAACTAACCGAAAAATGATTGTAGAACATTTGTGGAGGCCGAAAAAAGAGGTGGCCGCATGAGAAATAGCCTCGATCTAGTTTAACTTTGCTTTCTTTGCATTGTATGGATTATTGTACGACTTTTATTTTTATATGTTCAACGGAATTTTGAATTAGTGTTGGCTATTTGTGTTTTTTATTTGACTGAAAAATGTTTGAAAGATCCCTAGGAAGCCGTTTTTGAGGCACGGCTGGTGAGAGGTGCTGTAATCAATCGTCGTTTAGGACTCATGGCTGCGACTGGAGATGCTCTTAGGCTTTTTAAACTGCTCGACATTATGATTTCTACTAGACAAAGGCACTTAACTACGTACGAAAGTATACCACATCATTTAGGTGCACTCACGTTTTTTATCCATACCTTAGTCTTGCTGTGAGGAGCTGTCACCTCTGTGGCTCTGTTTACAGTGTCGCCGTGTCGCCGCTCGACACTTGTCTATGTGTATACACCTTACTGGGTGTATTCTAAAGACGAAACCAAGTTGCCGTCAAACAAGCGCAGGGTCATCGCAGGAAGCTGCACTGCACGTACCGGCACGAGCACCCAATGGTACGTCGTAGCGCCGCAGCGAGCTGATACGCGATCAGCGATCTGACACACAGTGGAGATACACGCCTACGCCTATGTCTAGATACATCCGAATCTAGACAAATCTAAGTCAACTAATATGAATCGAAGGGAGTAATTATATTGGCCGCTCGGCTCCATATCTAAACCCGTATTACCTACGTGTATATCAAGTATTTCTACATGGGAATCAATAAAACTAACCGCTGTCCTCGACATAAGCACTATGATAGACCTAGATGAGAATGATGACATGGCCATCGTGAGATGTGGAGACAGAGGCAGCGACACCATTTCCTCTTCACTTGCCACTCCTCTTTCTCATTGCACCGAACTCGCTAGTCGTCCCTACCTCAATGCAACCCGTTGTGTGTGCAATGAGAGGATCGAATTCGCGCCCATCGATGCCTCTGGCGAGCGTCATCGCTCGCCACCTGCGACAACAAAGCCACCATGAATCGTGAGTGACAAGGACAGGGACACCATGACATAGAGACTACATACATATATGGATAGATATGGGTTTATACAAGGATATATATTGAAATTAATTATTCGTTAATAGTAGCTTGATTACTTGTTTTATTATGAAGGGGTACGGAGCGATCTCAGTCGTTGTTGTCTTTAAAATTTATATAGGGTGGAACACTGAGTTAGCCAGTCTCAGTTCACGGCATTTTATACTGTTCACGAACTGAATCTTATGAGACATTTTGTACTGTTCACAGACTGTTCCACAAAAGTTTCAATGTTTCAGTTAAATTTCGGTTCGGTTTCATTCTATTTCAGTTAGTGATGTCAGTATGACATCACCCATGTGCTGAGACCAGAAAAATGGCTAACTAGCGCACCAATCTCAAAGCAAATTTGGACGATGGATAAAATACCGACACCTACAACTAGCTGTAAAAAATAGTTTTCGAAGCGAGCACCCTCTAGAACAAAGGACATAAGCTAGCTACGGCCGAATCGACCTGAGATGGCCCATTGCGTCAAGGAAATTAATCCCATCTTTGCGGCCAACAACAACAAACAACAACATCAATAGCAGCAACAACCGCAAAAACAGCAACAACAGCAGCAGCAGCAACAACAACAACAACAATAACAACAAGAAATAACAACATCAACAACAACAACAATAGCAACAGCAGCAGCAGCAACAACATCAACAACAACAACAACAACCATTGGTTGGCTATTTAGTCATCGGGTGACACCGTAGTTTGACCTCTCAAACGTGGAAATTTAACGTGAAAAAACCTCTCAAACAAAGAGAGAAAAAACCTACCTTGATAGAAGTTAACCTGAACCCAAGCTTCAGGCGACGGGTCTCGCTCCGCTCCATCAAAAGTTAGCCTCCTTAATAGAATTTGGATCATACTTCAACAAAGTCCACCTTGACACAAATTCCTTCTTGTAGCATCAACAACAATCATCTCCCTGAACAACAAACAAAACACTTTTGGCGCCAACAACTACTTGGGCTAAACAGTTATACCAACTAAGCTTAATCATAGCTCAAACTTAGCAACACGAACATGCTTTGTCATCATATCAACAGGATTATCATGAGTGCTTATCTTGCATACCTTTAGTGTACCTTGTGCAACAACATCACGAACATAATGGTACTTGATATCAATGTGGTTTGTTCTCTCAAGGAACATATGATACTTAGTATGGTATATAGCACTTTGACTATCACAGAACAGGTTATCCTAACAAAGCTCAACATACAAATCTTTCAACCAAACAGACTCTTTGCAAGCTTCAACAATAGCCATATATTCTGCTTTGGTTGTAGATAGAGCAACAACTGGTTGAAGTGTTGCCTTCCAACTCATGGCACATCTACCTACCATGAACACATAACCTATGAGGGACCTCCTCGTATCCAAGTCAGCAGCAAAATCCGAATCCACATAGGCTGTGAGTCCCTCATCAGTCTTGCCAAACTTCAAGCAAGCATTCGATGTGCCACGGAGGTACCTGAAAATCCATTGAAAGACTTTCCAATGTTCTTTACCAGGATTAGCCATGTAACAACTCACCAAACTCATAACATATGATAAATCTGTTGGGCCACGTAGAGATAAACAAAACTTTTTTCCCTACGCGATGATCCCAAGATCCAGCTCAGGTAGAAGGCCACGAGGATTACCACTAGACGCGCAGTTATAGAATCGATGAAGCACGTCGCTTGATGCAGTGTAGTCCTCACGATCCGTTCCAGTTCCACGCCCCACGATCCGTTCCGGTTCCACGATCGTCGAAGTGCTGAATGTACAGCACCTCCGCCAGTATCCACACGTACGAGGAGGAGCGCCGGTGGTGGACTGCTAGGTCCGGTACGGCGGCGAGAGGACTAGACTGGGGCTAGGGTTTCGAACACATGGAGTGACCTAACCTTGTACTCTAAGCACCTGCGCCCCAGCTTATATAGGAAGTGAAAGTGGGCTCCACTCACTTGTGGCCCATTCACTAAAAGGCCTATATTAGTCACTGCAAGTCCAACTTGTTGACTAAGTCCATGTCTCTATTTGGGTCGAACCCAAATAGATTTCCTGTTTGGGTCTAACCCAAACTTGCTCCCGCTCTTAAGTGTGTGACCCGACAGGCTCATGGTAACCCGGACACGATTTCGAGTCTCACTCGTGATCGATCAGTCGGTAGCGGCTCTTAGCAGAACGTGCCGACTCCCAAGTACCAATAAGTCGTGACGAAAAACCTTCCAATGCGACTTTCATCTGAGTCCCTTTTGCCTCACGATATACCTTGTCAAACTATAGGTGAATAATCGTCATCCCTTAAATAGTACGACTCTCTTTCTCGATCCGAGATAAGTGATTCATCCGACTAACTCTTAGTCGATTGCCTCGGTTAACACTTAACCGAGTCATGCATTGCCATGCTTTCCGAATCATATCTTTCGAGAGGGCCCAGAGAATATCTCTCCAGATGGAGGGGCCACATCCCGTCTTGGTTATTCACATCACGCAGCTTGATTCCCAGTCGACCCGAACTCTGCCTTTATAATTGCCCACTGACGGAACAACATTTGACAGAACCTAAGTCGGTGATCCTCAACTCAGATTGTGCAATAACGTGAGGTCTAAGGATTACACTGATTGAGATATGCAAATGACGACTTGTTCGTTGCATCTCAATATGGGTCAGTCCGACTCGCTAAACTCTTTAGCCGAATCCGTGTAAGTCAGAATAGCATCTCCATGCCCATGACAAGTGGAACCGTGTCATCAACTGACTTTCACATTGGTCTAAGTTGTGTGTCCAGCACAACCTCAATGACCCAGGACAATTAGCATGAACAACATGAATATATAGTTCCACAATCGAATCACATATCCAATGATACATATTAGTAGCTCATACATGGACAGTAACTTTATGAATACATTGGGAATAACATCATATATGATTGCCTCTAGGGAATATTCCCAAAAAAATTAGGGCGAGAACAAACCATGGCATACATCAAGGAACCAACAACACTAGAATAAGGAACTCGTGACATGTACTCAACATCTTCATCAGAACTAGGACATTGCAATGCTAACAATTTAAAGTGGGGAGCAACAGGAGTACTAACAGACTTTGAATCATGCATATTAAAACGTTGGAGAACTTTCTCAATGTAACTTTACTGACTAAGAACGAAACTCGAAAATGATCCTTCTGATTCTCAAAGAATGAGGTTCAAGGGGATTGATATCGAGAAATATTTCTTCTTATTATAAGGCGTGATTTGATCCGCATATGTTTGGTAAAAGAACAATATTCTCCCGCTTCTCCCAAGGAAACCACTTTCTGGGTATCGATCATAATAGGTAGAGGGCGTGGTATAGGAAAGTAGTGGATCAAAAGTATCTGCGTAGAAGGAAGAGGATGTTGTGGTTCATTGCAAAGAACATCCATCACATGGATCAAGCTATAAGGAATAACCCGCGAGCAAGAGCAAGTCTCAATTACGGTAGGAATGGAAATAGCAACCTTGACTTTTTTGTCTCGTTTAATTTCCATACCTAGGATTTTCTTAGCAGCACCAAGATTTTTCATCTCAAATTCACTACTTAGGTGTGCCTTCAAAGTAGTGATTTCTTTCATGCTCTTGGCAGGAATTAACATATCATCAACATATAACAGCAAGTATATAGGTGATCCATTAACAAATTTTATGTAAACACAACTATCAAACTGAGACCACTTAAAATCTTGTGAGATCATAAATGAATCAAAACTTTTATACCACTGTCTTGGAGGTTGCTTCAAACCATACAACGATCTCGTCAATTTGCACACAAAATCCTCTTTTCTAGAAACTATAAACCCTTCAGGTTGGTCCACGTAAATCTCCTCTAGTTCACCATATAGAAAAGCAGTCTTTACATCTAGCCGCTCAAGCTCAAGATCATGCATAGCAAAAATACCAAAGAAAGCACGAATAGAGCTATGCTTCACAACTAGAGAGAAAACACCATTATAGTCAATACTTGGAATCTGGCTGAAACCTTTTGATACTAACCTTGTATTAACCCTTGGAGGCTCATTAGCAGACAAACCTTCCTTCTTTTTGTATATCCACCTACAGTGGACAACCTTCTATTGTTTAGGAAAGCGCACAAAATCCCATGTGCTATTCTTTTAAAGCGATTGCATCTCTTCTTGCATAAAACCCACTTCTCACGGTCAATGGATGCAACAACTTCATTGCATGTGGTAGGTTCAGAATCATGATCCACCTGTTCAGCACAACTCAAAGCATAATTAGCAAGATTACATTCTTAAATTAAATGACGAGGTGGAACTATGTTACGCCTCGGTCTACAATCAACAATAGACTCCCATGGTTGCTGCAAAATAGTAGGTGAGTGCTGAACAACATGATCATCAATGTTTTCCTCATGAGTATCATCAACCACATCATTATTATCAACTATTTTGCAGGTGCTCCACCTGCACACTAACTCCCTCCTTTCCAACAACAACATGAAAGAAGTGAGCCTAGCTCATTTGGTTAGGGAAGTGGATGTATAACCCAGCCATCCAGGTTCAACTCTTCACGGACGCATATTTTGGGTCTTATTATTTTTAAAAAAAACTCGCTGTAGGGGCTTCCCTTACCGCATTCCTTTCAAAAAAAAACAGCAACATGAGAGGGATCTGATGGCAAGCTGTCATGATACATAACGTATTCATTGAAAACAATGTTCCTACTCAACGAAATCTTTTTAGTTTTAGGATTCCATAGTTTATATGCTTTAACTCATGAACCATAACCAAGGAATATGCACTTAACGGCTCTGAGCTCTAACTTTCCATTATCAATGTGAGCATATGAAGTGCAACCAAAAACTCTCAACTGTGAATAATCAGCAGGTGAACGTGACCATACCTCAATGGGAGTTTGCTTCTCAAGTGGAATAGAAGGTGACCTGTTGATGACGTGGGCATGCTGTGTTGGCTGCTTCAGCCTGGAAACGTCTATGCATACATGCACTGGACAACATACAGCGAGCCCTCGAGATGATGGTTCTATTCATGTGCTTAGCCACACCATTATGCTAAGGAGTGTAAGGGATGGTGTGGTGCCTGATCATACCATCGTTACTACAAAACTCCTCAAACTCATTAGAACATAATTCTATACCATTGTCAGTATGTAGTAACTTTACCTTCTTTTCAGTTTGCTTTTCAATCATAACTTTCCACTTCTTAAAAGCATCAAAAATATCAGATTTACGTTTTAGAAAATGTGTCCACACTTTTACTGAGTAGTTATCAATAATAGTAACCATGTAATTAGCACCACCAATAGAAGTCTTACTGAAAGGTCCCCATACATCAGCATGCACATAATCTAATATTCCTTTGGTGGTATGAATGGAAGCATTGAATTTAACTCTTTTATGCTTACCAAAAACGAAGTGCTCACAAAACTAAAACTTACTCAAGTTGCAACCATTAGTCAACTCTCTCTTGACCAACTCTGCCATGCCATGTTCACTCATATGCCCAAGACGCATATGCCACATATTTGTTTTACCACAATCATCAGAATCATTAGAAGTAACAGTAGTAGCAATAGCAGGCAAAGTGCTACCTATAAGAACATATAACTTAGCATAATTCATATCACCTATCATGTGAATAAGAGAACCGTTTGATACTACTAGTAGGAAAAGGCTTATCCACAGGGGTCATATCAGTGGCGCACATCCAAATGGTGCCCCATAGATAGATATCCATGGCGCACGCCGAAAATATGCGCCACTGACCTGCACGTACCCATGGCGCACATCCGGATCGGTGCGCCACGCAAGTGTGGGCCCCACAGCTGGTGGTTGACCCCATCCATGGGGGGGGCATATTTATGGCGCACAGAATAAGTGTGTGCCACGACTAACAACAACATATGTGGCACACGGTCTTTCGCTGTGCCACAGGAAAAGGTGGGCCGAGCCATCTGAAAAAGGTGCGAGTTATCCATGGCGCACAGCAGCCTATGTGCGCCACTGACCATATTATACGTGACACGCGTTGTGTTGGTGCGCCACGGGTATGTCATGCCAGCCACATAAAAGGTGGCACTTTCCCCTACCTACCTCCACTAGTGCAAGCACAATCATTTCTTCCATAGATCTAGCTCGGGTTGCTCCTCCTCTCCATCCCATTTTCTCCAATAATTCTTCCATTTTAGGTTTCCAAAGCTCTTTGGATTAGATGGATCTATAAAGGGACTTCCTCACCACCGTGTAGATCTATAAAGTAAGCGCACACACCTTTTCTCTCCTCCACATCTCTTGTCTCCATCAAGTTTGCGCGACAAAGAAAGTCGTGCACCACGGATAACAACCACACCACACGCTCTCTCGCGCGGCCTCTCTCGTCTCCGTGTAAAACTTGTGGTTGTTTTGTGTGTGGACGACGATCGATGTTGGTGGTATATGTATGATGTTGGCTTGTATGTGAGGATTTTTCGTCGTTGATCGGGAGATGTTTACATAGATATATGCTTGTGTATGCTTTGTTTTGTGCAGCTATCGGAGTGTGGTACATGAGTGTTTGCCGAAAAGTTGATTCATTTCTGCTTTGGCAAATTTTTGCATTACCCATATGTTCTTTTCATAAGGAAGTTCATGCCGAATTTTTGCATGGTGTGGTTCTAAATATTCTCTTTTGCTCCATATCGCACAGGAAACGACGGTGCGCCTAATGAGTGAAGCTATGGTGGCTAGATACAAGGCACGCGCGACAGCCGTCATGATTCAGAACAACATGACCGAGATAAGATGTCCTTGTAAGAGATGCAAACTCGGGACCCTAATCAAACCACATTCCCGGATATTGGAGAAGAACTTGCTCATGGGTGGTTTCATGCCCAACTACATTGACGAGGACGTCAACAACAGGGTGCCAGCAAGAAATGGTGCTCACGAAGACGTCGGACATGATTATGATGAAGGAGATGCCGAGCATGATTATCATGAAGGAGATGCTGGTGGACATGGTCATCATGAAGGAGATGCCGGATCCAATGGTGGTGGAGAATACGTGGACACGTGGACACCGCTAACTTCAGCTTTACGAGACCCTCATGTTTAAGAACTTCTCCTCAAGGAGACGAGCAACGCCAAAGCTGCTGCCAAAGAGAAAGCCAAGTTGGCGCAAATGGATAATGAAGGGATTACTCCGTTGTACCCTAGGTGTCGGCCTGAGCATACACGCCTGAATCTAACCCTCAAGGCTCTGGAAATGAAGGTGCAACACAAATGGACCGACGTGAGCTTCAACCATATCATGGAATTCTGGCACAATATACTTCCTGAGGGGAACACATTGCCAAGAGGTATCGACGAGGCCAAGAAAGTCGTGTGCCCTCTCGATTTACCACACGTCAAATACCACTCTTGCATCAATGACTATGCAGTTTATCGGGCCGATTAAAAGGATAGAACCACATGTCTGGTGTGCGCCCATGCATGATACAAGAGAGGGAACAAGGAAGTTCCTCAAAAAGTGGTACGATACTTTCCTATCACTCCCCGTCTGCAGCGGTTTTTCATAGACCCTAAGGAAGCACAGCTCATGCAATGGCATGCGAAAAGGGAGAAGCCCGAAGATGATCTAGAGAAGGGAAAGATCCTAACACACCCTGTAGATGCTAGCCAGTGGCACGCATTGGACATGCAGTTCAAAGAGGAGTTCAGGGATGATGCCCGGAACGTTAGGCTGGGTATGAGAACCAATGGACTCAATCCCTTTGGCAACTAGAGTAGAACGCATAACACATGGCACATGTTTGTATGGCCGTACAACCTCCCCTGGCTATGCACAAAGCAAATGTACGTACACATGAGTATTCTTATTCAGGGGCCGAAACAATCGGGTATCGACATGCATCTGTATCTCGGATTGTTGAAAGAGCAATTAGCCACACTTTGGGAGATGCCAGCCCGTACGTGGGACACCTACACATGAGAATATTTCCCTATGAGAGCCGCGTTGCTTACGATGGTGCAGATCCTAGTCTGGCATATGTATCGTGCCAGGTGAACAACAAACATGGTGCATGTGTCAGGTGCATGGACAAAACCCCACATATGCAGCTACCTTAGGATTTCGGGTTTTCGAAAACCATGTTCCTAGGGATTCGAAAGTGACTTGCCGCGGATCACCCATGGAGATCTATTCAATGGTGAGAATGAGCTCAAAACAGCCCCACCTAGGAGGAGCGGCGAGGATAAAAACGACTTGCTGGAAAAATGGAAAAGTGCCCTACAGCGGGAAAGAAGCATTCGAGGACAAAGCCATGGGTACTGGCTTGCCAGGTGGATCAATGCTTGTACATTACCGACCCTGTGAGGCCTATATGAGTTGTTGTTAGGAGGGAAAAAATGAGTATCATAAGAATGGAGGGAGCGGCCACCGAGTAAGACTTTGACAAGTACGACGGTCCAAAGATAGAAGAGGAATTCGACAAGTACTTCGACATGCGTAGTGTTGCATCAGGAAGAAGGAATACCACCCTACCTTCTCAAGGATATCTGTACACGATAAGAAATCCCCATATTCCCGGGCTGAATTAATCAACCGCGACGAAGAAGGGCAAGACGATCGCTGTGACTAGACGATGCTAGCTCATTGAATCGACATCACAAGAAGTGACTTTTTGGGTGTGATGTGTGTGCACGTGCATCAAGTCGATGAAATTATACATAATACATATGGTTTTTGGAACAATAATCATATACATGATTCGTGGTTTTTTGGAATAATTTTCTTGTCTACTTACAATTGTATACATGTGTTTTTATTTTATATTTGTAAATGTTGAATTGTTCATATTTTAAAAATAATGGACAATTATTTTCTAATGAGTAAATATTAGTAGGCCAAATAGTAATTCCAAATTTTGTTAAATATATTTTTAAATTAAAGAAAAAATTGGGGGGGGGGGTGCCAGGTTTTGAACCCAACACGTGGGAGTTCAAACCAACCAACCCATCGTAGTAACCAATAGGATATGTAAGTGTTTTTTTTCAACACTACACCTCGAGTCGATGCGCCACGGATATATCCGTGGCGCATCGACTCGAGATGCGCCTCTGAGTTTGGGCACTTAGCCGAAATAACACGCACGCCCTCCTTCTCTCCTTGCTTCCTCTCACGTTCCCCTTCCTTCCTCTCTTCCCCTTAGCCGAAATGCGCAGCCGGTGAGACGATCCCCACTGCCATCGGAGAAGACCACATGCTATGCGCTGCCCGCCACCAGAGAAGACCACCTGTTGAGCGCCGCCACGACCTTCCGCCGTCCGCCACCACCTGGCTCCGTCCACCACCTACCAGGTTTGAGGCTCGCTCTCCCTCCCCTCTCCTCTCTCTTTCTAGGGTTAGGGTTCCAGGCTAGGGTTAGGGTTCCTAGATATTTCCTGCTCGTTCTTCCGTTAGGCTTCCTAGCTAGGGTTAGCGTTCCTAGAAATACACCCCATCCCCCAAGAACTAGAACCTGCCCAAGAAATTCCTGATTCTTTTAGCTATGAACTCTGGTTACAAAGAATGATTCATCCTAGAGGAAATTGAATGGAGAGGGCAAGGAAACTGGTCAAATGAATCTAGGGGTTTTTATTCTATGCATAGTGGGAGATGATTTCTTCCTACTATGAGAGGGCACATGGTCCTTAGCAAAAGGCACCAAATTTGCAGTTGCTGATGTTTGTTGCAGTTGCTCTATAACTGCCCCAAAAGGCACCAAATTTGAGCCCAAATGACTCTTAGCAAGGAGACAAACATGTAATCTATGGCAACAAATCTCCAAGCTCAATTGCATGTGGTCCCTTTTTAATAATTGAGTGTAACTACCTAGTAACATGATAGAAGTGGTGAATTGAGTTCATCCAAGCTGTAACAGTTATTTTTTGCATAACAATCTCTTATTCACCCACATGTTTACCAGAATGTAATAAAAATATAACTCATCTGTGTTCCATTTTATGGAACATAACTGCTCTAAGTCATAGGTAAGAGAAGTTCATGCATGAAATCTAAGAAGTAGGTTTTTATGGGACTCACTATCTAGTTTTTTTAAATTTATACTTCCATTTTATGGGTTACTGGAGTAACAGTGATACTCTTAAAATGTGTGTACTACTATACTTGTAGATATGATACAATACAGGACTGGGTACTACGTGTGACCTTGTGAGGGACCATCAGTTAAATAATGACCAATTTTCCTAATTTATATTGGCTTAATAGTTGATACCAGTTCCATAAATGGCATTATCTAACATGTGGTCTCTGGTTGTGCTACTGGCCTACTGTATTTCTGAATGTGCATGTATCAGTTTTTCCTTTATTTTACTAAGTACCATGCCTATTAGCTGCTATCAAATGAACTTAACCAAGAAGTATGCTTCATACTTTAGTGAATTCATCTTTGAACTAATTCAAACCAAGATAAAGGAGATACATTTCTTTAGTTGATACACATTCTAACATTTTATTTCATTTTCCCTTCTTCTTTACTTGGTCTTGCCCAAATTAAATTTGTGAATTCAAACCAAATCCTAACTAACTAAATCTATCTAATTATCTACCAAACACTAGCCCTACCCTTTTCCCTTTTGGTTTGGCCAAGCCAAAGCCAAACCACCACCAACCCCCACCCCTCTCTTGCTAACCTAAACCACCCCTCCCTAACCATGCCTACCCGAGGCCACATTGGCCATGTGACCTTGTGCCATGTGCTTTCATCTCTCTCTAACCAAACCCACCTCCAAGCTAAGCTACGCCCTTTCTTGCTAAGCAAGAAGGTCACCACGCCACCTCGCCAGCTATCCCTAGTTTAGTTGGATGCTCTGAAGTGGTTGGCTTGGGGCTGGCAGAAAAAGAATAGAGAGGGGAGGAGGAGAACACATGTTTGGTAGCTTTTCAAAAGTAAAATGGGTGAAATGAATAAAATGCCAAGTCAAAGTAAATGGCCACATACATATTTTTCTGAAACACAATCAGATATTATTTGGAACCAAACACATACTTCTACAAATACATACACATCATCCTGCTACAAGCACATACAAGTACTACTACAGCTCTAGTAGCTATATTTTATTCATAGAACAAACAAACCTTCTTCTTCTATTTCCTGCCTTCACCAAACTTCACCTTCTTCTTCTTCAGCATCTTGATCCTATCTTTGCAATACTCAATGTCTTTGTTAATCAATAACAATGCAGTAGCTGCTTTAAGCTCAGGAAGCAACCTTGATGGAACCTTTTTAGGCAAAGGAGCATTTCTTTTGAACAAACCTTGGAAAATGGCTTCATGCTCTAAGAATGTTGGATCATCTGGCACTGCTACCTGACCCAACTTCTCAAGTGCCCTAGAAGCCTTCCTCTCCTCCCTCTCTGCCATGCTTCTCCTTGTGTAAAACTTGGTTTCCATAGCTGGAATGAAATGTCGACACAGAGTGTGTGCTAGCTTTTATTGACATACAAGAGCATCTGTGGACAAGAGCATGCAAACACAAGTAGAACAATGCACATTTAAAAGATGCTCACTAGCACTTCAGTCAAATGAAAATAACAATGACAAGTAAATGCAGCCAAAAATGGCAATCGTGCCTTTATTCCATTTTGAGGCACCTATCAGGCATATATCACTTCACCATGCATGATTTTGGACTGCTGCTGCTGCTGCTTTAGGAATATAGGGACTGCTGCTGCTGCTTTCAGAATATTCTACATGTATAGGAATATAGGGACTGCTGCTGCTTTAGGAATACAAGGACTACTGCTGCACAACTTTAAGAATAGTCTCCATGTTTAAATATGCATGTTTCTTGTTTATATTCTACTAAATTAATACATGTTTAAATATGCTTGTTTATATCTATAATGGTGCTATGATGGTATTTTGATAAGCTTATAATGGTGGTAGTGGACAGTTTGTATATGCTTATATGCTTGTATATGGTGGTGGTGGTGGTGCAAAATTTTCTGTACATACTTGTATGAATATCACCGAGAGGGCCCAGAGTTTTATTGAATGAGAGTTGCATTAATTTTGGCGGAAAATTAATGCATGTGAGTGGACTTTTGAGTGGAGGCATGTTTATGTGTGTAGAGCTTCCACCCATATGAATGAAGTAAGAGGTGGGGGCACCTCCATGGCCACCGGCCATGGGAGGGGGCTGCCCCCCTCTCGTCCTCACAAAGTACACCTCCTCATGAAGGCTCTCTCCCCCTCTAGAATTATCCCCCATGGTGTCGAATTAGCGAGATACATGTTCTCGGTGGCTTTTCGTCTAGAAGGAGTTGTTGCTTCTGCTACATTGCTAGAGTGGGGAGGTGGACGTTTTACGGTGGACCGGACGTGTGTGCAAGCATGGATGCCCTGCTGATTTCGGCTCTAGGACTTCCTCTCGATCTTGAGATCGACAAGCGAACGACTACATCATCCACGAGTCCAACCTCGTTACACTTTGTCGGTCTTCAAGATATGTTCTCTATGGATGTATATCCACCTGTTGCTTGTATCTAGGTAGATAGATCTTGGTGCTTAGTAGTTCCCATCGTAGGAATTTTTTGTTTTCTATGCTGCGAACCCAACAGTGGTATCAGAGTCTGATCTATCCGTAGATTCTTTGCATGGGTAGTACACATAAGAGTATGTGGGCGATGATGATAATGTTATTGCGTCTTATATGTATTTTGGATTTTGGTGGCATAGTGGGATGAAGCGGCCCAGACTAACTTTACATGTCATCTCACATGAGACATGTTCCATTCTTAACATGTGATGACCCACAAGTATAGGGGGTGTATCGCAGTATTTTCGATAAGAGTGTCGAACCCAACAAGGAGCAGAAGGTGCTGGCTAGTGGTATGGATCAGGAATTCTCTGCAAATACTTAGCAAACGGATTTTTAGGGGTTTTCGATAAAGCAAGTAAACAAAGTACGAGTAAATAAAAGACAGTAGGAATAAATGCAGCAAGTGGCCCAATCCTTTATGCAGCAAAGGACAAGCCGGTTGTATTTCTATAGATGACCAAACGTTCTCGAGGACACATGGGAAGACTGTCAAGTGCTTTCGCTTCATATAGTCGATTAATCTTCTCTAGCTTGCTAAGTGTTGTGTGGGTGAACCTATGCTAATGTACCGTCCCATCCAAGACTTAATACATACTTGTGATTAAACCCCCTTGCAAACATCCATAAGTACAAGAAAGTAATTAAGGTAGAAACCTAACCACAGCTTTAAACTCTAAGACCCTTACGTCCCTTGTGCAATGGTTTCCTAACGGGGGTTTAGGTTTCTGTCACTCTGGCAACCCCTATGATTAGTAGCCAAATACACAATGCATTCCCCTAGGCCCATATAGGTGAAGTGTCATGTAGTCAACATTCACATGACACCACTAGAAGAAGTACACCATAACTTAAATAACAATCTATTGAATCTTTCTCAACGCAACTCCACTACTAACAACAAGACTTCTCCCATGTCCTCAAGAACAAAACGAACTACTCACAAGACATCATATGGATCATGATCAGAGATGGAATAATGATGTATAACAATCTGAACATAAACAATAATTCAATGGTTCACTCAATAGCATCAACTACAAAGAGTAATCAACACCGGAAAAGTTTCCCCTATGAACTATAGCAAGATTCAACGCAATTGTTACAGCCATATGGAGATGGTGATGAGGGTGCTGATGGTGATGATGGTGGTGGTGATGATGATGATGATCCCGATGAAGTCCAGCTTGATGGTGGTGTTGATGGCGACGATCTCCCCTCTCCGGGAAGGAATTCCCCCGGCAGAAATCTGTCTGCCTGAGAGATCTTTCTCTCTCAGTGTTTTCCGCCCCGCAGAGGCGGTGGAATCTTTCTGTGGTCACTCTCCCAAGGCTTAGGGTTTCGGGAGGAAGATATACGCCAGAGGGGAGAGGATGGAGTGGGCCAGGGTGGCCACACCACTCCCTGGCACGGCCTAGGCCTGCCCGCGCCAGGGGGTGGTGTGGGCCCCCTGTGGCCCACCTCCACTCCATCTTCTGGCATCTTGAGTCTTCTGGAAAAATAGAATTTTCCGTATATTTTCCCGGATTTTCTAATCTTCGTGAATTTTGCCTCCAAACAGCACCTTTTCCATCAGAATCCTGACTGCAGCGGTCCATGCTCCAAAAGTCATCAACCATGCAAAAACAGATGAAATAACATAAGTATCACCTCTCAATACGAAATATATCAATGAATAATAGTGAATTAAGACATAGAATAGTGATGCAAAATGGACGTATCAACATGCAACTAGTTTTGCATAAGTAGCTAGCGGGTGTCTGTCTCTCCTACTATAGTCAATATTTGATTTACAACGAGTTGCTAATAATTTGGTTATCATCATGGTGGTTCCATGTTCGTAGGTAAGACCGATTCTATCTTCGAAAGCCCTAAGCCATGTAAAACTTGCAATTGATAAATTAGAAGCGTCTAGTTTAGATTGTTGCTGGGCTAGTGTCATGATATGGTAATGTTATAATTTGAAGTATAGTTGATACTCTTGGAAATTATAGCATACCTAATGTGTAAGTTCCATAGACCTTGTCCTTACACACAAAGGAATGATAAATATCATACCATGATGCATATGATAGTGATCAAGTGCAAGAACCATATCATTTCACTTTTTGCATACAATGTCTACATCTTATATTGCTTGTTTGGTGTTTTAGTAGCATTATAAGATGATCCCTCATTTAAATATCAAGATAAAATGTGTTCTTCCTTAAGTATGCACTATTAAGGAAGTCTGTCATTTCAAGACATCACGTGATGATCGGGTGTTTTTGACTCTACGCTTTCATACAACGGGTGTAAGACAATTTTACACACGCGAGTACTAAGGTTCTTACTTGGCGAGCCTAGCATGTATAGACATGTCCTCGGAACACGGACCGAAAGGTTAGGAATGAGTCATATAGTTGATATGATGCCCATATAGATGCTTTCCTTTGAAGCTACACCGACTCACGTGATGATCAGACTTGGTGTAGTGGATTTGGTTCATGTAATCACCAAAAAGACACGAGGGATGTTGTTTTTGAGTGGGAGTTCATTCATAATTTGGATTATTTGAACTCGATCTATCATAAACTTTGTCTAAATAAACTTTACAAATTCTGTTGTAGATGGCACCACCTGCTTTTAATTTCAATGTGTTCATGGAGAAAGAGAAACTTGCGTCGAATGGTAGCAACTTTACCAACTGGGTCCTGAATCTAAGGATTCTCCTCATTGCTGCACAAAAGCAATATGTGCTAGAAGTGCTGCTAGGCCCCCCATCAGCTCCCGATGCCCCTGACAAGGAAAATAATGTCTATTTGACTTGTCAGGAGGACCACAACTTAGTTCATTGTGGCATACTGTATGGGCTAGAGCCAGAACTTCGAAAGCGTTTTGAAAATGGCAATGCCTTTGATACCATGGGTGAATTGAAATTGATTTTCGATACCCATGCTGCCGTAGAGAGTTATGATGCTTCTGAAAAGTTCTTTAGCTACATGATGGAGTAGAACAACTCTGTTAGTGAGCACGTACTCAAAATGTCTGGGTACGCCGATAATCTTGTGTCCTTGGGAATAACGATTCCCATTGACTTAGGAAGACATCATGTTCTCCAATCTATGCCACCTAGCTACTAAAGCTTCAAGATGAACTATAACATGTAGGGCATGAAGAAGTCTCTCCCCAAGCTTCTGTCAATGCTTAAGATTGTAGAAGTGGAGATCAAGAAAGAGCATCAAGTGTTGATGATTAATAAGACCACATGTTTCAAGAAAGACAAGAAGGGTAAACATAAGGGAAAGAAGGGCGGCAAATTTGTTGCTGCGCCGGAAAAAAAATCCCGAGAAGCCTGATACCGAGTGCTATTATTGTAAGGGGCCGGGCCATTGGAAGCGCAACTACCCCAAGTATTTGGCGGACAAGAAGGCCAGCAAGGAAAATAAAGGTATATGTGATATACATGTTATTGATGTGTACTTGACTAGTACTCGCAGTAGCACCTGGGTATTTGATACTCGATCGATTGCTAATATATGTAACTCGAATCAGGGGCAGCAGAACAAGCGATAGCTAGCAAGGGATGAGGTCATGATGCGTGTCGGCAATGGATCAAGAGTTGATGTGATTGTCGTTGGAACGCTGCATATTATTTATAAATCTAAATAATTGTTATTTGGTTCCTGCACTAAGCATGAACATTGTATCCGGATCGTGTTTATTGCAAAGTGGTTAGTCGTTTAAATCTGAAAACAATGGTTGTTCAATTTATATGGATAATATCTTTTATGGTCATGCACCCGTGATGAATGGTTTATTTTTGTTAAAGCTTGATAGTAGTGATACACATATTCATAATGTTGATGCTAAAAGGATCAAAGTTGATAATGATATATCTGTATATATGTAGTACTGCCGTCTAGGTCATACTGGCGTAGAACGCATTAAAAAGCTCCATTCTGATGGACTTTTGGAATAACTTGATTTTGAATCATTTGATACATGTGAGCCATGCCTTATGGGCAAGATGACTAGAACCCCATTTTCTGGTACAATGGAGCAGGCGACAGATTTGTTGGAAATCATACATACTGATGTATGTGGTCCAATGAGTGTGTCGGCGGGAGGTGGATATCGTTATTTTGTTACTTTCACGGATGATTTGAGTAGATATGGATATATCTATTTGATGAAACACAAGACTGAAACCTTTGAAAAGTTCAAGGAATTTTAGAGTGAAGTGGAAAATCATCATAATAGAAAGATTAAATTTTTGTGGTCCGACCATGGAGGTGAGTGTCTAAGTTACGAGCTTTGCGCGCACATGAGAGAGTGTGGAATAGATTCAGAACTCATGTCTGCCGGAACACCACAACATAATGGTGTATTAGAGCGTCGTAATCATACTTTATTTGATATGATTTGATCTATGATGTCTCTAACTGACTTGCCATTGTCATTTTGGGGCTATGCACTAGAAACCGCTACATTCACTTCAAATTGGGCACCATATAAATCCGTTGAAAAGACACCATATGAATTGTGGTTTGGAGACAAACCTAAGCTATCATTTCCTAAGTTTGGGGATGCGATGTTTATGTGAAGAAACTTCAGCCTGATAAACTCGATCCCAAAGCAGAAAAATGCATCTTCATAGGATACCCTAAAGAAACAATTGGGTATTCCTTCTATCACAGATCGGAGGGCAAGGTTTTTGTTGCCAAGAATGGATCATTTCTAGAGAAAGAGTTTCTCGCGAAAGGTGTGAGTAGTCAGAAGGTAGAACTCGGAGAGGTTATTGAACCTTCCTTCATGAAACGGAGAGTGGCGTAGCGCTAGAAATTGTTCCAGATATGACTTCACCGAATGAAGAAGGAACTAATGATAAAGATCATGAAACTCCGAAAGAGGATACTACTGAACCTTGCGGGTCAAGCAGGACACGTGCAGCTCCTGAACTGTACAAAAATCCTGTCGTGAATTTCATGGTAGATAGAATTGATGACCCTGCGACGTATGACGAAGCGATGATGAGCCCATATTCCAACAAATGGATGGAAGCCATGAAATTTGAGATGGAATCCATGTACGAAAACCAGGTTTGGACCTTGGTGCAGACTTATGTAGCATCCCAATTGTCTAACAATTGTAATGCTACTTGGTCTAGTAATATAATGGCTACTTCCTATATATAATTGTTGCATCAGAATTATATCATGCTCATGTCATCATGCCACCTTGCATTTGAGCATCATATAAAACCCTTTTTTCTTTGGTTCTTCTCTCATATGCATTATTAATTGTATTATATTGTTTAATGTCCAAGTTGAGTTGGGGGCATATCTTTTATTCCACTCCACCACCTTTCTTTGTCACCACCTTATAATTCCACCATTCCAATTACCCATGAGCTTGTATTTCTTTTTCTTTTGATATTTATTCTAGCTCATGTGGGTTGGGATGGATCTAATTCTAATTCCTTTTGCTTGGCCTTTATTCCATATTTTGGAATGCATAAGAATAATGCCATATTATTATTATTATTTTCACAAAATAAAACATGGCATTTATTATTTTGCATGGGCCATGCAAGAGTACCACCACCTTTAGCCCATTTGATTTCTCTTGGTTTTAGTGGTTCTTTTCTTTGTGGATCATCTCCATCCCTCTCCACCATCCCCATTTTCTCATCAACACCATTTTTATTTTCCTCCATGCATGATGCAAATGAGACCTTTTTTCCATAAACCTCCTTCTCTCTCTTTTCTTGGGTTCACCTCCACCTCATCTCATGCTAAATCAAGCCTCACCTTTCATCTTGGTTTGATCCTATAAATATGTTTTAAAACCTAAACACCTAATTAAACCCTAACCTAGCTTTCTCTCTATTTCCCTCTACCCCTAGTTCTACTTTAAACCCTAACCCCTACCCTCACCTCACCTCCTTCTCTCTCTCTCCCTCTCTCTTTCTAGCTAACACCAACCCTAACAAAACCCTAACTGAGCCACCCTCTCTAGCTAAACCTAACTACCCCATCTACCTCCTCTCCTAACCCTAGCCCTAGCTCACCCGAGCCTCCCCTATCCTTTCCCTTTCTCTCTTCCTGCCGAGATAGCCCCACCCCGGACCTGCCCCGCCTTGTCCTCTTCCTAGCCCACCTGCCATGCCCTACCCTGCCAACTCGAGCCCCAGCTCGAGCACGTGCATGGGAGGAGGAAAGTGGCACCCGAGCCACCTTTATCTACCCCGTTCCCACACGCTACCTTGCCTCTCTCTCTCGGGTTATACCTTTCCCCACGCCTCCTCTACCTCGCCCAGATCCATCCCCAGGTCCCTGCCTCTCTTTTTCTTCTTCTCCGACGCCATCGTCTCTCGTCGGCCGCCGTCAGTACCGCCGCCTTCTCTTCGTTCCGGCCAGCACGCGCGACGTGGAGGTGGTCGAGGAGACCAAGGAAGGTCCCCTGCATCGCCCTGTACGCGCCAACGAGGAGGAGGAGCACCAGGATCGCCAGGACCAGCACCGCCCCGACGAAACCCTAGATCTCCGGTCCGCCAGCTCCGCCGACGCCCTGCTGCGCCTCGTCCCGATCCGCCACCAGCAACCTCCCCGCGGTGAGCCCCTCTACCGCCTAGACATTCTCCGCCTCGCCGTGAAACCCTAGCCGCTCCGGGCGTTTCGCCGGGCACTATCCGTGCGCCGTCGACCGCTGTCGTCTGACCGCCTCTGTGCCACGCCCCGCCTCATCTAGTTAGTCCTCCCCCTCCTAACATCGTTCTCAGACTACCGCACTGGTTCCACCCTTAGCGCGCACGCCCAGGTCCCCAGTTCGAGCCCCCGCGCTGCGCCCTATCGCTGTCGAGCACGGGCAGCTCGACAGTTCGTCAGAGAAGATCTACAGGGGTCGTTGGCCACTTTACAAAACCCCCCTTTTTCCTTTTCGCTCAACCCGCGGTACGCCGAGCCCACCTGTCAGCCGCCCTGGCAATCTTGCAGAGAAGCCCCCCAGCTCTTAGGCCCTTAACACGCGCCCCATCACGACCCCACCTGGCAGCCTCTGCACGTTCGGCCGCTGTCACGTGGGCCTTTAGCCACTGGTCCCACCTGTCCGCCGCATTGGCTATGCAGGGCCGTGGTGGAAAAAGTCCTCTGCTTGCTGCGTTGCCAGTCAGGCCGGTCCCACCGTCAGCGACTGTGGCTGGTTCTGTCTGGGTAATAATTTTTTTCCCTGTTTAGCTGTTTTAACAAAACAAATTCCAAATTGTTTAAATTCAAATTCAAATCAGATTTTTAAATAACTTTTAAAATACAAATCCAAATAATACAAATAATATATGTTTTTGAATCAGAAAAATGTGAGGAATTCAAATATGCCATTCAAAATATTATTTGAGCACTTTAAAATTTCGAGTTGATTAAAATTACAATAAAATGCCCTTTTCTTAATAAATTAATAACTTTAATTCTATAACTCCAAATTTGACAAATAATATGTCTAAATCGATCAGCGCGATGAGCCCGTTCTATCTATGCACTCCTTGTTCTGAATTGCAGAATGCATCATGACATATTTATACATCAGAACCGTTTATGGCAATAAAACTTGGTCACACAATTAAGGAAATGCTTTATTCTTGTACCACACCTCACCCTTGCCATGCTACTTTAATGCCATGTAAATTGTGCACCATTTATCATGGCATGCTTGTTTTCTTGTCGCATTTTAATTCATATGCTTGTGCACTTTATTTATGTTGGCCCTTGTTTGTTTGGTTCTTCTGCGAATAGACGCCCAACAGGAGAATTACCAGGAATCACAGGAGTACTACCCAGATCCATCTCTCGCTTCAACTGAGCTGCCAGGCAAGCACTACCACATGCTTGCATCCATATAGTACCTATTGCGACTATCTTATTCTTGCATCATTGAGTCGCGATTGCATTAAATTGAATCCCAAGTACTGCATAGCCTTTACTTTTAAACCCCACCAGAGCTTGTTCCTCCATCCCATGAGCCATTACTACAGGAGTTGTTTGAGCCATGCGAGTCGTAGAAAAGCATGTGTAGGGTATGTGAGTGTCTGATGGATAACGAGGTACCTAAACAACTTAACCTGAGTAGTAATGGGATAACTAATGAAAGAGGCACCGGTGAGCAATATCTGCTATTTGGTTTTTCATGCTCACTTGTGTCCCGTAGGACCCCGAGTACTTGATTCCTGTTCCTTGACTATTCGCACTATCCACATCCGGGAGGCCTTATGGACCCCCCTGAGCCAGAGCTTGATTCATTCTTATTTCTTGGGGCCACAATTAGTTTGGGGCTTTATTACTATCCTGTACTTATGCCATGTTACTGCTTTATTTAAGATTGTGCGAGGAGCACCTGTACTGTTTTGGATCGTGACACGTTTTTGCTGTATCGACAAGCCCAGTCACATTTTCGGGTTCCCTGTCGTTTACCGCCATGCACACAAACCTTGAGTCCGTCTCGGAGTCAGCTAGCTTCGTCGCGGGTAGCTTAATGGGGTGGCCCCCTGAAATATTACTGAATCCTGTGATTGCTTTGTCGTGAATGCCTCGTTGGGTTTTGAGTTGGTTTTTCTGAGGTTGATCGAGTGTGTGTTGCTATTCGTGCACCCCTGCAGGGTAAATCTTTCTGAAAGCCGTGTCCGCAGTTATGGACGACTTGGAGCACAGTTTCTCGATCATAGACAAGTATAACTAAAGTACCGCTTTTAATTTGACTAAGTACTTGACTAGTAAATAGTGCAATACTCATGGAATGGGTTAACAGAACTGCCAACGGCTGATGGGGGTTGTTCGTCCGCTTCCTCGTTGGTAAGCGAGGAGGAGGATGGATCTGTTAATTATACTGTTATAACTGTTGTTCTTAATTCACGGACATCCAACTATCATTGGTTAGGCGGATGGTTAGCGAGTATCTATAGAATTGTTAGATATTATCTTTTGCTGCAATTGCGTCACCCCAGGTTGTGTCCCCTTTAGTGGCATAAAGACTTGCTGAGTACCCCTAGGGTCTCACACGATAAATTGTTTGATTCAGATAAACAGGTGTATTCGCAAGATGGATACTGGGTGGAGGAGACCGATGATGCTGGCAACGACCACTCGGTGTAGAGATTCCGGGAACGGGGATCCGTGAGATCTATGGGTGGGATGTGTTTATTTATATGGCATCTTATGCCGATTTGCTTCTTATCCGTACTCGGATCTTGTTTTCCGCTTCCGCCTGATACTCTGATGTTTGTTGTATGAGGAGCTATCCTAAATTATTATCTCTATCTAGGATATTTGAATCTTGCCGTATGGCGTTGCAATATTTCTATTTCTTTTATATGGAATGGCTCTGAGGACTGTTGTATGTGGCTTGCATACATACTCATTTGTGTATGTAGTTGATCCCTTCGCCTGCCGATTACACCGCTCGTTCTTGTCCCGATGTTCTGAAAGTGGTTAGGACGGCCGAAAGGTCTACCGTGAGTGGCCCTGGGCCCCACCGTACTATTTTAACCATTTTCGTTCATCCAGGCATGTAACTAAGAGCGTAATTCACCGAGGTAGTTACAATTGGTATCTGAGCCATCCCGCCCTTCAGGGTCTCAGCCAAAATGGTCGTTGTCAGTCTAGCAAATATTTTGGTAGTTATGTATACTAGGGAAAAACAAACGTGAGAGTATGACTTCTTCCATTTTTCTTCTTACCCACCCACCCACCCTTTTATGGTAAGGAAGTGTAACGTTTTCAATCCTCTTCTAAAAATTCAAACTAGGATTCACGTGTTCTGGGTTCCGTAGTACCATAGGTTGTGTGTGTGTGTGTGTGAATTCCTTGTCTAGCTGTTGCATCCAAATGTTACCACTATCTGCCTTTTGGTTATCAATTGTTGGTACATTCCATACCGACAGGCCTTTGTAAACCGACGCATTCTATCTGATTCGTTGTATACCGATGCAATATATCTTACTCTTTGTTATCCGACGTTATCTTGTTGGGGTGTTCTTTTTCGTAGTTACCAATCTTTAGGTTCCTCTTAAGAAGAAGGTGTTGGGATATGTGTTTTACTGATTCATGTGCGGAGTAATGATTTGAGTGCGGGATGGAGTCACGACCATACCACTACTTTTATCATTGCTCTTGTATATTGAACTAGTAGAGTTACTAATCTTGATTCTTTAAGTGGTTTTGCGCATATAGTGGTATTTTAATGCCGAAATTTGTGGAAATTTTTTCTTTGTTAGTTTGTGTACCACACTCCTTGTTCAGTCGTGTGCGTTATGCTTAATATCTTCTAGTTGCCTTGAACTTTGTTGATATTTTAATATCATCTCAGTGAATTGCATCCTTTAATCTTGGTTAATTACATTTTGGTACTATTTTGGATTATTATCATTCTCCATTATAGTACTGACTTGTGTTTTATATCAATCACAGGATGGCACCACCACACCGTTCTGAGGAGGACATACCACCTGAACTTGGGGCTGTTTTGGCAAGTATTGCAAATGCTTTGGGGACTATGCAGCAGAACCAGCAGTGCTTCGAGGAAAGTGTCAGGAGGAATGAGTTTGTTCCGCTACCTCCACCTCCCAAGCAAGGAGACATCAAGAGTTTTCTCAAGTTCAACCCACGCCAATTTGAGGTGTCTGATCAGCCACTTGATGCAGATGATTGGCTTCGTGAAGTGTCAAGGTTGCTGATGACTGCGGATGTTCCCGAGCAAGAATGGGTCAAATGTGCCACTCACCTTCTGAAGGGAGATGTAGCTCTGTGGTGGGAAAATTACCTCAAGGCAGACCTCTCTGGTTTCCAGCCTACTTGGGAGCAATTCACTGGGGCTTTCAAAGAGCAATATCTGTCAGAAATTGTCATGGAAAGGATGAAGGAAGTGTTTCTCAACCTCAAGCAGGGCACTGACAATGTTAATACCTACATCAGAAACTTCATTAACCTTTCTCGTTATGGTGGCGATGAGATGTCTAATGACAAGAAGAAGCAAAAGAGGTTTAGGCAAGGCCTCAATGCATCCATCAAATATGCAATCACTCATGCAAGGCCGGCGTCTTTTCTGGAACTCCAACACACAGCTCTGCAGGAAGAAGCAAGTAGGCAAGTGTTTGAGGAGTCAAAGAAACACAGCCGTGATACAGCAAGCTCTTCTGCTATGACAGCTCCTTCTAAGCGTCGTGTCTGGGTTCCTAACACCCCACCATCGCTCCCTGCTCCACCAAGACCGTCAAGCTACGCAGCAAGGCCACCAAACTCCTTCACTGCGGCTCCCAGGGGCTACAACCACAACTACCCTAGAGCGCCTGGCGGAGTCCCTGGCTACGTTGCTCCACGTCCACCTGGTGCTTGCTATACTTGTGGAAACACTGGGCATCAGCACTGGAATTGTCCTATGAACAACAAAGCTCTTCCACCACCACCTCCAAGACCTGTGGCAAGTGCTCCTATGATTCGTGCACCTCCACCTTGGGCTCTCAACATCAACACCAAGCCTGGGTCTACGGTTGCTCGTGCCAACTGTGTCAACGCCGCTCAAGCTGAGCATGCACCTGGAGTTGTGATGGGTATGCTTCCTGTTAACTCAGTCCCTACACGAGTTTTGTTTGATTCTAGTGCTTCACATTCTTTTGTTTCTCACAAGTTTGCGCATGAGCAAGACCTGGCTATGGTTCCTTTATTGCATCGTCTTGTGGTACAATCTCCTGGGTCAAACATGAGGGCTGCTCATATCAGCCATGGCAATCAAATTGAGATTGGTGGCTCTTCGTTTCCGGCCTCCTTAATTATTCTGGGCAATTCTGATATTGATGTTATCTTGGGCATGGAGTGGTTAACAACAAATGCAGCTGTGATTGATTGTGCTGAACGTTCGGTTTCTCTGAAAATTCCTGAAGGCCATATGTTCTATTCTCCAAGTCTGACTCCTACAATTCAGCTTTACTCTTTGGCAGCTCTGAATGATGATGCTATGGAAGGTATTCAGAGTGTTCCTGTAGTCTGTGAGTTCCCAGGTGTCTTTCCTGAAGAGTTGCCAGGTATGCCTCCGGATCGTGAGGTTGAGTTTGTCATCGAACTTGAACCTGGTACCGCTCCTATCTCCAAGCGGCCTTATAAAATGGGTCCTGCTGAGTTGGCTGAACTCAAACGCCAGCTGGATGAACAAGAAAAGTTGTGTTTCATTCAGCACAATACTTCTTCTCGGGGTAGTCCAACCATCTTTGTGAAGAAGCGAGACAAGACTGATAGACTTTGTGTTGACTATCGGGCACTCAATGCTAAAACAATCAAGAATAAATATCCCCTTCCGCGGATTAATGATCTCTTCGATCAGTTAGCTAGAGCTATGGTATTCTCTAAGCTTGATTTGAGAAGTGGTTATCATCAAATCAAGATCCGCAAGGAAGATGTTCCTAAAACAGCTTTCACCACCCGCTATGGTCTGTATGAGTACACGGTCATGTCTTTCGGTCTCACCAATGCACCTGCCACCTTCTCGAGGCTTATGAACTCGGTTTTCATGGAGTATCTTGATAAGTTCGTTGTGGTCTATCTGGATGACATTCTAGTCTATTCTAAGTCAAAGGAAGAACATGAAGAACACCTTTGGTGTGTCCTAAACAAGCTTCGTGAGAACCGCCTGTATGCAAAGTTCTCCAAGTGTGAGTTTTGGCTGCCTCAAGTCACATACCTTGGTCACGTCATCTCTGCCAAGGGCATTGCCGTCAACCCAGAAACTATTAAGACAATTATGGACTGGCTTCCACCCATAAATGTCAAAGAAGTCTAGAGTTTCCTTGGTTTGGCCAGTTACTGTCGTCGCTTCGTTCAAAACTTCTCAAAGATTGCGAAGCCTCTTACCGATCTCCTCAAGAAAGGCAAGAAATACCTTTGGACTCCTGCATGTCAAGCAAGCTTTGAAACACTCAAAGAGAAGCTCACTTCCACACCAGTCTTAGTTCCTCCAGATACATCAAAGCCTTTCCAGATATTCTATGACGCCTCATTGCAAGGATTGGGTGCGGTCCTTATGCAAGAAAAGCAAGTTGTTGCTTATGCCTCTCGACAGTTGAAGACGCATGAGATCAACTATCCTACACATGACCTCGAACTCGCAGCAGTTGTCTTTGCTTTGAAAGTATGGAGGTATTACTTGCTTGGCAACCGTTGTGAGATCTTTTCTGATCACAAGAGTCTGAAGTATATCTTCACACAGCCCGATCTCAACCTTCGTCAGAGGAGGTGGATTGAAACAATCAATGATTTCGATTTGACCATCAACTACACTCCGGGCAAAACCAATGTCATGGCCGATGCTCTCAGCCGAAAAGCTTATGTCAACAATCTCATGGTGGAAGAACAACAGCCTCTCTTGTGCGAGGAATTCCGCAAGCTAAACCTTGAAATTGTCGATCAAGGGTATCTTATGAACCTTCTAGCAACACCTCTCTTGGAAGAAAAGGTCCGTTCCATTCAAATTGGTGATCCTTACACTAAAAAGGTCATCTCCAACATTCAGCTTCCGAAGTATGAGTCTTTCCACGTCGACGACCAAGGCACTCTTTTCTTTGAACGCCGGATGTTTGTTCCGAACTACCCGGGTTTAAGAGAGCAAGTTCTCAAGGAGGCGCATGATTCCGTTCTTTCTATCCACCCTGGCAGCACTAAGATGTACATGGACTTGAAAACACAATATTGGTGGCCTAGATTGAAACGATATTGTGCCAAATATGTCTTGGAGTGTGATGTCTGTCGCAGAGTTAAAGCTATCCATCAGAAACCTTCCGGTCTTCTACAGCCATTGAAGCCTCCGGAATGGAAATGGGAGAAAGTACAGATTGACTTCATCACTGGTTTTCCAAGGTCGCAGAAGGGCAACAATGCAATCTTTGTTGTCATTGACAGGCTTTCCAAAGTAGCTCACTTCTTTCCAGTTAAGGAAACAATTTCTGCAATTCAGTTGGCTGAGCTCTATATCAACAGAATTGTCTCTCTGTATGGAGTTCCTCTTAAGATCAGTTCAGACCGTGGAAGCATCTTCACTTCCAAGTTCTGGGGAAGTTTCCAAAATGCTTTGGGAACAAAATTGAACTTCAGCACATCTTACCACCCTCAGTCGCAAGGACAAGTTGAAAGGATCAATCAGATTCTGGAAGATATGCTCCGTGCTTGCGTTATCTCTTTCGGCATGAAGTGGGAAGAATGTCTTCCTTATGCGGAATTCTCTTACATCAACAGTTTCCAGAAAAGTCTAAAGATGGCACCATTTGAGGCTCTCTATGGTCGCAAATGCAGAACTCCGATTGGTTGGTCGGGCGCAGGTGAAAGAATATTGTTTGGCCCCGACATGGTAACTCAAGCGGAGGAGAAAGTTCATATCATTCTTCAAAACCTGAAGATTGCTCAAAGTCGCCAGAAGAGCAATTATGACAGAAAGCACACGGACAAGGAGTATTTCCCTGGTGATCTCGTTTACCTTCGTGTCACTCCCATGAGTGGCACGCACCGCTTTGGTATCAGAGGAAAGCTGGCTCCTAGATACATCGGTCCTTTCAAAATTCGTGGAAGAAGAGGAGAAGTTGCTTATGCTCTTGAGCTCCCTGAACAACTCAAGGTCCATGATGTTTTCCATATCTCTCAACTCAAGAAGTGCTTCAAGGATCCCGGCAGGACCGTGGACCATGAACTCATCAAGCTCCAAGAAGATCTGTCTTATCAAGAACACCCCATAAAAATTCTTGAAGTCGCAGAAAGAAGGACTCGCAACAAGTCCATCAAGTTCTGCAAGGTGCAGTGGTCGCACCATTCCGTTGATGAAGCCACTTGGGAACGTGAAGATGAGCTCCGTGCCAAGTATCCTACCCTCTTTGAGTCTTCTTCTTCTTCCTAGAATCTCGGGGCGAGATTCCTGTTTAGTGGGGGAGAGTTGTAGCATCCCAATTGTCTAACAATTGTAATGCTACTTGGTCTATTAATATAATGGCTACTTCCTATATATAATTGTTGCATCAGAATTATATCATGCTCATGTCATCATGCCACCTTGCATTTGAGCATCATATAAAACCCTTTTTTCTTTGGTTCTTCTCTCATATGCATTATTAATTGTATTATATTGTTTAATGCCCAAGTTGAGTTGGGGGCATATCTTTTATTCCACTCCACCACCTTTCTTTGTCACCACCTTATAATTCCACCATTCCAATTACCCATGAGCTTGTATTTCTTTTTCTTTTGATATTTATTCTAGCTCATGTGGGTTGGGATGGATCTAATTCTAATTCCTTTTGCTTGGCCTTTATTCCATATTTTGGAATGCATAAGAATAATGCCATATTATTATTATTGTTTTCACAAAATAAAACATGGCATTTATTATTTTGCATGGGCCATGCAAGAGTACCACCACCTTTAGCCCATTTGATTTCTCTTGGTTTTAGTGGTTCTTTTCTTTGTGGATCATCTCCATCCCTCTCCACCATCCCCATTTTCTCATCAACACCATTTTTATTTTCCTCCATGCATGATGCAAATGAGACCTTTTTCCATAAACCTCCTTCTCTCTTTTTTCTTGGGTTCACCTCCACCTCATCTCATGCTAAATCAAGCCTCACCTTTCATCTTGGTTTGATCCTATAAATAAGTTTTAAAACCTAAACACCTAATTAAACCCTAACCTAGCTTTCTCTCTATTTCCCTCTAACCCTAGTTCTACTTTAAACCCTAACCCCTACCCTCACCTCACCTCCTTCTCTCTCTCTTTGTAGCTAACACCAACCCTAACAAAACCCTAACCGAGCCACCCTCTCTAGCTAAACCTAACTAACCCATCTACCGCCTCTTCTAACCCTAGCCCTAGCTCACCCGAGCCTCCCCTATCCTCTCTCTTTCTCTCTTCCTGCCGAGATAGCCCGACCCCGAACCTGCCCCGCCTTGTCCTCTTCCTGGCCCACCTGCCATGCCCTACCCTGCCAACTCGAGCCCCAGCTCGAGCACGTGCATGGGAGGAGGAAAGTGGCACCCGAGCCACCTTTATCTACCCCGTGCCCACACGCTACCTCGCCTATCTCTCTCGGGTTATACCTTTCCCCACGCCTCCTCTACCTCGCCCAGATCCATCCCCAGGTCCCTGCCTCTCTTTTTCTTCTTCTCCGACGCCATCGTCTCTCGCCGGCTGCCGTCAGTACCGCCGCCTTCTCTTCGTTCCGGCCAGCACGCGCGACGTGGAGGTGGTCGAGGAGACCAAGGAAGGTCCCCTGCATCGCCCTGTACGCGCCAACGAGGAGGAGGAGCACCAGGATCGCCAGGACCAGCACCGCCCCGACGAAACCCTAGATCTCCGGTCCGCCAGCTCCACCGACGCCCTGCTGCGCCTCGTCCCGATCCGCCACCAGCAACCTCCCCGCGGTGAGCCCCTCTACCGCCTAGACATTCTCCGCCTCGCCGTGAAACCCTAGCCGCTCCGGGCGTTTCGCCGGGCACTATCCGTGCGCCGTCGACCGCTGTCGTCTGACCGCCTCTGTGCCACGCCCCGCCTCATCTAGTTAGCCCTCCCCCTCCTAACATCGTTCTCAGACTACCGCACTGGTTCCACCCTTAGCGCGCACGCCCAGGTCCCCAGTTCGAGCCCCCGCGCTGCGCCCTATCGCTGTCGAGCACGGGCAGCTCGACAGTTCGTCAGAGAAGATCTACAGGGGTCGTTGGCCACTTTACAAAACCCCCCTTTTTCCTTTTCGCTCAACCCGCGGTACGCCGAGCCCACCTGTCAGCCGCCCTGGCAATCTTGCAGAGAAGCCCCGCAGCTCTTAGGCCCTTAACACGCGCCCCATCACGACCCCACCTGGCAGCCTCTGCACGTTCGGCCGCTGTCACGTGGGCCTTTAGCCACTGGTCCCACCTGTCCGCCGCATTGGCTATGCAGGGCCGTGGTGGAAAAAGTCCTCTGCTTGCTGCGTTGCCAGTCAGGCCGGTCCCACCGTCAGCGACTGTGGCTGGTTCTGTCTGGGTAATAATTTTTTTCCCTGTTTAGCTGTTTTAACAAAACAAATTCCAAATTGTTTAAATTCAAATTCAAATCAGATTTTTAAATAACTTTTAAAATACAAATCCAAATAATACAAATAATATATGTTTTTGAATCAGAAAAATGTGAGGAATTCAAATATGCCATTCAAAATATTATTTGAGCACTTTAAAATTTCGAGTTGATTAAAATTACAATAAAATGCCCTTTTCTTAATAAATTAATAACTTTAATTCTATAACTCCAAATTTGACAAATAATATGTCTAAATCGATCAGCGCGATGAGCCCGTTCTATCTATGCACTCCTTGTTCTGAATTGCAGAATGCATCATGACATATTTATACATCAGAACCGTTTATGGCAATAAAACTTGGTCACACAATTAAGGAAATGCTTTATTCTTGTACCACACCTCACCCTTGCCATGCTACTTTAATGCCATGTAAATTGTGCACCATTTATCATGGCATGCTTGTTTTCTTGTCGCATTTTAATTCATATGCTTGTGCACTTTATTTATGTTGGCCCTTGTTTGTTTGGTTCTTCTGCGAATAGACGCCCAACAGGAGAATTACCAGGAATCACAGGAGTACTACCCAGATCCATCTCTCGCTTCAACTGAGCTGCCAGGCAAGCACTACCACATGCTTGCATCCATATAGTACCTATTGCGACTATCTTATTCTTGCATCATTGAGTCGCGATTGCATTAAATTGAATCCCAAGTACTGCATAGCCTTTACTTTTAAACCCCACCAGAGCTTGTTCCTCCATCCCATGAGCCATTACTACAGGAGTTGTTTGAGCCATGCGAGTCGTAGAAAAGCATGTGTAGGGTATGTGAGTGTCTGATGGATAACGAGGTACCTAAACAACTTAACCTGAGTAGTAATGGGATAACTAATGAAAGAGGCACCGGTGAGCAATATCTGCTATTTGGTTTTTCATGCTCACTTGTGTCCCGTAGGACCCCGAGTACTTGATTCCTGTTCCTTGACTATTCGCACTATCCACATCCGGGAGGCCTTATGGACCCCCCCTGAGCCAGAGCTTGATTCATTCTTATTTCTTGGGGCCACAATTAGTTTGGGGCTTTATTACTATCCTGTACTTATGCCATGTTACTGCTTTATTTAAGATTGTGCGAGGAGCACCTGTACTGTTTTGGATCGTGACACGTTTTTGCTGTATCGACAAGCCCAGTCACATTTTCGGGTTCCCTGTCGTTTACCGCCATGCACACAAACCTTGAGTCCGTCTCGGAGTCAGCTAGCTTCGTCGCAGGTAGCTTAATGGGGTGGCCCCCTGAAATATTACTGAATCCTGTGATTGCTTTGTCGTGAATGCCTCGTTGGGTTTTGAGTTGGTTTTTCTGAGGTTGATCGAGTGTGTGTTGCTATTCGTGCACCCCTGCAGGGTAAATCTTTCTGAAAGCCGTGTCCGCAGTTATGGACGACTTGGAGCACAGTTTCTCGATCATAGACAAGTATAACTAAAGTACCGCTTTTAATTTGACTAAGTACTTGACTAGTAAATAGTGCAATACTCATGGAATGGGTTAACAGAACTGCCAACGGCTGATGGGGGTTGTTCGTCCGCTTCCTCGTTGGTAAGCGAGGAGGAGGATGGATCTGTTAATTATACTGTTATAACTGTTGTTCTTAATTCACGGACATCCAGCTATCATTGGTTAGGCGGATGGTTAGCGAGTATCTATAGAATTGTTAGATATTATCTTTTGCTGCAATTGCGTCACCCCAGGTTGTGTCCCCTTTAGTGGCATAAAGACTTGCTGAGTACCCCTAGGGTCTCACACGATAAATTGTTTGATTCAGATAAACAGGTGTATTCGCAAGATGGATACTGGGTGGAGGAGACCGATGATGCTGGCAACGACCACTCGGTGTAGAGATTCCGGGAACGGGGATCCGTGAGATCTATGGGTGGGATGTGTTTATTTATATGGCATCTTATGCCGATTTGCTTCTTATCCGTACTCGGATCTTGTTTTCCGCTTCCGCCTGATACTCTGATGTTTGTTGTATGAGGAGCTATCCTAAATTATTATCTCTATCTAGGATATTTGAATCTTGCCGTATGGCGTTGCAATATTTCTATTTCTTTTATATGGAATGGCTCTGAGGACTGTTGTATGTGGCTTGCATACATACTCATTTGTGTATGTAGTTGATCCCTTCACCTGCCGATTACGCCGCTCGTTCTTGTCCCAATGTTCTGAAAGTGGTTAGGACGGCCGAAAGGTCTACCGTGAGTGGCCCTGGGCCCCACCGTACTATTTTAACCACTTTCGTTCATCCAGGCATGTAACTAAGAGCGTAATTCACCGAGGTAGTTACAACTTACCTCATGACCGAAAGGCTATTGGGAATAAATGGATTTTCAAGAAGAAAACTAATGCAGATGGTAATGTGACCATCTATAATGCTCGACTTGTCGCAAAGGGGTTTTGACAAATTAAAGGAGTTTACTACAATGAGATATTCTCTCCCATAGCGATGCTAAAGTCGGTTCGGATTATGTTAGCAATTGCTGCATATTTCGATTATGAAATATGGCAAATGGATGTCAAAATTGCATTCCTCAATAATAATATTGAAGAAGAGTTGTATATGATACAACCTAAGGGTTTTGTCGATCCTAAGGATGCTGACAAGGTATGCAAGCTTCAGTGATCCATCTATGGACTGAAGCAAGCATCCCAGAGTTGGAATCTCCGCTTTGATGAGGTGAAAGAGTTTGGATTTGTCCAAACTTATGGAGAGGCTTGTATTTACAAGAAAGTGAGTGGGAGCAATGTGGCATTTCTGATATTGTATGTGGATGTCATATTATTGACTGGAAATGATATAGATCTTTTAAACAGTGTTAATTGTTATGTAAACAACAAATTTTCGATGAAGGACCTTGGTGAAGCATCATATATGTTAGGCATTAAGATCTATAGAGATAGATCAAGAAGCGTAATTGGGCTATCACAAAGTACATACCTTGATAAGATATTAAATATGTTTAAAATGGACGAAAGTAAGAAGGGGTTCTTACCTATGTTGCAAGGCAAGACATTGAGTAAGGCTCAAAGTCCGGCTATGGCGGAAGAAAGAGAGATAATGGATAAGATCCCCTATGCTTCAACCATAGGCTCTATAATGTACGCCATGCTACATATAAGACTGGATGTGGCACATGCTATTAGTTTGACTAGTCACTACAAGAAATGTTTCGTTCCGCAACGACTTGGCCCGACGGTCGTCGTACAAGGCGCGTCTTCTACGAAGAATTTCTTAGCTCGACCATGGCTAATGGAAAACTTTTTTTCTGGTTTCGAGGCCCTCTACTATGACGGAACCGTAAAAACATGGAGGAAGCTCGGCTGGCGCGTGGCAGAAGCAAAATATTTGTTTCCTCACGCGATGTTGACTCGCCAAACTCTTTTGAGGCGTGTGGGTTGTAGACATCAGTGTCTCTAGAAGACCATACTTTTCGGTTGCGCCTCCCTGATTTGAACTTGATAACGTTGCTCGAGGAGTCTGCAGTTTAGTTAGGCTGCCGGGTCCCACATGTCAGCCCCTCATTAGAAGAACCGTGTGTATGATGGAATTTTTTTCCTTCGCTCGCGCTACCCTTTTTAGAAGTTGATATCGTTACTCGATGCATCTACCATTTAATCAGGCTGCTGGGACCCACATGGCATCCTCTCATTAGAAGAAACGTGTGTATGATGGAATTTTTCCCTTCACTCGCGCTACCCTGTTTCGAAGTTGATAGCGTTGCTCGATGCATATACCATTTAATCAACCTCCTGGGCCTCACATGTCATCCACTCATTAGAAGAAACATGTGTATGATGAATTTTTGCCCTCGGTCCTGCCTTCATGATCCAAACTTGATAGCATTGCTCGCTGCATCAGCCGTTTATTCAGGCTGGTGAGTCCCCTATGTTAGCCTTGAAGGGTTTGCAGCATAGAAAAAAAAATCCTACGATGGGAACTATACGCCAAGATCTATCTACTAGATAGCAGCAACGGGTGGATATACATACATAGAGAACTTACCCTCGAAGACAATAAAGCTTTGTGAACGAGATGGAACTCGTGGATGATGTAGTCGTACACTTGCCGATCTCAAGATTGTGATGAAGTCCAGCACGTGCGGCTCCAGCACGTCCATTAGATCTAGCTCCAGCAAGTCCAGCATCACCATGTCCAGCACCGCAAAGCAGCGGTGCATCCGTGATCGCACACACGTCCCGTACCCCAACAACCTCCGTCCCTTGCTCCAGCAAAGCAACGAAAGCAGCAACTCCTTTCCAGATAAAGCCACCGGGAACATATATCTCGCTAATCCGAGACCATGGGGGAAAATACTAGAGGGGGAGAGAGATCCTTCACGAGGAGGTGTAAGTGTGAAGGTGTGAGAGGGGGGCCTTTTATAGGAGGACGGAGGTGCCCCTCCCCATGGCCGGCGCCCCAAGGGGTGACCCTTCACCTCCTCATTCATGTGGTGGTAACTCCCTCCACATAAATTTGCCCCTTCACATTCTCTTTTAAAGTCTCCACTTTAAATGCATTAAATTTCTCCAAATTTAATGCTCTCTCATTTAATAAAAATCTTTTATTATTTTTATTCAAAATTTTGTGAATTAATTTAATTAAAAAACATTCACATAAAACCCCCTACAACATTTCAATATTACATGCATAACCAATTTCAGCAATTTCACCCGAAACAGTTTCGATGTCTATTGAAATAATTCCAACGCTTTCTTAAATCTTTATCTGAAACATATTTGCTCCAAATGGTGTCGGTATACCTTAAGTGTGTCAACCTATGGTTCGCGAATAATGTAGACATGATCCATACCTCTCTCAGATCAATAATCATAAGCGGGACCTAGAGATCCATACTAACTCCTACACATTCAACGATGACTTCTGTGATCGTGAGAACCTTTAACGCTAGTAACTAAATCCCGTTGTCTCGTGATATATTACATGTCTGAGATTCGATCATCGGTATCTCCATACCTAGTTTGATCTCGTTACCGACATGTACACTTTTCTCATTCCCGTGATATAACATTCTAGTGATCTCATCATTTGCTTGTAATCTAACCAATGTGATATCACCGAGAGGGCCTAGAGTATATCTATCCGTCATCAGGATGGAAAAATCCCACTGTTGATCCATGAGCCTCTACATAACACTTACGTAGCACTGAACCCACCTTTATAATCACCCTTCCACGGTGTGACGTTTGATATTATCAAGATACTCTTCCAGTGTTAGTGATTGACATGATCTCATGTTCTAAGGACTAGGATTACTTCGTATGATGTGATAGCAATATAAACACAATGACTTTCATCGTAATGCTATACTTCGGATGAATGTTCATCACATCATTCCACTAATGTTGTGACCTCGTTATTAACAACATCCAATGTCCATGATCAGGAAACCTTGATCATCCTGTTAATCAACGAGCTAGTTTATAATAGAGACATAACTAGGAACTTTTCTTTTGTTTATTGAACACACATGTATTAATGTTTCCAAATTAATACAATTATAGCATGAAAAATAAACATTTATCATAAACAAGGAATAAGATAATAACCACTTTATTATTGCCTCTCGGGCATATTCCCTTTAGTCTCCCACTTGCACTAGAGTCAATAATCTAGTTTGAAAAACTTTGCGTATTGAACACCTATGACTTTCTGGTGTTGCATATACACGATTGCTAGTGGTTAACATAATCTCTGGATCTGACAGTTTCAGGTTCGTGTGTATTTGCATGTCTTTGCGTCTCTACACATCGCTCATTCTCGAACGAGATGTCATTGTATAAATTTGGTCCTTTGGTGAGACATTTAGTTCGTTCGGGTTAAAATATGTTGATATTATTGTCATACAATACATCTTCATAGTAGCCCACTTTGAACCACACCTAGTTTGATAACAAACTACTTAACACAAATACCCTCCTTTGCTGCTATTATAGCAGTCATATACTTAGCCTTTTGTTGTAGTATCCGTCACAATGTCTCAACTTTGGAACTCATCCAAATCCATCATGGAACATACTTTCCATTACATTGTGCCACCCATAGTCTAAATTGAGATAAATTTTAATTTGTTTCTTGTGACAAAACTAGTATCAATGTAACACTTTACAATGAACTACCTTTAACTATTTGTCACTTATACATGATATATTCTTAGTTCTTCCAAAGCTCATAAGAATATCTTTACTATCGTCCAATGATCATCTTATGAATCATTCTGGTATGTCCTCATAACATTTAGAGCATATGGCATATATAGATATATTCATATCACGGTATAATCGATCAAAATCTTCATGTGATTTTACTCACCAAGTGTTGAAACACTTGAATCTTGATACAATCCTTTCCATGCAGCAAGAACCTTTCTTGTTGTTTCCATATTGAACCCATTCAATATCTCATATATGTACGTATGGCACAACCATATTAGCGCCTCAATCTATCCATATAGATATTAATGCCAAATATTCTGGTTTTTCCCAAGTGTTTCATCGAAATCCTATTTGTAAATTCTTAACTTGTGTCAATAAAAGATACATCATTTCCAATCAACAATATGTACTCTATATAATGTATTGGAAATTTGTCTCAGCGCTCCCACTTAATTTCTTGCAAATGCAAGCATCTTCATCGTCTCTGATGAAATTAAACTCCTTTAACATTTTCATCATAGTGAAGATTCCAACTCTGCTATGCTCACTATAACTATTGAAGTTTGCATGCCCTTTTAGCACCCTTGGAATTAACAAAACCCTTCGAACCGTGTCTTGTACACGTCCTAGGTTACCATTCTATTATAAGAACATTGTTTTGTTTGTTCTACTACCATACACCAAATTATATGTAGTGGTTGCTACATTAATCCGTCAAGACTAAATATCTCTATGAAAGATCAAATCTTGTCATAGTCAACTCCTTGAACATTGTCGTAAACTTCTTTCCGACATGTCGACTATTTCATAGATGTTAAACATCCAGGTCTATTTTTTATAGATCCAAACACGACCGATAGGCTTCAAGCCTTTCCGGAGGATCTTCCAAGTTCAGAAACTTGATTTCTTGTGTATGGATACTATCACGGATTTTATGACTTCTAGTCATATTATGGAGTCAGGGCCCATCATCGCTTCTTTGCATGCAGTCGGTTCATCATTGTCAAAACAATAATGACTTGTTTATCAAATCTCACTATTTGATTCTTACCGACCCACATGGTTCAATAGGAACTCTAATCTTCGAGATCACAAACTTTGTAATCACGTGAGCCATGAGCATTGTGGCAGCCACCGGGACACTTTCCGGTGCTACGCTACTTAGCACATATAGCTAAGGTTCAACAACCTTATCAAAGTTCTATTGTCCTCCCACTTAACTTTTCGCGAAAGATTCCTTCTCAAGAAACTTGACGTTCCAAGCGACAAACTCTTTTGTCCTCGGTGTTACGGAGGAATTCCCAACAAATTCTTTGGGATAACCTACAAAGATGTGCTTATACTACTTTGGTTGTAAACATTTTACTTATGCATAGCATACCAAAATTTAAGAAAAGACAATTCGGGTTTTATCTTAAACCATAACTCATATGGTGTCATCTCAACGGATCACGATGGTGCTCTTTTCAGTGTAAAAGCGGTAGTCTTAAAGCTTTAATCCTTAAAACATAATGGCATTTTTATAAATGACACCTTTGATCTTACCATGTCAAATATGGTTTGATTTCATCTGTTGAATATGCCATACTCCTATGGTTTATCGAGAAACACAAATCATGGAACAATTCCTCAAATCTTAGGTGTTTTGCTAAACATGTAACTCAAATATCTTCCTTTATGATCAAATCATAAACTCTTTTATTTTCTTGTTATAATGATTTTTCACTTCATCTTAAAAGTCTTTGAAATTTTTTCAAATGTTTCATACTTCTTCCTTATTAAGTAAATATATAGATATATTCACTCAAATTTCTAGAGAAAGCATATGACGCAAAAAGATCCATCGCATATGGCTACACATAATGGACTATGCACATCAGCATGCACAATTTCCAATAAGCTAGGCATCTTTCCTCTTTGGCCTATGAACGGAGTTTCAATTATCTCGAGGAAAGTTTCACAAGCGTCAATTGATCAAAATCAAAAGCCTCCAAAAATCCATCAACATGGATTTTCTTCATGTTTACTTTCCAATATAATTCAAACAGCGATGTCACTTCATAAGTGATCTTCCAATCATTTGTCTAATGACATTTTAGCAATTATGTTTATGGATGTGATTTCTCCAACTAGACTTGTAAAAGTTCATCCATATTTTATGGAATACGGCAATTATTTGAACAACTATTGGTCTCATAATACCACAACAAAATAACAATTATTAAAACAAATCTTGAAGGCTAGGTTTGACGACAACGAGAAACGCAATAACACTTTATTTGTTTTCGATGAACATCATCACTTATTCTCTTGCTAGTTACTTAGGCCATTGCAGCTCATGAATTGTGTTGTTCTGTATGACACTTCACACCAACCAATTAGGTGTCCAATACCACTATCCAATACCTAAGAACCACATTGTTTAACAAGCAAGGAATACATCCATAACATGTATATCTTCTATATACCTAAGTTGGACATCTCCAACATTTTATTTTCTGCCAAATATTTTATAGATTCTCTTTTAGCAATTCCTTTTCTTTTAAAAGAATCTATCAACATCAATAGTGGTGTCATTCACATGACACATAGTACAAAGCGTATATAGTCAAATGCTAATACCTTTGGACTTGCACTTTGAAGTGGATCACCATCATCAAATGTTTGGCATTCTTTCAAAATCCATTCTTTACTAATATTTTTAGTGTAGTAAACATTTTACTTACATCTTCTATTCATCCTTATCATGACATATTTCATGATCAAGCTACTATAGCCTATAAGGAAGAATCACGAGTATAATATCAGTTCCCAAAACCTTTTTGGTAGATTAGGACGCCTAGCGTCTCCAACCTTCACAAATTCTCATACAATATGAGAATGTGTATTTTGTTAAATTATACTCTATCAAATTGCAACCATAAACATTGTTTCAGATATCACAATATCTTTCACATAGGATGGTTTCTGAAAAAATTATTTTAGCTCCTAGATGACCTCGATATTAAAACAACTTTTGAATATCCAGAATCATGGAGGCAAACATGATACTTTAGATACTAACATTGGAATTATTACTCTTTATTTAATACTACTTATTAAACTTCATGGAGTAAATAGAGATTGCTGAAAGTTTGCAATAGGACTTCTAAACTTTAAATTGACATTCAAAACAATACGATACCAGTTCGTAAAGTAAATATCCAGAATTCTATAGTTCTATTATCTCAATTAAAACTAAGCATAAGGTAGTAAACAGATGCCAATGACTACAAAAAATTATGCAAATTCAATTTGATTTAGTTTATGAAAAATTTGGTTCGACTAATCCAAATTAGAAATGAACTCCCACTCAAAAACGACATCCCTCATGCCTTTTTGGTGATTACATGAACCAAATCCACTACACCATGTCCGATCATCACGTGAGTCGGTGTAGCTTCAAAGGCGAGCATCAATATGGGCATCATATCAACTATATGACTCATGCTTAACCTTTCGGTCCGTGTTCCGAGGCCATGTATGTACATGCTAGGCTCGCCAAGTAAGAACCTTAGTACTCGTATGTGTAAAACTGTCTTACACCCGTTGTATAAAAGCGCATACTCGAGTACACCCGATCATCACGTGATGTCTCGAAACACGATCCATAGAACGGTACATACTTAAGGAAGAACACATTTTATCTTGATATTTAAATGAGGGATCATCTTATAATGCTACTAAAACGCCGAACTAACAATATAAGATGCGGACATCATATGTGTAAAGTGGGATGATATGGTCCATGCATTTGATCACCATCATATGCATCGTTGTATGATCTCTATAATTCCTTTGTGTGTAAGGCCAAGGTCTATGGAAATTACACGTTAAGTGTGTTGTAAGAGTATCTACCATACATCAACTTACAACATTACCATATCATGACACAAGACCAACAACGATCTAAACTAGACGCCTCTAATCTATCAATTGCAAGTTTTACGTGGTTTAGGGTTTTCGAAGATAGAACCGGTCTTACCTATGAACATGGAACCACAACGATGATAACTGAGTTATTAGCAACTTGTTGTAAATCAGATATTGACTATAGTAGGAGAGACAAACACCCGCTAGCCACTTATGCAAAACTAGTTGCATGTCAGTCGTGGAACCAGTCTCATGTGCGATGACATGTAAGGTTGGCCCGGGCTTCTTCATCCCACTGTGCCACCAATATCCAAAATACATGAAAGAAGCAATAACATGATCATTATCGCCCACATACTCTTATGTTTTCTACCCGTGCAAAGCACCTACTCATAGATTTGGCTCTGATACCACTGAAGGGTTCACATCAGAGAAAACAAAAAAATTCCTACGATGGGAACTATACGCCAAGATCTATCTAGTAGATACAAGAAACATGTTGATATACATCCATAGAGAACTTACCCTCGAAGACAATAAAGCTTTGTTAACAAGATGTAACTCGTGGATGATGTAGTCGTACACTTGCCAATCTCAAGATCTTGATGAAGTCCAGCAGGTCCGGCTCCAGCACGTCCATCAGATCCAGCTCCAGCAAGTCCAACATCACCAAGTCCAGCACCACAAAGATGTGGTGCATCCGTGATCGCTCACATGTCCGGTACCCTGACAACCTCTATCCCTTGCTCCAGCAAAGCACCGTAAGCAGCAACTCCTTTCCAGATAAATCCACTAGGAACATGTATCTCGCTAATCTGAGACCATGGGGGAAAAATACTAGAGGGTGAGAGAGATCCTTCACATAAAACCCCCTACAACATTTCAATATTACATGCAGAAGCAATTTCGGCAATTTCACCCGAAACAGTTTCGATGTCTATTGAAATAATTCCAACGCTTTCTTAAATCTTTATCTGAAACATATTTGCTCCAAATGGTGTCGGTATACCTTAAGTGTGTCACCCTATGGTTCGCGAATAATGTAGACATGATCCAGACCTCTCTCAGATCAATAATCATAAGCGGGACCTGGAGATCCATACTGACTCCTACACATTCAACGATGACTTCTATGATCGTGAGAACCTTTAATGCTAGTAACTAAATCCCTTTGTCTCGCGATATATTACATGTTCGAGATTCGATCATCGGTATTTCCATACCAAGTTTGATCTCGTTACCGACATGTACTCTTTTCTCGTTCCCGTGATATAATATTCTAGTGATCTCATCACTTGCTTGCAAGCTAACCAATGTGATATCACCGAGAGGGCCCAAAGTATATCTATCCATCATCGGGATGGACAAATCTCACTCTTGATCCACGAGCCTCTACATAACACTTTCGTAGCACTGAACCCACCTTTATAATCTCCCTTCCACGGTGTGACGTTTGATGTTATCAAGATACTCTTCCAATGTTAGTGATTGACATGATCTCATGGTCTAAGGACTAGGATTACTTCGTATGATGTGATAGCAATATAAACACAATGACTTTCATCGTAATGCTATACTTCGGATGAATGTTCATCACATCATTCCACTAATGTTGTGACCTCGTTATTAACAACATCCAATGTCCATGATCAGGAAACCTTGATCATCCTGTTAATCAACGAGCTAGTTTATAATAGAGACATAACTAGGAACTTTTCTTTTGTTTATTGAACACACATGTATTAATGTTTCCAAATTAATACAATTATAGCATGAAAAATAAACATTTATCATAAACAAGGAATAAGATAATAACCACTTTATTATTGCCTCTCGGGCATATTCCCTTCAAGCCTCACATTATAAGAATCGTGGGTACGATGAATTTTTTCTCTAGCGCTACCCTGTTCCGAACTAGATATCTTTGCTCGACGAATCTGTCGTTTTCTCACGCTGTGGGTCCCTCAATTGAGCCTCTCATTACAAGAAACGTGTGCATGCTAAACTTTTCTCGCTTGTGCCTCCCTGTTTTGAACTAGCAACGTTGCTCGATGCAGCATCTGTATAAGGTCGCGTTGCTGGGTCCCACATATCAGCCTCTCTGTAAATGAAACGTCCGTATGATGGAACTTTTTTGGCCGTGTCCGCTGTTTTAACCTTGGCAACTTGCTGGGTCCCAGATGTCAACCTTCTCTGTGCAGGAAATGTGTTTATGCTGGGTCCCAGATGACAACCTCTATTTGAAAGAAACGTGTGTATGTTGGACTATTTTTCGGGTCCCAAATGTCAGCCTCAGAGTACAAAAAATGCTCATAAAGGCCGAATTAAAAGGATTCTAGGCTAACTCGGGGTGGATGCCCTATTTGTCATGGCTTATATTCCATGGGCTCACTCCTAAATTGAATGGGCTATGGTCGGTGGTCTGCTGGGTTGGGGTTGATACGCTAATTTCATGGACTATGCTTGGGCCTACTGGGTTTGACATGCCAGCTTCTATGTAAGTGCATTGTTTGTATGATGGACTTTTTGTTCGGTCGTGTCCGCTATTTTCACTATAGCAGTAGTGTATGGTCTTACTACTGGGGCCCTTATGTCAGCCTATTTGGTATGTTCTGGCTCGTGGGTCCCTGATGCAGCCTTGTATGTTCTGTCTGGTGGGTCCTTGATGCTAGCCTCTCTACACAAGTATTTAAACTTTTTTCAAACCCACCCTAAAATATAAACTCGAGGGACGCTATAGGCTTGTGGGTCCGTGATATCAGCCTCTCCGTAATGCGATATTGCTAGAAGAAAAAAATGTAAATCCAAGACACACATAGGCGATTCGAATAAAAGACCTTCAAATCATATAAACGTAAACTGAGTGTGTTGCCACTACAACAAAGATATTTATAGAAAAAATATCATAGGCCGAATTAAAAAGAGTTTGCCTATTCTACATAGGCTGCTCTATGTGGGTTATACTCCATAGGCTGGGCTGTGCTCAGTAGTCCCCTGGCCCCTAAAAGGCCGAATTAATATATTCTCGGCTATGCTTGATGGGCTCCTTTCTCAAATTTCATTGGGCTATGGTCAACAGTTCCCTGACCCCAAAAATACCGAATTAAAATGTTTTGGGCTAAAGAGGGGCCAAATGAGCTACTATATTTCTTCTCCTAGTTAATAAAAATTGCATTGTGATATGCTCGGCCGAATTAGAAACAAAGACCTCAAAGAGGGAGGGGAAAAGCGATAATTCTTTTTGGCAGATATTCTGGTCAAAATTTAGCTGTACAAAATAATATAGAAAAATTATCGATTGATTCGAAGTTCATATTCAACTTGCACTTGACTAATTCAGAAGCATTTCAAAAGTGACCAATTCAGTAATACAGACACTAAAGTACAATAGCAGTACATAGAGAACCATTTCTTGTTTCAGCTCTAAAAACCTTGTCGCGTGATAAGTTTACCCTTTTCACCAGACAGACTCGACCATTGGAGCAAGAAAAACGGAAGATCAAGTCTGCTTTGAGTACCTTCTTCTCACATCAATGCATGTGTGACCCTCGTATGCAACTGATGAGTGCATATTTGCATCATGTTTTACATTATTATTTTGCATTGTAGATGTAGGATCTTGGTATTTTACGACGCTCGCGTGCATGTTTTATGTCTGTTTTCACTAGGATCAGGACAGATGATGGATCCAATAGATACAATTCTTGGAGCAGTTGTACTAAGGAGAAAAGGAGTAAAAAACAATGTAAATCGCTTATTTGGGGAATATTAATAATACTAGAAGAAAACGAGAAGTGAACAAAGGAAACAGAGGGTTCAACGACCAACTATACGACTGGAATAAAATTTTCGTCCGTATAGTTGGCGCCGCCTCCGCCTCCTCAAATAGTTTCACCCCGTGCAACTAGTTCGGGGAGACGACATACAAAACACCCAGAAATCACCTCACCTCACCTCCGGAAGGCATTTGGAGGAGGAACTCACCCATCGGGGATCCATCTTTGTCCTGTGCAGATCCGGGATGCTAAGGCATCGATCTTCATGATCCACCGCTGCATCACCACCATCTCCATCCATCCCATCTACATCTTGTCTAGATCTTGTTGTAATTTCCGTACTCATTATGGATTTATACAAGTACGATTCATCTCTGATAGAGTCTGTTGTTATTGCCGTGATGTTGATTGCCTCCATGTCTGAGTATATCATTAGTTCTTGGGGAGATGGAGAAACCCTAGTATGAGATTGAAATAAGATAGAGTCTATTATTATATTCATCGTTGTGACCATGTGTTAGATTTTCTACATCTTGATGTTGAGAGAAGTCAACCTCTCATTATTTGCCTCTCATGGGGACTTGATGGAGGGAACTACTTGTTGGTAGAAGGAGGCGTCCTAGCACTTACAGTGACTATAAAGCTGTTGGCACCCCACGCGTATCAACTTGGGAAACCGAGGAAACTCATGGAACACTATCCATGCCATGGGATACGTCCTATGGGATTACGTCCCTTAATAGCGCGGTAACTCGATTGATGTCGATTGCTGACTGATGTGGTTATGAGGATGATGTGAGTAGCAGTTGCTACCTATTTGTCCAAATACGGAGTTCCTCCCACACATACATAGTTGAGAATGTTCATGATGATAATCTTTATGTTAGCTCGTCATAATGCTAGTGGTGTATCCGCTACTCCCTGAGAACGCCTTTTCCGTATTGCAGTTCCAATCTCTCTTACATACGCGATACTTACTTTCTGTATTCAGTTGTTTTACTTTACTTTATTGTTGCTCTTATTCCTAAAACCCAAAACACCCTTTTACACAATACTCACATTTTATCTTGTTATCTAGAACTTTATTTAGCATTTCTATCATAATATTTATTTCAAAAATTATTAGACTTCAGACTCCTGCTCCCTGTGGGACCGATATCTTTATTTAGCTACAAACAATTTGTGCACTTGCAGTTTTCAAGCTATTTTCTGGCGCCGTTGCCGGGGAGCTAAGCGTTGTAGGTCTTTTAGTTTTTGCTTATCTATTTTTTCTTGCTAAATTTTTTTTTGAGTTAAAGGTTTCCACCAACATGATGGAGTTTGAGCATATGACTAGTGCTAACCCACTCAACTACTTTGGGAAGCCCTGTGATATTTATAAAACACTACTAGGAAAGAGCTTAACTGTCGCGCATGAAAATGGACCTTCTGTGGCGCATATTCCAGTCGCCACTGTTACCTCGCCACTAATAACTGCTTCCTATGACGCATAGAGATATGCGCCATAGAAGTCTCAGACTTCTTTGGCACATTTCTTCATATGCGCCACAGGAAGCAGTTATCAGTGGCGCATTTACATATATGTGCCACAGAAAGCCTATGCACCACTGAGTATGCTTAGATATGCGCCACTGATTGTGTAACACGTATTCAAAGTAAAATATGTTCTTGGTGTATAATCAGGTATTTATACAGGGTTTATACAGATGAGTATAAACAGTACATTGCACAAGTAGTAGATGCATGAAAACCGACATATATATAATACAAACACTTAGAGCCCGATCGAGATACATATATAGTGTCAAGTGCCGAATACAAAGTTCATATCATCTCACATTACAAATATGAAGTGGTCATCGCCGCCTACACTAGGATCAAATAGAATACAGCTGTGATGATGGTGAGCAAGAGCATGAGCCCGACCAATATCTTCATCCGGTTCTTCTTCCATAGGTGGTTCCTCCACTTGGCTACCGCCTCCTCTCTAGTCGCCCATCATTTGTAGATGTTGCCGCTGAACTTGTTCACTTGTTTGTGACAATCCTTCCACTCCTCGTAGACTCCTGGAACCTTACCCATGTACACCACATACCACCTCGTCTCCATCTCTATAGACGACAAGGCATATTAGTAAAAATACAACGAAACGAATTAATAAAGGGTTCACATCCATATATATATATATGTTCACAAAATATAAAACAAAGGATCCATAAACCTAAAAGATAGCATCTCGCGATCATCATAGAAGTAATATGTTCAACGACAACACGACCACAAGGTAGTTTAAGTCTAACAACAATGACCATTTCGACCACAAGATAGTAAAGTTTATGACACACACACTACATCAGGCGTCCATCAAGAATATACACACACTGGATCATGCTAGAGGCATACATCGATCATGAAGACTTCTTCTTCTCGCTCGGCTTTGGTAACAATAGATAGCCCTCTTTCATCATCCACGTCCTTGTCTCACCCTGCTTATAGAGGCTTTCTTCGATCTCCCTCTTACTCAACCCTCTGGCTTGTTGTTGGGCCCCCCTTGTGTTGACATCTTCAATGATGATTTGCGACAACTTCATGTAAATGTGATGGAAGTCTTCTCTAAGATCATAATCATCGATTCACACCAAAGTTTCGGCCCATCCTCGGAGACTAGATGGCAGTGTTAGGTTCTGGAAATCTCGAACATAGCCTTTAAGGTGATGGAGGACGTGAAGGCCTCCTTGGCACCACCAGTAGTCGACTGCTTGACGCTGGGGAACTCGAGCACGTGCTTGAACACGTGTTTGCCATCCTTGATACATTCCCCCTTATCTACGAAGGTGCATCCCTTCTTGGCGTAGCCCTCGAGAGCCTCATTGAGAACACCCCTTATTCTGGTGTAGTCTTTCTTCTTCGTCAAACTCCCCGAGTCAAAATACGTGGCTAGCGAATACCTCGGGGCAAGGACGATGAGTGTGCAGTATTTGTCTCTGTGCAACACAATTGGAATGGAATGTTGGAAAAAGAGCAAAGGAAGAAATCTATAAGAAATGCATAAGTTACGGCGGTGATGATCGAGTGTGTGTACTTACTCGGCAAAGAAAGGCAAAAGAAGTGTGTCCTTCCTCTTGTTGTCCACCATGAACTTCTCGAGGTACGCCGTCGCCTTGGTCCGTGTCTCTGATCCTTCGACCAACTGGCTATCCCGCATGTAGTAGTGATCCACTATCGCGATTTTCGGGGTACTCTCTCTCTTGATCTTGATCGCCAGATTGAGCGCGTATAGGCGGACCAAGTTATAGTCCAGCCATTTCATGAGAAATAGCTTGAATACGTCCTCGTACGCTATGAAGAATATATTCGCGGGGGGTTGATCGATGAACCCCACGTCCAATGGCACCTTGGCCATGAAAACCGAGTAATTTGGATCTTTGTCTTTAAGAAGGATGCCCTCTAGTGTCTTGACACCCTCATGCAAAGTTAACATGGCTCCAACCGCGATGTGAAGCATATCCGGAGTCAATATCGGATCACTAGCTACATGTACTCGGGGTAAGCCATATTGTGTGGATGGTACGACGACGGCGTCCTGAGCCCGAATCCTCTTCGGAAGAGGCTGGCTCGCACCCTTATTATTATTACCTCTCTTCCTGTAATGCTTCTTCTTCACAACACTATCAGCCACTGCCATCTGCTCATCAGCCGCCTTTCGGAGTGTGTTGGGGCTGAAAACCAATCCCAGTTTCTCCTGTGGTAGATCGGCGACCGGAGGCGTCTCTTGAGAAAGACCATGGAAGACCAGGCACTGCGTGCATGTATTGGGCCGACCAGCTTGATGGTCACGAGCCGTGAAGGGTTCTTCATCCACAGAAGGCATATACAATCCTTTGTCGGCGCCGGTGTTGATGAACTCGTCAATGTTGACCAATTCATCATCATCTTCATGGGTGCCATCATGTGGTGGTGGTAGCGGGGGCGACGCCGGTTGCGGCACAACGTCTTTGCCATGTGGCAGTACACACACTGCCAAGAGTTGCTGGTGACGGCTAGTGGTGGCGACGATGGCGGCTGCTAGCTTCCAAGGTGGTGGTCGGGCGATCGATCGAGAGGTGGCACCGGTGCTCCCCCCGCAAGCTGAATCTGGGTCTTCGGCCATGTCAAGGGCCAGTTGTAGCATTCTCCAAGGGTCTTGTGTTCGTCGGCTCCTTGAGGTTGAAAGGAGGGGTCCATGTCATTGCACCCTGGCAACACCCGGGCCAACCTGACCCTCATCACGTCATCATCCATTGGATTGTTGTGCATTGTGCGGCTTGTCGGTTGTATGAGAGTGCCCTTGGCAACATCCTTCAACTCACCATCGACATCTTTTAGCAGGAGTACGCAAGAAGTGTCCTAAGGCAAAACATGTTGTTGGGCGTCATGAGATGGCAGCAGTCATGCATCAAAGGCAGAAAGGAGATGACATGCACTAATTAATTAGTTACCTTGGTGATGGCGTGGAGATCGGCTAATGTAGAGACACGGCCGATGCCGTCGGCCAGCCTATCATCATCTGCAATCTCCCACTCGGGTGCCTCACGAAGCACCACCGCCATCGGCTGCGCCTTATTGGTATCTTTGGTGGGAGGGGGTGTCGGTGTGACCAAAACGAGCGGCTGCGTCCCGGCATTGATGGCCCGCGGGGTCACCAGGTCTGGCGACACGGTAACATTGATGCCCGAGTTGCTGCCGCTTAAGCTGGGCAGATGTGTCGGCCCTTGTCGACCTCCCGCATTCCAAGCAGTAAGCCCCTCGAAAAACTCAGGGGGGATCATCACGTGTAGCTTCTCTTCCACTAACTTGTCCACCATTTTCTCGTATAGCACCTTGTCCTCTAGTGTCTGCACCTTCATCTTCAGCTCTTCAACATCGGCTTTATCCTTAGCCACCGATTGGTTCTTCCTCTTCCTTATTTTCTTGGCGTCCTCTTTGTAGTACTCCTTGAACTTCATGCTTGTACCGAAGCCGGACACACGTCCAGCTGAGGACGGCGGCAACCCCTTGTCCCTCTTATTGTAAGCATTCGTCGCCTTGTTGAAAATCGTGTCCCATGGCTCCGTCGAATCCTGGGACGACGCTGTGGCAGGAGCGTTCCGCTCCTCCTCCTGCAGAGACAAGGAAAGGTGAACCCATTTAGATTCTTGGCTTCATTATTTTAATTAGAATGCAATAGACTTGAGATCGGTGATAAATTCCTTACTAGCTTCTTCTCGAATTCCTTCACCTCCGGATCGTCGGTGATGAACTCCCCTGTTTCCTTGTCCAGGTAGTAGCGGGCCCGAACAAATTACCTAAGTTGCAAGTCCGTGATTTTAAGCCAAGGGTTGTCTTTACCAAGGCGTTCAAGATCGGCGTCCTCCTTGTCCCAAATGGCATGTTTCCCCCTATAACCGCCACTTCCAAGGCGGTAGTTACCTATGTTCTATTCCCGCATAGTCTTGCCCCAGTTAGTCCAATGTATAGCGTCAGCAGTAGCTATATCCGCCTTGAATATCTTAAACTCCTCTTCGTCGAGCATCATATTTTTCTTACTAATAACCTCCAAGCTTTCACCTTTGTCAATGCGATTCTTCACCCGGGTTTTCCAGCTGCTCAAGGCGTTACTCATCTTCGTGAGGGCTAGTTTGTTCACCGAGTTCTTTCTCTCGAGGTTTCTAAACCGCTTTGGGAATTTGTATCGATTGTGAAGATTCTTAAGGAGGTTATCGACCAAAGATGCATTGTCAGCATGTCTGATGTACTTCGTGTTGATCGACATGCTTTCTTGGATGATGCACCCGAGTTGCAGGCCGTACCCTTTAGCAATCGCCTCTAGCGCAATGGGTTGGCCACTTTCTGTGACCTCAGTGAACTCATCACAGATGGTGGCAAGCACTGGCACCTTCCGATCCTTCTTTTCCTTCTTATTCTTCTAAGAAGCGGCCGGGTTGCCGCTATCGCCATCCGTGCGCTCGCCGCCATCGGTGCGGGTGCCACCATCGGTGGTGTCATCCTCTTCGCCGCCGCCTTCACTAGTTCTATCGTAGTTGTCTCCATCCCCCTCGTAATCAGGATCTCCTCCCTCATTGTCCCCAGTAGCTCTGGCAATGGTCGCCTCCTCCTCCGGTGGTGGTGTCATCCTCATCGCCTTCTCCTCCTACTCCTCCTGTTGGGACCCCCGCCAGAATCACTCGTTGGCCCGTCTAGCTTGTTCTTCGACGCTGATCATGTGCTTAGAAGGGCCGACCTCATTGTTGCCCGACATGTTTGCACTACTCTATTAAAAAGAGGCAAAAAGTTAGCACAAATCTCGGACGAAAAATTCGGCATGACCCTTGCTAATTTTTTGACCTAGGAGTGCCCATTTCTCAACCGAAACGGAAGTGAATCGACACTTCGGGAGAAATGGGCAGCTCAAATGAAATCCCTGCAAGACAAAACACCCCATCCCCATATTGATAGCCCCATCCCCATTGACAACCCAAATCATCAATTTGCTACTAGCACTAGTAGCACATATATGACAACACCATATATGACAACACCATTTCTTATGACAGCACCATATATGACAGCACATATATGACAACACCATTTCTTATGATAACACAATTTCACTAGAAGGATGAAGTAACAAGCTACAAAGAGCTGTAGGTAAAAATTCCTTAAGATCATAAACCTACTGTATAATTAAGTAACAAGCTAGAAGGATCAGATCATGTATGCACATGATCTAGTGAACACAAGCAAGCAAAACCTACTGTACAATTAGGCATATATGACTGAGAATAACATTTGCCAGACCTGATATTATTCGCCCACAGTTAACAGAATTGTGAATACAGAATAGTGTCATTGTGAATACAGAATAGTTAACAGAATACTACTTGATGGCCAAGCACTAGTTCTTCTTGAATTCGACAGAAGAAATAAGTCAATTTTTGAGCTGCAGGTCAATATTTGAACTACAAAACAGTGTCATTGCGAATACAGAACTACTACTAAAGAGTACTTTTTCTTCTGATTGCCTAGGTTGACAACAATGTAAAGGACAACGGAAGTATCTATAGTATTGTTGCATAAGAAATCATGGAGTCGTCAGGAAAAACATGGACCAGTGGATTTTCTTCAGTATAAGAATGCAACATGACATTTTTCTTACACAGCGATTTCCAAGTACGACCCACTAGGCTATTACAACCTGAATAAAACTAGTAGGTGATTGCATTAGCATTCTCATTCATATATGAAGATCCATGTTCTAAATACAATGACATGATGCATCTAGATCTAACTGATTCCCGCGAGTTCTAGTAGCTCATAGTCCTGATGCGAACATCAAGATATGTGCTGTTTAACTAGAAATGCGAACACCATGTATCTTGTACTGAAATTACAAAATTTTCTAATAAAGCGCAAAAATCTGTGATTACTGTGATGTGTCATGTGCTAATTCCCAATTTTTGTCCAAGGACTGAGGCCCAAATCTGTGGTTACTGTGATGTGTCATGTGCTAATTTTTATTTGTACGTGGTGAAAAAAATTAAAACCTCGGACTTGCAGTACACAGAACAACAATTCACTGCATTATCTTGTTCATATTAACATACACAATACTTGATGACAAAACAATTTACAGGTAGCTCTTACCTTGGACTCTGCAGGCAGAGCACACCCTCACATTCTTACTAATGCTATGACACAAGAAAGGAAGAGAAGGAAGAGGAAATGGTGGAGAGGTTCATGGGGGAGATGTAGTCTGTGGTACCTGGGGACAGTGGACGGTGGACGGCGAGGTGGACGGGAGACGACAAGGTGTACGGTGGACGGTGAGCTAGCTGCTCCTCCACGAGCTCCGGTGAGGTGGCTGCGGACGGGCTCCTCCTCCTGCGCACTACAGACGGGCTCCTCCTCCACGGGCTCCGCGATGGTGGCGGCTCTCCTCCACGGGCTCCGGCGGTGGGGGCGGACGGGATCCTCCTCCACAGGCTCCGGCAGGGGTGGGTGTGAGAGCTAGGGTTCGTCGAGCGCGGTTGAATTGGGGAAAAGAAAGTGGAATGGGAAAAGGGGAAGGGGCGAGCCGGTTATTTGGCTAAGTGCTAAGGTTCTATGGCGCATTTCTCTAGAATGTGCCACAGAAGTTAGCAAAATAACCGGCGCGAGGCTATACTTGGACAGCAAACATAACCAGCCTAGCGGTTATGATGCATATTCACAAACCTGTGGCAGCCAGGTTCGAATCCTGGTTGGGTCAATTTTTTTTCTTTATTTAAAAATTATATGTTACAAATATATTTAAAACCAAGCACATACACATGCATATTTATTCAAATCAATATTTTTTCTTTATTTAAAAATTATATGTTACAAATATATTTAAAACCAAGCACATACACATGCATATTTATTAAAAAAACACCCCGAATTATATGTATATATTGTACTTGTCACAAACACATGTGAATTTATATACCCACACGAATATCACGATATATGTTTAGTCTCTAACTAATATATATTTGCGAGCACATATCAATTAATACACAAAAAAGGTCACACATCGTCATGTGATGTGTCGAGCTAGCGTCTCTTCACAATCTTCTTGCCCTTTTTCGTTGCGGTTGAATACTTTAGCCCGTGCACTTTGAGATTTCTTCTTGTGAATGGACAGCCTTTAGTAGGTAGTGTGGTCTTCCTTCTTACTTTAGTAGTAGTAGGCATGTCGAAGTACTTGTCGAATTCCTCTTCGATCTTCGGGTCGCCATTTTTGTCGAAGTTTTGCTCGTTGCGGCTCCTTCCATTCTGATGATGCTCCTCTTGCCCCTCCTAACTGTAACACGGTTGGGCTTTGACCGGTCAGTAATAAAAAAGCATTGATCAACTTGGCTAGCGAGTACCCAAGGCTCATTTTTTGCGGAGGCGTTCTTCGTCGATTTGGCATCTGGTATAACCATTGTGGTGAAATACCGGCCTTCTTTTTCCACGTTCTTGGCCCATCTAACATGGAACATTGGTACGATCTCGCCACAGTAGTCGAGCTCCTATATCTCCTCGATCCTTCTGTAGAATCTTTCCATGACAGTAGTCTCATCATCAGCAAAGAATAACATAGTTACTCCTGAGTTTTGATATTTGCTATTCCTGTCCTTTTCCTCGGTGTAGAATCTATAACCGTTTATGTCGTATGACTGATAGGTCCTTAGGTTGTGCCCTGGGCCCTGCGACAAGGAGAATATGAGTTTTTGATCTTCCGTAGAAGGCGTCTGTGGGGGATTGTCCAGTTGCCTTTTCTTGAACCAACCCATGAAGCTAGAGTTGTGCTCTCTCATTACGTCTCCCTTCTTCCTCGGTCGGCCCTGGTTGATGTACTCCTTCTTGATTAAGCTTCTGTGCTCTTCCACCCAAGGGCCGGCCACTTCAATGTGTTGTAGCGCGAATCGGTGTGCCCTGTCAAAATTGGTGAGCGGCAGCCCTCGCGGTGACCATATCCACCGAGCCTGCCGAGGTGCTTCTTGGTGGGTATTCCAACATCCTCGTTCTCGGTGGTTGGATAATTCTGGCACAAGGAGACGCACTCGTAGATCAGAAAGCCCTTGGCTATGCTTCCATCTGGACAGGACCTGTTGTGAATGAATCCTTTGATGACACCGTTTAGCCTTTCAAACGACATCATGTTGTGCAGGAATGTCGGCCCAAGCTGGATGATGTCGTCCACGACATGTACAAGCAGATGCACCATGATGTCGAAGAATGCGGGCGGGAAGTAAATCTCAAGCTCGCATAGTATCATCACGATCTCTTCCTGTAGCCTGTCGAGCTGCTTCATACCGATCGACTTCCTAGATATGACGTCGAAAAAGTTACAGAGGCCAAACAATGTCTTACGGACATGCACTTCCATTATCCCGCGGATCGCCACGAGGAGTATCTGCGTCATCAGCATGTGACACTCATGAGACTTCATACCGCTGAACCTCTTCTTCGCCATGTCCAGATATCTGCTTATCTTCCCCGAGTAACCGTGAGGAACTTTCACTCCTAGGAGGCACCTGAAAAACTGCTCGAGCTCCTCCAGACTCAGAGTGAAGCAGGCAACGCGAAGCACCACCTCATTCTTCTTTACTCTTTTGAGGTGACCTTGAGTGCCTTCTGTCTGATCATCATCATCATCACTATCAGGGTACTGAAGATCTTTCTTGATGCCAAGCAATTTAAGGTCCTTTCTTGCTTTCGGCCCATCCTTGGTCCTCTCCGGCATGTTCAGTAGAGTGCCAAGTAGACTCTTGGTAACGTTCTTCGTGATGTGCATTACATCGAGGCTATGGGGAGTGTGGAGGACCTTCCAATATGGCAGGTCCTAGAAAACAGACCTTGCTTTCCATACACCCATCAGCGGCTTTGTCTTCGGTTGTTTTTTCCCGGCGCAGGGCAATCTACCCAATTATTCAAAAGCTCCTCGATTTCTATGCCGCTCCTCGGATGTGGGGCTCTTTCAAGCTCGTCCTTACCATTGAACATGTCACCACGTTTTCTCCAGGGTTGATCCATGCGAAGCCACTTTTGACTACCTTGGAACACGGTTTTCGAAGACCCGGGATCCCTTGGTAGCTGGAGATGTGGTGTCTCATCCATGTACTTGACGCATGAATTGTGTCCGTGGTTCACCTGGGCCGATACATATGCGTAACCAGGATAGTCCTACACCGTTGTGAGCAACGCAGCTCTCAGATGGAAATATTCCTTAGTGTAGGCGTCCCACGTACGGGCTGGCGTCTCCCACAAGCTGGCTAACTCCTCTCTCAACATCCCGAGATATAGATGCATATCGATACTGGTTGTTTTGGCCCCTGAATAAGAATGCTCATGTGTACGTATCTTTGCTTCGTGCATAGCCACAGGGGGAGGTTGTACGGCCATACAAACACGTGCCAGGTGTTATGCGTGCTACTCTGGTTTCCAAAAGGATTGAGTCCATCGGTGGTCATACCCAGTCTGATGTTCCTTGCATCGCCCCCGAACTCTTTGAACTTGATGTCTAATGCATTCAACTGGCTAGCGTATGAAGGGTTTGTCAGGATCTTGCCCTTCTCTGGATCATCTTCGGGTTTCTCTCTTTCTGTGTGCCATTGCATGAGCTTTGCTTCCATAGGATCTACGAAATATCGCTGCAGACGGGGGGTGATAGGACAATACCATACCACTTTTCAAGGAACTTTCTTGTTCCCTCTCTTGTACCGTCCTTGACCGCACACCGGACATGTGGTTCTATCCGCGTACTCGTTCCGATAAAGTGCGCAATCATTGATGCATGCGTGGTATTTAATGTCTGGTAGGTCAAGAGGGCACACGATTTTCTTGGCCTCCTTGATACTTGTTGGCAATGTGTTCCCCTTAGGAAGTCGGTTGTGCCAGTATTCCATGTTCGCATTGAAGCTAACATTGGTCCATTTGTGTTCGGCCTTCATCTCCAGAGCCTTGAGCATTACACTCAAACGTGTATCCTCGGGGCAACACCCAGGATACAATGGAGTCATCCTGTCTACCTCCATTTGGGCCAGCTTGGCTTTCTCTCTGGCTGCAGCTTTGTCGTTGCTCGTCTCCTTAAGGAGCAGTTCTTGAACATGAGGGTCCTGCAAGGCCGAAGTTAGCAGCGTCTGTGTGTTCGTGTCTTCTCCTTCTTCATGATGATCATGCCCGTTGCCATCTCCTTCTCCATGCTGATCATGCCCGATGGCATCTCCTTCGTCATGATGATCATGCCCGCCGGCATCTCCTTCGTCATGATGATCATGCACGGTAGACTCTTCATCTTCTTGCCCACCCACGTCTTTGTGACCACCATGTCCTGCCGGTGCCTCATTGAGGTCGCGCATGAAACCGCGCCTGAGCAGGTGACCCTCCAATTGTCCAGAATCAGGGTCGATCCAGGGCTAGAGTTTGCATGTTCGACATGGACATCTTATCATGGTCTTGTTGTTCAGAATCATGTCCTCCTTCGCATCTTTCTTGTACCTAGCAATTCGACCTTCGCTCATCGTGAGGACCATGGTTGCCTGAGTGGTCAAAATAGAGAGTATAGGTTAGAACCACACCATATGCACACACACATGCATGAATGCTAGCCGGAAATATTCGGCATGACATTTCCTAAAATTAGGACACATGGGTAGTGCAAAAAATTTCCGAAATGGAAATGAAATAACATTTCGGCAAACATCCATGCACCACACCGGAGAAGACAACAACAAGCAAGTAACAAAAAACTTCCTCCTAATGCAAACATTCATGCACCACACAAGCATCGTCTCACCATGCATCGCACACACCGCCCGCACGACAAGCTTCACCTACATGTTCATGGCCAAGTACTCACCTAGTAGACACAATAATAGCGAGACGAGACCATGCGATGAGAGAGTGTGGACAAATAGATCTACAAGTTGGTGGAGGGGAAATTAGTAAACAAATAGAGATGCGAGAGAGAAAAGTAAGGAACTTTTATATCTACAAGTTGGAGGGAAGCTTCCACTTACCAATCTATGGACTAAAGTAGGTTTAGTTACAAGAAAATGGAGAAACTATGGGCAACATGGGGTGAGAGGGAGGAGGAAGACGAGCTGGGAGGAGGTAGGAAGGAAGAAGAGATGTGAAATTGGGTGGTGGTGGATAGATAGAGTGGGAGCTTGCCACCTTTTTCATATGGATCTGGACGCCCTCATCTATGGCGCATATGGCAGAAATGTGCCACAAATGCTCAAACTTCTGTGGCGCATATGGCCATATGCGCCACAGAACATATGGTGCAGGTTAAAGTGGTGGGACTCAGGGTTAGGTTTCGGTGGCGCATGTGTGGATATGCGCCACAGACGTGAAACATATCTGTGGTGCATATCCACACATGCGCCACAGATCGTGGGTGAAATAGTATCCGTGGTGGGGCCTGCCACCAAGTTCCGTGGCGCATAGTAAAATATGTGCCACAGAAGAGGCAACTTCTGTGGAGCATATTTCGTTATGCGCCACAGAACTTGGATCTACCCACCTCGGCTGGCGGGTCCCACCAAACATCTATGGCACATGTTGTTTGAAATGTGCCACAAAAGTTTTTAGTGTCCGTGGCGCATGTTTCCTAATGCGCCACTGACAAGTATCTGTGGCGTATGGATTTACATATGCGCCATAGAGTAACTTGTCTACCTATAAGTTGTTTCCTAGTAGTGAAAGAGACAACTCCAATGAGAAGACAAGGGGGTTTGAAATAAATCCTCTACTACTTTGTATTCTACATAAGAAGCAATTTACTGGAGATGAAGAAGATCCTGATCCATATGAGCATATTGCATGTTTCAAAGGTATATGTGGCACTTTTATATTGACGGGATATACCGCTGATGAGGTCAGGGTTAAACTCTTTAGTCAGACTTTGACTTGTTCAGCTCTCTCATGGTATAGATCTCTACCCCCTGAAGCCACTACTACTTGAGATAATCTAGCCTGTGAATTTCTAGCAAAATATTATTCATTATCAAAATATTTTGGAATTAGGTGTCTTATAATGACTTGGAGGAATCACTCTAATGAAGGAATATTAAGATCTTATATCAGATTTAAAGATTTACTACGTCTATGTCCTCATCATGATTTACCTAAATGGTATTTATTGCATATCTTTTATGGTGGTTTAATTGAACCTAATAAAATTGAACTAGACTCTTTCACGGAAGGAACCTTTATGAATCTTCCTATAACTAAAGCTTGGGCTTTACTTAATAGAATTCGTGATCATAGAGTTTCATGGAATTTTTGTCTAGGAAGTGAAGGAGGCGTAGAAATAGAACATGATTGTATTCATGACTATAATAAAAAAGGCCATGTTAAAGAATTATCTAAAGAACTTTATTTGGATTCAGATCTTGTGTTGCTAGTTGTTAAAGCTTTTACAGAACATATAAAAGCTCCAAAAGAGGGTCCGGTCAAGTATGATCCACCACCCAAACCTGAGAAGAAAAGAGAAGATAAAGCAACACTGGCCTCCTTAGAACCAATACATGAGATGGCTTTCCCTAACACTACACAAAATCATATTCTTGAATATGAACAGGTCAAAGTAGTACAGGAGAAGAAGGAAGAAGAAAGTATACCAGAAGTCGTGGAACATCTGGAATGAACCAAAGATGAAGAGGTAACCAAGGAAGCAATTATGGCTATGTACGCACATTGTAGCATAGTTGAACTTGATGAAGAGATTTCTGTATTGCTTGAAGGTAAAACAAAGGTAAAATATGTGGGTAAGACTATTCTTCCCTGCATATTTAAAGAAACCCCGCATTATGGTTTTTGTGATCTTGGCATCGAAGTTAATGTTATATCTTATGATTTCTACTTAGAAATAAAAGAAGAAATAAAACCGGCTACCATTGAAAATACTAATATGACAATTATGTTATCCAATAAAAATCTTAGAATTCCAATGGGAGTAGTTGAAGATGCAACTGTCACAATTGGCTACAAAAACTTTCCTATCGATTTTGTAGTTGTTGATATGCCAGCTGACACTCTTTGCCCAATTATATTTGGAAGGAACTTTTTGGGTGATATAGGTGCCTATGTTAATTTCAAGGAGATTGTGTCTCTTAAGCTTGGGGGAGTGGAAAATGAATTCCACTTTTCCAAATTTAGAGACATGCCTCCACAAATACAGAAAAAGAGGAAGAGAGAACTATTGAGGAAATGGTGTCTCTTTTCTTTAGTAATCAAGAAGAAGAAATAAATGAAGACCCAAATTATGAAGAGATAGTTATGGAGGACAAGTCTCTAGGAGAACTAGAAGACGAATTTGATTCACTTCCCATTATGGGACCTCCAACTGACGAGGCTTTTGAAGAGCTAAAAAAGAGAGGGGACGAGGAACTACCACCCCCAGAGTTGAAGACTCTACCAGATAATCTTAAATACAGGTTTCTAGATGATACAAATAAATTTCCTATTATTATTAGTGCTAAACTTTCAGGAGAAGAAGAAGAACTCATGGAGATACTTAAGGAGCATCGCAAGGCCTTTGGGTACTCAATGGATGACTTGAAGGGCATCAGTCCCATGATAGCCGTCCATCGAATTTTCATGGAAGAAGGTGCTAAACCAGTTGCAGAATTTAATAGAAGATTGAATCCTGAAATGAAGGAAGTGGTAAGAAAATAAATTGCATGCCTACTAGATGCAGGTATAATCTATCCTATTAAAGAAAGTGAATGGGTAAGTCCTGTTCATTGTGTCCCTAAGAAGGGCGGTTTTACTATTGTTCCTAATGAAAATAATGAATTGATACCTACTAGAACTATTATTGGGCATAGGATTTGCATAGACTTCAAGAAATTAAATAAAGAAACTAGGAAAGATCACTATCCTTTACCGTTCATAGATCGAATTTTAGAAAGGTTAGCAAACCATACTCATTTTTTCTACTTGGATAGATACTCTGGTTTGGCTCAAATAGCTAACTTAAAACAACTTTCATTAGTACTTATGGTTTACATGCTTACCAACGTATGCCTTTTGGTTTATGTAATGCTCCAGATACTTTTCGAAGATGCATGACTGCTATTTTTTGCAGATTTTATAGAACTTATAATGGAAGTATTTATGGATGACTTTTCTGTCTATGGAACTTCATTTACTAGTTCCTTGGATAATCTCAAGAGAGCCTTGCATCATTGTGAAGAAACTAATCTTGTTCTAAACTGGAAGAAGTGCCATTTTATGGTCAAAGAAGGTATAGTCCTTGGACACAAGGTATCAAGTAAGGGAATTGAAGTTGATAGAGCTAAGGTTGAGGCAATAGAGTGAATGCCACAACCAAGGGATATTAAAGGTATAAGAAGTTTCCTTGGCCATGTGGGTTTTTATAGAAGGTTTATTAGAAATTTCTCCAGAATATCTAAACCTTTGACTAACCTCCTGTAAAAGGGAGTAAGATTTAATTTTGATGATAAATGTCTTGAAGCCTTTGACAAAATCAAAAATATCCCGTGCTCCTATTATTAAACCAACTATCTGGGATACAACCTTTGACTTAATATGTGAAGCTAGTGATGATGCTATAGGAGTAACTCTGGGACAACACATTGGCCGCAAATTTAACACTATACATCATGCTAGTATTGAAGGAAAAATGCCCTGAGAGGCAATAACAAAGTTGTTATTATGTATTCCTTATATATGATAGATGTTTATTTTGCATGCTAGAATTGTATTGATCGGAAACATCAATACATGTGTGTTTAATAAACAAAAAGGGTTCCTAGTTATGCCTCTCTTATAGACTAGCTTGTTGATTAACGAGATGATCAAGGTTTCCTGATCATGGACATTGGATGTTATTAATAACAAGGTCACAACATTTGTGAAATGATGTGATGAACATTCATCCGAAGTATAGCATTACGATCAAGTCATTATGTTTATATTGCTATAACATCATACAAAGTAATCTTTATCCTTAGACCATGAGATCATGTTAATTGCTAACTCCGGAAGAGTATCTTGATAACATCAAACGTCACACTGTAACAGGGTGAATATAAAGATGGGTTCAGTGCTAAGAAGGTGTTATGTTGAGGCTCATGGATCAAGAGTGGAATTTGTCAATCCTGATGACGGATAGATATGCTCTGGGCCCTCTCGGTGATATCACATTGAGATAGCTTACAAGCAAGTGATGTGATCACTAGAATGTTATATCACAGGAACGAGAAAAGAGTGCATGTCGGTAACGAGATCAAACTAGGTATTTGGATACCGATGATCGAATCTCAGACATGTATTATATCATGAGACAAAGGGATTAAATTACAAGCATTAAAGGTTCTCATGATCACAGAAGTCATCGTTGAATATGCAGGAGTTAGTATGGATCTCCAGGTCCCGCTTCTGATTATTGATCTGAGAGGAGTCTCAATCATGTCTGTATTATTCGCGAACCGTAGGGTGACACACTTAAGAGTTACCGGACACCATTTTGGAGCACATATGTTTCAGACGAAAGAATTGCAAAGCGCAGGAATTGTTTCGATAGAAACCGGAAATTGTTTCGGGTGAAATTGCAGAAAGTGGTTCTGCATGTGATATTGAAATATTGCAAGGGGTTATATGTGAATGTTTGTTAATTAAAGTAATTAATAAAATTCTGACTAAATTTAATAAAAAAGTTTTATTAAATGAGAGAGCATTAAACTTAGAGAATTTTAATGCATTTAAAGTGGGGACTTTAAAAGGGAATATGAAGAGGCATTTTAATGTGGAGGGGTTACCACCACATGAATGGGGGGGGTGACGGGTCACCCCCCATGCGCCGGCCATGGGGAGGGGCACCCCCTCCTCCTATAAAAGGCCACCCTCCCCTCCTTCCTCACACCTCCTTGTGAAGGATCTCTCTCCCCCTCTAAAATTAATCCCTCATGGTCTCGGATTAGCGAGATACATGTTCCCGGTGGCATTTCGTCTGGAAGGAGTTGCTGCTTCTGCTGGATCACTGGAGCGAGGAGGTGGAGGTTGTCCGGTGGCTTGAACGTGTGCGTGAGTATGGATGCGCTGCTAAGTTGCGGCGCTCGGACTTCCACTCAATCTTGAGATCGGCAAGTGTACGACTACATCAACCACGAGTTCCTACTCGTTAACAAAACTCGTTGTCTTCGAGGGTAAGTTCTCGATAGATGTATGTCCACCCGTTGCTCTGTACCTAGCAGATAGATCTTGGCGTGTATTTCTCATCATAGGAAATTTTTTGTTTTCTATGCTGCGGACCCAACAGTGGTATCAGAGCTTGATCTATGCATAGGTGCTTTGCACGGGTAGTACACATATGTTTATATGTGGGCGATGATGATCATGTTATTGCATCTTCTACGTATTTTGGATATTGGTGGCCCAGACCAACCTTACATGTCATCGTACATGAGACCGGTTCCACGACAGACATGTAACTTGTTTTGCATAAGTGGATGGCGGGTGTCTGCCTCTCCTACTATAGTCAATATATTATTTACAACAAGTTGCTAATAACTTGGTTATCCTCGTTGTGGTTCATGTTCGTAGGTAAGAACGGTTCTATCTCCGAAAGCCCTAAGCCACGTAAAACTTGCAATTGATAAATTAGAGGCATCTAGTTTAGATCGTTGCTGGGCTAGTGTATTGATATGGTCTTGTTGTAAGTAGATGTATGATAGATACTCTTACAACACATTCAACGTGTAAGTTCCATAGACCTTGGCCTTACACACAAAGGAATGATAGAGATCATACCACGATGCAAATGATAGAGATCAAATGCATGGACCATATCATCTCACTTTACACATTAGATGTTAGCATCTTATACTGCTAGTTTGGCGCTTTTTTGTAGCATTGTAAGATGATCCCTCATTTAGATATCAAGATAAAAATGTGTTCTTCCTTAAGTATGCACCGTTCTTTGGATCGTGTTTCGAGACATCACGTGATGATCGGGTGTACTCGAATCTACACTTTCATTGGAACGGGTGTAAGACAGTTTTACACACACGAATACTAAGGTTCTTACTTGGCGAGCCTAGCATGTACAGACATGGCCTCGGAACACGGACCGAAAGGTTAAGCATGAGTCATATAGTTGATATGATGCCCATATAGATGCTCGCCTTTGAAGCTACATCAACTCACGTGATGATCGGACTTTGTGTAGTGGATTTGGTTCATTTAATCACCAAAAGGACACGAGGGATGTCGTTTTTGAGTGGGAGTTCATTAGTAATTTGGATTAGTTGAACTCACTCTATCATAAACTTAGTCTAAATAAACTTTACAAATTCTGTTGTAGATGGCACCACCTGCTTTTAATTTCAATGTGTTCATGGAGAAAGAGAAACTTGCTGCGAATGGTAGCAACTTCACCAACTGGGCTATGAATTTGAGGATTGTCCTCACTGCTGCACAAAAGCAATATGTGCTAGATGCGCCGCTAGGCCCCCACCAGCTCCTGATGCCCTTGACGAAGAAAAGAATGTCTATATGACTCGTCAGGAGGACCACAACTTAGTTCATTGCGGCATACTGTATGGGCTAGAGCCAGAACTTCGAAAGCATTTCGAAAATGGCAATGCCTTTGATACCATGGGAGAATTGAAAATGATTTTCGATACCCATGCTGCCGTAGATAGTTATAATGCTACTGAAAGGTTCTTTAGTTGCATGATGGAGGAGAACAGCTCCGTTAGTGAGCACGTACTCAAAATGTTTGGATATGCTGATAAGCTTGTGTCCTTGGGAATAACGATTCCCATTGACTTACGCATACATCGTGTTCTCCAATCTCTGCCACCTAGCTACAAGAGCTTCGTGATGAACTATAATGTGCAGGGCATGAAGAAGTCTCTTCCCGAGCTTCTGTCAATGCTTAAGACTGCAGAAGTGGAGATTAGGAAAGAACATCAAGTGTTGATGATCAATAGGACCACCGGTTTCAAGAAGGACAAGAAAGGCAAGCACAAGGGAAAGAAGGGTAGCAAATCTGTTGCTGCACCTGAAAAGAAACCCCGAGCTGGCCCTAAGTCTGACACCGAGTGTTACTATTGCAAGGGGACTGGCCATTGGAAGCTCAATTGCCCCAAGTATTTGGTGGACAAGAAGTCCGACAAGGAAAACAAAGGTATATGTGATATACATGTTATTGACGTGTACTTGACTAGTACTCGTAGTAGCACCTGGGTATTTGATACGTGATCGGTTGCTAATATATGCAACTCGATTCAGGGGCTGCGGAACAAGCGACAACTAGCAAGGGATGAGGTCAGGATGTGGGTCAGCAATGGATCAAGAGTTGATGTGATTGCCGTCGGGACGCTACCTCTCCATATGCCATTGGGATTAGTTATAAACCTAAATAATTGTTATTTGGTGCCTGCACTGAGCATGAACATTGTATCCGGATCGTGTTTGATGCAAAGTGGTTATTCATTTAAATCTGAAAACAATGGTTGTTCGATTTATAAGAATGATATCTTTTATGGTCTTGCACCTGTGTTGAATGGTTTATTTCTATTGGATCTCGATAGTACTATTACGCATATTCATAATGTTGATGCTAAAAGGATTAAACTTGATAATGATAATCTACATACATGTGGCACTACCGTCTAGGTCATATTGGCATTAAATGCATGAAGAAACTCCATTCCGATGGACTTTTGGAATCACTTGATTTTGAATCATTTGATACATGTGAGCCATGCCTTATGGGCAGGATGACTAGAACGCCGTTTTTCGGTTCAATGGAACGGGCGACAGATTTATTGGAAATCATACATACTGATGTGTGTGGACCAATGAGTGTGTCGGCGCGAGGTGGATATCGTTATTTTGTTACTTTCACGGATGATTTGAGTAGATACGGGTATATCTATTTGATCAAACACAAGTCTGAAACCTTTGAAAAGTTCAAGGAATTTCAGAATGAAGTGGAAAATCATCATAACAGAAAGATCAAATTTCTGCGGTCCGACCGTGGAGGTGAGTATCTAAGTTACGAGTTTAGCACACACATGAAAGAGTGTGGAATCGTTTCACAACTCACGCCAGCCGGAACACCACAACGTAATGGTGTGTCAAAACGTCGTAATCGTACTTTATTGGATATGGTTCGATCTATGATGTCTCTGACTGACTTGCCACTGTCATTTTGGGGTTATGCACTGGAAACAGCTACATTCACTTTAAATCGGGCACCATCTAAATCCGTTGAAACGACACCGTATGAACTATGGTTTGGAAACAAACCTAAGTTGTCATTTCTTAAAGTTTGGGGATGCGATGTTTATGTGAAGAAACTTCAACCGGATATACTCGAACCCAAAGCGGAAAAATGCGTCTTCATAGGATACCCTGAGGAAATGATTGGGTATACCTTCTATCACAGATCGAGGGCAAGGTTTTTGTTGCCAAGAATGGATCCTTTCTTGAGAAGGAGTTTCTCGCGAAAGGTGTGAGTAGTCGGAAGGTAGAACTCGAAGAGGTTATTGAACCTTCTCTTCATGAAATGGCGAGTAGTGCAGCACCGGAAGTTGTTTCCTAGTTGACTTCACCTAATGAAGAGAGAGATAATGATATAGATCATGAAACTCCGAAAGAGGACACTACCGAACCTCGCAGGTCAAGCAGGACACGTGCAGCTCCTGAACTGTACGGCAATCCTGTTGTGAATTTCATGGTTGATGAAATGGATGACCCTGCGACATATGAAGAAGCGATGATGAGCCCAGATTCCAACAAATGGCTAGAAGCCATGAAATCCGAGATGGAATCCATGTATGAGAACCAGGTTTGGACCTTGGTGGACTTACCTCACGATCGAAAGGCCGTTGAGAATAAATGGATTTTCAAAAGAAAAACTGATGCTGATGGTAATGTGACCATCTATAAGGCTCGACTTGTCGCACAGGGGTTTCGAAAATTTCAAGGAGTTGACTATGATGAGACATTCTCTCCTGTAGCGATGCTTAAGTCGGTTAGGATTATGTTAGCAATTGCTACATATTTCGATTATGAAATATGGCAGATGGATGTCAAAACTGCGTTCCTCAATGGTAATATTGAAGAAGAGTTGTATATGATACAGCCTAAGGGTTTTGTCGATCCTAAGGATGCTAATAAGGTATGCAAACTTCAGCGATCCATCTATGGACTGAAGCAAGCATCCTAGAGTTGGAATCTCCGCTTTGATGAGGTGATCAAAGAGTTTGGATTTGTCCAAACTTATGGGGAGGCTTGTATTTACAAGAAAGTGAGTAGGAGGAATGTGGCATTTCTGATATTATATGTGGATGACATATTATTGATTGGAAATGATATAGATCTTTTAAACAGTGTTAAAAGTTATCTAAACAGCAAATTTTTGATGAAAGACCTTGGTGAAGCGTCATATATATTAGGCATTAAAATCTATAGAGATAGATCAAGGCGCCTAATTGGGTTATCGCAGAGTACATACCTTGATAAGATATTAAAGAAGTTTAATATGGACAGAAGTAAGAAGGGGTTCTTACCTATGTTGCAAGGCAAGACATTGAGCAAGACTCAAAGTCCGGCTACGGCGGAAGAAAGAGAGATGATGGATAAGATCCCCTATGCCTCGGCCATAGGCTCTATTATGTATGCCATGCTATGTACAAGACCGGATGTGGCACATGCTATTAGTTTGACTAGTAGGTACCAATCTGATACAGGTTCGGAACACTGGATAGCGGTCAAGAACATCCTCAAGTACTTGAGAAGAACTAGGGATATGTTTCTTATATACGGAGGTGAAGAAGAGCTAGTTGCTAAGTGTTATGTCGATCCTAGCTTTGAAACTGATCTGGATGACTCTAAGTCTCAATCCGGATATGTATTTCTCTTGAACGGAGCAGCAGTTAGTTGGAGGAGTTCCAAACAACCTGTGGTGGCTGGATCAACGACGGAGGCGGAATATGTTGCTGCTTCAGAAGTGGTGCAGGAAGCGGTTTGGATGAAAGAGTTCATTACGGAACTAGGTGTGGTTCCTAGTGCATTGGACCCAATGGTGATATATTGTGACAACAATGGAGCCATAGCCAATGCCAAGGATTCGAGGTCTCACAAGAATTCCAAGCATATTAAGCGCCGGTTTCACTCCATCCGCGAACATGTCAAGGATGGAGATATAAAGATTTGTAAAGTACACACGGACCTAAATGTAGCAGATCCGTTGACTAAAGCTCTCCCTAGGGCAAATCATGATCAACACCAGAACTCCATGGGTGATTAGATTTATCACTATGTGAACTAGATTATTGTCTCTAGTGCAAGTGGGAGACTGAAGGAAATATGCCCTGAGAGGCAATAATAAAGTTGTTATTATGTATTCCTTATATATGATAGATGTTTATTTTGCATGCTAGAATTTTATTGATCGGAAACATCAATACATGTGTGTTTAATAAACAAAAAGGGTTCCTAGTTATGCCTCTCTTATAGACTAGCTTGTTGATTAACAAGATGATCAAGGTTTCCTGATCATGGATATTGGATGTTGTTAATAACAAGGTCACAACATTTGTGAAATGATGTGATGAACATTCATCCGAAGTATAGCATTACGATCAAGTCATTATGTCTATATTGCTATAACATCATACGAAGTAATATTTATCCTTAGACCATGAGATAATGTTAATTGCTAACACCGGGAGAGTATCTTGATAACATCAAACGTCACACCGTAATAGGGTGACTATAAAGATGGGTTCAGTGCTACGAAGGTGTTATGTTGAGGCTAATGGATCAAGAGTGGAATTTGTCAATCCCGATGATGGATAGATATGCTCTGGGCCCTCTCGGTGATATCACATTGAGATAGCTTGCAAGCAAGTGATGTGATCACTAGAATGTTATATCACGGGAACAAGAAAAGTGTGCATGTCGGTAACGAGATCAAACTAGGTATTTGGATACCGATGATCGAATCTTGGACATATATTATATCATGAGACAAAGGGATTAAATTACAAGCGTTAAAGGTTCTCACGATCACAGAAGTCATCGTTGAATATGCAGGAGTTAGTATGGATCTCCAGGTCCTGCTTCTGATTATTGATCTGAGAGGAGTCTCAATCATGTCTGTATTATTCGCGAACCGTATGGTGACACAGTTAAGAGTTACCGGACACCATTTTGGAGCACATATGTTTCAGACGAAAGAATTGCAAAGCACATGAATTGTTTCGATAGAAACCGGAAATTGTTTCGGGTGAAATTGCAGAAAGTGGTTCTGCATGTGATATTGAAATATTGCAAGGGGTTATATGTGAATGTTTGTTAATTAAAGTAATTAACAAAATTCTGAATAAATTTAATAAAAAAGTTTTATTAAATGAGAGAGCATTAAACTTAGAGAATTTTAATGCATTTAAAGTGGGGACTTTAAAAGGGAATGTGAAGAGGCATTTTAATGTGGAGGGGTTACGACCACATGAATGGGGAAGGTGAGGGGTCACCCCCCATGCGCCGGCCATGGGGAGGGGCACCCCCCTCCTCCTATAAAAGGCCACCGTCTCCCTCCTTCCTCACACCTCCTTGTGAATGATCTCTCTCACCCTCTAGAATTATTCCCCATGGTCTCAGATTAGCGAGATACATGTTCCTGGTGGCATTTCGTCTAGAAGGAGGTGTTGCTTCCGCTAGATCGCTGGAGCGAGGAGGTGGAGGTTGTCCGGTGGCTTGAACGTGTGTGCGAGTATGGATGCGCTGCTGAGTTGTGGCGCTCGGACTTCCACTCGATCTTGAGATCGGCAAGTGTACGACTACATCAACCACAAGTTCCTACTCGTTAACAACACTCGTTGTCTTTGAGGGTAAGTTCTTGATGGATGTATGTCCACCCGTTGCTCTGTACCTACTAGATAGATCTTGGCGTGTAGTTCCCATTGTAGGAAATTTTTTGTTTTCTATGCTGCGGACCCAACAAGTATAACTCTAAATGGTGCTCAAAAGAATCACCCTAAGGAAGAAAGGGAACTTTTCGCTGTATTTTTCTCTTGTGATAAATTTTGTTCTTACATAGTTGATGCAAAGGTAAGAGTTCACACGAATCGTGATGGTTTAAAAGAACTCCTTGAGAGGAAAGACCATAAGCCAAGACTGATCTGTTGAATTCTTTCACTTCAAGAATTTGAGTTGCAGATCATGCGGAGGCAAGAAATAAAGATGTTAGATGCAGCGTCCATGTGTGCCCAGCAAGACACCAATCTTGTTGAGACGAAGTTTAGTCCGGGTGATTTTCGTTTACAAGAATTATTCAATGAACTAAGGTCAATTCCTCCAAGTGAAAAGGAGTCTTTCTTGCTGGAGGAACTTTTCATCCCCGCATAAGAAAACGGTAAGTGCAAGGTAAGTGTTCTTACCCAAATAAGTGATTTGTTTTCATAGTTTTTAGTTTTGAAAATTTTGCCTTTGAATTCCTTGTGTTTTTCTAAAGTTTTAGAAGGTTTTTACAAACTGTACGGGTGGAACTATATGACCGAAGAGGAAGCTCCCACCGTATATTTGGTCGTTAAACTCTCTGTATCATCATCGTGAAATTGTTTTCGATATCTGAGCCTATGCGGTCGCAACTATATGACCGGAGCCAAAATTCCGGCCGTATAGTTGGTCATTAAACTCTTAGATACTTTTGATTTTTGGTGCCTGTACCTATACGGTCGCAACTATACGACCGGAGCCAAAATTCTGGTCGTATAGTTGGTCGTTAAACTCTCAAACACTTTTGATTTTTGGTGTCTGTATCTATACGGTCATAACTATACGAGCGGAGCCAAAATTCTGGCCGTATAGTTGGTCGCTAAACTGTCAGACACTTTTCGTTTATTAAAAAAACGTTATTATCGGTTTCGAGTCGTGATTTAATCGACCTGGACTGGAGATATTTAGAAATATCTGCCCGGAACCAACTATACGGCTAGAGCTATACGGGCTGCGCCCGTATAGTTGGTCATTACGAGGCATGTCACTTCCAAATCTGTGATTTCTTTCCCTGTTTCGCTAAGATTCTTTTCTTGGATGACAATTTGGTGTGTTTCTCGCGAGTTTTACTGACCTCTGACCCCCCTTATATACTTCCATTGTCTCTCTCTAATCATAATCTCCAAGAACCAATCTACCTCTTATTAGCATGTGAGGACTCTCAACCGAGGGATAGAAGCCAAGAAGAAAGGCTCCTATGGAGATCGGGAGCAATAGCGAGCAAGGCAAGGAGATCAAGACCATCCCTATAGTGTTCCTCGACGCCGACCATGGGTGTCAGAAGAGGGATTTGAAGGCCCTAGAGCTGAAGATTGAAGAGTTGGGCAAGGAGAATCCAGGGACACCTAAACACCTTCGATTGCTGCGACTTTATCTTGATAAACTTGATGAAGATATCAAGCGGACAATCGAAGCAGGTTTTTCTATCACTCTTAAGGCGCTACAAACACTTCAGGATAACAATGAGTTCATTAAAGAACAAGTGAAAGTGCTGGAGAGGAACAATCTTCTCTACAAGCTGCGTGTTAAAGAATTAGAAGCTGTCAATCAGTCCCTCCGTCTCAGGCTGGCCTGTGAGGAGAAGATACCACGTGCCATGGCGCCACAGTGATCTATGAAAATCACGGTATCAAATAATCGCAAGGGATTATTTGATCCCGCCTAGCTTGATTCCAAGACTGGGGACATCTTTAAGACCTTGTAATCTACCCTATAAGTTTTTATTACTATTTTTGCATTAGTTCAAACTCGTAGTAAAGTTTGCATCATTAGAATTCCCTTCAAGAATAGTCGATCCCTTTTATGAAATTCTGAGTTTATTATTATATATGGAGCAATATTGAGTTTGTGTTTTCTTTGTTGATATATGCCTGACTTGAGTATAATTTTACTTGCACTTGATGCTAGCAATAGGAGTCTTCCACACCATTGGTATTAATGAAACACATAAAGATAATTTGGTCAATATGTTGTAAGTCTACGGTTTGATTTACAAAGAATAATTGTCGATACAGTTAAGTTGAAAAAGAAATCTTGAACAAAAGGAAAAGAAAGTGCTATCAAAATAGAGTAAGAACAAGTCGAGGTAGAATCTTCAAGTCATAAGAATGCTTCATATACAATTGGAATTTGATAATTGATATCGTTAAACTTTGAGTTCCTACATGAAGTGGAATGTATGGCTAGCTCCTTTGCACAACACTTAAACAAAAATGTCAGCATATATTCAAAAGAAAAGAAAAATAAGAAGAAAAAGAGAGAGTGTGCAAAGAGCAAATAGCATATACCACTATATTGTAGTATGACAAAGAGACACTTTTGAGATTTTGAATCCCAAGTGAATATGTTGATCCTAAAACACTTGGGACTACCTCGCTAACTCATTCGGTTGAACTGGATACTTTTACATCATGTTGAGATTCATCTTTTATGAACTATTGATCACTAAGGTGTGGAAGCCCGCTAATACTATTCAGATGGTTCAAGTAAGGTACTATTCATGAACTTATTCCTATGTATCATATATGATAAACACATGCTGCAATTGCCTCATTTATTTTATCGACTCAGCTTCATGAATATGAGGATCACATCCATTAAGCTAAAACTTGCTCGGGACGAGAAAGAGTCTAAGCTTGGGGAAGTTGATGAGTGCATATTTGCATCATGTTTTACATTATTATTTTGCATTGTAGATGAAGGATCTTGGTATTTTACGGCGCTCACGCGCATGTTTTATGTCTGTTCTCACCAGGATCAGGACAGATGATGGATTCAATGGATACAATTCTTGGAGCAGTTGTACTGAGGAGAAAAGGAGTAAAAAACAACGTAAATCATTTATTTGGGAAATATTAATAATACCAGAAGAAAACCAGAAGCGAACAAAGGAGATAGAGGGTTCAACAACCAACTATACGACCAGAATAAAATTTTCACCCGTATAATTCTGGCTGTATAGTTGGTGCCGCCTCCACCTCCTTAAATAGTTACACCCCGTGCAGCTGGTTCGGGGATACGACATACATAACACCCTAGAAATCGCCGAAACCTCACCTCCGGAGGCATCTAGAGGGGGAACTCACCCACCGAGGATCCATCTTCGTCCTGCGCATATCCGGGAGTCTAAGGCATCGATCTTCATCATCCACCGCTGCATCACCACCATCTCCATCCATCCCATCTACATCTTGTCTAGATCTTGTTGTAATTTCCGTACTCATTGTGGATTTATACAAGTACTATTCATCTATGATAGATTCCATTTTTATTGCCATGATGTTGATTGCCTCCATGTCTGAGTAGATCATTAGTTCTTAGGGAGATGGAGAAACCCTAGAATGAGATTGAAATAAGATAAATTCTATTATGATATTTATCGATGTGACCATGTGTTAGATTTTCTACATCTTGATGTTGAGAGAAGTCGACCTCTCAATATTTTCCTCTCATGGGGACTTGATGGAGGGAACTACTTGTTGGTAGACGGAGGCGTGCTAGCACTTACAGTGACTATAAAGTTGTTGGAACCCCATACATATCAACTTGGGAAATCGAGGAAACTGACGGAACACTATCCATGCCATGGGATACGTCCTACGGGTTTACGTCCTTTAATAGCGCAGTAACTCGATTGATGTCGATTGCTGACTACTATGGTTATGAGGATGATGTGAGCAGCGGTTGCTGCCTATTTCTCCAAATACGGAGTTCCTCCCACACATACATAGTTGAGAATGTTCATGATGATAATCTTTATCTTAGCTCCTTATAATGCTAGTGGTGAGCCTGATACGTCCACTTTGCATCACTATTCTATGTCTTAATTCACTATTATTCATTGATATATTTCGTATTCAGAGGTGATACTTATGTTATTTCATCTGTTTTTGCATGGTTGATGACTTTGTTTACTCGTACAGGATTAGGCCACTTGCTGCATGGTTGATGATTTTGTTTATTTCATCTGTTTTTGCATGGTTGATATTTTTCATAAAGGATTAGGCCACTTGCTGCATTTATTCCTACTGCCTTTTATTTACTCGTACTTTGTTTACTTGCTTTATCGAAAACCCCTAAAAATCCGTTTGCTAAGTATTTGTAGAGAATTCCTGATCCATACCACTAGCCAGCACCTTCTGCTCCTCGTTGGGTTCGACACTCTTACTTATCGAAAATACTGCGATACACCCCCTATACTTGTGGGTCATCAAGACTATTTTCTGGCGCCGTTGCCGGGGAGTGAAGCGCTATTGGATAGTGGAACTGGTAAAGGAAACTTCTACTGTGAGTATTGTTTACTTCTGCTAGTTTCTTTATTTTCGTTATAGATAATTCGCTGAGTTTCTTATTTGGTAATGCTACTACCACTGCTAAGGTAGTAGATAAGCCACCACCTGCTGAGAAAGATGTTTTAAAAATACCTACAAGAATTATTGATCGTGTTATGGATAACTACTATGTTGGGGATGGAACTGTCCATCCCGGTGATCATTTGCTCTTTATACACGAATTATGCGGGTTGTTCAAGTGTGCAGGTATTACTACAGATCAAGTTAAGAAGAAGTTATTCTCATTATCACTGAAAGGAAGATCTGAGGAATGATATAAGCTGCTGAGGAATGGTCAAGCTCTGGAATGGGAGGAAATAGTGCCTCTCTTTTATTCAAAGTTTTATCCTCCTAGTGAAATTCATAAAGATCGGAATCAAATATACAACTTTTGGCCTCTTGATGGAGAGAGTACTGCTCAAGCTTGGGGGAGATTGAAGTTACTAATGCTCAACTGTCCCATTCATGAGCTCCCCAAAAATATTATTATCAATAACTTTTATGCAAGGCTCCCTCTACATGACAAGGATTTATTGGATGCTTCTTGTGCAGGATCATTCACTCGCATGGAAGAAGAAGTTAAATGGGACCTTCTGGACCGTATTCAAGACAATGCTGAAGCTTGGGAGAACGACAAAGGTAGAAAGTCAGGTATAAAATATGATTATGAATGCATTGAATCTTTTATGGGAACTGATGACTTCCAAAATATTAAAAATGCTTATGGTCTAGACTCTCAAGCTATTGCTTCTTATTTTAAGGCTTTTGCTTCTTATATTGAAGTGCCTAAAAAGCAGTGGAATAAGTATCATGAACCTTATAAAGATATTGCTAAGAGTGTTCCTATAAGAAATACTAAAGTTTATACTGCTAGTCATGTTTTACCTAAACCTTATATTGAGAAAATGCCTTTCCCAGTTAAGGTAAAGGAGCATTCTATGATAGCTAGTATGGTTAATGAAAGTATGAGTAGGGCTGCTGAACCTAATAAACAAATGATTGATGAACCTATTGTAGCAAATGTGAAAGACTTTGTTGCTAAATATTAAAAAGAGGGACACACTATCCTTTGTAAGGATACCTCTAATATTGTTTCGCATAGTAGTGTTATGAGAGCTAGTATTCCTGTGTTTTCTGTTAGAATAAGTGATCATTGCTATGATAGTCCTTGTGATAGCTATATTGTTAAGTTTATGCATGATACTGAAAGCTATTATGAGAGAGGGAAAAGTGTTCTTGTGCATCTCAATAATATCAAGTTTCCTCGTTTTATGCTGAAAGTTTTTATGTTGCACTTCTTTTGCCTTCTTATGCAAATTGCCTTTGGTTCCAATAACTTGTTTGTTTACAAAATTCCCTTGCATAGGAAGTGGGTTAGACTTAAATGTGCGTGTGTTTTTGCTTCTTAATGCTCTCTTTCACTTCAAATCATATCCCTATGAGAGCTTCTTCAAAATTATCATGCCCATCTTAATGGCTATAAAGAAAGAGCTTTATGGGAGACAACCCAATTTGTTTTTGCTTTCAGTTTGTTTTTGTTTCTTTGAGTCTCGGAAGTTATTACTTCAGTAATAACCGCTCCTTATCCGTTTTGTTTGGTTTTTGTGTCAAGATCAACCTCTAATGAGAGAGAAGTAAGATTTGGGGAAGTTGCTGTCCCGAAATAGATTTTTGTGCTTCACCGTAAAAATTCGTGAGAGATCTCTGTATATCGGATTAAGCTGTAATTGTTTTTGCTTCTGCCCCAGGTTGTTATTTAACTTTCGTTAGTTTTGCACTTTTTGATTTGAGCAACAGAAGATTTTAGAAAAAAATGATCTTTACCTGCTGGTCTGTTTTGACAGATTTTGCCAATCTTGCATTTGCTTCTTTATTCGATTTCCTTTTTGAATTCTTTTTGGGTTTTCGAAAGGAGTTGGTACAGTAACTTTTGTTTTGATGATTTTCAGTCGAAGTTGGACTCAAAAGGTTTTATCACTTCACTTATACTAATGTTGCTAATAAGAACTGTGTGAAGTGTTGTGTGAAAGAAATTTCCAGGAAGTGGAGATAGTGGTGTAACAAGGAAGAGAAAGGTTTTATGACTCGAGTAATAAGTATATGAAGATGAAGATATTGATGATATTCAAGTGATGACTCCGGAAGGATCCACTCAATACCAAATTCAGAGACCTGCAGAGTCCGTTTCCAACTAGTTTTCAGTCAATAAGGAAAGCTATGAAGCGAAAAAGGGACGGAACCGGAGCCTGGGTAGCCCACACCACCCCATGGCGCGGGCCCACCCCTGGCCGCGCCATCAGGTGGTGAGGCCACCCAGGACTCTGTCTCCGACCTGTTTTCTCCCAGTACCTTCCTTTTGATATGAAACTTCGTAATATATAACCCCCCGGATCTTCCGAGGTTTGTATATCGTGTTTTCGTTGTGTTTTTGTTTTGATCTGTTTCTGCCAGGTGTAATCTTGGAGCCACAATGTCTTCCCCTGGAACATCCAAGGGAGATCCCTTAGAAGATATCATCAACCCATATATGAGAGAATTGAAGATTCATCCCAAGGAGTTGTTGCTCGAAGGTGGGGAGGTCCGGATTAAGGAGGTTCAAGGCCCTAAAGGTGAAGGAAATCTAGAGGACAGGATGGAAGCATTGGAGCAAGAAGTCTTTAGGTACAGGAAGATGGCGGAGCGCGAAGAGGACATCATCCACAAGATTTGTTCCGAACTCATCGCCGAGCACCAAAAGGAGACTTCTAAACTCAAAGATGAAGTCTTTTCACTCCGCCAAACAACCAATGAACTGCAAGCACAGTTCTATGACGTTCAAAATCAAAACTGTGAGTATGAGGCTAGATTTAAACGCATAAGTGCGGCTGCAAGTTTCAGGATGTTGGAAACCACGATGTCTTTTGTTGATGGGAAGCTTTTACCCTGGAAGACGGACAAAGATGAGAAGATACCACCACCACCTAAGAAGTAATTCGTCATCAGGTTTGGCATCCCCTTGGTTTGTTCCAAGCTTGGGGGAGTGCCGCGTTATCATATCACTATCTTCTGTCTTTTTACCTTGTTAGTAGAGTCATATCATGAATAGAGGAGTTATTTTGTAGTATGGTTTGCATTATGGAAGTGTCCCCTCTCTCATTAGATTTGTATCCCTTGGTGCGAGTTTCCATTATAGAATATTAATGAGAAGTTCTATCATTCACTCTTTTGCATAGCTTATGTTAGTTTTCAACTCGTGGTTATATGATTGATCTTGTTGCTAGTATTGGTAGCACTTTGGGATCATTGAGTTAATTTAGTTGGTTTTGGCAAACCTGGCTCGGTCAGTAGCAACACCCTTTTTGAGAGTTGAAAATAAAAAGATAGAAGTACTCTAGAGGAAAATAATTTCATCATCTTTCTTTCTTGATTTGCTCATAAGTCTAGTTTTCTCTAGTTAAGATCTTTTGTGCTTCCAAGGAAGATTGCATGTTTTTCTTTACCATTTGTATGTTTGTTTGTTTCCTTCAACTCTTATACTTGCTACCCAGCCTTGCTAGCCAAAAACCTGTACTGAGAGGAAATTCTTCTCGTGCATCCGCCTCCTTTAAACCAAAACCTTCGCCATTTGTGTCCACCATACCTACCTAGTAGCATTATTGCTATTCCAAGTAAATTCTTGTTTTATCTACCTCCCAAATTAAACTTGTTATGTGAAATTTAGTGATTAAAACTCTCACAAACTTGATGGCACACTTTATTTTCTTGCATTTAATAAACTTGAACCATTGGGTCCTTCTTTGTTGCGTATATGCTTGCGCTTTATGAGTTGAAGTTAGCCGAACCATGTATCATTGGGACCGCTTTCAACACTTCATTGGTACTTGTACCTAGTTGATATGATGTTCTTTTTCTTATGGATCCCGGCGGTGTGAAATAAAAGTGGAACTTGTAAGATCATGGAGTTTATATGTGTGTTAGAGAAACGCCTGGGCCGCTAGCCTAAGCCATGCCTAATCATGGTGGAAACTTGCAGCATAACTATAGTGAGCATTCTATGAAGCATCCTCAATAAAAACCTATGCAAATAGAAAATAAAAAGATCGCTGAGATGCTCACTCTCTGCTTGCCTTGTCATTTTGATTATGGGATAGCTCCTGTGTCATGTGCAAGGGGTACCCCGTTGGCGGTTCTCAATGATACGCATGTATTTACAATGACAAGAGCTTGCTCGTGACTGAAGTTGAGTAGCATGAGGATCGGTACTCATAAGTAAGGGGCTTGAGATTTCAACTTATAACTTGTGAAGCATATCCTCTTAGTTGTGTCACTTTAACCTTAATCACCTAAAGATGCCTATGATAGGGGCAATGAGAGCTGAAAGATAGTAAGTATCATAATTTTTGGGAGCTCTTTATGAGACTTGTAATCCCTGCTTCCCTCTTTGAAGGGCCCTTTCTTTTACTTTGTAGTTGAGTCAGTAAACCTATTCCCTTCTATCTCGGAAAGTATTTTGAGTTGATGTGTTTCATTCATTCATACGATGATTTATGCATTCATGTTTCTTATGTTCCTTGTTTTGCACATTGCTCTTATCTTGATGTTTACTACCTTGAAAGCTTTCTTTGGAAAACTAGCCATTTGTGAACTCCAGCAAATTATCAACTATTCTTCGACCAAGAGCTAAGTTTGCCATTACCAATTATGATTCACTTTATGTATCTTTATTGTGTTTACTTTACTCATTGCAAGTTGAGTTGTATAATAGTGAGTTGTCTTCTATTATGATCTATGTATTTGATGAATGTGATGCTTCTTGTCCGTATTCTTTTATCGACTCTTCACTCCATAAACTTGAGGTCATGTTTATTGAGCTCAGTTTCGCTTAGGGACAATCGAAGTCTAAGCTTGGGGGGAGTTGATACGTCCATTTTGCATCACTATTCTATGTCTTAATTCACTATTATTCATTGATATATTTCGTATTCAGAGGTGATACTTATGTTATTTCATCTGTTTTTGCATGGTTGATGACTTTTGGAGCATGGACCGCTGCAGTCACGATTCTGATGGAAAAGGTGCTGTTTGGAGGCAAAATTCGCGAAGATCAGAAAATACGGGAAAATATACGGAAAATTCTATTTTTCCAGAAGACTCAGGATGCCAGAAGATGGAGTGGAGGTGCGCCACAGGGGGCCCACACCACCCCATGGCGCGGGCAGGCCTAGGCCGCGCCAGGGAGTGGTGTGGCCACCCTGGCCCACTCCAGCCTCTCCCCTCTGGCGTATATCTTCCTCCCGAAACCCTAAGACTTGGGGGAGCGACCACATAAAGATTCCGCCGCCTCTGCGGGGCAGAAAACACCGAGAGAGAAAGATCTCTCCGGCAGACAGATTTCTGCCGGGGGAATTCCTTCCCGGAGAGGGGAGACCATCGCCACCAACACCACCATCAAGCTAGACTTCATCGGGATCATCATCATCATCACCACCATCAGCACCCTCATCACCATCTCTATATTGCGGTAACAATTGCGTTGAATCTTGCTATAGTTCATAGGGGAAACTTTCCCGGTGTTGATTACTCTTTGTAGTTGATGCTATTGAGTGAACCGTTGAATTATTGTTTATGTTCAGATTGTTATACATCATTTTCCATCTCTGATCATGATCCATATGATGTCTTGTGAGTAGTTCGTTTTGTTCTTGAGGACATGGGAGAAGTCTTGTTGTTAGTAGTGGAGTTGCGTTGAGAAAGATTCAATAGATTGTTATTTAAGTTGTGGTGTACTTCTTCTAGTGGTGTCATGTGAACGTCGACTACATGACACTTCACCTATATGGGCCTAGGGGAATGCATTGTGTATTTGGCTACTAATCGTAGGGGTTTCCGGAGTGATAGAAACCTGAACCCCCGTTAGGAAACCATTGCACAAGGGACGTAAGGGTCTTAAAGTTTAAAGCTGTGGTTAGGTTTCTACCTTAATTACTTTCTTGTACTTACGGATGTTTGCAAGGGGGTTTAATCACAAGTATGTATTAAGTCTTGGATGGGACGGTACATTAGCACAGGTTCACCCACACAACACTTAGCAAGCTAGAGAAGATTAATCGACTATATGAAGCGAAAGCACTTGACAGTCTTCCCATGTGTCCTCGAGAACGTTTGGTCATCTATAGAAATACAACCAGCTTGTCCTTTGCTGCATAAAGGATTGGGCCACTTGCTACATTTATTCCTACTGTCTTTTATTTACTCGTACTTTGTTTACTTGCTTTATCGAAAACCCCTAAAAATCCGTTTGCTAAGTATTTGCAGAGAATTCCTGATCCATACCACTACCCAGCACCTTCTGCTCCTTGTTGGGTTCGACACTCTTACTTATCGAAAATACTGTGATACACCCCCTATACTTGTGGGTCATCAGAGCCTAAAACCCAGAAACACCCTTTTACACAATACTCGCATTTTATCTTGTTATTTAGAACTTTATGTAGCATTTCTATCATAATATTTATTTCAAGAATTATTAGACTTCAGACTCCTTCTCCCTATGGGATCAGTATCTTTATTTCGAAACTAGCTACAAATGATTTGTGCACTTGCAGTCATCAGCAACCCAAAATGCCCAAGTCTCATCTAGATTGTGACAAGACCATGTTCCAAAAGAAAAGCAAGACTATCTACTGCCCTTGATGTAAACAAGTACCAGTACAACAGTATTTCCACAAAATGCTTTAGTAATAGCAACCACAGAACAATTGAGAGATTTAGTAGATTTCCTTCTTGAAATTCAATAGCAGCACAGAGATAATAAGTTCTTGTTCCATCTCAAAAAACCTTTGCGCATGATCAGTCTTCATGTTCTCCGAACATACTCGATCATTAGAACAAGCAAAACTGACGATCAAGTCTGCTTTTGTGTGAATACCACCTCATTTCGTCAATTCCTGTGTGATCCCCATATGCAACCCAAAATTCCCAAGACTCATCTAGATAATTGTGACAATACTAGGTTTCAAAACAAAAGCAAGACAATCTGTTGCACTTGATCTAAACAAGTAACAGTACATCACTATTATTTCAACACAATACTTTGGTAATAGCAACGACAAAACGAAGGCAAAGCAAGACCATCTCTTGCCCTTGACCTAAACAAGTACTACTAGTCTATAGTACAAAATACTCCGAAGTACAAGAACTAGTACTACTATGCATCCAAAATCCACCCTCCAACACATAGAGATCCCTAAGCGGGTTAAATAAATTTTGTGTCAATTGGGTATTCTCCCCCGCGATTGATGCATATTGAGTAATGCAGGCCCTGTGTAATATGAGATGGTTCATGGAACAACAAAAAGGAATGCTTTTTCCTCCGGATGATGCACTAGTACAAAACCAGGCATTAGAGACTGTGATCCGAGCCGGTTTGACACAAACAACATTTGAACCGTCGCCCTCCCAAGACCTCAGCCGGTTTAAATTTCTGACCCGTCTCCAAGAGTTTTAGAGCCTGTTAGAAATAATAACCGTCTACGGTACTCGAGGCGGACGAAAGCAACAGCCGTCTGCCCGACATGCTTAGCCGGTTTTTTATCACAACCGTCTATCTATTGGAGTCGGTTTGTTATTCCAGCCGTCGCTGAGTGGGTGGAGCCGGATGAGAATAAAAACCGTCTCCGTTACTTGAGACGGACAAAAATAGCACCTATTTGCCTCACCTTCATAGCCTGTTTGGTATTACAACCGTCTCCGTTACTTGAGACAGCTGATAATAGTAACCGGCTGAGCTCTTATTTTTGCCTGTAGATGCCAGAGAGTACTATTCTCGCCAGAATAGAACTAATTCGAATTCCCTTTATTCAAAAGTTGCATAGCAAACAGATTCAACATAGCCATATATACAGAAGTTGCATAACAAACTGATTAAACATAAGTTCAACATAGCCATATATATAGAAAAGCAGAGCAGTACTGTTCAACATAACCATACATACAAAAGTTTATCCACCAACAGATTCAACATTAGAGACTGCAGAAAAGAAAAGGCAAATGGATTCAACATATCTCATGCTGATCTACTGAAACTAATGCTCAGAGTAGTGCACATCATCATCAGCACTGTAAATAGGGCATGTCTTGCCAATGTCCCTTGTCTCATGAGCCTTGGTCATACTCTGAACTAAAAAGAACTTGATCACGAAGCCACCTAACAAGAACTGGTGGTTTGCCAGATAGTTACAGTCATCAGGATCGTCAAACTTCATGTACACCCTGCCATTCTGATCAACTGCCAACTTGTACTTCTCAGGCCAAACATGAACCACATGATAAGCATGAGTGATGTGGTGAGGAGAGTAAACAAAATGAACTTTCACAGCCAACACTCCCTAGTTGTGCTGACCCTCCACAATACCTAATATACTCATGGTTGTCGCAGACATTATTGGGTTCTGACTTGTCTCCAGGTCAATGAATAAATCATCACAAACCTCTACTAGAAGTGGGAGACTTTTAACAGCTGAATGATAAAATTGAAAGGTGTCTTCAACCAGTGGAAGAAGATCGAGGCATACTAGCTTGTAGATCTTCACACGCTTCTCATCAAATTTGAAAGTGTATTGTAGTGCCTCCTCAAGTTTCTTAGTAGCATTAGAATTAGTTGGCCTAACAAGAAGCTGGCATTTAATGTTTTGATTCACAACATATTCGAAGTTGTTGCCAATGAGCTTGTGAATAACATCAAGACATTTGAAAAGTCCATCCGGATCCCAATAGCAGACTGTTTTCACTAGAAACATGTCATCAATCGGACCAGGAGCTGCACCTAGAAGGCAGAGGGAAATCGAGAAGGGGATCTTGAAGAACTGCCTCTGCACCTCTCCGTTGTCTTTGCTCTGTGAAGAACGATTGCGCCGCGCCCCGCTCCCATTTCTCGATGCCACTTGAGGGTGTCTCCTCCACTTATCCGTACAGGTTCGCAGCCGGTTCTTTTTTACGATCGTCTCTACGAGTGTTCTTAGAGATGGCTGTTTCTTTTCACCGGCTGCAAGTGAGCGGAGACGGTTTTAAATATTAACCATTTGCGGTCTCTTTCACAGGCATAACATATTTAACGAAATTTGTCTTCTCGCCCCAGTACATGCCAGATGGAGCACACAGTGCTGAGGATTGTCTGCAACCCGGAGGGTCCGAATTAATCCGGACTATGTTAAAAGGTATGAAATCTCTTGTCCACGGATATTATTTTGTACTATCACTATTTTTAATGGAGACACAACATATATTGGCATACTTGATTTGATGAAATCATAAATAATTCGCTAACATACAATATTATGGCACACAACAACACTTTCATCATGTTCAAATGCTCCACAATGTCATGCCCACAATTAGTTCAAATGTAACACATGGTTGCTCTCATTGGTCTACAACATAACAACTACTTCTTCCCGCATGTGAATGTTCCTAACATAGCGATTATGACCGCGACTAGGATAACAATGGCAGGGAAGGAGTATTGTAGACACATTTCATTGCGGAGAGCATACTTTTTGATCTTATTCATCTTCATCCTAGTTGTTTGCTTAGTTTGTTGGGCATTGATCTTGTGTCCATCGACGAAATCGGCCAATTGCAACTCCATTTCCATCTTCTCGTTCACAACTCTTTCCATTTTTTCCTTCATTGTTTTCATTCCTTGCTCCATCTTCTGGATTGTGTCAAGTGCTAGACCTAGCTTCTCTACGGTCTTCCTCAGTTCTTCGTCGGTCTTCCTCTTCTCCTCCCTTGTATTGTATAACTCTTCCAAAACAAGAATTTTTGACTGTAGACAATGTTGAAACTACGCACATCCATCATGAATACCACATTCACAGGTTGATTCCTAATAAATTTTCAAATCAAAATGAATTGGGATAAGCTCATAAACAAAATCATGCTCGAAATTTCTAAAATGAGTACCTCATCGGACGAGGAGAAATAGGTAACGACGATGTCGATATCGTCGCTCTCGTTGATCCTAACCATGGCGACTTGCGGGCGGAGGTGGGTGAGGGCAGGGCGGTGGACGAGATAAAGGCGGAGGCGCGGTTGGAGCGCGGGGGCAGCGGGTGGCGGCCGGGCGGGGGCAGGCGGCGGCGGCTCCGGAGAGGAGAGATGGGGCCGGCAAAGGTAGGGATTTGGGGATTTAGGGATTTCGAGGGTGGGATTTAGGGATAAATAGAGGAGTTCAAACCCTCCAGATTTTAGCAGAGTTGTCTGGACTTTTATTTTTTGGGGGATTTAGTCAGGCACGTTAGCCCATTAGATTTTGAGTGGGTTGTGTAACATTCTTATATTATTACTTATGAGTATTAATGTGTCTAATTTTGCAGATGACACGTGAGTGGATGTATCTCGGGAATCGTGTGACCGAGGTGTACCTCGATGGTGTCACGGAGTTTGTGGCGCCTCGCAAAAACCACTACTAGAAAATCGCGTTGTTTTTATGCATTGCATCGTCATGACCGCATGCTCATGTCATCATGCCACCTTGCATTTGAGCATCGTCATCATCATGCATGTGTTTGTACAAAACTATTTTCGAAAAGTCTGTTTTTGTTTTCTAAACGCCCCGTTATTAATTCAGATCAAAACCCGGGTCTCCGGATTATTTTGTTTCATCTACCAACGGTTTTCAAAAGCCCCGTTTTAAATAATAAAATATTTTCCTTTATTTTTGGGAGGCAGCCAGCCAGGCCCAAAAGCCCGGCCGGCCACCTCCAAGCCCTAAACTAAAACCTAGTCTAATTCCTGATCCTACCCAATTCTATTCTACCCAGCCCCCTCCACCTCACCCCAACCTATCCCTTCGTGCCACATCAGCCTGGCCCCAATCTCCCACCAATCGCCGGCTGCCACCTCACCCCAGCCCCACACCTGGCCACCCTTTCCCGCCCAGCTGCGCACGCCCCCACGTTGCTGCAAGCGGACAAACTCCCCTGGCCGACCCACCCTCCTGTCCTATCCACTTGCCCCATCGCCACCTACCGCGCGCGGGTCCCACCCGCCAGACCCTTCTCTCCCGCTCACCCAACCACCCCCTAGCCCCGCTCCCGACAAAACCCCCCTGTGCGCCCCTCCCCAGGCGTACCACACCCATGCACCCACCGCCTCGTCCCGTACCGCCCACGCGTTGAGACCGCGTCCCCCGCGTCGTGGCCCCATTCCCCCCACCAACCCCCTCACGTCTCTCCCTCCCCTCGTTTATCGCGCCGCCCGCGCCGCTTCCTCCCTGCCGCCATCGACAGCCACTACGGGGAACCCGCCTCGGCCGCCTCCCGCCCAAGTGCCCCGCTGCCGCGCCCGTGCCCTCCTTCCCGTCGAGGCCGCCGCCACCGCGATTCACCCCGCCCCCTCTCCTCGATCCGCGCCGCCCACCTCGCCTCACAGCATGGCGCCGTCTCGCCCCGGTCGGCCCCCCCTCGCCGTCCCCCGTCGCGGTCTTCTCCGCCGCGACGTCCCGTCCCCGCGCCTTCTCCCCGGCTCAACCCCGCCACCAGGTCACCGTCGTGCCGTCCGGCCATCCCTGCGGCCACTCTCTCCGTGCTGGCCTTCCTCGGCCTCGGGGTCCGCACTTCATCGCCTGCCGTGAGCCTCTCGAGCTCGCCGCCTCTCTGTTTCCCTGGGCCCGCGCTCACGCCGCCGTAACCTCCCGCTCGTCCGCGACACGGATCCGCGGCCGCCTCACCAAGCCGCCGACAAGCACGAGCTCGCCGGCCTCCTCACCCCGCCCTCCTCTCCGGCGCCCCTGGCCGTGCTCGTCGCGCCGCCCTGGCCGCCGTGCTTCTTCCGTGGGCCGCGTGCCTCCTTAGGCCCGCCGCTAGCCGCGACGACCCGCAGGCCGTTGCCAGGCGTCGTTCCGCCGCCCCTCGGTCGCCTCCCGTCGTCCCTCCAGCCGCATGGTCTCCCGTCCTCGAGCTCGTCACCGGATGTGGCGCCCTCTCATGTGTCCTGCACCTTGCGGCCACCTCCTGGTTGCTGCGTGCCCACCTCCGCACTCATGCATGCTCGCATGGGTGCGCGTCATCTGTTTGACGTTTGTCTGCTTTGACACAGTAGCAGTAACCATATGCCTCACGTGTGTGGCTTCGATTGCAGCTATGACCCGCTGAGATGCATCCTGGTTTACCGTGTTTCCGAGTGTTCAATTCATGTCTACCACCGTCTTGACATCAAGTTCTTTATTCCACCGGTGCGGACACAAGACCGTCATCGGCAGCCGACAAGATCTAATACACGAACGTTGCGACCCAAAGATGGCCATAAGGAACCCGGAGGCGATGACGCGGTACGACAAGGTCTTCTTCTCGGAGCCGAACCCGATGGTCGTCATGGTGGAACACCAAGGACTTCTACACGGACCATCGTTGCCACACCCGAGTCCGGCACCGACACCCGAGATCCTCAACAATGACGCCAAGTCTACATCATGGAACACCATGCTCTTCTTCACGGATGCGACAAGATCTACTTCCCAGATTTGAAGACCCCGGTACCCGATCCACTCAAGTTCGCCATCGACGACAAGATCGATAGCTTGGCACCCAAGTTCACCGTCGCGACATGACAAGTTCTCCATCTTGTATCCAATCCCTGTCAAACCTTATCGAACCCCTGAACCCCCAGAGTCAGGATCTTCCAAACCCAGATGTGTGAACCTTTTCCTGAGTCCCTATTTTATAAATGCTATATATAAACTGTTGCATATTAAATGGTTCATGCTTGCATCTCATCATGTGGGTTCGGGCATTAAGTCAATGCATCTAATAATTAAATATGGAGCCTATATGCGGGCTATTCTGGTCTTATTCCGGACTCCATTTAAATTTGTGTAGCAAACTGATGCCATGTTTCACCCTGTTAATACAACATTTAAATTGCGGGGTAGGTAAATAACTTGACCCGTTTAATTAAATGTCGGGACCCTGGTTCCGCTTAATATGGCCTAATTGCACCGCATCTGCATCATATCATAACCATGCCGGATCTTCTGCCGTAGTATTAAATATTGCATCCGATGTTTCTTCTAGTGTTGCTTCTTCGAGGATTAGGCCGATGAGTGGATGCGAGTATCGACAAGTTCTCCGGTTATGATCCGTCGGCAGTGTATCCCAGGCGAGCATCTCTCCCCCTTCTACCTATTTTGCATTTATAGTCTTTATTTCCTCCTGTTGATCTATTGCTATCCGTGTCGCGATGCTTTAGTTTCCGCACCCCAGTTATATCCCGTGCAGCCTCTATATTACCTTGGACACCTCCTATTACCTGTGTTTGGTAGACAGCTGGCCTTGCGAGTCGTAGTTGCTTGCTCTGGTGTGATCTCGTGTTGTCAAGTACCACCATTATTGGAACGCTGGCAGATGTTTATTGGTGGAGATGTTTAATGGTGGAGATGCTTAATGATGGAGATGATCATGGCTTACATCTTTACTTGTTAATTAAGAGGCTGAAAATAGATATAATGCAGAGGCACCGGTGGGTAATAGTCAATATTTGATTCTTAACCGCTCACTAGTGTCCCCTAGGACCCGAGTTCTTGACACCTGTTCCGAGATCGAGCGCGCTAACCACAGGTGGGGTGTGTGGGCACCCCCATCGGCTTACTACCTGTTTTCAAAGCACTGTACCGGGGGCCACAAGTAATTTGGGGCTTTATTACTATTCTGTACTTATGCCATGTTACTTCTTTATTTAAGATTGTACGTGGAGCACCTGTACTGTTTAGGATGTGGAATGTTTTCGCGGTATCGACAAACGTCCCAGTAGTTTACAGCCATTGACACAAACCCTGGGTCCGTTCCGGCTCCGGCCGACTTCGTTGCGGGTAGCTTAGTGGGGTGGACCCCATGTACTTGCTTTGGGTCTGGGAAACGTCATGACTTAGGCCCCGCCGACATACCGATGGGTGTATGTTAATTGATCTGGGAAAAAGGGTAGAAGTGCGTGTGGATACTTTGGTGCACCCCTGCAGGGTTAAATCTTTTCGAAAAGCCATGTCCGCGGTTATGGACGACTTGGAGCATAGTTTCTCGACCATAGACAACTATAACTAAAGTTTACTGTTATAATTTGACTTGTATGTGAGAAGACTAGTAAGTGGGATAATTGCCTTGGAAAGATTAAATAAAATTGCCAACCGTGTGAGTTTCCTCGGCTGGACTTCCTCGTTTGGTCTCGAGGGGGAATACCAGGATGGGTATGTTTGGTGTTAGTATCAGGTTGGATCCGAATAGATCTTTCTTATCCCTCTCTTATAGCTGCCAGTATTACAGAGTCTCTATAGGTTGTTTCGTGCTGCTGCGCTGCCGCTTCAGCCAACCATACCTATGTAGGCGAGAGCCGCCGAATTCTAGCCTCGCCATGTGCTGGCCTCAGTACTGACGCTCCTCTTTTTTCCTTTGCCCTTTGTCGGCACCCCTTTTGTTTTAGCAGGTTTGCGATCGCCGTCGTTAGCAGGGTTACCCTTCTGGCTTGGCCTGGGCAGGGTTATGGACGCCATTGGTTATTCTTCAGGGCTCTTAGCCCCATTTGTATCTTGTCCGTAGTCGGACGCTCTATCGTTTTCAAGGTGATTTGGATCTTTGAATATTATATCTGTATTCTTGACTCATGGAGTCGCTGATGTATATATGTTTTGTGGGTCCCATCGAGGACTGTTGTGTAATGGTATTACTTCGTTTTCCACCTGCACGAAAGTGCCCGGTGGGCGTCCTTGAATCGTTTCTATGCGGGTTTGGCGGAAAGGGCTAAAACTTGCATAGGGCCGATTCGAGGGTGTTGCAGAGTTCTTGAATGTGGCCGAAAAGCTTGTGGTTGACACAAATGACCCATGGGTACCTTGCCCATGTTGTGACTGCAAAAACATCAAGAGTTTCACAAACCTTTCACAAATCCAAACACATTTGATCAAAAGGGGATTCATGGCGGGGTATGAATGTTGGAGCGAACACGGCGAACAAGGAAGTGCACAGGATGATGATGATGATGGTGGTGGTGATGATCAGAGTGCAGGGGAGTGCCATGCAAACAGGGAAGATGATGTAGTAATGCTTGATGTTCATGAGAATACCACCACATTTACATCAACTCGCCATGAAACAAACCACGAGGACGTGGACACATCATCGCAAGGGAACATGACACAGAACAAGACTCTCTGGATCAAATGCTGCGGGACGTTGAAGAAAAATATAAAGATAAGAAAATGTACAAGAAGTATGCTCGTATGGTCAAAGACTCGGAGACACTAATGTACCCTGGGTGTCAGCCGCAATACACAAAGTTAGCTACTGTGCTTGAACTGTTGCAGATGAAAGAAAAGTTTGGATGGTAGGATAAGAGTGTAACCACGTTGTTAACATTCTTACATGACTTTCTACCGGATGGAAACCACATGCCAGAGAGTACATACAGAGCTAAGTGTATTGTGTGTCCGTTGGGAATGGAAGTCCAGAGAATACATGCATGTAAGAATGATTGTATTTTGAACCGTGGTGATAAATATAGCAAAATGCGTGAATGCCCGAAGTGCAAATTTCCTAGGTTCAAGGTTCCGAGTGATGATGATGATGATGACATGGATGAGGCTAGCAACAAGGAGAGGAAAAAGAGGAAGGTCGACATACCCAACAAAATTTGTTGGTACCTTCCTATTATACCTCGTCTGAGACATTTATTTGCAAAACCAGATACGGCAAAACTGATGCGTTGGCACGCAGAGGATCGCTATCAGGACGGAATGCTAAGACACCCTGCCGACTCTCCGCAATGGAGAAACATTGATAGACTTGTACCTTTGGGCAATGGTGGTGATCCCTTTTGGCGTGGATCCTAGGAATGTGAGGTTTGCGCTGAGCACTGATGGAATGAACCCGTTCGGCAACATGAGTACCACCCACAGCACCTGGCCTGTGAATCTCTGCATTTATAACCATCCTCCATGGTTGTGCATGAAGCGGAAGCATATCTTGCTCGCGGTACTAATCCAGGGACCAAAACAACCTGCTGACGACATAGATGTCTACCTTGCACCTTTGGTGGAAGATTTGAAACTTCTTTGGGTTGAAGGTGTGAAAATTTATGATGCGCACTTGAAAGAAAACTTTACCCTGAGATGCATATTGTTCATAACCATCAATGATTATCCGGCTTATGGAAACACCTCTGGCCAGGTTATAAAAGAGACAAATGCATGTGTCTAATGCCTAGGCAATACAGCAAGTTTGTATTTGAAAGAGTGCAAGAAAACGGTGTACATGAGGCACCGGAGGTATTTGTCAAGGAATCATCGATATCGGAAGTTGACGAAAGAGTTTGATAACACCGTTGAGAAAGGTTTGGCTCCTCCAATTTTAACAGGTTCCGAGATCTATGCTTAGCTTAGACACTTGAAAGTTGAGCCGGGAAAGTTCAAACGAAAGGGAAAAGGCAAAGCCAAAGCCAAAGCCAAAGGCAAAGGCAAAGCCAAAGCCAGGGATAAAGAAATGGAAACAGTTATTGAAGATCAGCCTCCCAAGAAAAAACCTGTCTGGAAGAGGAGATCGATACTTTGGGACTTGCCTTACTGGGAGCATCTAAGTGTTAGGCATTCCATAGATGTGATGCATGTTTAGAAGGATGTGCTTGAAAGCATAATATCGACATTGCTTAACATAGAGGGAAAAACAAAAGATAGTGCGAACGCACAGCTTGAAGCTCTGAAAATCAGAGGGGAAGAAACACCATCTATTAAGCTGGATAAACCGACAAAAAGGCCACCCAGGATGACTTATGTCTGCAACAAAGAAGAGGCAAAAGAATTATGTGAATCTTTATATGGCATGCATTTTCTAGTGGGCTACGGCGCAAACATGCAAAGGATTGTTTCAAGGAAAGAAAACAAAGTAACGGGCATGAAGTCTCATGATTGCCATATCATGATGACACAGACGCTCCCTGTCGCAATAAGGGGTATCTTGACACCACATGTTCGAGATACTCTAACGAAGTTGTGTGAATTTTTCAACATAATTTCTCGGAAGGTGATTGATCCTAATACACTAGATGAGCTACAGAAAAATGTGGTGGAGACTATATGCAATTTGGAGACGATATTCCCTCCGTCATTCTTCGATATCATGGTGCATCTCATTGTCCACCTTGTGTACGAGATAAAGATGTGTGGTCCCATTTATCTGTGAAGCATGTATCCCTTTGAACGCTTCATGGGAATTCTTAAGCACTATGTAAGGAATCGAGCACGTCCGGAGGGAAGCATCGTCGAGGGCTATGTAACCGAAGAGGTTGTTGAGTTCTGCATGGATTACATGGCACACCTTGACCCGATAGGCGTGCCTAGGTCCATCCATGAGGGAATGCTTACTGGTTTCAGAACGAGTGGAAAGATCAAGATCACTCTGAGTGCCATTTTATATGCTCAGGCTCATTTTTGTGTGCTAAATCACATGGACCAAGTAACTCCATACATGGAAGAACACACTGCCCTTCTAAAAGCAATGCATCCCACTAGAAGTTCTGTTGAGAAACTCCACATTGCCCCGTTCAACACATGGTTCACTGAGCGACTATGTAATGTCGAAAATAAAGATCCAACCATTGCTTCTCTAGCGAGAGGTCCAACATGGGAGGTCAGACAATTTCAGGTGTACAAGACCAATGGGTACACATTTGCTACAAGGAAGAAAGATCGCACAACAACAACGCAAAACAGTGTTGTGTGCTTAGAAGATGACAAGAAAGATCTATACTACGGATACATAGAAGATATTTGGGAGCTAGACTATGTGGATTTCAAATTTGCATTGTTCCATTGTCGTTGGGTTACTATGAGTCAAGTGACTCCAAATGACAATGGGCATACTAAAGTGAACCTCGATCGTACAGCTTACAAGAACGAGCCATTCATACCAGCTAACTTGGTTCATCAAGTCTTCTACATAGTTGACTCGAAGAATAAGAGTAGACATGTAGTTATGCCATCAAAAAGGAGCATCGTGGGTGTGGACGGTGTGATCTCCGAGGAAGAGTATAACAAGATCGATGAGTTTCCTGGATCTTCGTCCTCGTTAAAGGAAAGAGATCATGACGAGGTTATTCTAGAAGAGCCGTACATTCGAGATGAAGATCCCGAAGCATGAAAGCGCGTGATAATGTAATTTCTAGGACAATTTGTAATATGTAATAATATTTGTATGACTTTGGGAGACCTTTTGTATCGGTTTATCCACTGAGCACATTTGTATTATCGTATAATTGTTTCTGTTCAAATCCGGGAGGTCCGGATAATTCCAGAGCTTCACTCTGGATTTTGACAGGGAAGGTTTTGTGGCCGGGTTCCCCACATTCGGACGGTATGGATTTTGTGTCGGGGGGTCCGGATTTACTTGTTTTAGAGACGGTTCAAAATTTGAACCGGCTACGGGTTTTGGGTAATATTTCCACTTGAATGAATGGAATATTCATATTTGGGTAATTCTATAACCACATTACTTCATAACATAATTTAAAACTAGCAAATCAATAGAGGCAGCTTGTATGTTTGGAAAAGTTTAGAAACAAACATTTAGAAACTAGAAAATCAATAGGTTAAGAGGCCGCATGCATGCATGCATGTTCTAAACAAACATTTAGAAACAAGTTTTATCACTTGCAGTAATATATGATGACTCCGACGCCGTCTGCCACACCCACGGGAATTCTCTGGCATATATTAAACGAGTAGCTCGATGATGAACATCATCTCAATGTTCCTACGCGAAGTGTTCCTGCCAGTAAGGAGTATGGCTTGTCCAACTTGCAGATTTTCTTCTTGAATGAAGTTCTTCCATGCCTCCTTGTTGAAAGCGATGCGGCCATCTTTTTCCGTCTTGTACGGAACTATGCTAACGCCACCTGCTCCAACGCGTACTCCAACCAAGCCTTCTCCAGGAATTCCAAGAGAAGGAACCATCCTCAACGGAAGTTTCTAAAAAACCAAAAGTTAGATATAGGTTGTTATAATTAATTCCACACAAAAAATAAAATAAAGAAAATGCATGAGTGGTAATTAATTTGAAAAGCATACCATCCTGCTTTGCTTAATATTCGTTCTCGTCAAGCGAGTGACAAATGGCAACCTGATGAAGGAATTTTTTGGAGGGAAGTTTTCATTGAGGTAATTCTCCTAACTATGGGTAAGATGGCATCTTTGAGAGATAACTAGAACGGTTTCATCCTCCTCCTCGTCACTTCGTCACTACTATATTCCTCCTCGTCGCCGCTATTGAAATAGATGACACCGATCCTTGGCCCAGGAGCTCCCATTGCAAAACAAAGGTACAGACCTGTGGTGAGACGGTTCTGGTTAATGAATGTCCTCCATTCTACACCTGTAATGCGAGTCAGTGTTCGCTCTTTGTGCACTTCAACCTTGTATGTTCGCCCAAAAGCTCGGAATTGCACGCTAGCTCTTGTTATGCGATTAAACTCCAACCTTACATTGCACGGGACATTCTTTACACGAAAGAGCATAAATTAGATTGTAAATAGTAGCATATAAAAGGGTTAATATTATACAAGCATTTTATGTATTATATATATACTAGTGAATGCTCAAAGTGACCCTCTATGAGATGGACACCGAATAGTGAGCCCGTTGAAGAACTGTCGCAGTCACTGAAACATACTTGACACGGTGCCATATCTACTAAAATCAACAAAGAAGCTAGATCAACTATGTGAAAATAACAATTGATATACATTTATTCATCAATTCATCTACAATAAACTACAACATAAATCCCCTAGCTAAACCAACCGGAGAGATCGAGAGGGACGGTTAGCGGAGATGATCAAGTAATAAAACCCTCGCATTAATTTATACTACCCATTCTTATATACATTTAGTCACTAAAAATTCTTACAGAAATGAAGGGGTGACTCACGTACAACGTTAAGCAGGATGTGGGATGAGGCTGCTCTCGGTGTGGGGGGGGGGGGGGCGTCTCGGCGACGGGTTACAGAAGCTCAGAGATTGATCAAGCGGCAACCGGAATATCTAACCGCGGCAACAGATGGGGTCGGGAGCGGATCCACCATGAGCGGATCAGGGCGGCGGCAGAATTGGAAGTGAGTGGAGGGGGAGAGGTAGAGTTGGGAAAGGGGGATTATATATAATAAAGAGATGGGCAGACCAGGGAGCGGGGTGGGCACACGCATGAAATTAACACATGCATTGGGCTAGAAATACTAAACAAATAAAGTATAATTTTACGCTTTATTAAGATAAAACTCTGTGAACCGGAAGGTCCATAAAAACCCGGACCCTCTGAAACACACCCTTTGAGCATTCCTTGGAGAAATATTAATCTATACTTTGTAGTTGCATTTTTTTAAATTGAATTACAACTTAATGCTGCAAATGTGATTTTATAGAATATTTTAAAATTTTATTTGGTATTGTTTCGAATTAAATGAATATTTGGCTTTTTAGCGGATATAAATTGATATTTGAAGTAAGCATGCATAAAAAAGGTTTTAAATGGATGGAAAATCATATTTGAGTATCTATATAAGTACATCATAAGCTTACAATAGAAATCATTAGATATCTTGGCTAAGTTTGTAGCTACATAGGTAGTTATAGGGATTTTGAATTTTAATAATATCTAAAAAATGTAAAAAAAATATGAAACTTGCCAAGTGTCCATTTTAAGGTACCTATATAGTGTGGTAAATATATTTAAAAAATTTAGGACAATTTCACCAATGTTGAGTTTCAACGAGTACATCTAGTTAGGAGTCATCTTAACTTTCAGGGTAGAATCCTAGGTTTTTGCCACGTGATATATTTGCTTCAACGTAAGGACCTTATATTAGTTGTAGGACTTCATTTAGCAATGCTAAGACTATAGGAACCGTTGTTAACCCTTTTGTTTTGGAAAAAATTGCATTTCTTGAGTTTTGGCCAAATCCGGAGTGTATGGGTTTTGTGCCGGAGGGTCCGGATATAGTACTATTGGAGACGGTTTTAATTTTTGACCGTCTCTAGCATGTTTTCCAGAACTTCTATTGGCAGCCAAACTAAGTTGGTTTTGGGTAATATTTCCACTTGAATGGATGGAATATTCATATTTGGGCTGAACTGAATAGGGATGGGATTAATATGGCCACTTTATGGCTTCAATCTTGGACTAAATAGGGCTGTTTGATTATGGCTTGAAACAAGAAAAATAAACCTAGATATGTAAAGCATATATGGGGCATTATCATGCATGGAACCAGAAAAGATAATAATTAAAAATTCTGTGAAGAACTGAATAGGGTTAGGATTAATATGGCCATTTTATGGCTTCAATCTTGGGTTGAATATGGCTGTTTGATTATGGCTTCAAACAAGCAAAATAAACCTAGATATGTAAAGCATATATGGGGGAATATAATAAACTGATCGGCCACAATAGATAGTACTCTAGCTCCATATGCAGTTCAAAAGTACCTACCACACCCAGTCACCCACATAATCTGTTACATATAGAGTAGTAGTCTAGCGCTCGTCACACGAGCATGAAACACACAGAAATAAAGTTTGATAGAACAAGAGACCCTAGAACGACGGGTCGTCGCCCTCTTCATCGTCCTCTTCATCGCCATCTTCACCGTCAGTCGCTACTATTACACGTGACACCTTTCCTTTGTCAGCTGCAGGTGGTTGTACTCCTCCTTCGTCTTCAGTTGCTACTCCAGGAGGCGGTGACTATGCTTCTTCATCATCAGTTGCAAATACATCCCCTTCCTCATCTTGATCACTCCACTCATCCTCTGACCCTGGTAAAACCGGCATATCAATTTCGAAGTGATTGATGATTGCTTTAAGCATCTTGTTGTTCTGCTTCAGTCTAGCACGATCCCTATGGCGCTTCTCGTGATCTTCCATGTAGATGCAATACCACGTCCTGAGACCACGAATGATCCGGTTCTGCCTCTTCTTGCTCTCATAGCCATCGGAGCCCGGAATATCCATATACTCCACATCTCTAGTGGCCTTGTTCCGTAGGGATTTTCGTGGCACCTTTGAGTGGCTTGTCAGCGGCGGGTTTGTGAATACAATGCTTCTTGAAGGCTTTGCCTGATGTGTAGGTCTTTTTGGTGACATGCTCAATGAATGCTTGAATGTATGGGGCATAGACCAGTGACTTCCGACGATCAACAATGTTCCTCCTTATCTCTTGATACAAGAGATCCATGACATCAACCTTTCCTTTCTTCCCATGTAGGATGTACCAAAGGAGGTTTTTTGCATATCCACGTATGTAAGAGGTGTCTCCTGCCTTTGGAAACAAGGTCCACCGAAAAAGCTTGTGCACTGTGTCAAAGAAGGGCAAGAGGCCTTTGATATGCCCATGCACTAAACCTTGGCCAGTAGATGTGCTACTAGGAAAGTAGCACCCATCCAGTTCGGAAGGCTTCTTTGTGAGCTCATCCTCATGGAGACGGAAGAAACTGATGTCATTTTGTTTCACCACACGTAGACCCAGTGCTTCAGCAAATTTACTAAGTGGAGCCCGGTGTTCTTTGTTCCCGATCATCCACCGAAAATGCTTGTTGTGATCCTTCTCAAGATAAAGGGTAGCGCAGAACTATGTCACCACGTCTTCGTTGTAGTGATGCTTGAACTGCATGATGTCCACTAATCCCAGGCGATCACAAGTTTCAAATATACCGGCAAACTTTATGTTTTCCTTGATGTGCTCAAAGTCTATTGCTCTTTGAGGAGCAATCTTAGTGTCAAGTGCAAGAATATTCTCGTCAAAGATCTTCTGCTGAATTACTGTGCGGAACATTGGGCCACACCTGCTCTCTTTCTTCAGCTCATACTAATTATGATCCCAACGAAGACTTTCGTACTTCCGCTTAGTCATTGCCGTCAAGGTTTGTTGGGTTTTAGGCAATACTCTGCGAGCAACGGAGTTCCGCTGCTTCTTGGCCCGCTTTGTCTGGGGATTATTTGATGAGCTAGCTGCCATTGAATCAGCACACCTCTTCGCGGTTCTTTTAGGATTAGCCCTCATAGAAACACCATCAGCCCTCTCCATAACCTCTTCTTGTTCAAGCTCATCCTCAATTGAACCTATCATATAAGATATGAAAAGGAATTTAATTAGTTCACAAAATGTTAGAAAAATTACCTTGCTATTTTTGTTGCAAAATTTTAGATATCAACCTATCAGTGTAAGTGCTTCATTTTCTATCAGTGTAAGCACGTAAAAATCACATATAATTTCAATTTGCAGGATCCGACAAACATTTAATAACAATACTCAAGGATGGAAATACTAAAACCAGCAAATTCTATTGCAGGACACCAAGCAAACAATATGTGTTTACATGAAAAGGGTTACGTACCTGATTCAGAAGACATTATGACGACGAGGAGAGCGGCGGCGGCGTGGGATGCAAAGGAGAGGAGCGCGGCGCTGGCAGCGGTGGTGGAGCGCAGTCACGGCTAGCGCGGCGTGGGCAGAGGCTAGCAAGGGGGAGGATCACAGCGGCGCCGGAGCAATAATGGGAGCAGCGGCAACGGCGACGGCGGTACCTAGGGTTCGTTGGATACCTCTGTCTTGAAGAACAGAGGAGGAAGAATGGGATACTTTTTCAAGTCAAACATATTCAAACATATTAGAGGAGGTTGAAAATACAAACCGGCTCTAATTCACCCGTAGATACGGGTGAAAATTCGAACCGTCTAAGGTCCACAGAAGCTCGATGCGCGGCTTTGGATTTCACTTGGACGGCCCAGATCGACTATTGTTAGAGACGGCTGTGAATTTCGGCCGTCTGCGGGAGCAAATCCTAGTCCCATAGTTGGCGGCAAAACTGGAAATTTTCAGTTTCCATCGAAATATTTTGTATTCGCCCGCTCAAACGAAAATCCACTCAAACTCCTCCCCGTCACCGCTGTTCCTCTTTCTCTTCGCGCGCTATTCCCCTCCTTCTCTTTCGCCGCTGCCGCCGCCGCCCTTCCTCGCCTCCACCTCCCCCGCTGCTCCCCGTCCCCCTCGCCTCCACTGTGCTCCTCCTCCCCCGCTGCTCCCCCTCAGGCCTGCTGCCTTTCTTTTCCCTGGCGCTGCGGGGTGCACGCAGCAAGATCCCCCTCTTCTCCATGCCGCCGCCGCCGTCCCTCGCCTCCACTGTGCTCCCCCTCCCCCTAGTCCACGCAGCTCGATCCCCCTCTTCTCCATGCCCAAATGGAAGCCTCCCTGTCGTCACGTCACAGTACCAGGAAGAGGGACGCCGCCGCCGCCGGCCTTGACGAGGAGCAAGAGCCAAGTCACAGCAGCAGTGAGGACGAGGGTAGGAATGAAGAGACCACGACGTCGCCGTCAACAACCCGCCGGATCCTAGCAGCAGGTAATCCTTGTTCTTCCTCTTGGATCCTGCTAGTTTTCTTCCTGTTCTTGGCTCCTGCTAGTTTTCTTGCTGTTCTTGCCCAAATGTATGCTTCGTAGCACAGTACCAGAGAGTGTGGAACCCTATACTTCTTGTATGCTATGTGAAACATCCATGGGCTTCTTAGTTAATTTTCTTAACATTTTAGGAGTAGTGCTAATTAATCTCTCAATGAGTGATTCTCTATTCTCTTGCCATTATCTGAAATTTAACAGTAATATAAAATAGGATAAATACTTTGAAGAGATTTATTTTGATGTATATAGAACCAAAGGCACACAATAATGTAGACTTCATTTCTGCTTTTTATTAGTTTTATGTTTTGAAAATAATCAATAGATCTAGGACTTGGTTTTTGATCACATTATCACAAGAAAATTTGTGGAAATTTGCTTGGTTATAGGTTTATTAATCCATGGGATTAACACATTTGTCTTTGCTACTTTTGTTAATTGCCTGTGTGGAATTAACACATTTGTATTTGCTACTTTTGAACTTGGCAGTGAGTGGTTTTTGTGTTTGTCAAATTTAGAAACATCCATGGGCTTCTTAGATAATTTTCTTAACATTTTAGGAGTAGTGCTAATTAATCTCTCAATGAGTGGTTATAGGTTTATTGATCTCTCTGCCTAGTACATTATTATTGCCTCACTGAATTATACTTATTAGTTTAGCCATTTTAGCTTCACAGATTTTGTTAGTGATTTATATATAGTGACTATATGTGTATATTGTTTGCTGCTATCTCATATACGTGTTTTTGATTTGTGTAGGAGTGGCTCTACCTCGCAGCCGATATCCAAGCGAACTAGGTAAAAAAAAAGCAAAACGTGCAGGTGATGGTCGCGGGAAATCTACAAGGCCAGAATCTAGGTATGTCGTGACCGAAATCGATCCTGACAACGGAGGTCCGTTGAAGCCGGATGCTGCAAGAAAGAAGTTCAAAACTGTTTGCAGGATCGTAGCATGAGAACGAGTGCGCATCAACCTTCCCAGCTGGAAGAAAGTATCCAAGGATGACCGTGCTTTCATGAAGAGGGAGATCCTCAAGAACTTCATCATCAGAGATGATGATGACAGGAAACGTGTTGAGCGGGCAGCTTTAATGAAAGCTAACAAAGCCTGGAAGACATGGAAGTCCAAGCTCGTGAATGAGTACGTGTTTCAAAATCTAACGCCCTTTGAAGTGTGGTCGCAGATTACCGAAGAGGTTTGGGATGAGTTCAAAAAGTTGAAGTCCTCCGATGAGTTCATAGCTAGAAGTGATGTAGCTAGAGCCCTTGCCTTGACAAACAGCAACCCCCACAAAATGGGGACTGCTGGGTATGCTGGCATGTCCGACATATGGGAGAAGCAGGATGCAGAGGCAGTGGCGGTCGGATGCCCGCCACCATTTTTAGAAATTAAAGATGCGAGGGCAAGAAGATTTGTTAGAGCTAGAAGTAAATCTGACGGTAGTATGGGCCATGTGCCTACTTTGGTTAGGGCTGAGGACATTTCAGTCTACAACAAATTGGTAAGTCTTCAGCATGATGTATTGTTTTTTATATATTGATTTCATAACATCATTTTCACTTCAGTTAATTGTTTTTTTATATTTATGTAAAAGGAAGCTGATGAGAAGAAGCAAAAAGGTGAGTTCCATGGAGATGTCCGCATAGAGGGATTGGGAAACAAAGAGCACCCTGGTCGCACGAGGGGGGTAGGTTCCATAGCCCCATGGAAAATAGGCCGCAACTGGTCTCTGGAAGACAAGTGTGCATGCAAAAGAGCTAAGTAGGCCCTTTTTGAAGAAAACATGAAGAAAAGGCTTAAGGCAGAAATAATAGCAGAGTTAACAGGAAAGGTACCGCCACCGTCGACGTCGACAAAGGATGTTCTTCCCATTGCTGACCTACTTCGGAGTAGCTGTGCTTCCACTGTAGCCAGTACTACTGATACGGCGGGGAGCTATCCTTGTGATCACATAATGGTAATTAAACCCATTGATCATCTGAAGTATAGATTATGCATTTTCAAATATATGAAATCATAGTTGACATAAATTTCTTATATGTAGGTGGCCACCGTCTGCCAGCTTAGAGCAAGGAAAGTCGGCTCCGATGTATTCGAGACGGCTGCTTGGGGCCAAGTGCATCCCCCAAAGGAAGGGCAGAAGATACACAACAACCAACTTGCCAACGGTTTTGCTAGGGTCAACATCGATGATGTCGTTGAGGGGTTCAGTGAGATCGAGCTGCCGATCCCTAGCGAAGAGATGGTTATTCTGTCTGAGGCCAAGGGGAGCTTCACCCAGTGGCCTAAGGCAGATATCCTTCTAGTCGGCGGCCAGCCAAAGCCAAAGCCGGTCTTGACTGACCTCTCACCAGCAACATGTACTCCCAAGATCAAGGAAGCACTAACTATTCAAGTTGATGCTAAACAGACAAGTACCCCAACGAGTGTTGCTGCCAAGACTAGAGTCCAAGTTGACTTCTTCCCAACACCAACAACTTATAACACTATGGAAGAGCCCCTCCCCTCGCCGAACATGCCAGAGACGTCGACATCGCCAGCTCCTGTACAAGATAAAGCACCTACCCCCCTTACAGAACAACCCCCCCTCCCCCCCCCCCCCGGGCGCCATCCCGGCAGGACTGCAGGAGTCCTTGTTGACAAGGTTCCCCTTGCCCCGAAGAAATCTGCAAAGACACAACCACCAGCCCCCAAGAATGCTCCTACCCCCTCTACTAGTGTGCCCAAGCCACCAGCTGTTGTAGAAGCAGCCAAAGCTCCTACCCCCACTTGTGTTTCCTCGACAACCCCTAAAGCTGCCCAGCCAGCAATCCCAGCTAGGACGACACGCTCTTCACAAGCACAGATACTGCCGCCACTTGCTGCAAAACCCAAGCCTGCAACGAAATCCAAGGGTAAAAAGGGGGAAGCGCAAAAGATCACGCCGGTTGACGCTTCCAAATTGACCGGCAAGGCGCTGGCAGATTATATATATAAGGTCGGTGATCTGCCGGAGGCTGATATACACCCGACGTACAAGCCCGGGGAAAAGCTAATACACAATTCGGGGAGTTTTACCTCAGAGTATGGATGGGCTTGTGCATCATTGCAGAATTACTACTTGAATAATTTCAAGAAGTCGGAGAATGACCAAGTCTCGGGATTCATGGTTAGGTGCAAACCTGAACACTTTTTGAACGACAGTTTGTGCGTGTTCCAAGTCACTTGGGAGGACTTGTTTCTCTTGTTCAATTTGAAATCCTTTGACGCCGGCATAGTGAAATGCAGTGCATTATGAGTATTTTATTATTATTTATCAATTAATGCATCAATAACTCTAGATCTTAATTTACACTTCATTCATGTTCTGTCTTTACATGTGTATAGGTACTACTATCAGGAAGCCAGAGCAGCAGGTAAACAATAGTCTTCGTCGACCCCTACCTAGCTTCTGAACAAAGTATGAATTCTTGCGAAAGGTTTGTCGAGGATTACATCATCCATGTGTTAGAGAAGAGCTTCTAGGATCATAAGGAGTCAGTATTTTGGTCTTTTAATTCAAAGTAAGCTATCTTCATCCAGTGGCCCAAGCACATTTTTGAATTTTGTTGCATTAAATTATTATATATCTTTATAATGTTGATCTTCTGAAAAGATTTCCTAATGTTTGGAAAAATATAGCACAGACAGTGATAATGTTACTATTGAATGGATGATATTTCTAGGGAAATTGATGTTGTGCAATTTGACTTGTGTTCTTTTTCTTTTAGGGATCACTGGATTCTTATCACTATCTCACTGCTGGATGGAAATATCCATTATGTTGATTCTTATCTTGGGAGGAATGAATGGAACTACGATGCTGTAACCAAGCTTCTGGACAGGTATATCTAATCCTCTGCCATCCTAACACTTCATGGTAATATTGTTGTCCTGTCATTCTGTGAAACATGTAGGCCAGCCCTGGTAGGAATTTGTGATTTTCCCATAAAATATTGATCACCTTTTCAAAAATTGATGTTAGAGATTTTGGAAGTTGTATTTGACATTTTGAACTTGGCCGTGAGGGTTTTTTGTGTTTGACAAATTCAGAAACATCCATCTGCTAATCTCTCAGTTTTATGATTTTCTATTCCTGCCATATCTGAAAATAGTAAAATAAAATAGCACAAAGTTTATTTTTATGCATAGTCCATCTACAAAATATCTACAAGAGAGAAAAATAAAATAAAATTTGTTCATATATTTCTGTCTGCCTTGTAATACAAAAGATTGTATAATTGTTTGTTTGCCATTCTTAGATGTCTTCAAGTAATTCACAACCGAGGAGTTCATGCACCGGCCTACAGATCCCTAACTCATCACCTGGATGTTCTGGTTAGTTTCCTCTACCTAGCTACCACTTGTACATACATATCCATGCATATTTAATTTATATCTTGTTGATTGCTTATTTCTATGCCCTATGTATGTCTCAGAGCCACCAGCAGCCTCCGGCGACTACATTTTGCGGCTTCTATGTTCACAATCATATGAACATCATGATGAGCAGAGATTTGACACCTAAGTCGGAATGTGAGGTATTCAAACATCCTTTTCTTATGTTGACATATTGTTCTTAATCGTTTACCTGTTTTGATCATGATTTCATTTTCCTAGCATTCGAGGATCGACATGAACGAACTACCTCAGACAAAGCTAGCAATGATCCGCACGGAGCTTGCCGAGTTTTTGGTTCAGCACGTGCTCCAAGAAAACGAAGAGTTCCACCATGACGGAAACTAGTACATGTGAACTGTGAGAGAGAAAACTGTCAAGTCATCAAACTGTGTATTCATGTGTCAACAATCTTTAACACTTTGCCATGGAATTTGTGCATCTTGTGTGTGATGAACATGAAACTGGTTACTTGTTTGGTGCAGTATTAATGCCACTTGGTTTGGTGCAGTATTAATGCCACTTAGTTTGGTGCAATAATCTGTAATTTGACTAGAGCATCTTATGTGATGAAGAAACCTGATTGACCTGCATATAGCCATATATATAGTGTTGAGGGGCTACTGGGTAAAACTGGTGGCTCTGAATAATTCCGGACTATCAGGACAAACGAGCCGGCTTTAAATTCTACGCGTCTCCGATGAAAAATATTTTATAGGCTGTCATTCTTTTCAACCGTCTCCGATGAAAAACATATTAGAGGCTGGTGTTATTTTTCACCGTCTTGGATGGAAAAAATATTAGAGGCTGGTGTTATTTTTCACCGTCTCGGATGGAAAAAATATTAGAGGCTGGGTCTATTTTTAACCGTCTCCGATGCAAAAAATATTAGAGGCTGGTATTATTTCCAACCGTCTCCGATGCAAAAAATATTAGAGACCCGTGTTATTATTAACCGTCTCCGATGCAAACATGTTAAAGACTCATGATATTCTCACCCGTCTCTGATGGAGAGACGGTTGTTTTTGTAGCCTGGCTACGATGGAGAGATGGTTGTTTTTAACAACCGGCTACGGGCTGTTTTTAGAGCCGTTTCCTGAAACCGGTTGAGGGGGTGGATATCTCTAGAGACACATGGCTAGAGGCGGATGGGATAATCGGCTATGGCCCATGTACCAAAACCGGCTCCAATGGCTGGTTTTGTACTAGTGATGCTTGGCACCGCCCAGCTCCCAAGCTTGGAGGAACTGCATATTGCACCGATCCAAAACCCCAGCTCTATTGTCGGGTAATAGGCAGTGATCAGCACATTGTATAAGGGCGATGAGCACGTGTCTGGTTCACATTCAGCAGCAATCGACAGATTTAGCAGCAATTTAAAGTGGCTGATTCAACGGTGGTAGAAAATGACCAAAAGAATTGACAGATTCAGCAATGCCGACATTGAAATTCAATGGATGTACAACAATGCGACAAGGCCAAGTTTCAAAAGGAAAGCGAGACCATGCATATTCTCCACTCGATCTGAACAAGTCCCAGTATATAGGTATTACTACAAAATAGATTAGCATTAGTTGAACTCCATACAAAATACTTAGTAGAAGTGTAGAACTACAAGCTTACACTAAGCTAGGAACCACTACATGTTCCATCATACGTATTCAAAGAAAAGAGAATGCTTCAGCGTGTCAAAGTGCCGGTCGAGTTGCACGGTTGATTTCCTGCCTGGGACACGTCTCTCATTTCATTGTTGCATGTCGGCCTCTAGATAGGTCAGAAGCATACATGTAAAATTCATATGACAAACCAGGAAATTCGGGATCCTTAATTTCGGCAATTCCAATTACGAAGGGAATCTGCCACCAACATAAAGTAGCTAATTAGTACAACATTACATACACTCACAATAGGATCATCACAAGAGGATTAAGATGTGATATCTCACCGATGATTCTTGTCTGACGACAGATTTAGTAGTATGCCAGTAAAGCCATGGCTTTGACAGAAAAGACGTGAGCACTTCCTGTGCGGCGTTGGCCAGCGACGGCCTACTTGTTGTCTCTTATGACCTCGTTACTACAACCTGATTGAAACTAGCGAACAATACCAACAACCAAAACCTCACCTTGTACTGTGGAGATTTGCACTCCGCCGACCTGATCGGCTTGACGGACAAGAGCAAGTCCGTGCTATGCCCGACAATTTGGGCGACGAGCAGCTTGCCCTCCTTCCCGATGCCAATGACCTCAGCTCTAAGCGAGCCCGGTGCACGAACCAGCATAGATGAGTCCCATTTTTGGGGCTGTATCTGGGCACTATCATCGAGTGGGTAGATATGAGGTGCTCGACGAACACTTTCTTGATGCTGGTGAACTCGCATCCTGGCTCCGTGTAGACATACCGACGGTAGTTACACGTGATCTTGTGGTCGTAGACGTCCTTGTAGGAGACCAAAGTTCATTAGATGTCATTGGGGCATCTACTACCTTTTTGGGCAGCGAATTGGCGGTACAGCTCCTTGGAGCATGCGGCTAGCCGTATGGCACTGGTAGTGTCCAGACGCTTAGCTATTTTGTTGAAGACGTCATCGACCTTCGTCCAGACGTTGTTCAGCCGGTTGTGCCTCGAATCCACAGTCATCACGTCTGGATGGATTGGGGGCAAGGACGGATCTATGTATGGATGTTGGGCTTATTTGGAGGGGAGGGGTGGCGGCCTGGAAGGATCGATTCTGCAGGTGAGATGGCGAGAAAAATATGTGAAGTGTGCGCTCGAGAAGATCCATATGTAGCCTCGCGGAGTTGGGGATGGTTCTTTGAAGGAGGGGGTTTTGCCGTGATCCTTCGGCTGTCTTCTGCCAGGCGTACCGCATCGAGTACACCAACTAGAGTTATGGAGTAGGGAGTACTATAGCTACTCTAGACTGGCACGCTGTCATGCAGTGTTCTCTCATCACATCTTAGTTCTAGAACTGGGAGATGATTTATTTACTATTTCCATTTTTAGACTACTCCCTCTAGTTCGTATTTTAATGGCCTCAACTTTGTCCAGATTCACATCAGTTAGACAGAATAGTTGTAAGTTGAGGTCGAGTCACTTACGGTTTTTGGTACTTCATACGTACAAAAATACCAAGATCCTGAACCTCATATGAATTTTCTAGAAAGGTACCCCTTTGCAAAGTTTGGCAAGCCTGCTAAAATTGCTGAAACTTCTAGAAAGGCAAGAACCCACGGCCTAAATTTCATCATGCTTGGTGAAATAACGACAAGTTCCCAATTCATATTCAGCAGTCAAAGTGACTGATTCAGCAATACATACTCTGGAATTCAATAGCAGCACGACGAGAATCAATTCTTGTTTTAGCACTAAAAACCTTGGCACGGTATCAGTTACTTTTCTCCGAACACACTCGATCATCGGAGCAAGCAAAACTGACGATCAAGCCTACTTTTTTGTGCATACCTTCCACTCACATCAATGAATGTGTGACCCACATATGCAAACCAAAATTCCCCAAGCCTCGTCTATATTGTGACAAGGCCATGTTTCAAAAGAATAGTAAGACCATCTACTGCCCTTGATCTAAAAAAGTACTAGTACATCAGTATTAGTGCTACAAAATACTTTAGTACTCTAATAAAAATGATAGAATATTTGACAGATTCACTAGCATTTGAAAGATTTAGCAGCACTGAATAAAACAGAAAACTATCAATAGTTTCCAAATACATAATCAGCAGCACTTGACAAATTCAACAGCATTTCAAAGTGACCGATTTAGCCGTACAAATAATGACCAAAAGAATTGACAGATTTAACAATGTAGACACTGAAATTCAATATATGTAGCAAGGACATAATTCAAAAGGAGAGAGAGACCATATTCTAGCCATGTTCCAAAAGAAGAGCAAGAACATCTACTGGTCTTGATCTAAACAAGTACCAATACATCACTATTAGTTCTAAACAAATTTAGTAATAGCAACAACAGAACATTTGACAGATTCAATGGCATTTCAAAGATTCAGCAGTACTGAATAAGATAGAAAAATATCAACAGATTCCCAGTTCATAATAAGCGACACTTAACAGATTTAGCACCATTTCAAAGTGACCGATTTAGCAGTACAGATAATGACCAAAGGAATTGACAGATTCAACAATGCAGACATTGAAATTCGGTAGATGTAGCAAGGCCATGATTCAAAAGGAAAGAGAGACCATATTCTGCACTAGATCTGTCGGTCTGAACAAGTACTAGTACATAGGTATTACTCCTACTACAAAATAGATTAGCATGAAGTAGCAGAACTCCATACAAAATACTAAGATCTACCTTAAGCTAGGAACCACATGTCCCAAAATGATAAGAAAAATCCTATCAAGGATTACATGTGTTCAAGTTATGATCATCACAAGAAGATTAAGATGTGTTATTCTCTAGAGAATCCTGTCGATATGAAGCTTGTGTTCCACAGTGAACTTCGATGGTCGATTCCGATGACGAGTGACCAGATTAGATCAACAAACCGACAAAGAGCAAGTGGCTTTAGGATTCGCATATTATACCTTCTCACACAAGCCATTTGGATGTGCAGAGATCAACTTCACCATGTACTGTGGAGACAAGCGCGCCGCCGGCCTGACACACATGATGGATATCAAGATGACTTCGTCACGACCGTCAAATAGCACGTACAACACCATGCCATCATCCCTGATTACCCCGATATCTACATTCTGCGAGCCTGATATCGGCACCGGCTTAGATATGTACCTGCCTTTCCTACCATAGTGGAAAATGCGCAACCTCATGGAGTGGGCTTCTCTGAGTTGGGAGTGGAGCACAAACGGCATTGCGGCGAACTCACAGCCAGGCACCACGCAGTTCCACGGGACTGCAGCAGCAAGCATTGAACATGAAGACATATTTTGCTGGACAGCCCAAACCAATTGGGTCTATCACCAACATAAAGTAATTAATTAGTACAACATTACATTTTTTCATATTAGGATCATCACAAGAAGATTTATATGTGTTAACTCACTCTTTGTTGATATTCTTATAATCTAGGGGAATTCCGACAACATTTTGAGAAGCTCATAGGTAACGCTGCAGTTTCAATAGGTACGACATGAGACCTTTCAGCGCGACTTCAGCCGACGAAGGCATGCTCGTCTACTCAGATGTTGCTGCCATTTCGACCGAATGGAGCTTATCCCATGACAGCAGCGACCATAATATCACGTTGAACTGCGGTGATTCGCACGCCTCCGACCTGACGTACATGATGGATAGGAAGATGTCCGTGGTGTACCCTTCAATTAGGGCGGCAAACTTCGTGCCCTCTTTCCCGATGCCGATGAACTCTGGTGCAGGCACCGTGTCAGTCGGGCAAAAGTGCTTGTTGGAGTAGGTCACTTCGGGCAAATACATCTTGTGGGCAAGTTTCAAGTGGTCAAAGAGCTCGTGCATAGTCAATGGCCGGGTGATGAACATGCATCCTCGCTCTGTGCAGGCTGTGCATGGGGTGTAGTGATGGGTTCGTAGCATGGAAAACAAAAAATTTCTACCGCAAGAACGAACAAAACCCAGATCTAATCTAGATAAAAGCCAAGATCTAATCTATTAGACATGTGCAACGAGATAGATATGTACTAACCCTTGTAGATCCGAATAGCGTTACGACATCAGATCTCGTGGTTGATGTAGTCAATCACTTGCTGATCTCAAGATCGAGTGGACGATCCTTCCGGCGCCGCGTTCCGGCAGCGCTTCCGCAGTCGGTCACACGTGCGGAGTCGAAGCAGACCTTCCTCTCCCCGTTCCAGCGAGCAGCGGAGGTAGTAGATCTTCTCCACGGAATCCCAGCAGCACGACGACGTGGTGGTGGTGGTGGAGTAGAGAATTCTGCAGGGCTTTGACTAAGCCAGAGCAGAGGGGAGGAGGAGGAGACAGGCGGCTAGGGTTTGAAGTGCCAGGAGGCCAGGGGGTGGTGCCTCCACCCCTCTATTTAAAGGAGGGAGGCGCATGGGGAGGTGGAGTCCTTGTAGGACTCCCCTCTCCCTTGGCCGGCGGATCAAGGAGGTGGGGGGAGAGTCCTACTCCCCCACGAATCCTTGTCTTACCCCACAAGGATTCCTTGATCCTTTCTTGGTTTTCAAGCAAACTCCAAGAAATCTTCTAGAACCTTCCGGAACATTCTGAAACCTTCTAGAATCCCCATACAAATACTCCGGAACATTTCCTAACTTAGAAAATGATCCCCAATATATGAATCTTATTCTCCGGACAATTCCGGATCTCCTCGTGATGTCCCGGATCCAATCGGAGACTCCGAAAAACATTCGGTCTCCAACGCACATTCCATATCTACTTAAAACAACTTCGAACCTTAAGTGTGTCACCCTACGGTTCGTGAATATGCAGACATGATGGAGACACCTCTCCGATCAATAACCATCAGTGGGATCTAGAGATCCATAGTGGCTCCCACATACTCAACGATGACTTCGTGATCGATAGAACCATTAACATACGAAACCAATTCCCTTTGTCACGCGATACTCTACTTATCCGAGGTTTGATCGTCGGTATCTACATACCTAGTTCTACCTCGTTACTGATAAGTACTCTTTACTCGTTCCATGATATGTCATCCCTTGTGACCTAGTCACATGCTTGCAAGCTAACTAGATGACATTCCACCGAGAGGGCCCAGAGCATATCTATCCGTCATATGGATGGACAAATCCCAATCTTGGTCCATGCGCTTCAACAGATACTTTCAGAATACCCAATGACACCTTTATGACCACCCAGTTACGAAGCGGTGTTTGATGTCATCAAAGTACCCATCCGGTGATGGTGATTAACATAACCTCATGGTCGAAGGATTAGGTTACTATGTATTTTAAAGCTTATAGCAAACGAACTTAATGACTTGATCTTATGCTATGCTTACTACGGGTGTGTGTCCATCACATCATTCTCCTAATGATATGATCTTGTTATTAACGACATCCAATGTCCATGATCAGGAAACCATGATCATCCATTAATCAACAAGCTAGTTTAACAAGAGGCTTACTAGGGATTCTTTTATGTTTACAAAACACACAAGTATTAATGTTTCCGGTTAATACAATTATAGCATGGGATGTAAACATTTATCATAAACATAAAGATATAATAATAACCACTTTATTATTGTCTCTTGGGCATATCTCCAACAGTCTCCCACTTGCACTAGAGTCAATAATCTAGTTAAAAAACTTGTGCATTCAACGCCTATGGCTTTCTGGTGTTGTATAGACACTATTGCTAGTGGTAAACATAATCTTCGGATCTGACACTTCCAGGTCCGTGTGTATTTGCATGTCCTCGCGTCTCTACGCATTACTCATTCTCCAATGAGATGGCATTGTATAAATTTGGTCCTTTGGTGAGACCTTTAGTTCCTTGGGATTAAATCATGTTGATACAATTGTCATACAATGTATCTTCATAGTATTATCCCGCTATGAACCACACCTAGTTTGACAACAAACTACTTAACACAAATGCCCTCCTTTGCTGCTACTATAGCAGTTATATACTTAGCCTTTTGTTGTAGTATCTGTCACAATGGTTTAACTTTGGTACTCAACCAAATCCGTTATGGAACTTCCTTTCCATTACATTGTGCCACCCATAGTTTAAATTGAGATAAACTTAATTTGTGACAAAACTAGTATCAATGAAACAATTTACAATGAACTATTTGTCACCACTATATAAATAATATATTCTTAGTTCTTCCAAAGATCATAGGAATATCCCTACTATTGTCCAATGATCATCTTATGAATCATTCTGGTATATGCTCATAACATTTAGAGCATAGGACATATCTGGATGTGTACATCTCAAAGAGTGATTGATCAAAATATTCTTGTGATTTCACCAAGTGTCAAAACACTTGAATCTCGTGTCAACACACTTGAATCTTGATTCAGTCCTTTCTGTGCGTCAAGAACCTTTCTTGTTGTTTCCATATTGAACTCATTCAACATCTTATCTATGTACATTTGGCAAAACCATATTAGCGCCTCAATCTATCCATATAGACATTGATGCCTAATTCTTGGGTTATGCCTAAGGCTTTCATCGAAATGAAATTCTTAACCTGTGTCAATAAAAGATACATCATTTCTAATCAACAATATGTCTTTCACATAATGTATTAGAAATATGTCTTAGCGCTCCCACTTAATTTCTTGCAAAATGCAAACATCTTCATCGTCTCTGATGAAATTAAACCTTTTAACGGTTTCATCACGGTGAAGATTCCAACTCCGCGATGCTCACTTCAACCATTGAAGTTTTGCATACTCTTTTAGCATCCTTTGAATTAACAAAACCCTTTGGATCGTGTCATGTACACGTCCTAGGTAACCATTCTATGAGAAGAACTTGTTTTGTTTGTTCAACTACCATATACCAAAATATATGTAGTGGTTGCTACATTAATCCGTCCAGACTAAATATCGCTATGAAAGATCAAATCTTATCATAGTCAATTCCTTGAACATTGTCGTAAACTCTTTCCGACATGTCGACTATTTCATAGATTTGAAACATCCATGTCTATTTCTTTATAGATCCAAACACAATCGATAGGCTTCACGCCTTTCCGGAGGGTCTTCTAAGTTCAGAAACTTGATTTCTCGTGTATGGATACTATCACAGATTCCATGACTTCTAGTCATTTTATGGAGTCAGGGCCCATCATCGCTTCTTTGCATGTAGTCGGTTCATCATTGTCAAAACAATAACGACTTGCTTATCAAATCTTACTATTTAATTCTTACCGACCCACACGGTTCTATAGGAACTCTAATCTCCGAGATCACACCTTTTGTAATCACGAGAGCCATGAGCATTGTGGCCACCACCGGGATACTTTCCGGCGCTGTGCTACTTAGCACATATAGCTAAGGTTCAACAACCTTATCAAAGTTCTATTGTCCTCCCACTTAACTTTTCACGAAAAATTCCTTCTCAAGAAACTTGACGTTCCAAGCGACAAACTCTTTTGTCCTCGGCGTTATGGAGAAATTCCCAACAAATTCTTTGGAATAACCTACAAAGACGTGCTTATCTGACTTTGGTTGTAAACATTTTACTTATGCCTAGCATACCAAAAATTTAAGAAAAGACAATTCGGGTTTTATCCCAAACCATAACTCATACGGTGTCATTTCAACGGATCACGATGGAGCTCTTTTCAGTGTAAAAGCGGTAGTCACTAAAGCTTTAATCTTTAATATATAATGGCAGTTTTATAAATGACACCTTTGATCTTACCATGTCAAACAAGGTTTCATTACATATCTTGAACACTCCATACTCCTATGGTGTTTTGGGAAATGCAAATCCATGGAACGATTCCTCAAATCTTAGGTGTTTTGCTAAACTTGTAACTCAAACATCTTTCTTTATGATCCAATCATAAACTTTTTTTATTTTCTTGTTACAATAATTTTCCACTTCATCTTGAAAGTTTTTTGAACATTTTCAAATGTTTCATACTTCTTCCTTATTGAGTAAGTATATACATATACTCACTCAAATCTTCAGAGAAAGCATATGAAGTTGAAATCCATCGCCCACGACTACACATAATGGACTATATACATCAATATGTACAAATTCCAATCAGTTAGTCGTTTGTTCCTCTTTTGGCCTACGAACGGAGTTTTAATTATCTCTCGGAAAGTATCACAAGCGTCATTTGATCCAAATCAAAGACTCCAAAAATCCATCAACATGGAGTTTCTTCATGTATCCCTTTCAATATAATTTAAACGGCGATGTCACTTCGCAAGTGATCTTTCAATCATTTGTCTTGCGACATTTTAGCATTAGTTTTATGGTCGTTATTTCTCCTACCAGACTTGTATATTATCCATCTATTATGGAATACGGTAATTATTTGAACAACCTTTTGTCGTCATAATACCTGATCAAAATAACAATTATTGAAACAAATCTTGAAGGCAAGCTTTGATGTTAACGAGCAACACAACAACCCTTTGTTTATTTTCGATGAACATCATCACATTTTCTCTTGCTAGTTACTTAGGCCATTGCAGTTCATGAATTGCGTTGTCCTGTATGACACTTCATACCAACCAATTCGGTATCCAATACCGGTATCCAATACCTAAGAACCACATTGTTTTAACAAGCAAGGAATACAACCATAACATGTATATCTTCTATATGCCTAAGTTGGACATCTCCAACCTTTTATTTTCTGCCAAATATTTTATAGATTCTCTTTCAGGAATTCGTTTTCTTTTAAAAGAATCTATCAACATCAATAGTGGTGTCATCAACATGACACATGGTACAAAGCGTATATAGTCAACTACTAATACCTTTGGACTTGCACTTTGAGGTGGATCACCATCATCAAATGTTTGGTGTCCTTTCAAAAATCCATTCTTTAGTAATCTTTTAGTGTAGTAAACATTTTACTTACATCTTCTATTCATCCTTATCATGACAACTTTCATGATCAAGCTGCTATAGCTTATAAAGGTGAATTGCGAGTATAATGTTTCTTTTTCAAAACCTTTTGGAGGATTAGGACGACTAGCGTCTCCAACCTTCACAAATTCTCATAAAATATGAGGACGTATACTCTATCATGTTGTAACCAACACATTGTTTTAGATATCGCAATATCTTTCACATATGATGGTTTCTGAAACATTGCTTTCAGCTCTTAGATAAACTTGATATTAAAAACAATCTTTTGAGTATCAAGAATCATGGAGGCAAACATGATACATTAGATACTAACACTGGAATTGTTACTCTTGATTTAATACTATTTATTAAACTTCATGGAGTAAATAGAGTTTGCTGAAAGTTTGCAATAGGACTTATAAACTTTAAATTGACATTCAAAACAATACGATACCAGTTCGTAAAGTAAATATCCAGAATTTCTGTAGTTCCACTATCTCAACTATAACTAAGCGTAAGGTGGTGAACGGATGCCAATGACTACAACAAACTATGCAAATTCACTTTGATTGTGTTTATGATAAATTGAGTTCGACTAATCCAAATTACAAATGAACTCCCACTCAAAACAACATCCCTCGAGTTGTTTTAGTGATTACACGAACCAAATCCACTACACCAAGTCCGATCATCACGTGAGATGATGTAGCTTTAAAGGCGAACAATCAACATGTTCATCATATCATCCATATGACTCATGCTTTACCTTTCGGTATTCCGTGTTCCGAGACCATGTCTGTACATGCTAGGCTCGTCAAGGTTAACCTTAGTTTCTGCATGTGCAAATCTGGCTTGCACCCGTTGTATGCACACGTAGAGTCTATCACACCCGATCATCACGAGATGCTTCGAAATGACGAGTCTTAGCAACGGTGCCAACTAAGGACGAACACTTTATTACTTGATAGTTAGTGAGAGGGATCATCTTATAATACTACCGTCGCGATCTAAGCAATACAAGATGCATAAAGGATTAACATCACAGGCAATTCATAATTAGTGTGATATGATATGGCCCTTTCTTCTTGTGCCTTTGATCTCCATCTCCAAAGCACGGACATGATCTCCATCATCACCAGCATGGCGTCAAGGTCAGTGGCGCCGCTTCATGGTTGTCCATCATCACTAGCAACTATTACAACTACTTGGAATAAAGCTATTACAAGATGAATAGACACGCAAGTCTTAACAGAATTGAAGACAACCATTAGGCTCCTGCCGGTTGCCATATTACAACAAGGATCATTGCATACATCAAATATAATCACAATCACATGATGGCCATATCACATCACAAAACCCTTGCAAAAACGAGTTAGACGCCTCTAATCTTCTTTGCATGTTTTACGTGGCTTGGGGCTTTTGAATAAGAACGGATCTTACCTACGAACATGAACCACAACGTTGATACAAGTGCTATCAAGTGCAAACTGTAGATTGGATCTGTACTATGGTGGGAGAGACAGACACCCGCAAAGCCACTTGTGCAAAGCAAGTTACACGTCAAGCGTGGAGCAAGTATCATGTGCGATGACATGTAAGGTTAGCCCGAGCCGCTTCATCCCACCATACCGCAAGATGCAAAGTACACAAAGAAAAAGACGGCACGAGCACCAACGCCCACAAAACCATTTTGTTCTACTCGTGCAACAGATCTACGCATAGACACGGCTCTTATACCACTGATAGGTTCGTAGCATGAAAAACAAAAAAATTCTACCGCAAGAACGAACAAAACCCAGATCTAATCTAGATAAAAGCCAAGATCTCATCTATTAGACATGTGCAACGAGATAGATCTATACTAACCCTTGTAGATCTGAATAGCGTTACGAGATCGGAACTCTTGGTTGATGTAGTCGATCACTTGCCGATCTCAAGATCAAGTGGACGATCCTTCCGGCGCCGCGTTCCGGCAGCGCTTCCGCAGTCGATCACACGTGCGGAGTCGAAGCAGACCTTCCTCTCCCCGTTCCAGCGAGCAGCGGAGGTAGTAGATCTTCTCCACGGAATCCTAGCAGCACGACGGCGTGGTGGTGGTGGTGGAGTAGAGAATTCTGCAGGGCTTCGCCTAAGCCAGAGCAGAGGGAAGGAGGAGGAGAGAGATGGCTAGGGTTTGAAGTGCCAGGGGCCAGGGGGTGGCGCCTCCACCCGTCTATTTAAAGGAGGGAGGCGCCATGGGGAGGTGGAGTCCTTGTAGGACTCCCCTCTACCTTGGCCAGCGGATCAAGGAGGTGGGGGGAGAGTCCGACTCCTCCACGAATCCTTGTCTTACCCCACAAGGATTCTTTGATCCTTTCTTGGTTTTCAAGCAAACTCCAAGAAATCTTCTAGAACCTTCCGGAACATTCCGAAACCTTCTAGAATCCCCATACAAATACTCCGGAACATTTCCTAACTTAGAAAATGATCCCCAATATATGAATCTTATTCTCCGGACAATTCCGGATCTCCTCGTGATGTCCCAGATCCAATCGGAGACTCCGAACAACATTCGGTCTCCAACGCACATTCCATATCTACTTAAAACAACTTCGAACCTTAAGTGTGTCACCCTACGGTTCGTGAATATGCAGACATGATGGAGACACCTCTCCGATCAATAACCATCAGCAGGATCTGGAGATCCATAACGGCTCCCACATACTCAACGATGACTTCGTGATCGATAGAACCATTAACATACGAAACCAATTCCCTTTGTCACGCGATACTCTACTTATCCGAGGTTTGATCGTCTGTATCTCCATACCTAGTTCTACCTCGTTACTGATAAGTACACTTTACTCGTTCCATGATATGTCATCCCTTGTGACCTAGTCACATGCTTGCAAGCTAACTAGATGACATTCCACCGAGAGGGCCCAGAGCATATCTATCCGTCATATGGATGGACAAATCCCAATCTTGGTCCATGCGCTTCAACACATACTTTCAGAATACCCAATGACACCTTTATGACCACCCAGTTACGAAGCGGTGTTTGATGTCATCAAAGTACCCATCCGGTAATGGTGATTAACATAACCTCATGGTCGAAGGATTAGGTTACTATGTATTTTAAAGCTTATAGCAAACGAACTTAATGACTTGATCTTATGCTATGCTTACTACGGGTGTGTGTCCATCACATCATTCTCCTAATGATATGATCTTGTTATTAACGACATCCAATGTCCATGATTAGGAAACCATGATCATCCATTAATCAACAAGCTAGTTTAACAAGAGGCTTACTAGGGACTCTTTTATGTTTACAAAACACACAAGTATTAATGTTTCCGGTTAATACAATTATAGCATGGGATGTAAACATTTATCATAAACATAAAGATATAATAATAACCACTTTATTATTGCCTCTTGGGCATATCTCCAACATGTAGTACCACTAGATCTTGTGCTCGTAGACGTCATTATAGGAGACCAATGAACAACAGCGGTCGTTGGGGCACCTGCTACCTTTTCCGCCAGCGACCTGGTGGTACAGCTCCTTGGAGCATGCGGCAATCCTAACGGCGCTGGTAGTGTCCATACGCATAGTGATTTCATTGAAGACGTCGTCGCTGACCTTGCTCCAGCCGTAGTGCCGCGGGTTGCACCTTGAATCTGCCATCGCGTCCACAGATTGGGGGCGAGGGTGGATCTATGTAGATTTGTTGGTGGGTTTTGGATGACAGGGATGGTAGCCTAGAGGGAGTGATGCAGCGGGCAAGATGGCAAGTAAAATGTGTGGAGCGCACGCCAGAGATGCGGCCAGGCAGCGTCGGTGAGTGACGATAAACTAAACGGAGATGGGGAAGATGGGATGGCTCTTTGAAAGAGATTTTTCTTTTCTTCTGCTTTAACAAGCAGCGGCATCGAGGATGCTAGCTAGCGTAAATGCGTGATAGACTAACGCGCCTCTGTGCAATAAATTAAACATGTCACTTCCTAGCGCAGTGAAGTCTCGTCATGTCAGTTTGACCAGACATATTATTTACTATTTACAACGTCTATTTTCATACTAGTATTAGGGCATCACCTATGTATGTGGTATAATTTGTCTATAAGCTAGGAAGTTTTAAGAAAAACCTTTTCGATAGTTTTTGATGTACTAAATTCCTAGTTAGCTTCAAAAGTTTTTTGGAAAATTTTAAGAGGAATCTATCTATCATGCTTACTTGTAGTTAAAATTTGACACAATCGGTGGGAGTACGATTTACATCGAAGACCTCAAAAAAGAGAAAATTACATAGAGGTCCATAAATTTAGCACAAAGGGCCCTAAAGTTAAGCAAGGAAAAGCACTCGGGTCCTTCTGGACCGAGAAACTGAGCCATACCCTTCGTACTATTGTACTTGCTTCACACACACAAAATGCTCCTCACACTTTCGAATCAGCGTGCGGGGGGTGTGGAAAAAAACTACACCTAACCCTATGATTCCATGTCATCTCATAAGTTTGATTTCGTGAAATTCCTCCGTATGTGTAGCATTACTCGTGTGCGTGGTGCTTCCTCTTCGCATGGTGTGGAATGGAATGACAAGGCAGGTCGACCCACGTGGGCAGGGCCACATTGTGGACGAGGAAGATATCAGCTGGCCGGGGTGTGTGGATGGTGATGAGTAGGAATACTACTCACTCTACCATGTACCTCATGTCAGGAACCCATCACAGCTTTGCTCTAACATCGCACCGCCTTCAAATTACCCTCTTCGCTGCTCTTGTGCTGCCTCCTGCATGCTCTCGGTCTCTTCTCTCTCTCAGATTTTTTTCAACAAGGGGGAAACTCCTAGTGGAAATATTGTTCATCATGCGAGGATGCACCTATGTACCCCTACCAAATACGGGAACACCACCACTCCAAGCACCATCATACATAAAGCATGGTCCACTATATCTGGAAACTTGGCTTGTGGCATTCAGAACCATATTCTTTGTACTTTCTGTGCATAGTATTCATGGTGCTAAAGGCTAATGATGGGATCTTCTAGATGCTAGACATGACATAATCTAATGTACTGAAAGAGATCCAGTGGTCAACAATGTTGGGATTTGCCAATCTATATCCAACTACCGATGTTCAAAGTTATTCGTACACTATATAGTGGTATATATTGATATTGTGAATCAACAGAGTAGTTTTTTTCTTTTGAAAAGAAGGCAAACACTTATTTCTGATTTTCTATGGAGAGCAATTTGCGTAAGAGGCACTAGTGGTGACATGGGTATACCCTACAGGTACTCGAGCTTGGTATTTATGGTCCAAATATGTACAGGCCCACGGTGTCGCCAAGGCCCAGATGAAAGGACTCGAGTAACCTGCGGACTCTCGATTGGCGATAGATGTCTCCAGCGCTCCCGCCTTCTTCAAAACCCTCGTCAATTGGCGCCGTCTGTGGGAATTGGGAGTGCTGATGTTGCGGCTTCTTCGGCCCCATCAACTGCGATCTACAACTCCACAACAATGGAGATTCGCCAGCTCCTTGGTGCCTTCGACTTCACCATCCACACGCCGGCTACCCGCCCGGCCTTCGAGTCCGTGGGCGACGGAATCAGCCTGGCGATTGGGATCTTCCGCTTCCAAGTTGGTCAGATGGGCACGCTTCGCATGCCTGATCAACCGACAGCACCGGCGATTGCCCCGGCATCATGGTTCCCTCAATCGATCGGCACCCTCAGCGAGCTCAATGCTCCGGTGGCAGTCGGGAACACGGTCAGCGACAGCAGTCGCGACTTTGATCTGAGCGATCTGGCCATAGAAGATGGAACCTATGGTTCCGAATCTGAAAGTTGTGGAAGCAAAAGCTTCCCCAATCACGTCATGTGCGCCGTCATTAACGCAGGCGACACCTCTGCCAATCGCGGCAACGGCGGTAACACCGGCAATGGCACCAATCCACCCAACGGTGGCAATGGTGGCAATGACGGTAACAGCGCCAACGGGGGAGCACTCGAACCTCCCAGCATAGTCAATGAGCAAACCGGCGAACGCGTCATAATCAGGCTCAACTAGAAAGAGTGGGAGCGCTGCCGCGAAGCCCTACGAGGTGCACCTCTACCCCTTGGGTCCCCGCAGGAACTGATGATGGGCTACCACTGGCTCCTAAAAGAAGAATTCAAGCGCCAAAAACAAGTAATCGCGCAACTTGAGGCGCGTAAAAAGGCAGCGGACGAGTCAAGCCTTCGTCGCTCTGGGCTCTCCTCCTACGGAGGATCCTCCTCATGAGGCAACGAGTACCTCGCCAAGAAGAGGCAGTCGCGGATGGCTCACCTTACCGAGCAAGAGTGCATAGAGGCCGCGAAAGTCCTCGACTTTGGCTCTATGACAGTCGATACGAGAGGCAACGTGGTTCCCAGGACGCCGCAGGCTGCGGTGACAGCAGCCACCATGTACCTCCTCAATAACCAGCCGCCAGCTAGAGATCCCCGAGCTGCCATGCACCGATCTACGATCGCGGGTTTGGAGCTAATCGAGGCCGCCCTCGATAAGGAGCTGGTACCAGACCCAAAAAAGGGCAAGGCGCTAGCAAAGCACTACTCCTCGCCCTCATCTAGCGATGACAGTCATGACCTGTCTCGATGCCGTCGCTCACGGCGACACGATCACGACAATGATGCGTGCAGCAACCTCACGCAACGCAAGATCGACAAGTCAAGGGCACGACGTGCTCGGTCGACTGACTCGAAAGAGGAAGATGGGGAGCTCTGCGGCGCGAGATGCTTCAGTAGATCCATTAGGCAGAAGCGAATGCCTAAAGGGTTTAAACTCCCATCGGAGAATCCGAAATTCGACGGTCTACAGGACCCTAAAATCTGGCAGGAGGATCACATCTCCTCCATCAGGCTCCACGGAGGCAGTCCAAGTACTGCCATGCAATGTTTGTAGCTACAGCTGCAGGGCGCCGCACGAGCATGGCTCAATAACCTCCCACGTGGATCCATTCGCATTTGGGATGAGCTGTTTACAGCTTCGTGCGCAAGTTTAAGGGCACGTACAAATGGCCCGCATCAATCGAAGAACTGAGATGCTGCCAGCAAAGATCTGGCGAATCGTTGTGCTCATACATCCAAAGGTGGTCCATCATCAAGAACTCCACGGAAAACATCTCGGAAGACCGCGCGATTGATGATTCAACGGTGGCGTCCACCGCCTAGAGCTTAGGGAGGAGCTAGGCCACTCAAAGCCCCAGACCATCGACCACCTGATGGAGATCGCAAATCGGTGAAGAATCACGCTCACTCCGACGAGGAGGCGGAACTCGAAAGCAGACGCGACCGCCGGGGCAAGCGTCGCATGCGCATCTACGACGATCGCGATGATATCAACATGGTCGCAGCCGCCTATGCCGATAGATGCGACGACAACCGCAACAACGGATACCGCAGCAGCGGATACCGCGACTCCGGGAAAACCACGCTCGCGATGAGGCACCCGCGACCTCCATCGAGGACAAATTATCCGGGCCATGCACGGTACATTTCTACATCGACAAGCATGATGGCAAGAGAAAGTCCAGCCACCTCTTCAAGGACTACCGCGAGTTCCTCAAACTACACGAGGGATTAGTTCGGATGAACCGCAATGCAGTCGAAAGAGGCTACGGAGCCGCTCCAGGCGCCGTGGTACATGGCGCGCCACCACCACCACCTGGGCCACCCCCGAACGGAGCCGCACCAGACCAGCACAACGGGGGCGAACCGTACCCATGGGCCATGGGTACGATGATGATACAAAAAGGGCGCCCCTCCAACAGGGTGCAGAAGGCCATCACTCGCCAAGTCAAACTGGCCATGCACTCGCCACCATCCACCACTGAGTACCTCAGTGGCAGTGAGTCGTGCATCACCTTCGACAAACGCGATCACCCACCTCAGGTACCTCGCCCAGGTCATTGCCCTCTCGTACTCGAGGCACAAATTGGAGGCTTCGACATGAGTCGCGTCTTCATGGATGGCGGAAGCGGCATCAACCTCATATTCGCGAGTACCTTGCGAGCAATGAGGATCCCTCTAACCTACTAGGAGACATCGGACACAACGTTCCACGGCATCGTCCCAGGGAAAGGCGTATACCCCCTGGGCAAAATCAACCTCGATGTCATCTTTGGCACGCCGAAGAACTTCCGGCGCGAGCGCATCAACTTCGAAGTCGTCGACTGGCCCTCACAATACCATTGCATCCTCGGGCGCGTCACGTTCGCTAGGTTCATGTCGGTGCCCTACTATGCCTACCTGTAGATGAAAATGCCAGGACCCAACGGCGTCATAACGATCAACGGGAACTTTGAGCGATCTGACGCTTGTGACAGGGAATTCAACAGAATCTCCCAGTCCTTCGGCATGTAGGAGGAACTCGCAAGACTGAAAGAGACGACAGACAACAGTCTGCCTCCCTTGAGTAGGCCAAGCTCATCTGATCTCTCCTTCGACTCATCCGTGCACACAAAGAAGGTACAGGTCGATCCATCAGATCCCGCCAAGACGACCCTCATTGCCAACAACTTGAGTCCCGCATAGGAACTTGCGCTCATCTAATTCCTCCGTGAGCACTGGGAAATTTTTGCCTGGTGTCCAGCGGACATGCCAGGAGTTCCCAGGGAATTCGCCGAGCACGCACTCAACGTCAACCCCGACGCAAGGCTAGTCAAGCAAACAATCAGGTCACTGTCTGAGCCACGAGCGCAGGCAGTCGGAATGGAGATCAACAGACTCCTCGAGGCCAAGTTCATACGCGAGATCAAGGAAAGCACCTGGCTCGCCAGTACGGTGCTGGTACCTAAAATGGACACGGATATCCTACGGATGTGCGTGGACTTCACTTCTTTAAACAAGGACTGCCCAAAGGATCACTTCCCGCTGCCACGGATCGACCAGATCATCGACTCCACCGCTGGATGCGAGCGCCTCTGCTTCCTCGATGCCTACTCAGGTTATAATCAAATTCGAATGAAGGAGGAAGACCAAGAGAAAACAGCGTTTACAACGCCCTTTGGTGTGTTGTGTTACAACACAATGCCCTTCAGGCTAAAAAACGCGGGAGCCACCTACCAATGGTGCATGCAGGCTTGCCTCAAGGAGCAACTGGGTCACAACATCCAAGTCTATGTCGACGGCATAGTAATCAAGACCAAGGAGGAAGCCTCTCTAATCGACGATTTGCGCGAAACCTTCGCCAACCTCGATTGCTACCGGATTAAGCTAAATCCAGACAAATGCGCCTTCGACGTACCATCTGGGCAGCTACTCGGGTATCTCATCTCCGCAAGAGGGATCGAGGCAAACCCGAAAAAGATAAAAGCCATACTGGCCATGGAGAAGCCAAAGAACATAAGAGGCGTCCAACAACTAGCCGGACGAATCGCGGCACTCAGTCGATTCATCAATCGGATGGGTGAAAAGGCGTTGCCCTTCTACCAGCTCCTCCGCAAAGCGGAAAAATTCGAGTGGACCAATGAAGCACAAGAGGCATTCGAAGATCTCAAGCGCCTGCTATCCACTTCGCCAGTGCTGGTGACTCCACGAGAAAGAGAACCACTATTGCTCTACATCTCCGCCACCAACCAGGTGGTCAGCAAAGTGCTCGTCATCGAGCGGGCTGAGGAAAACAAGGTCCATGGCGTACAACGCCCGGTATACTACCTCAGCGAGGTCCTCACGCCAACAAAACAGCGTTACCCGCACTACCAGAAGCTGGCATACGGTCTCTTCATGACCGCCCGGTGACTGCGCCACTACTTCCAGGAACACCCAATCGTGGTAGTCAGCGACGCCCCGTTGGGACATATCCTCAATAACCTCGATGCCACAGGGCGAGTCGCGCTTTGGGGAATAGAACTGTCTCCACGAGACATCACATACAAAAAGCGCGACGCAATCAAGTCGCAAGTTCTCCCTGACTTCCTCGTGCACTGGATGGAAAACCAACTCCCAGATAAGCCAGATATGTCCTACCTCTGGACAATGCACTTTGATGGGTCCAAGCGGAAAGACGGAGCAGGCGCATGTGTCATACTGACATCACCTCAAGGGGACAAGCTGAAATATATCCTGCGAATGCAGTTCACAGCCTCAAACAACGGGGCTGAATACGAGGCCCTGTTGCATGGGATGAGGATGGCAAAATCTTGCGGCGCCAAGAGGCTCATCATATATGGCGACTCCAAGCTGGTCGTCAACCAAACAATGCACGAGTGCGATGCACTGAACGACAACATGATCGCGTACCGCGACCTCTACGATACACTCGAGGGAGACTTCGATGGTTGCGAGTTGCGACACGTAGGTCACGAAAGCAACGAGGAGGCAGACGCAGTCACCAACATAGACTGTACCTGCACCCCATACCACTTGGGGTATTTCTCGAGCGCATCTGCGAACGCTCCATCAAGCCAAAGGCCGCAGAGAAGAAAACAAGCGTAGCAACGGACTCGGGGGCTACGCCAACCAATGAGCCCATGGCACTCGATGACTTGGAGCTCGACACCGGACTCGAAGGACCAATGAGCGTCATGTTGATTGAGCAATCATGGACGCAGCCGTACATCACATACCTCCGCAGCAAGAGGCTACCGGACGATCCGACAGATGCATGGCACATCGCGCGGCGCTCCAAGGCATTCGCCGTCATCAATGGCGAAGTGTACAAACATAGCATCACAACAGTGCTACAGCGATGCGTCTCCATGGCCGATGGGAGAGCAGTTCTCCTCGACATCCATGAAGGAACCTGCGGGCACCACTGGTAGTCGCGCCCTCGTTGCCAAAGCTCTACGAGCTGGATTCTACTGGCCTACGGCCACGCGCGACGCCAAGGACATCGTCCAAAAATGCAACGCTTGCCAACGATTCACGGAGAAGCCACACGCACCGGGCGCAGAGCTACGGCCAATCCCATTGGCCTGGCCCTTCGCGCAATGGGGGCTCGACATGGTCGGCAAGCTTCCAAGGTCCTCACGAGGAGGTTACGTCTACCTCTTGGTCGCAGTCAACAAATTCACCAAGTGGATCGAGGCCATGCCAGTAACCAACCAATCCGCGCACAGCGTAGTCAAATTCTTTGAGTCCATCGTCTATCTCTTCGGGGTGCCACATAGCATCATTACTGACAACGGGACGAACTTCACATCCAAGGAGTTCCAAGAATTCTGCGAGAACCTAGGGATCAACATCAGCTACGCCTCAGTAGCGCATCCACAGACCAACGGTCAGGTGGAAAAGGCAAACGGCCTCGTGTGCAGCGGAATCAAGAAGCGACTCCTCCGACCACTCGAACTAGCCGCAGGCTGCTGGCCGGATGAACTGCAATCCGTACTCTGGAGCCTTCGTACAACTCCAAACAGCGCCATGGGCTACACGCCATTCTTTATGGTGCACGGAGCAGAGGCAGTGCTACCCGCCGAAGTACGGTACAAAGCGCCACGCTTGGTCGCCTACAGCAAACAGGAATCATCCCTCGCACTCGAAGATTCCGTCGACCTCCTTGACGAAGCAAGAGAAATCGCCGCAGAAAGATCCACGATCTACCAGCAGAACCTGCGCAACTACCACAGTAGGAGGCTTCGCCCCAGATCCTTCGTCGAAGGTGACCTGGTATTGCGACTAAAGCATCAGGGACATCTCAAGCTCGAGTCCCCCTGGGAAGGACCGTACGTGATTACAGAAGTAATCCCAGGTGGCGCCTATCGCCTTAAAGATTTAGAGACAGGAGTCGCATACTCCAACCCCTGGAACGTCGCACAGCTGCGACGCTTCTACCCTTAGTCGTTTTACTTTTTACATCACAAATAAGGCTACTCAGCCAAGGCTACTTAGCCACACATTGTACCTCGCACTGTTCTTCGAATAAATAAAAGCTAAGTGCCCCAAAACTCTGTGTTCTCCTTTACTTTTTCAATTTATATACTCGGGGGCTATGCCACCCTATACACATATGTTCTTCGAACCAAAACGCGATATCCTGAGTAGCTGGCACATCAATTGAAACCCTTAAAACACGACCTCAACTCAGCTGCAACGCACCTGACAGGTTGACAAGGGACCGAGATAAAAGATGGCCAGGCTAACGAAAAGGACACACATAGTGCAACGCACCTCACGCTCATAGAGCTCTTTATACACATTCGACAATTAATTATCTACAACATCTATACGAACTTTACAACACAAGTACACTTATGTGCAGGATACAAATTTGGCTACTCTTGCAATAGATGAACATTGGTTTGTTCCTGAAAGAAGTCGACGATCTCCTCTGCTGGACGGTCCTCTGCCTGATAGTGCGGTACCATATTCTAGGCAGATCCTGCTGGTGGCGCTGGCGGCCCAGAGGCAATGGCGGCAATATCCACGTCAGGGCTGTGCAATTGCACCATCGAGAGGGCAGCCTTGGCACCATCCACCAACTGTTGCCTCACGCATTCGCGAACCGCGGACAGATCTTGAAATTTGGCAAGAAGAGCCACCAGGCTTGATGGAGTGTCGTCCAGCGGAAACATCACCCGATAAATGTTCTTCAAGGACGACTGCGACTTCTCCAGGAAGAGTAGCACTCTCGAGGCGCGATCCTGCAGGGTCGCCAAAGCAGTCGCACGATCATGATCTACCCAGAAGTATCCACTCTCTTGAAGTTGCTCCTGGGTGAGATCATGAAGGTGAATGGCAATCCTATCCTTCTCCTCCTGCGGATGGCGTACGCTAATAACTAAGCGAAGCAGCATCAAAAGCATGAGTACAACATACCGCTGCGACTAACTACAAAGGAAAAGATGAGAATGAGCAAACTAACACTTAAACTGGTCGCCCAGCTGCGTCACCTTGCCAAGCAGATATTGCTCGCGGGCGGCGGCCTTTTCTGCCTTCGACTTCCACACGTCTGCGTTACTGCGGATTAGGGGCAACTCACGCTCTAGCTACTTCACGCAGTCACGAAGTCGCGACAGCAAGGATAGCTCCTCTACCCTAGAGCGTGGTGGTGCCACTGTCTCACCAAGAGATGGCGAGTCCTGGGTTCCCCCCATAGGATCACTTGACGTACCCTACCACAAGTCAAGACTGAGGCAAATAAGGCGACCAAATTAACAAAAAGGCAAGGGGAACAGATGCATTCAAGATAAGCATAAGTGTTCACAAACACACTCGCCAGCAGGCATGTTCTTAGACCAAAAGGGCAACTCATCAACTGTTACAACAAGCTAAGTACGGAGCAACTGGCTTCTTTGACTTCGACGGCTTCGGAGGCTTCATCAAGTCCGTGGTAGTATCAGATGCCATTGACTTTCCGCCGGCCCCTGAGGCCGAAGGTTTCACCGCCTTCTTCGCACGTTGGAGCTCCTTCAAATACTTGGCAACGGTATTTATCAAGGAATGGCCATATTTGGCACAGGCAGTCGCGAAAGGAGCGAAGACTACCTGCTGACCATCTGCACCAACAGGCATCGCCTTCGACACCGCAGAGGGATCTACCTCGACTCCGTGGGCTTGCACCATGGCGAGTGACATGGTCACGCCAACCGCGCAGAGGGAGTTCTTGTAGGTGGCAGGCACACCCCTGGCGAGTGACTCCGCCAGCTCGCCCATATTATCAACCAGCTCCGCCTTCGGCATCAACTCCTCCCGGAGGCGACTGAGGGCGACCTTGGCCTTAGACAATGTATCTTGGATGGCGGCGCTTCGGTCCTCGACTGCAGACACCGCGCCTGCCAGAGCGTCATCGTGACGAAGGGCCTGCGGGTCAAAGCTCAAGTCGCCAGCATCTGCACAGAAAACACACACATGGATCAAACCTCCAGCGCCATCGGCAAAACACTAGATATAGAGAAGGACAACAACAAAATATCTACCAGCAAAGGTACCTGAGAGGGCCTTGGCGACTGAGAATAGTTGCTCCTCGAACAACTTTTCCTTGGCCGCAAAGGAGGCACGTAGATCTTCTTCGCGCTTCTGTGCATCATCACGAGCCGTGATTGCCTCGTCGCGCCCCTTCACAGCTGCATCTAATGTCTTTTCCACTAGTGGAAAACGGGCCTCCAGTCCCGGCCCGTAAGGGGCTTTAGTCCCGGTCCTGGTAACCGGGACTAGAGGGGGGGGGACTAAAGGCCCACCCATTAGTCCCAACCCTCTTACCAGCGGGGACCAATGGGCATCCACGTGGCTGTCTCTGCGGGCGCTGGGTGCCCCCTTACGAACCGGGACTAATGGTTCTCTGCCGCGGCAGAATTTTAGGCACTTTCTCTGCCGTGGCAGAGATTTTAATTTGTATTCTTTTTTTTCATTTCAAAATAGTTTTCTACGCTACCACATACCATACATGTTCGTGCATACATAAGATAACTTCTCTTAAGATCGAGCATACAAATATATACATGATAGTTACACATGGAGATCACAATTATCGGGACTAGAGCCCGTCTATTCAATTACATGGTCGGGGATCATCGAGGCCTATTCACACTAAATTCTCTGGCGTCATCTATCATCTCGTTCATCAAGAATCCTGCCAGTTCTTCAGCAATTGCTACTACGCGTTGCTGTGGTAGGAGTTGATCCTGCATTTTCTCGAACTATATAAGAAAAGGAGATCAATATGAATATCAATCATGATAACAAAAAGTGACGGCAATAAAAATAATGTTATGAATGTATTGCTTACATCGACTCTATAATCATTCAGCTCACTGGTAAACGTGCGAATGAACTCGCAAATGTAGAATCCACATAGATTCGTCCCCTGTGGCTGCCTCGCGCACTTTACGAGAATACAATTCAATGAAAATAATAATCCAGCATCTTAATTGTATTGAAACTAGAAGTAAAGAGATGCGCCTACTACTTACTGAGACCGGCTTAAACATCAGCTTCTCAGTAAAGTCACCCGTAACCGCACTCTTGAACTAGTTCCAAACCTTACCCGGTAAAGAAAATGAATGAGTTATTTATTACATGATATCTCAGGAAATCAATGAAAGAGACCGCTATAGCGCGAAAATTACCTCTGGAGCATGTCCTGCATGTCACTAAACTGTTCCAGGGGTCTCTTTAATGGGTCCATGACTTCAACTCTTCCCTTGTCAAGTTGAATGTCCATGAGAATCCAGTGGAAACTATACACGTTTATATATACATCAGTAACTCATCAATTACACTTAACATCGAGTAAGCAAAAGAGAATGTGTACAATAGAGTAAGACACTCACGCGAAATTGTAAGGAAACAGTATGTGGTCACAGAAATTTTACTCCGTTAGAAACCTTAGAAGGTTTTCCTGTGTGTCCTCGGGTTCTTCCTTCAGCGTCCGACAATGTATTTTATCTGGGTCAATGAACCCAACACTGAAGATTGACCTTCTTTTACATTCCATGATCTTCATTCTGCATAATAATAGAGTACAAAAGGATATAATTAGGGTAATTACATGCAATGAACTGAACAACTGAAAAAAATGAACAGCTTATATATAGACAATGAATTCAACAACTTACAGACAATAGCAACTCATGAGACTTTTGTCGAGGGCGTCGAAAGTGTATAACTGGAAGAGTTCTGGAAACTCAACATGGACCTCTTCTTCTCGGAAGTAGTAGTCATGTGGGACTTTCGCCACGATCATTATTCTCTCCTCCTTTACGGCTTTCAAGTACCATTTATGTAAACTCCACATTTGTGTTGGCAGTTGTTGGAACTTCTCAAAGCTGACCAGAGGCTTCCCTGGGACATATGTAGGGACTACCTGAGCCTTGGGTAACTTGTCGTCCTGGGAACCTAGCAATTCCTCAACAGTCACATTCATAGCAGCCGCAAGCTTCTTAGCTTCTTCCATATCCTGCTGGGGAGTGTCATAGGATACCACCTTGAGGGGTGGGGTTGATTTTTTGGCCTGTTCCCCGAGCTGGGGGACGCCCTTTCTTTTCCTGGTTGCACTTTGACTTGATGATTTGCTCCCGCTTGCACTTCTACTTGATTTGCTCTTCTTCACTTCCTTCTAAAGTGTGCGTTGATAGTCATCTGGCTTATGGTGCAAGTCATATTGCGATTTTGTGTTCAGAAAAGAAAGTGCATACGCTTTTTGCTTCTCGATGTATACCAGGGCGGGCTCGGGTTTCTTCTTTTGAAGCTGTGCAACACATTCAGCCTTTATGATCATGTCGGTTTCCTCGTCAGTACGATCGTAAGGTCTAATAGGAAGATTCTTATGAGGTACTCTTGGGAGGGGCGACATTTGTTGTTTTGGGCTCCTGGGTCGTTTAGTACTAATCGGAGGCTGTGGCGGAGATCGAGATGGACTCGGGCTGTGGTGGTCGTAGTCATGGGGTGGGCTTCTTGGAGGTGATGGAGGTGAAGGTGGCATGCGACCACTCGGAGGCGGTGTTGGCTTTGGCGCCCAGCCTGGAAGCTTGATGTTGTTCTTGTCCCATAGAATGATACCACCCAGTACTTCTCCGAGTGTCCTCTCACCTTCAGGTCCAGGGATGTCAAGCTCCATTGAGTCCCACCCCATTGCGATTTCATCCACACCAACTTTAGCATAGCCAGCTGGAATCTCACGGCCATGCCAGCGTGCGCCAGGTGGACAAGGTAAAGCACATTCGACCGCCACCATGATGGATAGGGTCTTCACCTTCTGATGGAGCTCACAAGATGCCTGCTCCTTGATTCCATCCACGGGGTAGCCGGGACCGCCATCTACCATACGTGCATCGTCAGAAGGGACCTCCGATTCAGCCACGCTGCTTTTCCGCTGAGATGGGACGGCGGTAATATTGAGTACAGGATCTTGCAGGCGCGCTACTCCTCGAAGTTTGTCAATCTGTTGCTGATGCATTCGAAGTGTTCCTATCAACTCGGTGAACTTATCTCCCTCCTCCTCCTGCTGTCGCCTCTTTGCTCTCTCTCGGCTCCCATAAGTATCTCTGTCTTTGGGAAACCCCATCTCCCACGTATAACTAGGGCCAAGGCCTCGTACACGTCCTCCGCATTCGTCATTCCCGAGGACCTTTGTCAGCATGTCTTTCTCTCTATCGGGACAGAACTTTGTTGTCCCCGCTTTAATCTCCTTCACCACTTTCTGCCATGTATCCCGGGGTATCCTAATCCCGTCACTACAAATAAGGTCCCCTGTACTTTCGTCATACTCACTCCCATGCCCAAGGAACCAATTCCTTGCCCTCAGATCCCATTCTTCGTGTATTGGTTCTGGAGTGATCCCTTTAGCAAGAAGCTCATTCTCTTTAGCATCCCACTTTGGCATGGCAGCCGCGTAGCCCCCTGGCCCCAGGTGATGGTGATGTTTCTTCATCGTGGCATTTTTCTTGTTTTTTTCCGACATTTCCATAGCAGGTTGTGACTCCTTGTACTTAACAAATGCATCCCAGTTAGCTTGCTGCTTCGTTAGATAGCCTTCAAATTTAGGAGTCTTCTTCGTCTTCTGATACTTTTGCCATAATGCTTTCTTCCAGTTCTTGAATAGTTCGGCCATCTTCGTAAGAGTCCACTGCTTGAATTTCTTCCTCAATGCAGCTGTGTCGGCATCATCCTCACATTCAGGCAGGGTGAAATGTGTCATGAGCTCATTCCAAAGACCCTCTTTGCACCTGTCGGAGACATACTCACCGTCTTTCGCCCCTTTGGTCTTATTCCACTCTCGAACGGTGATCGGGATGCGATCCCTAACCATAACTCTGCATTGTTGTTTAAATACAATTTTAGCCTTTTCGGTTTCCACAGGTTCACCCCCGTGGTGATACCCGCGTAATTGTATAACGCGTAGATGCGTCCAACTTTTTGGCCGGGCCTCGTTTGGAATATTTTTTGCTCGATGTGGAGGCCTAAGAGAAGAAACATTCGTCAATTTATAAATATATACACTCAGTTAATGCATCTACTGATCACCAGACTTCATATATATACCTCGCCGTCGGCTTCTCCACCACCGGAGCCGTTGGCTTCTCCACCACCGGAGCCGTCGGCTTCTCCTTGATCATTTCGGTCGACCTCCTCTCCCTCACCGGAGGGGTTCAGAAAAATCGATGGAGATTCGGGTGGATCAACATAGGGGGTGTCATTGATCATATCCTCGAGAATTTCTTCCTGTGCTAGGTCTCTCTGGATTGGATCCATAGTTTTCTACAAAATGCACACAATAACATTTTTCATTCAATATTGCTGCATAAAATAATACTAAACAATAATATGAACACGCAATTTGCTACCACCCTAAGTCCGGGGGCCCGCGAGCACTACCACATTAACCCTAAGTCCGGGGGCCCGCGAGCACCACCACCCTAACCCTAAGTCCGGCTTCCCGCGAGCACTACCACCCTAACACTAAGTCCAGGGCCCCACGAGCACCACCACCCTAACCCTAAGTCCGGCTGTTGGAGATATGCCCAAGAGGCAATAATAAAAGTGGTTGTTATTATATCTTTGTGTTTATGATGAATGTTTACATCCCATGCTATAATTGTATTATTAGGAAACACTAATACATGTGTGTTTTGTAAACATAAGAGAGTCCCTAGTAAGCCTCTTGTTGAACTAGCTTGTTGATTAATTGATGATCATGGTTTCCTGATCATGGACATTGGATGTGATTAATAACAAGGTTATATCATTAGGAGAATGATGTGATGGACACACACCCATAGTAAGCGTAGCATAAGATCAAGTCATTAAGTTCGTATTGCTATAAGCTTTTAAATACATAGTAACCTAATCCTTCGACCATGAGGTTGTGTTAATCACCATCACCGGATGGGTACTTTGATGACTTCAAACACCGCTTCGTCACTGAGTGGTTATAAAGGTGTCATTGGGTATTCTGAAAGTATGTGTTGAAGCGCATGGACCAAGATTGGGATTTGTCCATCCATATGATGGATAGATATGCTCTGGGCCCTCTCAGTGGAATGTCATCTAGTTAGCTTGCAAGCATGTGACTGGGTCACAAGGGATGACATAACATGGAACGAGTAAAGAGTACTTATCAGTAACGAGGTAGAACTAGGTATGGAGATACCGACGATCAAACCTCGGATAAGTATAGTATCGTGTGACAAAGGGAATTGGTTTCGTATGTAAATGGTTCTATCGATCACGAAGTCATCGTTGAGTATGTGGGAGCCATTATGGATCTCCAGGTCCCGCTGATGGTTATTGATAGGAGATGTGTCTCTGTCATGTCTACATATTCACGAACCGTAGGGTGACACACTTAAGGTTCGAAGTTGTTTTAAGTAGATATGGAATGTGCGTTGGAGACCGAATGTTGTTCGGAGTCTCGGATATGATCCGGGACATCACGAGGAGATCCGGAATTGTCCGGAGAATAAGATTCATATATTGGGGATCATTTTCTGAGTTAGGAAATGTTCCGGAGTATTTGTATGAGGATTCTAGAAGGTTTCGGAATGTTTCGGAAGGTTCTGGAAGATTTCTTGGAGTTTGCTTGAAAACCAAGAAAGGATCAAGGAGTCCTTGTGGGGCAAGACAAGGAGTCGTGGGGGAGGAGGACTCCTCCCCCCCTCCCCAATCCGCCGGCCAAGGAGGGAGGGGAGTCCTACTAGGACTCCCCCTCCCATGGCGCCCTCCCTCTTTTAAATAGAGGGGTGGAGGCGCCACCCCGTGGCCCTCCTCCACTACTCCAATCCTAGCCGCCTCTCTCCTCCTCTTTTCTTCTGCTCAGGCTTAGGCGAAGCCCTGCAGAATTCTCTACTCCACCACCACCACCACGCCGTCGTGCTGCTGGGATTCCGTGGAGAAGATCTACTACCTCCGCTGCTCGCTGGAACGAGGAGAGGAAGGTCTGCTTCGACTCCGTACGTGTGACCGACTGCGGAAGCGCTGCCGGAACACGGCGCCGGAAGGATCGTCCACTCGATCTTGAGATCGGCAAGTTATCGACTACATCAACCACGAGATCCAATCTTGTAACGCTTTCGGATCTACAAGGGTTAGTACAGATCTATCTCGTTGCACATGTCTAATAGATTAGATCTTGGCTTTTATCTAGATTAGATCTGGGTTTTGTTCGTTCTTGCGGTAGAATTTTTTTGTTTTCCATGCTACGAACCCATCAGTGGTATCAGAGCCGTGTCTATGCGTAGATCTGTTGCACGGGTAGAACACAATGGTGTTGTGTGTGTTGGTGCTCGTGTCGTCTTTTGCTTTGTGTACTCTGCATCTTGCGGCATGGTGGGATGAAGCGGCTCGGGCTAACCTTACATGTCATCGCACATGATACTTGCTCCACGCTTGACGTGTAACTTGCTTTGCACAAGTGGTTTTGCGTGTGTCTGTCTCTCCCACCATAGTATAGATCCAATTTACACTTTGCACTTGATAGCACTTGTATCAACGTTATGGTTCAGTTTCGTAGGTAAGATCCGTTCTTGTTCGAAAGCCCCAAAACACGTAAAATATGCAAAGAAAATTAGAGGCATCTAACTTGTTTTTGCAGGGGTTTTGTGATGTGATATGGCCATCATGTGATTGTGATTATTTTTGATGTATGCAATGATCCTTGTTGTAATATGGCAACCGGCAGGAGCCTAATGGTTGTCTGTAATTCTGTTAAGACCTGCGTGTCTATTCATCTTGTAATAGCTTTATTCCAAGTAGTTGTAATAGTTGCTAGTGATGATGGACAGCCATGAAGCGGCGCCACTGACCTTGACGCAATGCTGGTGATGGTGGAGATCATGTTCGTGCTTTGGAGATGGAGATCAAAGGCGCAAGAAGAAAGGGCCATATCATATCACACTAATTATGAATTGCCTGTGATGTTAATCCTTTATGCATCTTGTATTGCTTAGATCGCGACGGTAGCATTATAAGATGATCCCTCTCACTGAATATCAAGTAATAAAGTGTTCACCCTTAGTTGGCACCGTTGCTAAGACTCGTCGTTTCGAAGCATCTCGTGATGATCGGATGTGATAGATTCTACGTGTGCATACAACGGGTGCTAGCCAGATTTGCACATGCGGAAACTAAGGTTATCTTGACGAGCCTAGCATGTACAGACATGGTCTCGGAACACGGAATACCGAAAGGTAGAGCATGAGTCATATAAATGATATGATGAACATGAAGATTGTTCGCCGATGAAACTACATCTTCTCTCGTGAAGATCGGGCTTGGTGTAGTGGACTTGGTTCATGTAATCACTAAGACAATGTGAGGGATGTTGTTTTGAGTGGGAGTTCACCTAGTTAATTTAAGTATTAAATTTGAACTCAATTCATCATAAACTTAGTCTAAACTACTTGCAAATTTGTTGTAGATTATGGTGAACCCCTCCATCAATTTCAATGCGTTCCTAGAGAAAGAAAAGCTTAAGAACAATGGAAGCAATTTCACGGACTGGTTCCGTGGACTGAAGATCGTCCTCAGGGCTGGTCAGTTGACCTATGTGCTCGAAGCACCGCTAGGTGACCCACCTGCAGAAGATGCCACCGATGACGTAAAGAATGTTTACGCCACTCGGAAAAATCATTACTCCACAGTTCAGTGTGCCATCCTGTACGATTTAGAAGTGGAGCTCCAGAAGCGTTTTGAGCACCACGACCCGTTCGAGATCATTAAGGAGCTCAGGCTAATTTTTGAGACTCGCGCGGCCATGGAGAGCTATGAGGCCGCCGAAAAGTTCTTTAACTATAAGATGGAAGAGGGTAGCTCCGTTAGCGAGCACGTGCTCACCATGTCTGGTTACGCAAACAAGCTCCAAGAGTTGGGGATATCAATTCCTAATGAGTTAGGGATTCACCGTCTCCTCCAATCACTGTCACCGAGTTATAAGAACTTTGTGATGAACAACAATATGCACTGCATGAACAAGACGTTGCCTGAACTATCGTCCATGCTGAAAACTGCTGAAGTGGAGATCAAGAAGGAGCACCAAGTGTTGATGGTCAATAAGACCACCAATTTCAAGAGACAGGGAAAGCCTAAGAACAAGGGCAACTTCAAGAAGGACGGCAAGAAAGCTGCCGCACCTGCTAAGAAGCCCAAGGCTGGTCCCAAGCCTGAAACTGAATGCTTCTACTGCAAGGGTGCTGGTCACTGGAAGGTAACTGCCCCAAGTACCTAGCGGATCTAAAGAATGGCAACATCAAGAAGAAAGGTATATTTGATATATATGTTATTGATGTGTATCTTACTAGTAATCGTAGTAGTGCCTGGGTATTTGATAGTGGTTCGGTTGCTCATATTTGTAACTCGAAACAGGAGCTGCGGAATAAATGAAGACTGGCGAGAGACGAGGTGACGATGCGCGTTGGAAATGGCTCCAAGGTTGATGTGATCGCCGTCGGCATGCTCCCTCTACATCTACCTTCGGGATTAGTTTTAAATTTGAATAATTGTTATTTGGTGCCTACGTTAAGCATGAACATTATATCTGGATCTTGTTTATTGTGAGACAGTTACTCTTTTAAGTCCGAGAATAAAGGTTGTTCGATTTATATGAGTAATATCTTTTATGGTAATGCACCTGAGATGAATTGTTTATTCTTACTGAATCTCGATAGTAGTGATACACATGTTCACAACATAGATGCTAAATGAACAAAACTGAATGATAATTCTACATACATGTGGCACTGTCATCTTGGTCACATTGGAGTGAAGCGTATGAAGAAACTCTATTCTGATGGACTTCTTGAATCACTTGATTTTGAATCAATTGAAAGATGCGAAGCATGTCTAATGGGAAAAATGACTAAGACTCTATTCTCTAGAATAATGGAGCGAGCTACAGACTTATTGGAAATAATACATACCGATGTGTGCGGTCCAATGAGTGTAGCATCGCGTGGTGGATATCGTTATGTTCTCACTTTCACGGATGACTTCAGTAGATATGGGTATGTCTACTTTATGAAACATAAGTCTGAAACTTTCGAGAAGTTTAAGGAATTTCAAAGTGAAGTGGAAAATCATCATAACAAGAAGATTAAGTTTCTGCGTTCTGACCGCGGAGGTGAATATCTAAGTTATGAGTTTTGCATGCATTTAAAGAAATGTGGAATACTTTCGCAGTTGACACCGCCGGGAACACCACAGCGTAATGGTGTGTCCGAACGTCGTAATCGAACTCTCTTAGATATGGTTCGGTCTATGATGTCTCTTACAGATTTACCGCTATCATTTTGGGGCTATGCGTTAGAGACAGCCGCATTCACTTTAAATAGGGCACCATCTAAATCCGTTGAAACGACACCGTACGAATTATGGTTTGGAAAGAAACCTAAGTTGTCGTTCCTTAAAGTTTGGGGTTGCGAAGCATATGTAAAGAAGTTACAACCTGATAAGCTTGAACCCAAAGCGGAGAAATGCGTCTTCATAGGATACCCTAAAGAAACAATTGGGTATACCTTCTATCATAGATCCGAAGGCAAAGTTTTCGTTGCCAAGAATGGATCCTTTCTTGAGAAGGAATTTCTCTCGAAGGAAGTGACTGGAAGGAAAGTAGAACTCGATGAGGTTATTGAACCTTCTCTCGAATTTGAGAGTAGCGCAGCACCGGAAGATGTTTTTGTGCCGCCTACACCAATTGGAGAGGAAGCTAATGATAATGATCATGAAACTTCAAACGAAGTTGCTGCTGAACCTCGCAGGTCAACGAGGGTTCGTACCACTCCTGATTGGTATGACTCTGCCTTTAACGTCATGTTGGTGGACAACGCTGATGACCCTGCGACGTATGAAGAAGCTATGGTGAGCCGAGATTCCGACAAATGGCTAGAAGCCATGAAATCCAAAATGGGATGCATGTACGAAAACCAAGTGTGGACTTTGGTGGACTTACCGGATGGCCGTAAGGCTGTCAAGAACAAATGGATTTTCAAGAGAAAAACAGATGCTGATGGTAATGTTACCGTCTATAAAGCTCGACTTGTCGCGAAAGGGTTCCGACAAATTCAAGGAGTTGACTATGATGAGACATTCTCACCAGTAGCGAAGCTAAAGTCTGTGAGGATTTTGTTAGCAATTGCTGCACATTTCGATTATGAGATTTGGCAGATGGATGTCAAAACGGCGTTCCTTAATGGTGACATTGAGGAAGAGTTGTATATGGTACAACCCAAGGGTTTTGTCGATCCTAAAGATGCTGACAAGGTATGCAAACTTCAGCGCTCCATTTATGGACTGAAACAAGCATCCCGGAGTTGGAATCAACGTTTTGATAAAGTAATCAAAAACTTTGGATTTATACAAACTTATGGAGAAGCTTGTATTTACAAGAAAGTGAGTGGGAGCTCTGTAGCATTCCTAGTACTATATGTAGATGACATATTGTTGATTGGGAATGATATAGAACTTCTTAATAGTGTCAAAGCCTATTTGAATAATAGTTTTTCAATGAAGGATCTTGGCGAAGTGGCATATATTCTAGGCATCAAGATTTATAGAGATAGATCAAGACGCCTAATAGCGCTTTCACAAAGTACATACTTAGACAAAGTTCTAAAGAAGTTTAGAATGGAAGAGAGCAAGAAAGGGTTCGTGTCCATGTTGTCAGGTAAGACCTTGAGTAAGACTCAAAGTCCAGCTATGGCAGAAGATAGAGTGAAAATGAATAATATTCCCTATGCCTCATCCATAGGTTCTATCATGTATGCCATGCTGCTAGTTTGACTAGCAGATATCAAAGTGATCCTGGAATGGAGCACTGGACAGCGGTCAAGAATATCCTAAAGTACCTAAAGAGGACTAAGGATATGGTTCTTTCTTATGGAGGTGATGAACAACTTGTTGTAAACAGTTACACCGATGGTAGTTGGAACACCGATCCGGATGACTCGAAGTCACAGTCGGGATACGTATTTATTTTGAATGGTGCTGCAGTGAGCTGGAGGAGTGCCAAGCAAAGCATTGTGGCGAAATCTTCAACTGAATCAGAATACATAGCTGCTTCGGAGGCTGCACAAGAAGCCATATGGATGAAGGAATTCATTACTGAACTTGGCGTGGTTCCTAGTGCGTTGGACCCGATGGCCATCTACTGTGACAACACAGGTGCCATAGCTAATGCACAGGAGCCAAGGTCACATAGCAAGCTGAAGCACATCAAGCTACGTTTCCACGCTATTCACGAGTATTTCCGAGATGGTGACACAAAGATTTGCAAAGTACACACTGATCTGAATGTGGCAGATCCGTTGACTAAACCTCTCCCTAGAGCAAAGCATGACCAGCACCAGAACGCCATGGGTGTTAGGTATATTACCATGTAATCTAGATTATTGACTCTAGTGCAAGTGGGAGACTGTTGGAGATATGCCCAAGAGGCAATAATAAAAGTGGTTGTTATTATATCTTTGTGTTTATGATGAATGTTTACATCCCATGCTATAATTTTATTATTAGGAAACACTAATACATGTGTGTTTTGTAAACATAAGAGAGTCCCTAGTAAGCCTCTTGTTGAACTAGCTTGTTGATTAATTGATGATCATGGTTTCCTGATCATGGACATTGGATGTGATTAATAACAAGGTTATATCATTAGGAGAATGATGTGATGGACACACACCCATAGTAAGCGTAGCATAAGATCAAGTCATTAAGTTCGTATTGCTATAAGCTTTTAAATACATAGTAACCTAATCCTTCGACCATGAGGTTGTGTTAATCACCATCACCTAATGGGTACTTTGATGACATCAAACACCGCTTCGTAACTGGGTGGTTTTAAAGGTGTCATTGGGTATTCTGAAAGTATGTGTTGAAGCGCATGGACCAAGATTGGGATTTGTCCATCCATATGACGGATAGATATGCTCTGGGCCCTCTCAGTGGAATGTCATCTAGTTAGCTTGCAAGCATGTGACTGGGTCACAAGGGATGACATAACATGGAACGAGTAAAGAGTACTTATCAGTAACGAGGTAGAACTAGGTATGGAGATACCGACGATCAAACCTCGGATAAGTATAGTATCGCGTGACAAAGGGAATTGGTTTCGTATGTAAATGGTTCTATCGATCACAAAGTCATCATTGAGTATGTGGGAGCCATTATGGATCTCCATGTCCCGCTGATGGTTATTGATAGGAGATGTGTCTCTGTCATGTCTACATATTCACGAACCGTAGGGTGACACACTTAAGGTTCGAAGTTGTTTTAAGTAGATATGAAATGTGCGTTGGAGACTGAATGTTGTTCGGAGTCTGGGATTGGAACCGGGAAATCACGAGGAGATCCGGAATTGTCCGGAGAATAAGATTCATATATTGGGGATCATTTTCTGAGTTAGGAAATGTTCCGGAGTATTTGTATGAGGATTCTAGAAGGTTTCGGAATGTTCCGGAAGGTTCTGGAAGATTTCTTGGAGTTTGCTTGAAAACCAAGAAAGGATCAAGGAGTCCTTGTGGGGCAAGACAAGGAGTCGCGGGGGAGGAGGACTCCTCCCCCCTCCCCAATCCGCCGGCCAAGGAGGGAGGGGAGTCCTACTAGGACTCCCCCTCCCATGGCGCCCTCCCTCTTTTAAATAGAGGGGTGGAGGCGCCACCCCATGGCCCTCCTCCACTACTCCAATCCTAGCCGCCTCTCTCCTCCTCTTTTCTTCTGCTCAGGCTTAGGCGAAGCCCTGCAGAATTCTCTACTCCACCACCACCACGCCGTCGTGCTACTGGGATTCCGTGGAGAAGATCTACTACCTCCGCTGCTCGCTGGAACGAGGAGAGGAAGGTCTGCTTCGACTCCGTACGTGTGACCGACTGCGGAAGCGCTGCCAGAACGCGGCGCCGGAAGGATTGTCCACTCGATCTTGAGATCGGCAAGTGATCGACTACATCAACCACGAGATCCAATCTCGTAACGCTTTCGGATCTACAAGGGTTAGTACAGATCTATCTCGTTGCACATGTCTAATAGATTAGATCTTGGCTTTTATCTAGATTAGATCTGGGTTTTGTTCGTTCTTACGGTAGAAATTTTTTTTTTTCCATGCTACGAACCTATCACCGGCTGCCCGCGAGCACTACCACCCTGACCCTAAGAGCGGGGCCCCGCGAGCACTACCACCCTAACCCTAAGTGCGGGGCCCGCGAGCACTACCACCCTAACCCTAAGTGCGGGGCCCGCGAGCACTACCACCCTAACCCTAAGTTCGGCTGCCAGCGAGCACTACCAGCCTAACCCTAAGTGCGGGCCCCGCGAGCACTACCACCCTAACCCTAAGTGCGGGGCCCGCGAGCACTACCACCCTAACCCTAAGTTCGGCTGCCAGCGAGCACTACCAGCCTAACCCTAAGTGCGGGCCCCGCGAGCACTACCACCCTAACCCTAAGTGCGGGGCCCGCGAGCACTACCACCCTAACCCTAAGTGCGGGGCCCGCGAGCACCACCATACTATATACTACACTAACATATTATATAATAAACTAATTAACATACTACACTAATATATAGTACTAAAAAAATAAAAAATACACTTTATATTACACTACTATATACTACTAAAAAATAAAAAATATACTACACTAATTAACATACTACACTAATATATACTACTAAAAAATAAAAAATATACTTTGTATTACACTACTATATACTACTAAAAAATAAAGAAATATACTACACTAATTAACATACTTCACTAATATATACTACTAAAAAAATAAAAAATACACTTTATATGACACTAGTATATACACTAATTAACATATTACACTAATTAATATAATGCACTAATATATACTACTATATATTAAAAAAATACACTTTATATTACACTACTATATACTACTAAAAAATAAAAAAATATACTACACTAATATATACTACAATATATTAAACTACTAATATATTACACTACAAAAATAATATTACAATGCTACAAAAAAAAGAGGAGCCGCCGGCGCCTGGCCGGCTCGCGCCTGCGCCCGCTCGCCAGCCGCCGGCCGGCCTGCCCTGCTGCGCGCGTGGCCGCCAGCCTCCACCCGCTGCGCGCGCGGTCGCAAGCCAGCCACCGGCCTCCCCTGCTACGCGCGCGCCGCCCCCGGTCTCCCCTTGCTGCGCACGCGGCCGCACGCCAATCTACTGCGCTTGTCGGTATTACCTGGCCGACGGGGATGATGGCGGCTGGAGAGACGGTGGTGCGGCGGCGTTCGTCAGAGAGACGGTAGCGGCCTGCTGGCGTCGTTTCGTCTAGCTCCCGCGCGATTTTCCCCTGCAAGTGAGTAGTGGAGATGGTGGGGGAGTGAAGGGGCACGCGTAATAACGAGAAGGCCTTTAGTCCCGGTCCGTATAACGAACCGGGACTAAAGACCTTTTAGTCCCGGCGCGTTATACGTACCGGGACTAAAGGTCTCCCCCTTTAGTCCCGGTGCGTGCCACCTACCGGGACTAAAGGTTTTTTAAATAGGCGCGCGCCAATGCCACACCTTTAGTCCCGGTGTGTAGCACGCACCGGGACTAAAGGTCCTCTTTTCAAAAAAAATCACCCTGGGGCGCGCCTGTTTAAAAAAAATTCAATTAGCATATTATTTAAACATTTGAATTTTACAGTTTTTGCATACTTATGAATTTGAGAAAAATTTCAACATGAAAAGTTCTTGAATTTGAATAACTAATCCAAATCTATTTTCTGTTTTATAAAATAATTATTCTAACTAGTGAAACTAATAACCATTTTGCCAATTTCAATTTAAAAATGCATTAAATATTATATTTTGCATATTTTTAACATAAAAAGTACTTGAATTTGAATGAGAGATTCAAATCCATTTTCTTTTTTATAAAATAATTATTCTAACTAGTCAAACTATTAACCATTTTGCCATTTTCATGTGATTCCGACGCTCCGGTGGTCTTCCTCCAGTGAAACCCTAGACCGGGGGCCTCGGATCGTCTACCCCTGTAGCTTTCTCCGTACGAGGGTATCCCCTTTAGGGTTTAGGGTTTAGGGTTGAGGGTTTAGGCTTGGTCGTTGCCATAGCACATATAGACTCATATATCTGCCGCCTCTCTCCACTCTATCCCATGGCTTTCACCATACCTCTAACCCCAGGGAGGCGGAAATGGAGTCTTTCACGGGCTAGCAGGAAAATATTTTCCGAGGCGGAACTTCTGAAGATGCCATAGGGCGTGTGCACCAAGGGCATCTTCGAGAAATTCCACCACGGGAGATTTCCCAACCCTTTCCTCCATCCATGGGGATGAAACTCTCCATCCATGTTGGCTTGGTCGTTGCCATAGCACATCTACACTCATATCTGCCGCCTCTCTCCAATCTATCCCATGGCTTCCACCATACCTCTAACCCCAGGGAGGTGAAGATGGAGTCTTTCACGGGCTAGTAGGAAAATATTTTCCGAGGTAGAACTTCCGAAGATGCCATAGGGCGTGTGCACCAAGGGCATCTTCGAGAAGTTCCGCCACGGGAGATTTCCCAACCCTTTCCTCCATCCATGGGGATGCAACTCTCCATCCATGTTGGCTTGTTGAGTTGCGTGCCATGGCGTATCGATGCTCCTTTTATAGGCACGACGCCGCTTCTACTTTGTCTTCTTCCTCCGACAGGGCGTCGTGCACTACATGCTTTATCTCATCGAGCAGTGCGTCCAACCACGCGTCCTTATCCTACCGACAGCTTTAGTCCCGGTTTGAGCCCCCACCCGATACTAAAGGTTACCCACGCGTCCTTATCCCACCGACAGTTTTGTTAGATGACACAAAAACCACCTTTAGTCCCGGTTGCACCCACCAGCCGGTACTAAAGGTTAGCCACCCCCTAGATAAGGCCCTCCCAGATAAGCCTCCCCTAGATAAGGCCCCCCCATCTTTTGTCCCGGTTTGAGCCCCCACCCGGGATGAAAGTTTCCCGCGCCACTGCGTTCCCGCGCTTTCCACCGGTTCCCACCTCTTTCTTCCCGCCATTTTTTCAGTATATATATGTACGCTTGGCCTCCATTTACATATCATATCTAGACTCATCATTCTCTTCCCATGGCTTCCATCGTATCTCTAACCACCCGACAGGCGGAGGTGCTTTGCGCCTCGAACTACCCCTGCCCACCGGGCTACCGCGTCCCCACCGGCTGGATGCTGAGCGCCGGAGGCGTGCCGGTCCCTCCTGTCCCTCTAGGTGTGGAGCGCCGGATGGCCATCACGAACCACTACTACCTCGAGCTCACGCCAGAGCAGCAGAGGAATCCCAACTAGCATCCTGACTATTTCCCGACTTGGGAAGCCTTCTTCATCAATCGACGTGAGAGGGTGCTCGCCAGGCACGAGGAGGACGGCCCACCTCCTTCGAACTTCAACGAGGCCGGCCGTCGGCTGTGGTGGCGCGGCCGGACTCTCCAGAGTGTCATGGCCTACAATACGACCGGCAATAACCCCCGCCTGCGGTACCCTCAAATCCAGCCCACGCGTGCCCAACCTTCAAGGTTTGACTACGGCGACCCTGACGACGACAGCGACGACGGCGCCAGTGACTACGACGACTAAAGTGGCACGTATTATAGGGCTAGGCAGGAGCATGACTGAATCACTCCAACCATTAGGCATGTTTCTTAATTTTCAGTTGTGCTATGTATCTTTAGTGCTTGTGGGCTCCTTCTCTTGTGATGGTTCCTTCTCTTTGTGTGATCACCTACCGCGGCTCAGAACGTCTAGTTTGATTGAGCAAGATGTATTACATGAAAGGGGACCTTTATGTCTCAAATAAAAGGTTTAATACATTACATAGATTTATGTCTCAAATAAAAGGTTTAATTACATAGATTTATGTCTCAAATAAAAGGTTTAATACATTATTACACATCACCAACATCTAGTGTTGTGGTTTTCTTCTGCACCGTAGCCATGGAGAATCTTCATCATTTAACAGGATGCTTGGGTTAGTTTTCACTTTGAAGGGCGGAATTTCATGAAACTTATTATAATCTTCTGACATGTCTGTCTTATCATCCACTCCCACGATGTTTCTTTTTCCTGAAAGAACTATGTGGCGCTTTGGCTCATCGTATTCTATACTCTTTTTCTTATCTTTCCTTTTTCTCGGTTTGGTAGACATATCCTTCACATAGAAAACCTGAGCCACATCGTTGGCTAGGACGAATGGTTCATCCATGTACGCAAGATTGTTGAGATCCACTATTGTCATGCCGTACTTTTCGTCTACATGTACCCCGCCTCCTGTTAGCTTGACCCATTTGCACCGAAACAAAGGGACCTTAAAAGTAGGTCCATAGTCAAGTTCCCATATCTCCTCTATGTACCCATAATATGTGTCAATCTGCCCATTGTCATCTGTTGCATCAAAGCGGACACCACTGTTTTGGTTGGTGCTCTTTTTATCTTGGGTGATCGTGTAAAATGTATTCCCATTTATCTAGTACCCTTGGAAAGTACATATAGTTGAAGATGGTAACCTGGCCAACGAGTACAACTCATCTCCAACAGTGGTGTTATTCATGAGATGTGTCTGCAACCAATTGCCAAAATACTTCTCGTGTTCCCCTTTAATCAAGGTTTCTGGCTTCCCCGGGTTTTCGGAGCGTAGAATATTCTTGTGTTTCTCGATATATGGAGCCACCATGGTGTAATTGTGTAGAACTGTGTAGTGTGCTTGAGTGAAAGAATGCCCGTCCCTACATACCATTGATTTCCTTCCTAGTGTGCCTTTTCCAGTCATCCTCCCCTCATACCGAGATTCAGGAACACCAATCGGCTTAAGGTCAGGAAGAAAGTCAACACAAAACTCAATGACCTCCTCTGTTCCATAGCCCTTAGAGATGCTTCCTTTTGGCCTAGCACGGTTATTAACATATTTCTTTAAGGCTCCCATGAACCTCTCGAAGGGGAACATATTGTGTAGAAACATAGGACCGAGAATTCTAATCTCTTCGACTAGGTGAACTAGGAGGTGCGTCATAATATTGAAGAAGGATGGCGGGAACAGCAACTCGAAGCTGACCAGACATTGGACCACATCAATCTGTAATCCTGATAGACTTTCTCGATCGATTACCTTCTGAGAAATTGCATTGAGGAATGCACATACCTTCACAATGGCTAGTCGCACATTTTCTGGTAGAATTCCCCTCAATGCAACCGGAAGAAATTGCGTCATAAGCACATGGCAGTCATGAGACTTTAGGTTTTGAATTTTTTTTCTCTTTCATATTTACTATTTCCTTTATATTCGACGAGAAGCCAGACGGGACCTTGATACTGAAAAGGACTTCAAAAAAGATTTCCTTCTCTTCTTTGGTAAGAGCGTAGCTGGCAAGCCCTTGAAACTGCCCTGGATGCTTGCCGTCTTGTCCTTTATGATGTTCCTGGTCCTCCCGTCCTGCCAGGGTATCTTTTGACTTCCCATACAAGCCTAGGAAGCCTAGAATATTCATGCAAAGATTCTTCGTCAGGTGCATCACGTCGATTGCAGAGCGGACCTCATGCACTTTCCAATAGGGTAGCTCCCAAAATATAGATTTCTTCTTCCACATGGGTGTGTGTCCGGTAATGGGGTCTTTTGGAACAGGTTTTTCTCCAGGACCCTTTCCAAAGATTACATCCAAATCCTTGACCATACCAAATACATCACCACCACTATGGGGGACAGGCTTCGTCCGGGTTTCTGCCTTGCCATTGAAATGCTTGCCTTTCTTCTTTAAGGGATGACTGGGCGGAAGAAAACGAGGATTGTACGGGTACACATTCTTTCTACATTTATCCAGATATATACTTTCAGTCTCATCTAAACAGTGCGTGCATGCATTGTATCGTTTGTTCGTCTGTCCTGAAATGTTACTAAGAGCAGGCCAATCATTGATGGTTATGAACAGCAACGCTTGTAGGTCAAATTCCTGCTGTTTGTTCTCATCCCACACACGTACACCTGGTTTGGCCCACAACTATAGAAGTTAATCAACTAATGGCCTTAGGTACACATCAATGTCGTTGCCGGGTTGCTTCGGGCCTTGGATGAGCACTGGCATCATAATGAACTTCCGCTTCATGCACAACCAAGGAGGAAGGTTGTAGATACATAGAGTCACGGGCTAGGTGATGTGACTGCAGTTCTGCTCCCCAAAAGGATTCATGCCATCGGTACTTAGACCAAACCATAAGTTCCTTGCGTCACCCGCAAAGTCCGGGAAGTCTCTCTCGATTTTTCTGCACTGCCGACCATCAGCAGGGTGCCTCAACATCCCGTATTTCCTACGGTCTTCCATGTGCCATCGCAACAACTTGGCATGCTCTTTATTTCTGAACAAACGTTTCAACCGTGGTATTATAGGAGCATACTGCATCACCTTGGCAGGAACCCTCTTCCTGGGTTGCTCGCCCTCAACATGACCAGGGTCATTTTTCTGATCTTATACCGCAATGCAGTGCATACCGGGCATTTATCCATATTCTTGTACTTCTCACCGCGGTAGAGGATGCAGTCATTAGGGCACGCATGTATCTTCTGCACGTCTAATCCTAGAGGGAAGACAAGTTTCTTTGCTTCGTACGTACTGGAGGGCAATTGGTTATTTCTTGGAAGCAGCCTCTTCATTATTACCAGCAACTTTTCAAATCCCGAGTCAGTTATACCGGTCTATGCCTTCCACTTCAACAATTCCAGTGTGCTACCTAGCTTCTTCTGGCCATCTTCACAAGTTGGATACAGCAATGTGTTGTGGTCCTGTAACATCTGCTCGAACTGCAACCTCTCCTTTTCTGTGTCGCAGTCTCGCCTTGCATCACTAATGACCCGACCAAAATCATCAACGGGCTCATCTGGTTCCTGTTCTTCACCCCCTTCTTTTTCATTATCTTCAACTGCGGTATCATTGTATTCAGGGAACATAGATCGGTAGTTGTCATCATCGTTCTCTTCTTCATCGCCGTCTTCCATCATAACCCCTCTTTCTCCATGCTTGGTCCAAACATTATAGCCGGACATGAAACCGGACCAAAGCAGGTGGCTCTGAATGACTCTTGAGGAAGTGTGAGCCTGCTCATTCCGACATTCAACACATGGACAACACATAAAACCATCCCGCCGCTTGTTCGCCTCGGCCACAAGGTGAAAAGAACGCATGCCTTCTCTGTAAGCGTCAGAGCGTCGGTCACCGTACATCCATGGGTGGCTCATCTGCATCATACAACCATGCATATATATCAAACGCAATCACGATGCTTAAATTAGTACCGCGTAGTCAAAACGAGAAAATAGTTGCTAACCTTTTAGGACACTTCAAAACAAAGAGGAGAAACCTCAAGTGTCGCTTTGGCACCTCATATCATATTTTGTCTTGTGTGAACTCAAGTGGCATCGCTCTAATAGGCATTTCACCGAACACCTCTAGTGCATATGAAGAAACAAAGTTAGCACAAAGTTTATACCCACCTCTCACATAGGAAAAAAACAGGAGAGAGTGGAGGGCTGGGTGCATATATATAGGGCCAGGCCATTAGTCCCGGTTTGAGATACAAATTGGGACTAAAGGTTCTGCCAGGAGCACGCGCGCCGGCCCAGACCCATTTATCCCGGTTTGTATCTCAAACCGGGACTAATGGTTCCTTACGGACCGGGACATAGTGCCTCGGCCTCCTCGGGCCATCTGCTTTGGACCATTAGTCCCGGCCCCAGCTACGGCCGGGACTAATGGCCCGAACCAAAGGCCCATTTTCTACTAGTGTTCCAAGGTGGCGACGTTGCGCAGCAACGCGTTATGCTCAGCTACATGGCAATCAAAGGTTGACTATCAGTCGACTATACCAACAAAGGAGAAGACGAAAAAGAATAAGCGTAGAACACTCACTTTCGACAACGCGGTGACGCGTCTCCAGCATTGCATGCTGGCGACCCATCGCCATCACCTGCTCCACTACTTGCGCGGCTTCCTTTACAAGGAACTGTCGCACAAAACAAGGAATCAGAGAGGGCAACAGAAGTCGTCGACTGCCACACTAAAAAGAAGGAAAGATATACTTACATGGTCCTCTAGCGACTCCGAAGAAATTTGCTGAACTATCATCCGAGCAACCATTCGATGCTCCCCTACGTGAGGAGAGCTCGAAGAATTGTGCCCGGAGTGGGCTGCCGTCGCATGAAGGAGCGCGCTCAACCCCTATCTTGGCCCTTGACATTGCGACTCCCGATTCTTTCAAAAACTCGACGCCGCCAGAAGATGACGACGCCTCTTGACTACAAGATCAAATCCACATTGAGAAAGGGCAAACTCCAGGACAAAGCCAACAAGAAGACAACAGAAAAGAATGAATGAACTAGCAAATTTACCAGTCAAACTTGTCAAGATCAAACGTGGCCTCCGCCGACTCCGACGAAGACTCCTTGGGCAATCGCATCTTCTTGCGAGAAGACGGTGCCACAGCCCTCACAGGAACGGCTGGAATTGGCGACTCTGCGCCAACAGCTATGCCTTCTGGAGTCGAAGGACTCGACACGTCTGAATCCTCGGTGCGCGAACGCTTGCGAGTATCCGGACTCTCGGACTCAGGGGTTCTTCTTCTACATCAGAAGGGACAGTCGATTCAGACTCGTCCTCATCCAAAGCCTCGCCAGGAATAATCCCCTCAGGAAGAGGAGGCATACAGGGCGACACCGCCCAATCCTGCATACAAACAGCAAAGATCAGCAAAAGGCATAAGTAAGAAACAAAAAAGCAATCGTGCAAATAAGCTGCTGTGTAGCACAACTGTACCTCAGGAGGGGGATTCGAAGCATCAAAAGGAGGAAAGACTGGTTCACTCGGAAGCACATCCTTGATAGTGTACTTCGTGACCAATCGAACCCTCTTATCCACCTCACTCGCGGACATGCCATCGGCAGACACACGAGTGGTACCATCAGCGCCACCCCATTGAAACATGGGATGGACTCTGGCTTGGAGAGGCTGGATGCGACGGCACAGCCAAGTTCTGATAAGGGAGCAACCTCCCTCTTCTGCGCCTATGCGACTCTCGAGGTCGCAGACGCGCTGATATAGCACGTCTGTCTCCGCAAGTTCGCCAGGCATAACTACGTTCTTCCAAGAACGCACCTTCTTGCAGGGAGTCGCGGGATCGAAGGGCGCGAGTCCAAAGTTCTCATCTTCGGCCTTCTGATCGTGGACATAGAACCATTTGTCCCTCCATCCCTGGACGGACTTGGTGAGCTTGATATCGAAGTAGGTGGCAGATGGGTCGACGTGGATTCCGCAACCACCTACGCATAAACTAATGAGCCAGATGCAGACTGATGCTTCAATTTAAACAAGCGCTTGAAAAGACCAAAGTGTGGCTCGATTCCGAGCCAGCACTCGCAAAGGGTGATGAAGCAGGTGATGTGGAGAATCGAATTTGGGGACAGCTGATGGAGCTAGAGCCCATAGAAACAAAGAAGACGCCTAAGAAAGGGGTGGAGAGGCAAGGAGAGACCGCGAATGATGAATGCAAGAAACATCACTCGAAAACCAGCGGGAGGAGCAGGAATGGTCTCACCACCGGGGACGCGCGCATCGGCGACTGCTGCAGGAATAGCTCCGTCTTGGTGAAGAAGACGGAGATCTGACGCCTTGATGATGGAGGGGCGCCACGCACCATTGGTCACGTGGGTGCCCGCGACCTTCTTCTTCCCGCCGGCGGCGGCGCTGGTGCCCGCAGCAGCGGAGCCACCCTTCTTCTTCCCCACAGTGACGGTGGCCGCGGAATCAGCGGCAGCGCCTCCTTTCTTTTTCTCCATTGCGCGGCGGCAATGAGAGCGCAGAAAGTAGCTTGGAAACGAGCGGAGGTGGTCCAGCGCTGTGCAGGAGACGAGCGCAGGGAAAAGCAGAATACCAACATCAATGGCGATGGCAGCGAGGAAGAAAGAGCGCAGATGGAAAATTACCGCCGTCGCACCGCTACTTAACCCCTAGGAGATGCAATCCAACGGCTCACAAAAACCCTATTGGACACGTGGCACGCATCGTGTTGGACACGTGGAGAAGAGGAAGCGCGAACCGTCCCCCCACTTCTCCCATTACGCGCGAAAATCGAGGAGGCGCAGTTAAAAATAAGATTACGCACGCCCAGTCAAATCAAAGTCAGGAGGTGGGACCCACCGCTCGTCACGTCCCGTCAAACTCGCTCATGCGGGCAAATGAGGTCATACAAGCATCAGCACTGACGTCATCAAAGCTACGCAATGGAAAACTTCGACTACTTTAGTCCTTGCTGTAGTCTTCGACTCCACCAAGCACTCGGGGGCTACTCCCATAGGGAGCGCTGGTCGCGCACCCTACGATTTTCTCTTTTCTTATTGCAGGAATGTGGGCAATCACAATCAAACCCAACCAATCGAAACACGGTTCGATTACGGACATGGGTTACTCCCATAGGGAGCACCGGAAACAATTTCGACTGAAACAATCAAGCAAAAGACGACAGCAGTCGCAAAAGTGTTTTAGTCCCTGCCTAAGTCTTCGACTGAGACAAACAAGCAAAAGACGACAGTAGTCGCAAAAGTTCTTTAGTCCCTGCCTGAGTCTTCGACTCAACCAGACACTTGGGGGCTACTCCCATAGGGAGCGCTGGTCGCGCACCCTATGATTATTTATGTAAAAATTGTGTGTTGATAACATCCGCACTCGCATCTCATGGCGACACCGCCTCATAATTTTTCCTACAAAGAGACTACGTCTCCTGGGTCGCCCGAATCGTCTCCGCGATGATAAAATTCAGATGCCGCGCTTACAGCGCGAAGGTAAGACCTGAATAAGGCCTGGCAACGCATTTAACTGCGCACTACTAGAAATATATCCGTGCCTACAGGCACGATGAACATGCCTTGACGGACGCGTCGAGTGCTCACACCCATATAACTGGAATTCGACTCCTGTAAGACCTCCATGGCCTGAGTCCAATTACGCCAGCACTTTTCCGGATTCGAGTCCGGGGACTCGAGTTCGAGTAGATTGCGTTGTTTCACCCTAAGGTGGTTAACTGATACCGATACTTTGGTTATATCAAGCACGTATATCAACAATCCCTATGACATAAATAAAAGCAGTCGAAAATGTACTCATTCAGGCACTCGAAGACTTCAAAAAGTCCCTAGTCGAATCTGCGATTCCATTGGACACTCAGGGGCTACTGACATGGGTATACCCTACAGGTACTCGAGCTTGGTATATATGGTCCAAATATGTACAGGCCCACGGTGTCGCCAAGGCCCAGATGAAAGGACTCGAGTAACCTGCGGACTCTCGATTGCTTGAAGGACAAGAAGAAGCTAAAGATAGAAAGTTTGAAGGGGAAAACCCTAACTTGTAACCGACTCGACCTGCTAACCGAGACCTAGCCTATCTATATAAAGGCTAGGAGGGGGCAGCGAGGAGGACACACGCAACCCTAGTTTCCACAACCCTTGCCAGATTGCATCTGCGCACCATTGTAACTTTCGACTCCTTCGATAGTTCCACGAGCAGACAAGCAGGAGTAGGAACCTCTACGAGGCCTGAACCTGGGTAAATCCTTTGTCCCCTGTGTGCTTGTTTGCTAGCTGATAGATGTCTCTAGCGCTCCCTCCTTCTCCAAAACCCAAGTCCATAACAATGGGCATTGATGAGTTAAACCCTCATCAAGTGGAAAACGGGGCTCTAGTCCCGTTCCGTAACTATCACTAGTCCCAGTTTCGCACCTAGGACTGCCAAATCAGACTAGAGACCCATATCTCTAGTCCCTGTTTGCTATGGATCAGGACTAGAGGCAACCACATGGAAGTGGCAACACGGAGGGGCTGGAGGACCTCTAATCCTAGGCCGTAACCAACCTGGGACTAAAGATCTTCCTACCGCGGAAGAGAATTCGTGTATTTCTCTATCGCGGCACATTTTTCTATTTTCCTTTTCATTTTGTTTTTTTCATTTTGTTTTTTTTTCAATTTTTGTTTCATTATAATTTCAAACATGTTTTCGTAGACATATTCTAAGCTAGTACATACACAGTACACGTTGATGCATATATAATTAATATTTGATCTCTTGCGAGTCGTCATCGCAATCAAAACTTGTTAGCGCTTCGTTTCTTTGTTCTATCTCCATTCTTTTAGCGGACTCATTCAGAAACCGTGAGCCATCTTCAGCCCCATCATCTTCTACTCCACCCCGATATGCTCCACCATCTTCTTCTCCACCAAGGGGATTCCGTATAATGTAGAACATATCCTCCTCACCTTCTCTGCCATTGAAGTCCATAGATTCACTAATACAGAAGATAAAATAGTACTAATGAAACAATAAGTAAAGTTACTACATCTCGAATAATCTAGTTAACACAACAATAATATCGTAGGTTTCTTTGAAAGTTTTACAAAAGTTCTTTGGAGGTACCCATCAGGGGTCAATTAGGAGTATATCATAAACCACCGAGAGTTTGGACAGCAGGTTTAACTTCTTCCTAAGATTTTGCATCTTGACAATTTAACAAAATTTGGTCAACCCTGAGCAAAACAAGTAAGAGAACAAGAGGGAGGCAACACGAGACTTTCAAAAAAAAGAGGCAGCACGAGAGCACCACAGAGGAGGACTTGAAGGCGATGTGATGTTAGAGCAAAGCTATTATGGGCTGCTGACACGAGGTACAGGGTACACTCCACTAGTAGTAAATGTATGGACCTACTACTAGTATATGCACGCAAAACAAGTTCCATTTTCTCTCTCCTTCGCTGGCTCTCACCATCCATCCTCCTTCGATCTCTTCTCTACAGCCGTGGGTGCACAGTCCGGCTTATCTCTTCCTCGTCCATAGCGTGGCGCTACGCATGTGTGCCTAGGTATGGTACACCGATGTACTTCTAGCAACCATTTTTTCTGTTCTGAAATTCAAAATAATCATCAACACCAGTACAAAAAGGCTCAAAGGAATAATAATTACAAAAAGGTCCTCGGGCCACCTTGCGACAACAACAAACCCTAGCGCGATAATAGAAAAGTCTTGCTCCTCCACGACCTCTAGTTTCAAAAAGTAAATAAATAATGCCTCCACCGCAATTTTCATACAAAGTGTACCATGCTTTCTTACAGTTCCCAAGTTTTAGGATTTTTCAAGCGGACATAGAAAGGTTTTTCATTTTATTCATGTTCAATCTTCTTGCTTTTGACGAGGTTGTTGCATCATAATGCTAGATGTTGTATAGTTTAATCCCTAGGTATTGTATATGCTAGTATAAGGCCGGTAGTAAACGATGTTTCACTTTGTTATACCTAAGACTCGGTCATACTATTGAACTTGCTTCCACGCACTTCTTGTAGATTATTAAATTAGACCTAATTTGACAAATCGATGGAAAGTCATTTGAGTGGCTTAAATTAGGTAGAAAATTAAGCCTGAAAAATATAACATATAGTTTATCCAACCACTTTCTGTACTAGTAAATAAAAGGCACAAGCTATGAACTCTAATTTATCCATATTAACCGTACTTCATTCTGAAAAAACTTTTACTTCTTTACCATGCTAACATGCACCGACCTATACCAAAATATTGACACACCGTCATTATAGATATATAGAGTATGTCCATGACCTTGGTCACTTGCCTTTAAACCCAAGAAAGTTCACACAGAGTACATGATATAGTAGGCCTTACCATGAAGTGGGTTTTTCAAGTATTTTACTGGTAGAATAAATTAAAGAACAAAGAATGCCCCCCACACACACACAAATTTTCGTACAAAGTGGACAATTCTTTCTTATAGTTTCCCAAGTTTAAGGATTTTTTCAAACTCCCAAGCCAAAGCTCCACGCACTTAAATGACTTTATGCCGATAAAATGAAATTAGGTCAAACTTGAATACATGTGAGCATGATAGACTATTACTCTTGAAAATTTCCAAAATTCTTCTAAAGGAACCAGACGTCGAATATATCATGGGCCAACAATAGTTTTGAAAAATGCCAGCACTGATTAGTATTTGCATAACGACAAATTGGCTTGAGCGACCAATCAAGGTCATGACCATATCCACATCATAGTTTAGGACCCACAAGTCTAGCACGATGGGGAAGGGAGTACAAGGCACGAGTGTCTAAGGGCATCTATAATGTAGGACCCACCCGGCTTATATGGAAATTAACAAAATGTATAAGGTCAATATTTGCCACAAGATAGGTCCCACATAGCTTACCATATTGCTCCTTGCAAGAGAGAGGAGAGAGGGGAATGATGTTTCTATTCTCTATGGCAACCACAAGCTTGAGGCAACTTTATGTTCTCCATAATGTATAAGGTGAACCTTAGCGGATGCCACATAGGCCTTAAGGTGTGTTTTTTTACACATTGCAAATGCCCTAAAGGAAAAGGAAAATAATGGGCCCACTTGGCAGTGTATGACCAAGCTATAAAATTCCTATGCAAAAGTTAGCATCTTCAGTTTAGTAGGTCCGATGGATCATCTCGTTTAGACACTATGTAAATGGTGGAGCTTACTCGCAGTACAGTAAGTAGTACTCCCTCAGTTTCAATATATATAAGATGTTTTAGGTTTGTGAAGGTTATGTATCTACTCATCTTTTAGTGTGTAGATTCGGAGTGAACCTCTACGAACCTATACATTAAAATGTCATCTTGAAAATTTAACAAAATTAGGTCAACCTTGAGCTACAAGTAAGCGTGATATTTTGCTCTTGAATTAAATGTAATTTTAGAGGTAGATTGGTACATCTTCTTGTAGTAAATAATGTTGTTGGTGTGAGTATCCAACTATCAGGAAAAAACATTCTCAATTTTTCAAGTGATGACGAGATTGTTCTTTTCCGCAAAGAAAGCCCAAAGAATATTGGATCTGAATGCCAAAATACAAGTTTCAGACATATATAGTGGGTCAACATGTTTTACTTACGATTCCCATGTTTTGTGAGTTTTTGATCTTCCTCTAGCTAACTCCATTCACTTGAATGACTTTATGTCGATGTATCAAAATTAGGTGCTTTGAAAGTTTTACGTAAAAGATTTTGGAGGTACCCACCGGGAGGTGAATTAATATATCAGACACCACCGTAGGTTTTGACGATAAGTTCAACTTCTTGCTAAGATTTTTCATCTTGACAGTTCAATGAAATTTGACCAAACTTGAGCTACAAGTAAGCGTGATAAATTGCTCTTGAATTAAATGTCATTTCAGAGGTAGATGAGTGCATCTTATTGTAAAGTAGTGTCGTTGGTGTGAGTGTCCAACTACTAGGAAATAACATTCTCAATTGATGACGAGATTTTTATTTTACATAAAGAAAGTGCAAAGAATATTGGATCTGAATGCCACAAGCCAAGTTATCACACATATACAGTGGATCAATAACATGTTGTACTTGTGATTCTGATGTTTTATGAGTTTTCAACCTTCCTATCTAACTCTTCACACTTGAATGACTTCATGTCGATGTATCGAAATAAGGTCGAATTTGAACTACAAGTAATAAGTTGTAGGTTGATTTGAAAGTTTTATGAAAAAAAATCTTTTGGAGGTACCCATCGAGCAGTCAATTAATATACTCCCTCCATCCAGAAATATTTGACCTAGATTTGTCTAGATCGCATGAATCTAGACATGTTTTAGTGTATAGGTACATGCAAATCTAAATAAAACCAAGTCACTTATTTCTGGACGAAGGCACTACCAGAAACCGCAAAGAGCTTTAACGATTGGTTCGACCTCTTGCTAAGATTTTGCATCTTGAAAATTTGAACCCCTTTTGAAAATGATCACATGAAATAGGGAGAGAGGGGAAATGGTTTTTCTATTATCTATGGGCAACCCAGAAGATTGAGGTGCACCTTAGGCTTAAAGATAACTTTATTTTTCCACTATGTATAAGGTGAACCTTAGCGGATGCCACATAGTAGGCCTTATTAAGGTGTGCTTTTTCACACAATGCAGGAGTAGTATATTTATTTTCTTAGACATATGCTCACCTCTATCCACGCGTTGTACACGATGAGACAATAAAATGTTGGCAGGGGAAGAGGGCAGCAGCGAAGAGGAGTTAAAGGCGGTTCCATGTTAGAGCAAAGTTATGATGGGTTCCTGACATGAGGTACTCCTGCGGCCTTATATTGTACACTCTACTAGTGGTAAATTTCAGGACCTCTACACGCAAAACAAATCGTGTGTTTTCTCTCTCCTTTGCTATCCTCCATCTCTCCTCCCCTTTCCCCTCACGTACCGGCCCGACTGATCTGTCCCTCGTCCACAGCGTGGCGCTGTGCACATGTGCCTTGGTATAGTGGCTCTGTGTCTCTGGCGTGTTTGGCAGCCGCGCGTTGGTGTGGAGTAGGTACGAGGAGTACATAGGAAGGAAACCACTTTGGTCCTTGGTGGCACAAAAATTCAAACTTTTCCGGTTTTCAAAATTTTCACTTGCTTCCCAAACATCGAGAGGGAAGGTTATTAAAAAGATTGGTCATTCGTAGTACTATACTTCTTATCTTATCGTTATCTTGTATTATCTCTTAAAATACCAAACCACTACATGTAGTGTACGGATTAACTTTGAACATTGACCATTGGATCAATATTGGCAAATCAAAACATTGCTAACCATTGGATCTTCTTTTCCATTCTTAGCATTTAGAAAGATTCTACTGATAGTCTTGACCACGATGAACGCTAGTATGCACAAACCTCAAAACACATACTTAATTCATTGCTCAGTTTCAGGGTCCTTGTGATAAATGCATGGACTTGGATGCAATTTTCATTTTTATGAGGTCCTTTATATATGTAACTTATACTTCCACCCACCGTGTTAACTCTCAAGAACCTCGCTCCTATGAGACCTATGATGGCTCAGGATATGTTGAGCTCGTTGGGAACCCCAAGAGGAAGGTATGATGAGCACATCAGCAAGTTTCCCTCAGTTATGAAACCAAGGTTATCGAACTAGTAGGACCAAGGAAACAACCCCAAGGTGTTGTTACCAACTTGGAATCCTGCACAACACAACCACATAACTTTTCCCCAACTTACAGTGAGGTTGTCAATCTCACCAGTTTTGCTGAAAAAACAAAGGATTAAACGTATTGTGTGGAAGATAGTAATTGCTTGCAGAAAGTAAATAGTAACCAGTAAATAGTAGATGGTATATCAATGGTAAAAGAATGGACCGGGGTCCATAGTTCACTAGAGGTGATTCTCCTTAAGATAAATAACAAGTTGGGTGAACAAATTAAAGAGGGGCAATTGATAGACTCGAGAAAGCATACCATGCATATACTAATCATCTTGACTCCTATGATATTTGATTGGGCATTACAACATTATACATAGACCGTAATCCAACTGCATCTATGACTAATAATCCACCTTCAGGTTATCATCTGAACCCCCTCCAGTATTAAGTTGCAAGCAACAAATAATTGCATTAAGCAAAGTGTGTAAAATAAACAATACGATAGTCCCATGGACAAAGGATTGCTGTTTTCTCCCTAATAGAAACATCACATCTAGTACCTTAGAGATTCATGTCACTTCCCCAGATTACTAGAGGCACGAACTCACTATCGAGCATAAATACTCCCTCTTGGAGTTGCTAGCATCTACTTGGCCAAGATAGCTACTAACAACGGAAAGCATGCAAGATCACAAATAACATAGACATGATAGAATCAATAATCAATCTGAAATAGAATCTGAATATCCATTGGATCCCCGCAAACAAAACATGTAAGATAACAAATAGATGATCTTGATCATGAACGGAGCTCACAAGATCTAAACATGACAGCACAAAGGAGGAGAACCAACCATCTAGCTACTACATGGACCCGTAGTCCAAGGATGAAGTACTCACGCATCACACCCGAGGCAGTCATGGTGATGAAGAAGGCCTTGAGGGTGATCTCTCCCCTCCGGCAGGGTGCCGGGAAGAGCTTCAGATCCCCCGGTCTAGGGATCGAGATGGCGGAGGCTACAGACTCTTCTGTTGATTTCTGATTGGGTCTTTGATTGTGTACTTAGGGTTTTCGTCCTGGGAGGCTTTTATAGGCACAAGGGGCAAGGTCGGTGAAGCACCAGGCACTACTAGAAAACATCTAATCTGTGGCGCACCAGGCACTACTAGAAAACAGCTAATCCGTGAAGCACCAGGCGCTACGGGTAAAAGTTAGCCACGAGTATGAAAAGTTAGCCGTGGCGAACTAGGTGTTGTGTGCCACGCGTATGAAAAGTTAGCCGTGGCGCACTAGGTTCTATGCGCCATGGGTACGATTTCAAATTTCAAAAAAAGCGGGATTTGATCTAGATCTAGATCGTGCCGCCGTCGTCGTCGGTGTTGTAGCCTCATCGAAGGAGGTCGCTGCTAGAGGTGGTTAGAGGAGGGTGTGGTCAGAGGCTGGTGGAGGAGGGTGCAGTCGGAGGAGGGCCCGGTCGGAGTATAGTCGAGGAGGTTGTGTCCGGAGGTGCACGGGGTAGGGCGTCGTCAGAGGATGGTCGGGGAAGGTGTAGCCAGAGGTGGTCGGAGGAGGGCGCCGTTGGAGGATGGTTGGAGGGTGCAACCATAGGTTGTCGGAGGAGAGCGCCGTCAAAGGTGGGTGCAGCCGGAGAGAGGAGAAGGAGAAGTGAGGAGAAGAAGAAGGTTGGAGAGGTGGAGTAGAAGGAGAAGGTGGAGAAGGGAGGAGAAGTGGAGAAGGAGAAGTGGAAGTGGAGGAGATAAGGAGTGAGTGGGAAAGATATATATGGAGGGTTAGGTGGTCTGGTGGTGATTTGAATTTCGAATCCCGCCCAACTTACTCGTGGCGCACTAGGGGTGGTGCGCTACAAGTAAGTGGCCTACTCCATTTTTTTTCTGCAGGAAAAAACGATCTTTTGATCATAACTTTTTACTTGTTTCGAATATTGAAAATCTAAAAAATCTCTAAACGACCAAAGGTCGTTGCAAGCGGATGTGAAATCTCGTTCTCGTCATTTTGGTATATTAAACGTTTTTTTTCGAATTCGTATGCAAAAGTTATGGCTATTTTACCATGGCATGATCTTTTTTGCAGAAAAAGTCGAAATTCATGTTTGTTAATTTTCCTACACACTAGACCACATTACCTACATACATATGAAAGAATTTTATTTTTTGAATTGTTTATCATTTTCTTTTATTTTTTGTAAGGCTAAAAAGGCGATCCACCAGGAGGGGAGGGGTTGGTGTAGGAAACTTACCTGTGGCGCACTAGGCTAGGGTGCCCTACGGGTAAGTTTGCCTAGCTGCACAGCAGGCCGCAACCCACATACCCGTAGCACACTATGTCTGAGTGCGCTATGACTAAGTTTCACACCCGTAGCGCACCGAGCACAGGTGTGCTACGGCTAGGTTGTGTGCGGCCACCTGTGCCGTAGCCCACAAGTAGCCATGACGCACCACCCCCATGTGTGCCACCCTTACGGCAGTTAGCCGTAGGGCACCTGTGGGTCGTGCGCCACGCCTATTTTACCCGTGGGGCACCATTAGCACGTGCGCCACGAATGTGTGGATTACCTATAGTTGTTTTCCTAGTAGTGAGGGGCCCACACCCCCTGGTGGCGCCCCCCTGGCTGCGCCGCCACCCGGTATGGCCGCCCTGGTGCACCACTTCGTCTCCCTTCCGGACTCCGTATTGCTTTGGGTAAAATATTGACTTTGGCTTTTATCTGGTCCAATTCCGAGAATATTTCCTTACTAGCTTTTCTGAAACCAAAAACAGCATAAAACAGGCAACTAGAACTATGGCATCTTGTTAATAGGTTAGTTCCAGAAATGTATAAAAATACCCCAAAGTGTGGACAAAACATAAGAAAGTAGATACTAAACAAGCATGGAACATCAAAAATTATAGATACGTTTACGACGTATCAACATCCCCAAGCTTAACTCATGCTCGTCTTCGAGTCGGTAAGTGACAAAAAGAGAATAATTTTTGAGGTGACATGCACCATCACAATCTTGATCAAGGTATTTGTAAAACATTGATAGCTGGGATCATAGTACTTTAACTTAGCATGAAAGATATAGTTCTAACAATAAGACATAGCAATTATGCTGTAACATGAAAAGGTACAAACAAAAGATTCATGAATAACAATGCTTTGAAAGACGTTTGTTTGTTTCACATATAGAAAGCATAATAAGAATGGTATTCAGCATGTCCCTCATGGTATAGCATAACATAAATGCATAGGACACCTTCAAAGTTCATAAGGGTGACTAGATACAAATAATTTAAGAACACGCAATATCACAGGTATGAATCAATCAACAAGTTTTGGGACAATGCACATTAAACTAAGAATGACCACTATGCTCTCTCAATAGGTGCATAAAGATAAAAGATGGAGACTCAACATAAAAATAAAAAAGAAAGGCCCTTCATAGAAGGAAGCAGGGATTCAAGTTTCATAAAGAGCTTCCAAATATTATGGTACTTATTAGCTTTCAGCTCTCATTGCCCCTATCATAAGCATCTTTAGGTGATTAAGGTTAAAGTGAACAAATATGAGGATATGCTTGATGATACATTGCAAATGTATCTATAATTTTTGATGTTCCATGCTTGGTTTTATCTACTTTGTTTTGTTTTGTCCACACTTTGGAGTACTTTTCATATGATTTCTTGGACTAACCTATTAAGAAGAGCCACAGTGCCAGCTGCCTGTTTTCTGCTGTTTTTGGTTCTAGGAAAGTCAGAAAATGAATATTCTCATAATTGGACGGGACAAAAGCAAAGTGCCTATTTTTCCGGAAGTCATCAGATGCCAGAATACGAGGCGGAGAAGGGCTGGGGGCGGGCCACACCACCTGGCCACGCGGCCAGGCCTAGCCCGCACTAGGGGGTGGTCTGGCTGACCCCAGCACCCCCTCGGCCTCTCCTTCTGCCTATAAGATGCCCTCGGGACGAAAACCCTAAGTACCCGATCAAAAATCCACAAAAGAGTCTGTAGCCGCCGTCATCTCCATCCCTAGATCGGGAGGGATCTGAAGCTCTTCCCGGCACCCTGTCGGAGAGGGGAATTCACTCCGGTGTGATGCGTGAGTAGTTCATCCTTGGACTACGGATCCATGTAGTAGCTAGATGGTTGGTTTCTCCTCCTTTGTGCTTTCATGTTTAGATCTTGTGAGCTCTGTTCATGATCAAGATCATCTATTTGTAATTCATACTTGTTGTGTTTGCGGGGATCTGATGGATATTGAGATGCTATTTCAGATTGATTATTGATTCTATCATGCCTTTGTTATTTGTGATCTTGCATGCTTTCCGTTGTTAGTAGCTATCTTGGCCAAGTAGATGCTAGCAACTCCAAGAATTAGTATTTATGCTCGATAGTGGGTTCATGCCTCTAGTAATCTGGGGAAGTGACAGAAATCTCTAAGGTACTAGATGTGCCATTGCTACTAGGGAGAAAATAACAATCCTATGTTCATAGAATAATCGTATTGTTTACTTTACATGCAATTTGTAAAGCAATAATCGGTTGCTTGCAACATAATACGGGAGGGGGTTCGGATGATAACCTGAAGGTGGATTATTAGTCATAGATGCAGTTGGGTCGCGGTCTATGTATAATGTTGTAATTCCCAATCAAGTTCCAAAGGAGTCAATATGATTAGTATATGCATGTATTGCTTTCTCGATGTTTGTCAATTGTCCCGCTGTAATTTGTTCACCCATCATGTTATCTATCAAGGAGAGCCACCTCTAGTGAACTATGGATCCCGGTCCTCTTTTCTTTACATACAATCCATAAATTGTTTACTGCTTGGTGTTTACTTTCTACAAACTTTTACTTCCTTCCATTCGATACGTTTAATCCTTTGTTTTCAGCAAAACATGGTGAGATTGACAACCTCATCACAAGTTGGGGACAGAGTTATGTGGTTGTGTTGTCCAGGTCTCCATGTTGCTACTAGCACCGGTAGTGCGCCCTACCAAGGCTCAGCTAGCGACACCTTGGGGGTGTTTCCTTGCTCCTACTGGTTCGATTAAACCTTGGTTTCATAACTAAGGGAAACTTGCTGCTGTGCTCATCATACCTTCCTCTTGGGGTTCCCAACAAGCTCTACATCAACACCGAGCCATCAAGCATTTTTCTGTCGCTGTTGCCGGGGAGTCAAGGACATCTTCACAAGGGGAGTCCCTCATAACCAATCTCTTTACTTTTTTATTTTTGTTTTGCTTAGTTTCTTTTTTCTTTGTTTGCTTGTTTCTTTATCAAAAACACAAAAAAAATAGTTTTACTAGTTTGCTTTCTTATTTGAAAACCCAAAAAATGACTACTCTTGAAAACACTAAGTTGTGTGACTTCACTAGCACCAACAACAATGATTTTATGAGCATACATATTGCTCCACCTATGCCTGAAGATACTTTCTTTGAGATAAAACCTGCTTTGCTCAATCTTGTTGTGAGAGAACAGTTTTCTGGTATTGGTAATGAAGATGCTGCTTCCCATCTAAATAACTTTGTTGAACTTTGTGAGATGCAAAAGTATAGGGATATAGATGGTTATATTATTAAGCTGAAATTGTTTCCTTTCTGTTTGAGAGGAAAAGCTAAAGAATGGTTGAATTCCTTAACTAAGAATAGTATTGATTCTTGGACTAAATGCAAAGATGACCAAGAAAATACCCAATAAATAATAATAAATAATAAGTCCCTGGACTTCTTCAGATGACCAAGAAAATACCCAATAAATAATAATAAAAATTCCCTTCCTTCTTGTCGTCAGACACTCACACTATCGTCGTCATCGGGTACCCATGCAAGAAGACAATACCACAATCAATACAAGGCATACAAACAGTCAAACCATACAACAAACAAACATAAGGATTACTACTGAATTTGGGAGGTTTTGGAGAAGTTGGGTATTGGTGGTGAAATTTACTAGATTGCCATTGTAGTGTTTCTCTCTTGGAAGATAGTGGTCAAGGCTAGATATTAGGAACTTGGATTAGGGATCTGTGGTCAGTAGGTTACCAATGGATAACCATGATATCTTCAGATATTTCTTGACAAGACAAAACCCACACAAGTGGTTTCACTTGATTATCCATTTTTCTAGATTTAATTATGCTTTTTATAGTGGATTAATCTCTAGTTTGAGAAAATAATTCACCAGAAAAGTTCTGGAGTTCCAAAAATTATTTCCTTGGATGGTTAGGTAGTACTTGATGTACTGAACCACCTAGAGTTGGAATCAAGTCAAAGCAACTACCAGAATGCCCTTAGGAAATTCCCAAAGGCAGTTCCAAGGGCATGTGATAGGTGTTTATAATACATTTCTATAGAAATTGGATTCACTCATTTTGGAGCTTCCAAACTCCTGGAGTGGTTTAATTAGTGAAAATACCCCTTACAGAAGTATTTAAATCACTAAATTTCAACCATAGCTCAATAAATTCTGAGCTGCGAGGGTTTGGTAGGTATTGATCCTAGGAAGTACTGGGAATTGGAATCAGGTCAATAACACATTTGGTTAGACCTGGGGAATTTATCTAAGGCATATTACGGCTACTTTTGTTAATTTTCCCAAAGGTACACCTATGTTCACCTTGGCATGAGGCCTATGCTGGAAAATAGGTATTTCAGATTCCTCTCAGTAGGACTTTGGTTCATCTCAAATGGATAAGGCTAGCTCACAGAGGAATTTAATTAGTGCAAAGTATACTCTGCAACAGAATAAATACCAGATATTAAAGAAAATTATTTTGAACTTGGGATTGCTTCTGCATGTTTGAGAAAACATCATAGTACTATCAGGAATTTAGATCTAGGCATTTGGACTTGGTTTACCAATTTATTTGGATTAAATCCTAGCAAGAGCTTTTCTGGAATAAAAGGATCTGCTAAAAGAAAAAGAAAAAAGGGGCAATGGGCCGGATCTGGGGTGAACTGGGCCGCACCGAGGCAGGCCGGCCCAAGGCGGGGACACGCGACGCGCGGGAGCCAGCGCTTGAACTGACAAGCGGGCCTGGTGGACAGCGGGGGAAGGCACCGAAGCGGTACCAGCCAGATCTGGCCGTCCGTTTAAGGCGCGATGGACGGTCCGCGTTCGTCGTCTACGCGAGGCAGGGCACCGGCGGCGAAACCCTAGGCAGCAGCGGAGAGGGGAGGCGGGAGCTCACCAGAGGGCTCGGGAAGCGGCGCAGAGGGTGCAGGGCGACGCGGCCAACAGCGCTGAGCAGACCGGTGGGCGGTACGATGTAGTTTGATGCTGGGAAGTAGCTCGTGTGACGGCGGTTGAGAGTAGACTCATCGGATCTTGACGGCGACGGCGGAGGAGTGGGTCCTGGGCAGAAACAAGACCAGGGTTAGGTGGTGGAGGAGGAGGAGGAGGGGAACTCATGGGCTGACATGCAGAGGGAATGGAGCAGGGGAGGAGGTGCCTTTCTTGATTTTCTTGAGGAGGCCGAAGCTTCCTCCTCTTCTTCTCTCAGGCAACACAGAGCTGGGGAGAGATAGGGAGTGATGGGGGAGGTGAGTGGGAGTGGGAGGAAGGAAATGAGGGTAAGGGCGAGCTGGGGAAGGCTGTTGGCCTTTATACCAAGAGGGAGGAAAAGATTGGGTAAATTAGCATCTTGGACAAGGGGGGAGGGCAATGCTAGCCAGGGGTTGGTCCAGGGGGAGGTGGAGAGGGGGTAGTATTGGTATTTGCTAGTGCTGGAGCTCAGAGAGAGAGTGGTGGCATTAGTGGTAATTAAAGGGGGATAAATCTTATAAGATCTTTGTTGTCTCTCTCTCCTTCTACTAGTACAAGGGCAACATGGGTAATTGGTAAGGTGGAGCTACAGTGCCGGTCGACCAATGGTGTGTCTTGATGTTGAGTATATGCATTGATCAAGATTGAATGAGATTTCGAAGTGATTAGAGTGGTGGTTTGCTTAATTAACCAATATTTATCTAATAGATGGTTGTGAAGGAAGTCCAAAATCTTGCATTGAACTAGAGGAGAAATTGGTACTGGTAGATAGATGGGGTAAGGGTAGGCTTCTAGGATTTATTTGAGATTTTTCAGAGGAGGTTTTGTCCACTTAAATCCAATTAATCAAAACGGACAGAAATGATTTCTAGAAGATCATTTGATAAATTTGCATTGGGCAAGGATGGATTTTGGTGTGGAAGGGTCCCCAATGTGAATACACACTTAGGGGAATTTTCCCAAGATTTATTGGGGATTAAAAGTATTTAAAACAATTATTATTCCAATTCAGCCATTTAAGAAAATGGACAAAAAGAAATAATAAAGCTTCCCAAAAATATTTATTTCTGAGAGGGATAGATAGGATATGATTTTTGGAACTCACATGAGCCACAAATTAGGAAAGTGTTTTGGCAAAAACCAAACTTTCCTTTATGGAGGGAGTTTTGGGGATTTTGACTATTTAAGGAATTAAATAGTTTTGGGGCCATAATAATTATGTATAATTAGGATAAATCTAGAGAATCAATGTAGATGAGATAGTCAAGCTGGTGCCAGAATTTGCAACCTTGTGGAAGGGAATTCCAACCTGAGAAGGATGGAAAACAAGGAATTTATGATCTAGGGTGATGTTATTTTTATCTCATCAAAACATGCTTGCATCTTGGAGCTCAGAGCTAACCTTGGTGCAAGGGATAGATGGCTGGGTAGACCAGGTCATATAGATGATCATGGCAGGAGGATTTTGAATTAATTGCATTTGGGATGATCTAGAATTGATGGCGAACTTTGTTGAAATTAAGGCTGCCATGCAGAAAGTGTGATGAAGCCTTCTAAACCAAGTGGGTTTAATAAGCCCAATGGTCCACTTGGAACAAGTGGGGTAGGTTTTGATAGACATAAATGATTAGAACACAACCATGCAGAGAGTTGGTCCATAGAAGGTTGTATGAGGGTGTGAGCTTCTACCAAAGTAGTTATGATGATTAGATTTGCAGGATATGTTATTTTCTTGTCTGCAAAACCATCATGGACCAGTGGGTTGAGGGAGGATCTAGCGAGGGGCCAATGGAGGACTTGGTAGTCCTGGGGATGGCTAACAAGATGGTTCAAGTTCATTTCCAAAAATGCACATGGTTTGAGAAAAGGAGGCATTCCAAAAGGTGATGTTGGAACTGTTTCCAGACTTAGTCAAAATTGGCAGTTTTGAAGGATTTTGACTAGAGCAGGAGAGGGAATGTTCTTGGAGGACTTGCAAGGTATCAGAGCATGAGCAAGTGGATGATATTGAAGTATAGATTGAGTAGAATAGATCCAGGCTTGATATTGGTCTTCAAGGACTTGGAGATATCTAGAATGGAAATCCTCAGAATTGATCTGGCTAAGGGCTTTAGATGATCACCTAGTGGCTAGGGATCATAACAAGGTTTGCTTTCTTGCTTAGTGATTGATGATTTGGAAGCATCTTGATCCTAGTGATGAGTTCCTAGAGTAACTCATACTACTTACTAAGCAAACAAGTCCATCAGCAGATCAAGGCAACTCATCTTATAAAGTACTCAAATAATACTAGGGTTACCATCAAGCTTAGCTTGAGGTAAGGTTGGCGAATTTTGAAGAGGTTGAGTTTTAAATAAGGTGAGAGTTCTTGGTATCTCTACCAAGAGTAGAATTCAAATGCTTTGAACAAGAGTTTTGGGAGAACTAGAGGTAAGATTAGTTGAGTGCTCTATCTTGAAAACATAAGGAGATTGTAGTATATATCTCTCCATAGTTTTGTCAATGGAAGCTACCAAAAAGTATTTTTGGTTACATAGGCATCTTGGCTCCTGTTTTGAAATGCCAGAACGTTCTAGAATATGTAAAGTAAGCCAAGATAGTTTTGGGTAAAAAGCTTTTGTCAACTGAGGGTGAGGTAAGGAGTATCCTAAGATACACATCATAAGCACAAGTGCAAGAAAACAACAAGCAAGCACCGCACCAAAGCACAAGAAAAAGTTTTTGTTCCCCCTATTTTTTGCATTCTGGACAACTAATCAGGGTTGCTGAAATTGGGATGTTACAGACCTTTCCCCCTTAAAAGAATCTTGTCCCGAGATTCGGGAGAGTACGGTTAGGGGATTTGTCTTAGTTAGAGCTAGGTGGTTCTTGCAGGCTAACTTGTCGTCCTTGTCTTCAAACAGAAACACCTTGACAGCTAGGTTGAACTTCAATCTTCTTGAAACTCGGAGGTCGAGCTGGCTTCCACCATGATTGCGGGGAGGGATCTTCCTTCTCGAAGGGTCTATGGCGCTTCACTTAAGTGGGTTGTTGTATCCAAGTCTGTGACAAGTCTGTGCTCTGAGATCTGTGTCTTCGGGTCCCACGGTTGGATTTTCTCGAAGGGGTACTCTATTTTGCGGGAAGGACGCGGTCTTTCCCCCTTAGGATTCGACTAAGGTAGGTCGGAGGATTAGAAACCGGGGACATCCTTATGAGGGTGACAAAAGAAGGTTCTTAAGGTAGCGGACATCAACTTAAGAGAGGGTAGCATCAGAGGTGGTGTTCCAGGGGAGGGGATATGGACTAGTTTATTATAGGCCAGGCGTGCCGATGTTCGCGGAGTCCTAGAGTGAGTTGGGGAGCTTCTCTCTTGGTCTTTACTTCCACGGGGTGTTGTCGTCTATCGAAGCGTGGGACATCTTTAGTCTTGAGCTGAGGGGCAGCGAGCGGTAAGGTGACCATCTTTTATGCGGGAGGGGACCTTGGATGTCTTCGAAGTTCTCTGCCGAGGAAGTCTTGGTGGATTTTCTCTCGGGGTATTCTCTGCTGAAGTGACCGGGTAGGCCACACGTGAAGCAGGTGCCCATCCTTCGGTGTAACTTTTTTGACGCCTTGCCTTTGCTAGTACCTAGAGGTGGACGGGCTATGCTAATGAGGTGATATCCTAGACACTTTATGGGAACATGGTCTTGGCCTTCACAGATGAAACGGGTGATAAGTCGAGTTGGGCAAACATTGGGTGGATGGGGTTCTCCGCAGTTGGGGCAGTTGTCGGAACATCTATTGGCTAAGTTCCCTTCGTCTCTGCAGCGGCTACATGCCTTCTTCGAGCTTCTGGTCTTCATGGCCATCCTGGGGGAGGTCTTGTTGGTGGCAGATGTTTCGGGTTGGGTCTGATGCAACGACTTGGGTGAAACACGCAAGAAGGAACAATTCAAGCAAGCATAGTAATCAAGGAAGTCATTACATACCAACCAGTTCTGCACCCGAGGGTGCTAATAGTGCTTAGGCATTACAAAACACGTTCAGGGACGATACATGACTGTACCCTATTGCTAGGTGGGCGAGTGTCACCAGGCGGGTGATTACTCGGAGGGTGCATCTAGGGAGTCGTGTTGACTCCTGGGTTTCACTACTGCAGATCCTCTGGGGTTTGCGGAAAATTCAGCTCGTCTTCGGTGAAGGTGAGGGTGGTGCCTTCCCATGGTGCATGGTTGGATGTTGACTCGGTCGGAGCAGGTGACTGGACAATTGGGTGGTACTCATTGAGGAAGGAGAGTTCGTCGTCAATCCCGGGGTTCTCGTCTTCAGGGGTTGGGGTACTTCAATGATCAGCTTCCTTGCCAAGCGGGCATTGGTGGCTTGAAGACTCCTTTTGTGCTTACGGAGTAGGTTGATATCCATCTTTAGAAGCAGATTCTCGTGTCTGGCCTTGTCAAGATCTTCCTGGGAGCGTTGGAGTAGGTATTCCATATTCTCCAGCTGATTCCTAATGCAGCAGATGAGGAAAGACTCCGTAGGTAGTCCATCTTCGTGGATCTTGTAGAGGCGTGCCATGATCTCCTGTATGGCTCGCACCACGCCATCTACCCAGTTGTTGTCGAGGAAGGTGAAGATTGTGGGCGTGGTGTCCTCATCGAGAGCAGGAATCATAGCCTTGATGACCCATTGCATCACATTGGTGTTACTGCGAGGAAGTTCGGTTCCTTCAATAGTTGGCACGGGCCTCTTGACTATCTTCAGTAGGTTGTGAAGCTGCTCTTCAAAGGGCCAGAAACTGTCTCCAACGACGATGCGCTATGAGCAAAAGAGGCCATCTACAGCAGATTTGTGAGATGGGGTTGGGTTAGTGACAGTGTGTAGGATTTTAAGCTTAGGAAATTATATTAATGCAAGTAGCTTTCAGAATCAGAGGTGGAAGACATAAGCACTTTTTGCAAATAGTCATCTTTTCTCCCTTGAGTTTTTGGAAAATAGGTTTGTCGTTTCCTGTCTAACGTCCATGCTAACTAAGGTCTCCTACCGTCAGGATGGCTCTGATACCAAGTCTGTGGGCTCCCCGGATTATTCATCCGAGAAATCCCTATTATGCATATTTCCACGTTCCCATGATCAGTGAGCCATGGAACATAACCGACAGGTATCATTACAATCATCCGAAACATAACGAATTTCAAGACTTACATAAATGCCATTATGGCTACATCAATCTTAGCAGCAGAATGTCACCATGCGCAGAGCCCAATCATGCTTCAACCTACATGCAACTGACTGGGAAGACAGCCTAGCTCGCTGGACGTCACCTAAATCTTCCGAAGTCGAAACTCTGAAAGTCTGGCCAAGTAAATAGCCAGGGACACAGCCGTGAGTACTTTGAATGTACTCTCAAACCACCAAGATAAGTGAAACAACAAAATGAAATTCTGGCTGTGGCGAGATAGCTCTATCTAGGGTTGCTTTTGAATAGCCTAAACTAGCTTTTGATGTTATGGCATCTCCATATCTTTGTTGAAAAAGAGTTTTGAAAACATGCTTCTGTTTTATAAATCAAGACATCTCCATATCTTTGTTGAAAGAGAGTTTTGAAAACAGTTTTGAGTAAAAACCCTTTTCGAACATTTTAGACCCCTCGGGTCAAAACCAAGCTTTGGAACTCGGGTTCCCCCGGAACCTTCGTCCTCAAAGTTCTTGTTTCCCAAACAAGCACAATTTGGGTACTCCTAGCAAACACCTTTACAACCGTCCTTGACCATGGACACGGCTATTCAAATAGATTATACTCTGCAGAGTTTGGGCACTTTCCCCACAAGAATCAATACATCCGTCGGGATATAACCACGGTCCACTACCACTATAGATGGGGGTCCGGATAATCAAACCTAACCTTTCGCTTGTCTACCCTAGCAAAGGCATGATTTTCCTCTTGGGTTTGTTCTCCCTGGCAACAAGTATGTGGCTCCCAGCCATAGTCCTTCCTTCCGTACACGCGCATACCCCAACCGCAACTTGGCGTATACCTTAAATTTGGTGACTCCACTTCCTTCCGTACTACCTAAGTCATACAGTCCGCGGGAGACCCAATTGTTGCACCAGACTCCTGTTAGTTCAGGCTCACTCTTGCCAAAGCAAGCGACAGGCTTCAGATACTTGATCTGGTGGCGCCTGCCCGGAATTCTAGGGATCTCTCCCTATAAGCATGGTAGAATTTGCCTCGGCTAATGTGGACAAACTACGAGTTAAGCCTCAGCACCTGGGGTAATGTGGTTGCGCGGATAAAATTTGTTCCAGTAAAGGCATAGAACATCTCAACATATTCTCGTTTCTCCTCATCACCATTTCTTTTGTTAAAACTTCCACTGGGACTGATGCCTCTTCCCAGGGTTTTACAAAGCCGTTTTGAAACCTTTGTAGTGCGGAAATTCCCAAAACAGTTTATTTTCTCAAAACCGGGGTTTCCAAGGAGGTAGGATGCTAACCATTGTATTCTCGGTCTAAAGTGGATAAAATGATAGGTTCATCGGGGTGGTGCCTCGAAGGACACGAAGTCATAACTTGGAGGAGCCAAGTTACTATCGCAATATTTGTAAAACAAAACATGCATGTAGGTAATGCAATTTATAAAGAGGATATAAAACAGGTAAAAGAGAGTAGGACATATATCAGAGTTCAGGAATGATGGCTTGCCTGTGATCAGCAATAAGTCCCTGGACTTCTTCAGATGACCAAGAAAATACCCAATAAATAATAATAAAAAGTCCCTTCCTTCTTGTCGTCAGACACTCACACTATCGTCGTCATCGGGTACCCATGCAAGCAGACAATCCCACAATGAATAGGCATACAAATAGTCAAACTATACAGCAAACAAACATAAGGATTACTACTGAATTTGGGAGGTTTTGGAGAAGTTGGGTATTGGTGGTGAAATTTACTAGATTGCCATTGTACTGTTTCTCTCTTGGAAGATAGTGGTCAAGGCTAGATATAAGGAACTTGGATTAGGGATCTGTGGTCAGTAGGTTACCAATGGATAACCATGATATCTTCAGAGAGGTCTTGATAAGACAAAACCCACACAAGTCTTTTCACTTGATTATCCATTTTTCTAGATTTAATTATGCTTTTTATAGTGCATTAAACTCTAGTTTGAGCAAATAATTCACCAGAAAAGTTCTGGAGCTCCAAAAATTATTTCCTTGGATGGTTAGGTAGTACTTGATGTACTGAACCACCTAGAGTTGGAATCAAGTCAAAGGAATTACCAGAATGCCCTTAGGAAATTCCCAAAGGCAGTTCTGCATGATTCATCACCTTTCTACCAGATTAAATCTACAGGAGCTATTGAGTTGGTTCCAAGGGCATGTGATAGGTGTTTAAAATACCTTTCTATATAAATTGGATTCAATCATTTTGGAGCTTCCAAGGGCATGTGACTCACTCATTCTAGGGTTTGGTAGGTATTGATCCTAGGAAGTACTGGGAATTGGAATCAGGTCAATACTACATTTGGTTAGGCCTGGGGAATTTATCTAAGGCATATTAAGATTACTTTTGTTATTTTTCCCAAAGGTACACCTATGTTCACCTTGGCATGAGGCCTATGCTGGAAAATAGGTATTTCAGATACCTCTCTGACATGGGTATACCCTACGGATACTCCAGCTTGGTATATACGGTCTAAATACGTAAAGGCCCATGGTGTCACCAAGGCCCAAATGAAAGACTCGAGTAACCTACGGAATCTCAATTGCTTGAAGAACAAGAAGAAACTAAAGATAGAAAGTTTGAAAGGGAAAACCCTAACTTGTAACCGACTCGACCTGCTACCTGAGGCCTAGCCTATCTATATAAAGGCTAGGAGGGGCGGCGAGGAGGATACACACAACCCTAGTTTCCACAACCCTCGCCAGATTGCATCTGCGCACCATTGTAATCTTCGATTCCTTCGATAATTCCACGAGCAGTCAAGCAGGAGTAGGGACCTCTACGAGGCCTGAACCTGGGTAAATCTTTGTCCCCTGTGTGCTTGTTTGCTAGCCGATAGATGTCTCCAGCGCTCCCTCCTTCTCCAAAACCCAAGTCCATAACAATGGGCATTGATGAGTTAAACCCTCGTCAATTGGCGCCGTCTGTGGGAATTGGGAGTGCTGATGTTGCGGATTCTTCGGCCCCATCAACCACGATCTACAACTCTGCAATAGAGGAGATTCGTCAGCGTTTCAGCGTGTTTGACTTCACCGTCCACACGCCGGCCACTCGCCCGGCCTTCGAGTCCGTGGGCGACGGAATCAGCCTGGCGATCGGGAGCTTCTGCTTCCAAGTTGGTCAGATGGGCACGCTTCGCGTTCCTAATCAGCCGACATCGCCGGCAATTGCTCTAGCATCATGGTTCCCTCCATCGATTGGCACCCTCAGTGAGCTCAACACTCCGACAACCGTCGAGAACACGGTCAGCGACAGCAGTCGCGACTCCGATCTGAGCGATCTGGCCACTGAAGACGGAACCTACGGTTCCGGATCTTAGAGTTGCGGAAGCAGCAGCTTCCCCAATCACTTCATGTGCGCCATCATCAACGCAGGTGATACCTTTTCCAACCGCGACAACACGGGCAATCGTGGTTACGAAACCGACCCGCCAAACCGTGGCAACAGCGGCAACGGTGGCAATGGTGGCACTCCCGTCAACAACGGAGGGACAATCGAACCTCCAACCATAACCAATGAGCAAACCGGCGAACGCGTCGTAGTCTGGCTCAATGAGCTTGAATGGGCTCGCTGTCGCGAGGCCCTACGGGGAAACCCTCTACCCACCGGATCCTCGCAAGAACTTCTGATGGGCTACCATTGGCTCCTAAAGGAGGAATTTAAGCGCCAAGCGCAAACAATCGTGCAGCTTGAACCACATAAAAAGGCGGCGGACGAGTCGAGCCTTCGTCGTGCTGGGCTCTCCTCCCACGAAGGATCCTCCTCAAAGGGCAACCAGTACCTCGCCAAGAAGAGGAAATCTCGGATGGCCCATCTCACCGAGCAAGAACGCATAGAAGCTGCAAAAGTCCTCGACTTCATCTCTATGACAGTTGACACACGGGGCAACGTGGTCCCCAAGACGCCGCAGGCTGTGGGGACAACGGCCACCATGTACCTCCTTAACAACCAGCCGCCAGCTGGAGATCCCCGAGCCGCCATGCACTAATCTACGATCGTGGGCTTGGGATTAATCGAGGCTGCTCTCGAAAAAGAGCCGGCACCTGAGCCGAAAAAGGGCAAAGCGCTACTCCTCGGCCTCATCCAGCGACGACAGTCACGACATATCTCGACGCCGCCGCTCACGGCGACACGACCGCGACTATGATGCGTGCAACGACCTCACGCAGCGTAAGATCGACAAATCAAGGACGCGACGTGCCCGGTCGACTGACTCTGAATAGGAATATGTGGAGCTCTGTGGCGCCAGATGCTTCAGCAGATCCATCAGGCAAAAGCAAATGCCTAAAGGGTTTAAACTCCCATCGGAGAACCCAAAGTTTGACGGCCTACAGGACCCGAAGATCTGGCTGGAGGACCACATCTCCTCCGTCAGGCTCCTAGGCGGCAGTCGAAGCACGGCCATGCAATGCTTACAGCTACAGCTGCAAGGCGCCACTAGAGCATCGCTCAACAACCTCCCGCGCGGATCCATTCGCAGCTGGGATGAGCTAGTTTATAGCTTCGTGCGCAACTTCAAGGGAACGTACAAGTGGACCGCATCAATCGAAGAGCTGAGATGCTGCTAGCAAAGATCGAGTGAATCTCCACGCTCCTACATCCAAAGGTGGTCTATCATCAAGAACTCCGTAGAGAACATCTCAGAGGATCGCGCGATTGACGCGTTCAACGGCGACGTTCGCCGCCTAGAGCTCAGGGAGGAGCTAGGCCGCTCAAAGCGCCAAACCATCGACCACCTGATGGAAATCGTGAATCGGTGGGCGGATGGAGAAGATTCAGTGAAGAATCGCGTTCACTCCGACGAGGAGGCGGAACTGGAGCGCAGACGCGATCGCCGAGGAAAGCGTCGCATGCGCATCTACGATGACCGCGACGACGTCAACATGGTCGCGGCTGGCTACGCCGACAGACGCGACGATAACTGCAACAGCGGATACCGTAGCGGTGGATACCGCGACTCCGAGAAAACCATGCAAGTGTGGCAATGCCGCAATCGCGATGAGGCACCCACAACATCCATTGAGGAGAAACTGTCCAGGCCATGTATGGTACACTTCTACATCGACAAGCATGACGGAAAGAAGAAGTCTAGCCACCTCCTCAAGGACTGCCACGAATTCCTCAAGCTACATGAGGGATTGGTTCGGATGAATCGCAACGCAGTCGAAAGAGGCTACGGAGCCGCTCCAGGCGCCATGGCACATGGCGCTCCACCACCACCACCTGGGCCGCCCTGAATGCAGCTGCGCCGGACCAGCACCACATAGGCGAACCGTACCCACGAGCCATGGGCACCATGATGATCCAAAAGGGACACCCCTCGAATCGGGTGCAGAAGGCCATCACTCGCCATGTCAGCCTGGCCACACACTCGCCACCATCTACTACTGAGTACCTCAGCGAAAGCGGGTCCTGCATCACCTTCGACAAACGCGATCATCCGCCTCAAGTACCTCGTCCAGGCCATTGCTCCCTCGTACTCGAGGCGCAAATCGGAGGTTTCGACATGAGCCGCGTCTTCATGGATGGCGGGAGCAGCATCAACCTTATATTCGCGAGTACCTTGCGAGCAATCAGGATCCCTCTAACATGCGTGGAGGCCTCGGACACAACATTCCACGGCATCGTCCCAGGGAAAGGCGTATATCCCCTAAGCAAAATCAACCTCGACGTCATCTTCGGCACGCCGAAGAACTTTCGGCGCGAGCGCATCAACTTTGAGGTCGCCGACTGGCCGTCACAGTACCACTGCATCCTCGGGCACGTTGCGTTCTCTAGGATCATGGAAGTACCCCACTACGCCTACCTGCAAATGAAAATGCCAGGTCCCAATGGCGTCATCACGATCAACGGGAGCTTCCAGAGATCTGACAGTTGCGACAGGGAATTCAACAGAATTTCCCAGTCCTTCGGCATGTAGGAGGAACTCGTGAGACTAAAGGAGTCGACAGACAACAGTCTGCCTCCCCTGAGCCGGCCAAGTTCACCTGATCTCTCCTTCGACTCATTGGTGCACACAAAGAAAGTGGAGGTCCACCCATCGGATCCCGCCAAGATGGCCCTCATCGCCAACAACTTGAGTCCCGCATAGGAACTCGCGCTCGTCGAATTCCTCTGTGAGCACTGGGAAATTTTCGCCTGGTGTCCTGTGGACATGCCAGGAGTTCCTAGGGAATTCGTCGAGCACGCACTTAACGTCAACCCCGACGCAAGGCCAGTCAAGCAAACAATTCGGCGATTGTCTGAGCCACGAGCGCAGGCAGTTGGAATGGAGATCAACAGACTCCTCGACGCCAAGTTCATAAGCGAGATCAAGGAAAGCACTTGGCTCGCCAACACGGTGCTGGTACCAAAAAAGGATACGGATATCCTGCGGATGTGCATGGACTTCACCTCTCTGAATAAGCACTGCCCAAAGGATCACTTCCCGTTGCACGCATCGACCAAATCATCGACTCCACCGCGGGATGCGAGCGCCTCTGCTTCCTCGATGCCTACTCAGGCTATAATCAGATTTGAATGAAGGAGGAAGACCAAGAGAAAACAGCGTTTACAACGCCCTTTGGTGTGTTCTGCTACAATACAATGCCCTTCAGGCTAAAAAACGCAGGAGCCACCTATCAGCGATGCATGCAGACTTGTGTCAAAGAGCAACTTGGTCGCAACATTCAAGTCTATGTCGACGACATAGTAATCAAGACCAAGGAGGAAGCCTCCCTAATCGACGATTTGCGCGAAACCTTCGCCAACCTCAACCACTACCGGATCAAGCTCAATCCAGACAAATGCGCCTTCGGCGTACCATCTGGGCAACTACCCGGGTACCTCATCTCCACGAGAGGAATCGAGGCAAACCCAAAGAAAATAAAAGCCATACTGGCCATGGAGAAGCCGAAAAACATAAGGGGCGTTCAGCAGCTGGCTGGGCGAATCGCAGCCCTCGTCGATTCATCAGTCAGATGGGAGAAAAGGCACTGCCCTTCTACCAGCTTCTCTGCAAAGCTGAAAAATTCGAGTGGACCAATGAAGCGCAAGAAACATAAGACCTCAAGCGCCTGCTATCCACTTCGCTAGTACTGGTGACCCCACGAGAAAGGGAACCACTGTTGCTGTATATCTCCGCCACCAACCAAGTGGTCAGCACAGTACTCGTGGTCGAACGAGCCGAGGAAAACAAGGTCCACGGAGTACAGCGCCCAGTTTACTACCTCAGCGAGGTCCTCACGCCAACAAAACAGCGGTACCCGCACTACCAGAAGCTGGCATACGGCGTCTTCATGACCACCCGGCGACTGCGCCATTATTTCCAGGAGCACCCAATCGTGGTGGTCAACGACGCCCCGTTGGGGCATATCCTCAATAACCCCGACGCCATGGGACGAGTCGCACTATGGGGAATAGAATTGTCTCCACGAGACATTACATACGAAAAGCGCGACGCAATCAAGTCGCAAGTTCTCCCCGACTTCCTCGTGCACTGGATGGAGAACCAGCTCCCAGACAAACCAGATATGTCCTACCTCTGGACAATGCACTTCGATGGGTCCAAGCGGAAGGACGGAGCAGGCGCAGGTGTCATACGGACATCACCTTAAGGGGACAAGCTGAAGTATATCCTGCGAATGCAGTTCACAGCCTCGAACAACGAGGCTGAATACGAGGCCCTGTTGCACAGGACGAGGATGGCAAAAGCCTGCGGCGCCAAGAGGCTCATTATATGCGGCGACTCCAAGTTGGTCGTCAACCAAACAATGCATGAGTGCGACACACTGAATGACAACATGATCGCATACCGCGACCTCTACGACATACTTGAAGGAGACTTCGACGGTTGCGAGCTACGGCACGTAGGTCGCGAAAGCAACGAAGAGGTGGACGCACTCGCCAACATAGGCTCTACCTGCGCCCCCAAACCACCCGAGGTATTTCTCGAGTGCATCTGCGAATGCTCCATCAAGCCAAAGGCCACAGAGAAGAAAACAAGCGCAGCAACGGACTCGGGGGCTACGCCGCCCAATGAGCCAATGGCACTCGACGACTTGGAGCTGGACACAGGGCTCGAAGGACCAATGAGCGTCATGATGATTGAGCAATCCTGGACGCAACCATACATCACGTACCTCCTCAGCAAAAGACTACCGGACGATCCGACTGATGCACGGCACATCGCGCGGCGGTCCAAGGCATTCACTGTTATCAACGGCGAACTGTATAAACGAAGCATCACTGTTATCCAAGGCATTCACTGTTATCAATGGTGCATCTCCACGGCCGATGGAAGAGCCGTTCTCCTTGATATCCATGAGGGGACCTGCGGGCACCACGCTGGTAGTCGCGCCCTCACTGCCAAAGCTCTACGAGCTGGATTCTATTGGCCTACGGCCATGCGCGATGCCAAGGACATCGTCCAAAAATGCAATGCTTGCCAACGATTCGCGGACAAGCCGCACACACCTGGCGTAGAGCTCTGGCCAATCCCATTGGCCTGGCCCTTCGCGCAATGTGGACTCGACATGGTTGGCAAACTCCCAAGGTCCTCACGAGGAGGCTACGTCTACCTCTTGGTTGTAGTTGACAAATTAATGAAGTGGATTGAGGCCATGCTAGTGACCAACCAATCAGGACATAGCGTAGTTAAGTTCTTCGAATCCATCGTCTACCGCTTCGGAGTAACGCACAGCATCATCACCGACAATGGGATGAACTTCACATCCAAGGAGTTCCAAGAATTCTGCGAGAATCTGGGGATCAACATCAGCTATGCATTGGTAGCACATCCATAGACCAACGGTCAGGTGGAAAAAGCAAATGTTCTCGTCTACGGCGGCATCAAGAAGCGACTGCTCTAGCCACTCGAACAAGCCGTGGGTTGCTGGCCAGACGAACTGCAATCCGTACTCTGGAGCCTACGCACAACTCCAAACAGTGCCACGGGATACACGCCATTCTTTATGGTGCACGGAGCCGAGGCTGTGCTGCCCGCCGAGGTACGGTACAAGGCGCCGCGCGTGGTCGCTTACAGCGAACAAGAGTCAACCCTCGCACTCGAAGACTCGGTCGACCTCCTTGACAAGGCGAGAGAAATCGCCGCGGAAAGATCAACGATCTACCAGCAGAACCTGCACAACTACCACAGTAGGAGGCTATGCCCCAGATCCTTCGTCGAAGGCGACCTGGTCCTGCGACTGAAGCAGCTGGGGCATCTCAAGCTCGAGTCCCCCTAGGAAGGACCATACGTGATTACAGAAGTAATCCCAGGTGGCGCCTATCGCCTTCAAGATTTAGAGACAGGAGTCGCATACTCCAACCCCTGTAACGTCGCACAGCTGCGACGCTTCTACCCCTAGTCGCTTTTTACTTTTTACATTGCAAATAAGGCTACTCAGCCAAGGCTACTTAGCCACACATTGTACCTCGCACTATTCTTCGAATAAATAAAGCTAAGTGCCCCAAAACTCTATGTCCTCTTTTATTTTTCCCAATTTATCTACTCGGGGGCTGCGCCACCCTATATACATCTGTTCTACGAACCAAAACGCGATATCCTGAGTAGCTGGCACATCAATCGAAACCCTTGACACCACATCAACCCAGCTGCAACGCACCTGACAGGTTGACAAGGGACTGAGATAAAAGCATGGCCAGGCTAACGAAAAGGACTCGCATAGTGCAACGCACTTCATGCTAACAAAGCTCTCTATACATATTTGACAATAAATTATATACAACATTTATACGAACTTTACAACACGAGTACGCTTATGTGCAGGATACAAGCTAAGCTACTACTACAGCAACAGAACATTGGTTTGTTCCTCAAAAAAGTCGACGATCTCTTCTGCTAGGCGATCCACAGCCTGGTTGTGTGGCACCATATTCCAGGCAGAACCTGCTGGTGGCGCAGGCGGTCAAATGCAATTGCCGCAACATCTACGTCAGGCCTGTGCAGCCGCAGCAACGGTAGAGCAGCCTTGGCACCAGCCACCAACGGTTGCCTCACGCACTCGCGAACCGCGGTCAGGTCTTGAAACTTGGCAAGGAGGGCCAGCAGGCTTGAAGGAGTAACATCCAGCGGAAACATCGTCCGATAAATTTTCTTCAAACACGACTACGACTTCTTCAGAAAGTGTAGCACTCGTGACGCGCGATCCTGTAGGGTCGCCAGCGCAATTGCACGATCATGATCTACCTAGAAATATCCACTCTCTTGAAGTTGCTCCTAGGTGAGATCATGCATACGAATGGCAATTCTATCCTTCTCATCCTACGGATGACGCGTGCTGACAACTACAAGAAGCAGCAAACAGCAGCATAAGTACAGCGCACCATCGCGAGTGACTACAAGGAAAAGAAAAGAGCAAGCAAACTAACACTTGAATTAGTCGCCCAGCTGCGTCACCTCACCAAGTAGATATTGCTCTCGGGCGGCAGCCTGCTCCGCCTTCGACTTCCATACATCCGCGTTACCGTGGAGCACGGGCAACTCACGCTCTAGTTGCTTCACGCGGTCACGCAGTCGCGAAAGCAGCGACAGTTCATCTACCCTGGAGCGCGGCGGTGCCAAAGTATCATCAAGAGGCGGCGAGTCCTGAGTTTCCCTCAAAGGATCACTTGATTAACCCTACCACAGGTAAAGATAGAAACAAATAAGACGACCAAATCAACAAAAATGCAAAAGATTCAAGTGCATTCAAGACTAGCAAAAGTATCAGCACATACACTCGCCAGCAGGCATGTTCTTAACAAAGGACATAAACTAGTTAACTATTAGAAAGCTACTAAGGAGCGATTGGCTTCTTCGACTTCGACGGCTTCGGGGGCTTCATCGAGTCCGTGACAGTGTCAGATGCCACTGACTTTCCGCCAGCCGCTGATGCCGCAGCTTTCGCCGCCTTCTTGGCGCGTTGCAGCTCCTCGGAATACTTCGCAACAATGTTTATTAGCTGAGGCCCATATTTGCCATAGGCAGTCGCGAAAGGAGCAAAGACTACCTGCTGGCCGTCCGTGCTAACAGGCATCGCCTTCGACACCGCGGCAGGATCAATCTCGACTCCGTGGGCCTGCACCATGGCAAGCGACATGGACGCACCAGCCACGCGGAGTGAGTTCTTGAAGCTGGAAGGCACACCCCCGGCGAGTGACTCCACCAGCTCGTCTATGTTCTCAACTAGCTCCGCCTTGGGCATCAGCTCCTCCCGAAGGAGACTGAGAACGCCTTTGGCCTTGGAGAGCGTATCCTGAACGGTGGTGATGCGGTCTTCGAGTGCTGACAGTGCACCCACCAGAGCATCATCGCGACGAAGGGCCTACGGGTCGAAGCTCAAATCGCCAGGATCTGTACATAAATCCACACATGGAAAATGTCGTGGTGGTGTCACGGCAGATGCCATGGATAGGCTAAATGTGGTGACTAAATGCACTAGGGGAATCCAGGGAGGGATAGTTTGGTGATTCCACACACGGAAGCTTTGTAATTGATTCACCTTCACAGATTACAAGTGCTCCTTGAGCTGTATTGGAGAGAGGAGGAAGAAGGGACTCTCTTACTCTCACCACTAGCTAGCCCTCAGGAACTCACTAGTAAATCGCAACACACTAGAGCTCAACCCAGTAAAGACCAACCCCTTCTACAGAGGCCCTAGCCCTCCTTATATAGGGGTTGCTAGGTCTCCACTTAGGGCATACGTGGAGGCATATTCCAGGGAATATGCCTCCTCCCAAAATAGTAAGCCGACTGGGTCTCTTTCCCCCCGCGTCATCCATGTAGAGGCTACGTGAGCCTCTGCGGCGCCTGCGTCATCCGACATAGGCTTCGTCACCTTTGTCGGCCACGCCTCGGTGGTCCTGCCTCTGTCCGCTTCGCTCATGCTCTGCGTATAGTGGTCACCTTTGACCAGCGAGATACCTTCCTTCTCTTACAAGCTTGATATAACCCGGATCCCACATAGTTGATCCGGCCACACCTGTTCCTGCATACAAGTTAGATACAGCTTACCGACATACGGCTTAAGTCGGTTGAGACCAAGTTAGGTGGACGTCCCCTGGTCCGGGTTACTCCGTGATCCGGCCTGCCTTGAGGTGACTCGGCCAGCACTTGCTTTGACCTTGCCGTACCTCGGCTAACTAGGCCTTTATACCCCGGCGTGACCCTACCCGAGGGTATCCCCCCAACATTAGTCCCCGAAGCTGGTGCGGTCTTGGTTGCCTTAGCCGCTAAGGCCACAGCAGGTTCAATTTTACTGAGCTTCTTGCTCCTTCAATCATAATGTCACGTCATGGGATCCGCTGCGCCCTGTGGCCCTTCGTGTGGCTCGTCGCTGATTGGCTGATCTGGACCATACACGGCCACACCGTGTGGCTCACCCGCAAAACGTGATCCCACTACCCCCTTACGGGAGTGGTTAAATAGGGGAGGGGCACGCCCCTTGGGTCATTTCCCCGCTCCCGCGCCCTTCTGCCTCTGCCTTTTTCCTCTTCTTCTCCGTCGACAGCGTCGCCGCCACTGCATCTGAGCAGTAGCGCCACCGCCGTACTGCTTCCACGCGCTCCAGCACCGCCGCCACCTCCGCACATCTCCTCCGCCACGGGTCCCCGCCAGTCCAGGCCGCTGCCTCCCTCCGCCGCTAGCGCAAGTGAGGAGAGCGACCTCGAAATGACTGAGGAGGAACTCACCGTTGCCGAGCAGGAGATGGAAGAAGACACGGCGCACGCCGACCGTGGCGCGTGGGCCGTATCCTGGGTCTACCAGGATGACCTAGATTGGCTTTACAGCACAAGGCGCATCCCGGAGGGCGTCGCCGCGTGCCTGGCTTCCGCCGAACTTGCCCCCTAACCCAATCCGAGTGAGTATGTTGTGTTCCTATCACAATTCCAGCGGGGGGTCGGTCTGCCAGTTAGCGATTTTTTCCATGACTGGCTAAACACATACGAGCTCCAGCCGCACCATCTTCCGGCTAACGCCATCACCTCTCTCTCCGTGTTTGCCTCCACCCTCGAAGGTTATGCCGGACTGTGGCCCACGAAGGAGCTCTGGATCCGGTTCGTTGGCCTTTGCCAGAACGTGATTCCGAATGTAGATCTAGATCTAGAGGACAAACAACTCACGCAGTTCGGCGCTGTGTCAAACTATCCCCGGAAGCTGTCCGTCTTCCCCTGAGTCACTGGGCTTGACCCTTGCAAGGGATGGGCCCGGACTTTCTTCTATGTCCGGAACAGCACGACCAAAGATCTGATCCGGCTGCGCCCCTATACTCCGGTTCCTCCTAACCCGGATTTGTGGGACGTTATCCCTAAGAAGCCCACAGTTTTGGCGAGCCAGGTCAATAAGAGATTCAAGGAGCTGAAGGATCTCGGATTGCGCAACAAAGACGCCATGATCACATTCGTCCACAACCGGATCTCCCCCTCCAGAAACGCACGCATAAAGTGTGTCACATGAGCTTGGGCTGCGACCCTAATCGTACCTCGTCTTTCGAGTTGAGCAACACAGAGATCTACCGCCGGGTCAAGGCCCTCTTCACCACCCACAAGGACTTCTCCTTTGAGTGGACATGGGGAATTGAACATTTTTGCCGAGACAGGCTTCCTCCTTCGGTAAGTCTCGTGCCCTAAACTTTTTCCGTGTTAAATCTTATGTCGGTCATTTGTTGTAGGTTTTAATCCTGTTGCCTTTTCTTTCCCTTAGATGTTTCTTCAGCAAACCATCGAGGATGGCACCGAGCCTTCCCTCAAATGGGCGCCTGACCGGGATACCTCGGACGAGGAGGAACCAAATCAGGAGATGTTCCTTTCGATGGCGGATGCGACGAAACGACCCACCGGTAAACTCTCTTCTATTAGAGATTGGCCCGACGATGAAGATGATTCGGATGTTGAGGTGATGGAAGCATTTCACGATGTCCCCCTTTCTTATGCTTTTCCGGCATCAGCTAACCCTAGTGGGTAGATCCATGAAGACCCTCCCCTTGCTATGCGTGAGCCTGTCCCGGTGGCGCCAAAGAAGAAAAGGGGAGCTGCCTCTGCATCCTCCTCCAGACCTTCTCAGCCGGCTAAAAGGCGGAAGAAGGCCAGGGACAAAACTGCCACCAAACCTACAACCAAGGCCACGGCCCGGAGGGCTCGGAAGCCCAAGGAGCCCCTGACCTCAGATGAGTAAGCCTCTTCTCCCTTTGCTATTTGCCTGTTCTTCTTTATTATAGTTTCTCATCATACATTATTTGATTCGGCAGGACCACGGTGGAGGTCCCACAGAGTGGATCCGGCATTGCGTCGCCGCTCCGACACAGCCCTTCTCCTCCTCATGGCGACGATTCACGCCCGTTGAGCCCAATTTCGGAGGGTTCCGCAACTACTCCGGGCTCTAGCCCATCCCGTCAAGAGGAGGGCAACCTCGAAGCAGGAGAGACTGGCTCCGCCAAGGCAGCAACAACCACCACTTCGGCTCCACCGCAACCAGTTTCGTCCGAGTTCCCTTCAGCACCTCCGCCGAAACAGAAATCAGCCCCAGCACCAGGACCAACTCCAGCACCAGCAGCAACAACCAAAGCAACAGCAGCAGCACCAAGCCCCTCCACCTCGTCCGAGTCTTCTAAGGCTCGGCGAGAAGATACCAGCAGCACCAAGGCAAGCACCAAGGCAGCTCCCAAGGGCAAATCCGTTGTAGCAACCTCAACCTCTCAGCAGCAGCCCAAGGGTAAGAAGGCACCTGACACTACCAGGGCAGCGTCCATCGAGGCTGGATAGCGCACACTTGTGTCCATGCTTCCGAAGAAAACTCCACCACCGAAGGACGCCCCTGCCGAGCCAGCTAATGCGCAACTTGTTTTGTACACCAGCCCGGCCCTTGCCCAAGTTGAGAGGAGGGAGGCGCATGCCAAGGGTTTAGTGGCGCCACATATGCTTAGCGGCAAATGATACCCTCCGACCTTGATCGAGTTTGTAAATAACTGGAACAAGGCGGAGTTCGTCTACAATGACGATCTCCCGGAGAAGTTCGGTCCCGCCGAATTTGCTGCGCAGATGAATACTGCCGCCAAGGCCATTAACCTTGCGGGTCGGATGATGGAGGTACGTTACTTTGTCTTTTCCTTAGCATGTTGTAGATATTATTGATATAGCCATTAGTCCCCGAGCCTCCGGGGGAGTAACTTGTTACTCGGCCAGATGCTCCTTAGAGAATTCACGTAGCTCCTTAATAACTTCGAATATGCACACACCTAGAGCCGGGTTAAGTTCCACTTGGCCCGATCTTGTACACTTCGAATATGCACACACCTAGAGCCGGGTTAAGTTCCACTTGGCCCAGATTTTGTACACTTCAAATATGCACACACCTAGAGCCGGGTTAAGTTCCACTTGGCCTGGATTTTGTACACTTCGAATATGCACACACCTAGAGCCGGGTTAAGTTCCACTTGGCCTGGATTTTTTACACTTCGAATATGCACACACCTAGAGCCGGGTTAAGTTCCACTTGGCCTGGATTTTGGACACGTCGAATATGCACACACCTAGAGCCGGGTTAAGTTCCACTTGGCCCGGATCTTGTACACTTCGAATATGCACAGAACTAAGCTATCTTTTGGTACTCTTTTTCAGGTGACCACCAACCGCCGGAGCGTTGAGTTTCAGCGTCTCCTTGATACTCACAAGATGCTGCGCACAAAACATAATGCACTTCTCGCTGAACACGAGAAAAGGGGTAAGTTTCTTCCTTGGTATTTTTTTATTTTCTTTCATCTTTTTCTGCCGAGCTAACTCATCATTCGGTTTTTCGCAGCTGGGGTGAAAGCTGAGAATACCATCATGAGGAAAAACTTGGAGCAAATCAAGGGTGAGTCATTTTTGCTCCATCTCTCTCTGCGCCCTATCCTCTTTTCTTCTTGGCTCAGCAAACATTCATACCTCGGCTTTGCCGGGTCAACAAACTATTTCAGCATCTCTTGAAGATAGTGTGCCCGTGCCTGATATGATGCTGCATTTTCTTGAACAAGCAAGGAAACATCAGGCCGAACTTAAGAAGAAAGACGACGAGCTTGCCCTCCTCCGAACCAAAGATGACGAGATCGCCAAACTCAAGGAAGATATGAAGAAGTTGAAAGCGCAGCACCAATCCAAACTTCAAAAGGCTAGCCAGGACTTTACTGAAGAGCGCGAGCGCCGCAACCTCCAGATTTCCAAGGACCAAGAACTTCTCCAAGAGGCCGACGTCAAGCTTGAGTCGGTGAATACTGAACTTGTGCAGCTTCCCAAAAGGCGTGATGACTGTACCAAGGAGTTGACTCGGATCCATAGCCATATTTCACGTAAGTTCCTTTCACGTAAGTTCCTTTTTCTGGGTTACTTCACATGTCTTTTCTTTACTTGCTTCTCTTGTCTTGTTTTCAGGCAAATTTCCAGAGGGCAACGCCATTGCGAGCACCGCTGTTGCTAAGTTCCGCCGAGATAGGGGTACCCCCATTGCTCATGACGCTGAAGAAATTCCCTATGACATGGAGGACATGTTGGTCAGTTTGTCTTATCGCGTGGAAATCGTGAAGAACTATGGCAAGGATATCCTTGACGCAGCAATCCGGATGTGCAACGCCTTTTGGCCTGATGAAGATACTCCGGAGGGGATCGCAGTTCTTGTTGATAAGTTGATGGAATGCGAGACCCAGCTCGACCTTTGGAGGGAATCCACTGGACGTGCCAGAGCTGAGACCGTTCTCCTCTACGTGCTTACGTGGTACGAGAAGGTCGACCTCAACCTCCTAGTGCGCATGCGCACCAGATCCATATGGTCCAGCGACCCGGAGTGGATTGCTCGGCGCAAGGCTTGCGCCCATAGCCTCATTGAATATGCCCCCATTCATGAATGGAACGAGGCACCAAGCTTCCTAGATGCCGCCGATGCCGAAAATGCTTACAACGTTGAAAATGGCTCGGATGAGGACGAAGAGGCTGATGCCTCGGACGTCGAAGACAGCGAAGATGACGCCGAACTTCCTCCTCCTGCTGCTCCTTGAGCGAAAAACTTTAAAGTTTATCAGATTCCCGGTATGTCGGGTGCAATTGTATTAAGCACATCAGTTATGTTTTGCCACTAAGTTGTTATGCCGAATTAACTTGGGCGTAGTCCCCGAGTTTCGTTTTCTTGTTCCTCCAATTTGTTGGCTCGACTCGTGTCCACCTTGGTTCGGTTTTATGACTTACGAGTCCGAGTTTCAAAAATTGACTTAATAATACTTGGAAACTTTAGGATTTAGCTCAAAATAATTCAGCGTAATAAATTTAAAGTAAGCACAAGGTTAGCCCAAAAACAAACGTCGGCTCGATTAAGTTTCTTTCCTTAGTCGTTTTTCATGTGTTGTGCAATTCCAAACTTGTTCTCTTGCTTGCCATGAAGCCAATTCTTGTTGGACAGCAGCAAGTCGAAGAGTTAGGTTTTTGGTGCTCACACACTACTAATCCGGCCTAAGTAGAAGCAACTTACGCCAGCCGACATATAAATAATAAATGTAGAAGACAACTAAAATTACTAAGGCAGTCCCCGAGTTACTGCTCGAGGTGCCAAGATTCCATTGATAAGTTCATTGCCGGTATACATACCGACATATGAGAGACTCGGATACAAACACTTCTCTGCTAAGTGTAGAAAGGACGAAGTAGAGCGACATTCCATGGACGTTTGGATTCCTCACCGGACATGTCCGCCTTGTTCTTCTCCTGTGGTTTTGCATCGATAAGATAATAAGAATCATTGTGCAATGCTTTGCTCACAATGAATGGCCCTTCCCATGGGGGGGATAATTTATGCATGCCAGCAGTACGTTGTACCAACCGAAGTACCAGATCACCTTCCCGAAAGACTTTGGGGATTACTTTCTGGCTATGATAGCGTCGGATATTTTGCTGATATATGGCGGATCTAGACAATGCCAGTTCTCTCACTTCTTCCAGCAGATCAACATCATTTTGCCGGGCTTCTTGCACTTCGGCTTCTGTGTATTGGGTGACCTTAGGCGAATCATGCTCTATGTCGGCTGGTAATACAGCTTCTGCCCCATATACCAGAAAAAATGGCGTATAGCCCGTTGATCGATTCGGAGTCGTTCTTAAACTCCACAGTACCGCTGGTAGTTCTTCTATCCAGCACCCCGCTGATCTTTGCAGCGGCTCAATGAGCCGGGGTTTTATCCCGGATAACACCAATCTGTTGGATCTTTCCACTTGTCTGTTCGATGTGGGGTGTGCTACCGAGGCAACGTCCAGCCGGATCTTCTTATCACGGCAGAAACGCGCAAATGCTCCTTCAGCAAAGTTCGTGCCGTTATCTGTTATGATACTGTGAGGATAACCGTATCTCAAGATGATGTCTTTGAGGAATGTTACGGAAGTGGCTCCATCACATTTTCTTATCGGCTTCACTTCAATCAATTTCGTAAATTTGTCAACCATGACCAGGATGTGTGTCATGTTCCCCCTTGCTGGTTTAATTGGGTCAACCATATCCAAGCACCATACGACAAATGTCCATGTAAATGGTATGGTCTTGAGCTCCGACATTGGCATATGTGTCTTTGTTACATATCTCTAACAGCCATTGCATTTTCTCATCAAATCCTCTGCTTGTTCCAAGGCACTTGGCCAGTAAAACCCATGGCGAAAAGCTTTTGCTACCAAGGCTCTGGACGAGGCATGATGCCCACATTCCCCTAGATGTATATCTCGGAGGATGTCGAGTCCTTCCTCCAGGTCAACACATCGCTGGAGGACATTAGTCACACTCCTTTTGTATAGCTCGGAATTGATGATCGTGTAAGCTTTTGCTCTCCTCTGAGTTTGCCTGGAAAGTACTTCCTCAGTGGGTAAAGTTCCATCCTTTAGGAATTGGAATATGGGCAATGCCCAAGCTGGTATAGCTCTCACTAGGAACACATCCTCATCCATTTCCATTAGATCCACCGGCATAACTTCTACCGGATCACGCTGTGCAGTCCCCGGGTTTGTCGTGGCAGTCCCCGGGTTTGCCAAGGCAGTCCCTGGGTTTCGCGAACCACTCCCTACATCAATGCCCATGGGCACAGCCTCTGATTCCAGATTTGCCGGGATAAAAATTGAGTCGGACTCCGGGGATGGCCTGATGGATGGTTTTCTGAGGTGCTCCAATGCTACGCCTGGTGGAATTGCTTGTCGGGTTGAACCAAGCTTCGACAATACGTCGGCAGCCTCATTTTCCACCCGAGGTATATGGTGAAATTCGCATCCCTCAAAGTAACCAGATATCTTCTGCACATGAAATCTGTATAATGCCATGTTTGCGTCCAAAGCATCCCATTGCCCGGAGACCTACTGGACTACGAGATCCGAGTCACCGAAGCATTGGATCCGACGTATTCCAACCTCCTTTTCCACTTTGAGCCCATGTATAAGTGCTTCGTATTCTGCAACATTGTTTGATGCAGTGAAGTGGATCTGCAACACATATTTCAGTTGGTCCTTCTTTGGCGAGGTAAGCACAACTCCGGCACCTAACCCGGTTTTTGTTTTTGATCCGTCAAAGTGCATTCTCCAGTAGCTCGGATCTGGCAATGGTGGCTCATATTGCACCTCGGCCCAATCCACAAAAAAGTCCGCCACAGCTCGAGATTTAATTGCTTCTCTTCTGTCATATTGTGGCGCATAAGGTGCTAGCTCAATTGCCCATTTTGCAATCTTGCCACTTGCATCCTTGTTACTCATTATCTCGGATATGGGAGCTTCACATATTACCTTGATTGGGTGTTCCGTAAAATAGTGCTTCAGCTTCTTATCTGCCATATACACGCCATACGCCACTTTTTGATAGTGAGGATAATTCTGCTTTGAGGCTGATAATACCTCGCTCAGATAATACACTGGCCTTTGCACTGACTTGTCGCGCTCTACCACAATTACTCCACTTATAACTCGGTTGGTTGCGGCTATATAGAGCAACATTGTCTCCTTTGATAGTGGAGAGGCTAACACTGGTGCAGTGGCTAACATCTTCTTTAGTTGGATAAAGGCTTCATTGGGTTGCGGTGTCCAAATGAACTTGTCTGACTTTTTCATAAGTTGATAGAGAGGCAGTGCTTTTTCTCCCAACCGACATACAAACCAACTTAAGGATGTCAGGCAACCAGTGAACTTCTGGACATCGTTAAGACACTTCGGCAGTTCCATTCGCTCTATGGCTCGGATTTTAGTTGCATTGACCTCGATACCTCGGATGGAGACAAGAAATCCGAGTAATTTTCTAGCCGGGACACCGAAGGTACATTTCTCCGGGTTAAGCTTCATCCGGAACCTCCTTAGGTTCGCGAACGTCTGCCTGATATCATCAAGGAGCGTTTTTCTTTCCTTGGTCTTTATCACAACATCATCCACGTACACCTGCACATTTTGACCAATTTGGTCATGCAAACATTTTTGCATACATCTTTGGTACATTTCCCCTGCATTACCTAAACCAAAAGGCATGGTGCGATAGCAATAAGCCCCATACGGGGTGATAAACGCAGTCTTTATTTGATCACTTGGGTTCAGAGGTATCTGGTGGAAACCAGAATATGCATCAATGAACGACAACAACTCACACCCAGCAGTAGAATCTATGACTTGGTCTATCCTTGGCAGTGGGAATGGATCTTTTGGGCACGCCTTATTCAGGTTCGTGTAATCGATACACATACGCCAAACCACTGCCACGTTCGGATCATCTTTCTTCTTCTCCACCAGCATAGGATTAGATGGCCAATCCGGGTAAAGCACTTCCATGATAAATCCTGCAACCAACAACCGAGCTATCTCATCTCCTATGACCTTTCTCCTGTCTTCGGCGAAGCGGCGGAGAGGTTGCTTCACCGGCTTTGCTCCGGGTCTGACATTCAAAGAGTGCTCGGCCAACTCCCTCGGAACACCTCGCAAGTCTTGTGTGGACCAAGCAAAAATATCCGATTCTCACGGAGGAAGTTGACGAGCTCGCTTTCCTATTTGTCATTTAACCCGGCACCAATTGTTATGGTACGCTCAGGGAACATATCATCAACATGCACCTTCTTGGTATCTTTTGTCGCTTGGAATGAGACACTACCATGCAGGTTACTTAGTGCTAGCATATACTGCTGCGCGGACTGAGCCAATGCCGCCACCTCTTGAATTTTTCTCTTTTCTTGTGCAATCACGAGTGATTCGGCTAGGTTTGACCCGGCTGACGCACACTCAATGGAACGTCAGAAATCTCCGGCTATGGTGATCACTCCATTTGGGCCAGGCAACTTCATCTTCAAGTAACTGATGTGACAACTTGCCATGAATTTGTTCAGAGCTGGCCTGCCGAGCAATGCGTGATATGCGCTTTCCAAGTTTACAACTTCGAACTCCAAATTCTCAGTTCGGCAGTTATCCCTTGTGCCGAACACCACGTCGACCCGGACTTTGCCTATGGGCTCACAAGAAATGCCTAGTACAATGCCATGGAAAGTTTTCCTTGTAGCTTGGAGCATATTCTCCGAGATAACCAATTTGTGCATCGTGTCCACATACATTATGTTGATGCTACTGCCATTGTCGATCAGTACCTTTGAGAACCTCACATTGATGTTAGGTCCAGTGAATGTCGGATCCAGCACTAGCGCGTATGAACCAGGACTTGGCATAAGCTTGGGATGATCTTTGATGCTCCAGGTAATTTCCTGGTCCGACCAAGGCATATACCTTGTCATGGCCGGCATTACTGCATTGACTTCCATATGTCTGCGTTGCAAGCTCTTTCTATCTGTCTCCTATGTGGTGAACACACAGTAACTCTGATGATGCTCTATATACTCATTTCTCCCCTCGTTTCTGGGGTACCTCTGATCCTATTGGTTTTGGTTCTCCACCTGATGCACTGCATCCCTTCTCTCATGGTTGTCATACCTCGGCGGAGGGGGAGGCAACATTAACTGTTGCGTGTTCGCTCCGGAGAGCAATTGCTACCGGGGTAACTCCTGCCGAGGTTGATCATTCCGAGGTTCCTGAGCATTCCTCGAACCACTTTGTTCTATCTTTCGCATCCACTCACATTTCCTAGTTGCGTGACCCGCCGGGTTACTTGGATTAGGCGTGTGGAATTTGCACGGCTGATCCAGCATTGCTTCATAGGTGTACCTCGGACGGTCCTTCTTCTCTTGCCACTGTTTTTTCTGCTCTGGCGTCCAAGTTTTCTTTCCATCATTCTTTGGTGTCCATTGTTGTCCTCCGGTTTTCTGACGTTGACTGCTTCCTGCTCCGGGTTGGTCCTGATTCATAGCTGCAACTTGTTGCGAACTGTACCTATAATCTGGTCTGTCATCTCTTCTTTTACCTCGGTAATCATTTCTTCTGGATGACCCAGCCCCATCTCGCTGACAATACTCCTCGCTTGACTCGTCTGAGATGAGCCTAGGCTGCGTTGGATCACCCAAGGCATATGAATCAGCAATCCGGATTGTCTCTGCCAAGGTGATTGGCATATCTCTTTGCAACCTTTGCCATAGCATGTTTGCATATCTGCATCCTTGTGCAAACCAAGCTATGGCCTGTGACTCAATCACACCCTCACACGAGTTTCGCACAATGCACCAACGGGTTAAGAACTCCTGGTCTGTCTCATTTGGTCTCTTCCTGCACATTGCTAGGGTTTGTGCCCTGTTGGGCCTCTGATACGTACTTGAGAAATTGCTATCAAACATCTCCTCAAAATCGATCCAACAGTTAATACTTCTGGGTGGAAAATTGTTTAGCCATACCCTTGCTGGCCCCTCCAACATCTGGGGTACATATCTCACAGCCCACCTCAAGTTGCCTATGGCAATTTTTACAGCAGTCGCATAGTTAATCAACTAATCCTCCGGCTTAGTGCTGCCGTCATACGTCTTTGTGCCTCTAGGTAACTGGAAGTTAGGTACCGGTGGTTCCTTCATGATTCGGGGTCCAAAACATGCTAGACCCGGAGGACCTTGACACTCAATTTGCTCCGACCTGTACAGCCGACCCAGTTTTAACCTGGCGTCATCAGGCATCAAGTTTCTGCCTCCCAATCTTGACCCTATCACGTGATAGTCCGGTCTGGGATAGACAGTGTTCACCATCTCTGAATTTCTGTCATTGTATCTATCTTGCTCCTATGGAGCTGCTCTCTGTTGCATACCTTGGCCGGCACTGCGCTCTTGCCGTGGTATATTCCGCTGCTGCGGTTGACCTGCACCTACTGAATTACGCTATCCGGCGTTGCCGTTTACAGCAATTCCTTGACCGGCATTGCCTTGGTCGCGGTTACCTCGGCCAGCTTCACCTCGGCTCACACTCCTTCGATCTTCATTTCTTTGTACTTCTTTTCCTTTCCCTGCCCTTGCCGCGTCATATGGGACTATCTGCTTATTCCTCCTGGCCAAAGTTACAACCTCCTCTCTCCTAGGACCACCATGAGCAGACGATGCGGCTCCAGCGGATTTCTCTGGGTTACCCACCGCCGAATGAACGATCTTGGAGGCCCCGGCTCTATCCGGGTTTGCCCTGAGCAATTCCTCAGTTTGCCTGTTCGCGATCCGAACCAACTCATTGACTGTACCCTGCTGCCTTTGACGGGCTTCACCCGTCAGACCTTCTAACTCGGATGCAGCTGCATCTGCTGCTCTGAGGTGTTTTGCCGGGGTACTGTACTTCGGCAGCCCCACGGACAAACAGTTCTCTGATTCCTCAATCCTATTATCACCCTCTCTGTTCATTTCACTCATGAGATTTCTCCCTTTCACTTTTACAGCATCTACTTTATTTGCCTTTGTGTACTCACGCAGTGTCATGTTCAACGACTGCTGAGCCGGGGCTATCTTTTTCGCACCCTCTACTATTTTTTGCCTAGTTTCCTCTAGCTCGGCCTGTGCCTGAGCCGGATCTACTGCTGGTGCTACTGGGTTTGCCAAGCTATCCATCGCCTGCTGCAGCACATTCTCTGGCCTCTCTAGTGGAGGACCTCTACTTTTCCTCGGTAACATGGGCGTTACCTCCGGATCTGGTGCCGAATCCTTGCTTGCGCCTGCACCTGGCGCAGTCATCATCACCTCTGCACGGTCCGGGGAGCGAGTGAAATGCGCCCCGTGAACCACGCTAAGGGGGGCTCGCCTCCTTCGACGATGTGCCACGGATGAACGCACGACACATCGACAGCAACGTAGGCCTTGTGCAAGCCGAGCTTGACGAAAAGGCCGTTGTGCGGAAGAGGACGCTTGCCGAAGCAGCCAGCGTTGTCGCTGACAAAGTCCAGCGCTCCAAAGCACTGAACGAGCCCGGAGACGATGTGTCCGCCGGTTCCGATGAGGTTTCCCGTCCGGATCTTCACCCCTGCTAGCGCCGCTAGCCCCACGGTGGGCGCCAACTGGTGTGGTGGTGTCACAGCAGATGCCATGGATAGGCTAAATGTGGGGACTAAATGCACTAGGGGAATCCAGGGAGGGATAGTGTGGTGATTCCACACACAGAAGCTTTGTATTTGTTTCACCTTCACAGATTACAATTGCTCCTTAAGCTATATTGGAGAGAGGAGGAAGAAGGGACTCTCTTACTCTCACCACTAGCTAGCCCTCAGGAACTCACTAGTAAATCGCAACACACTAGAGCTCAACCCAGTAAAGACCAACCCCTTCTACAGAGGCCCTAGCCCTCATTATATAGGGGTTGCTAGGTCTCCACTTAGGGCATACGTGGAGGCATATTCCAGGGAATATGCCTCCTCCCAAAATAGTAAGCCGACCGGGTCTCTCTTCCCCCGCGTCATCCATGTAGAGGCTACGTGAGCCTCTGCGGCGCCTGCGTCATCCGACATAGGCTTCGTCACCTTAGTCGGCCACGCCTCAGTGGTCCTACCTTTGTCCACTTCGCTCATGCTCTGCGTACAGTGGTCACCTTTGACTAGCGAGATACCTTCCTTCTCTTACAAGGTTGATATAACCCGGATCCCACATAGTTGATCCGGCCACACCTGTTCCTGCATACAAGTTAGATACATCTTACCGACATACGGCTTAAGTTGGTTGAGACCAAGTTAGGTGGACGTCCCCTGGTCCGGGTTACTCCGTGATCCGTCCTGCCTTGAGGTGACTCGGCCAGCACTTGCTTTGACCTTGCCGTACCTCGGCTAACTAGGCCTTTATACCCCGGCGTGACCCTACCCGGGGGTATCCCCCAACAGACAAAGCATCAGCGCCACCAGCAAAAAATTGAGCAGAGAAGGATAACGATATCCACAACAAAGTACCTGAAAGGGCCTTGGCAATTGAGAAAACCTGTTCTTTGAACAACTTCTCCCTGGCTGCGAAGGAGGCACGCAGATCCTCTTCGCGCCTTTGCGCCTTGTTACGCGCCGCGATTGCTTCATCGCGACCCTTCACAGCCGCGGCGTGTGTCTTCTCCAAGGTGGCGGCGTCATGCAAGAGGGCATTATATTCAGCTACACAACAAACAAAAATTGACTATCAGTCGACTATATCAAAGGAGAAGAAGAAGAAGAAGAAGAAGAAGTGTAGGACACTCACTCTCAACCACGCCATGACACGTCTCCAGCATCGCATGCTGGCGGCCCATCGCAAGCACTTGCTCCGCCAAGTGAGTGGCCTCCTTCACAAGGAGCTATCGCATAAAAAAGAGGATCAGCAGAAGCCATCGACTAACATCAGAAAGAAGAAAATCTACACTTACATGATCCTCCAATGACTCCGAAGATGTCTGCTGTACCATCATCCGGGCAACCATTCGATGCTCCCCTGCATGAGGAGAACTAGAAGAGTTGTGCCAGGAGTGGGCCGCCAATGGAGGCGAAGGAGCGCGCTCGACCTCTTTTTTGGCCCTTGAGGTCACGATTCCTGATTCTTTCAAAAATTGGATGTCGCCAGAAGATGACGACGCCTCTTGACTGCAAAGACAAAATAAACATCAAGAACAAGACAAAAATCCAGAGACAAACCAAAAAGGGCAAAAACAGAGAAGCACAAGTAAACTAGAAAACTTACCAATCAAACTTGTCAAAGTCAAAAGTGGCCTCCCCTGACTCTAACGAGGAATCCTTGGGCAATCGCATCTTCTTGCGAGAGGATGGTGCCACGGTGCTCACAGGAATGGCAGGGATCGGCGACTCCACACCAACGGCTAAACCTTCCAGAGTCGAAGGAGACGATGCATCGGAATCCTTGATAAGCGAACGCTTGCGAGTATCCGGACTACCGGACTCGGGGGCTTCCTCCTCCACATCAGATGGGATGGTCGACTCCGACTCGTCATCTTCCAAGGCTTCACAAGGGATAACCCCCTCAGGAAGAGGGGGCATACAAGGTGATACCGCCCAATCCTGCATAAAGACAACAAATTCAGCAAAAAGCAAGCTAAACAATAGAGAAGCAATCGACAAACTTAGCTATTGCGTAGCACAACTATACCTTAGGAGGACGATTAGTAGCATCAAATGGAGGAACAACTGGCTCACTAGGGAGCACATCCTTGATGGTGTACTTGGTGACCAGTCGAACCCTCTTGTCCACCTCACTCACAGACATGCCATCAGCAGAAACGCGAGTGGCATCGTCAGCCTCAGCCCACTGAAACATGGGGTGGACTCCGGCCGGCAGGGACTGGATGCGATGGTGCAGCCACGTGCGAATGAGAGCGCAGCCTCCCTCCTCTTTGCCTATGCGACTTTCGAGGTCGCAGACACGCTCGTACAGCACATCTGTCTCTGCGGACTCGCCAGGCATAATCACATTCTTCTAGGAGCGCCTCCTCTTGCACGGCGTCGCGGGGTCGAAGGGCGTCAGTCTGAAGTGGTCTCCGTCGGCCTTCTGGTCGCGAATGTAGAACCACTTGTCCCTCCACCCTTCGACGGACGCTTTGAGTTTGATATTGAAATAGGTGGCAGATGGGTCGACATGAATTCCGCAACCACCTACATCATATACTAAGGATCCAGGAGCGGATTGGCACTTCAACTTGAATATGCGCTTAAAGAGGCCAAAGTGCGGCTCGATTCCGAGCCAGCACTCGCAAAGGGTGATGAAGCAAGAAATATGGAGGATAGAGTTTGGGGACAGCTGATGGAGCTGGAGCCCATAGAAACAAAGGAGGCCCCTAAAAAAGGGTGAAGGGGCAAGGAGAGACCGCGAATGATGAATGCCAAAAACATCACTCGAAAACCAGCAGGAGGAGCAGGAATTGTCTCACCGCCAGGGACGCGCGCACCGGCGACTGCGTCGGACAGCACTCCGTCTTGGTGAAGAAGACAGAGATCCGATGACTTGATGATGGAGGGACGCCACGCACCATTCGTGGCGCGGGTGCCTGTGCCCTTCTTCTTCCCGCCGGCGGCGGTGCTGGTGCCCGCAGCGGCGGAGCCGCCTTTCTTCTTTGCCGCAGCAGCGGTAGCCGCGGAATCGGCCGCAGCACCTCCCTTCTTCTTCCCCATTGCGCGGCGGCGATGCGATCGAAGGAAGTAGCTCGGAAACAAGCGGAGCTGGTCCAGCGTCATGGAAGAAACGAGCGCAGAGAAAGCAGAGGAGTAGCGGCAATGGCGATGGAAACAAAGGATGAATGAGGGCAGATGAGAAAATTACCGTCGTAGCACCGCTACTTAACCCCTAGAAGATGCAATCCAACGGCTCAGAAAAACCCTACTGGACGCGTGGCAAACATCACGTTGGACACGTGAAGGAGTGGAAACGCGAACCGTCCCTCCACTGCTCCCATTACGCGCAGAAATCGAGGAGGCGCAGTTAAAAATAAAAGATTACGCATGCCCAGTCAAATCAAAGTCAGAGAGTGGGACCCACTGCTCGTCACGTCCCGTCAAACTCGCTCATGCGGGCAACTGAGGTCATGAAATCGTCAGCATTGACGTCATCAAAGCTACACAGCAGAAGACTTCGACTACTTTAGTCCTTAACTCGAGTCTTTGACTCCACCAAGCACTCGGGGGCTACTCCCATAGGGAGCGCTGGTCGCGCACCCTACGATTTTTCTCTTCTTTTTGTAGGAACATGGACAACCAAAGGCTATGGACATGGGTTACTCCCATAGGGAGCGCCGAAAACAAATTCGACTGAAACAAGCAAGAAAAAGATGACAGCAGTCGCAAAAGTTCTTTAGTCCCTGCCTGAGTCTTCGAGTCAACCAGGCACTCGGGGGCTAGTCCCATAGGGAGCGCTGGTCGCACACCCTATGATTATTTATACTAAGTACTGTGTGTTGATAACATCCACACTCAGAGTTTATGGCGACACCGCCTCATAATTTTTCCCTGCAAAGAGACTGCGTCTCCTGGGTCACCCGAATCGTCTCCGCGATGATAAAATTCAGATGCCGCGCTTATAGCGTGAAGGTAAGACCTGAATAAGGCCTAGCAACGCATTAGCTGCGCACTACCAGAAATATATCCGTGCCTACAGGTACGATGAACATGCCTTGACGGACGCGTCGAGTGCTCACACCCATATAACTGGAATTCAACTCATGTAAGACCTCCGTGGCTTGAGTCGAATTACACCAACACTTTTCCGGATTTGAGTCCAGGGACTCGAGTTCGAGTAGATTGTGTTGTTTCACCCTAAGGTGGTTAACTGATACCAATACATCGGATAAATCAGGCACGCACATCAACAATCCCTATGACACAAACAAAGCAGTTGAAAATATGCTCATTCATACACTCGAAAGACTTCAAAAAGTCCCCAGTCGAATATGCGATTCCACTGGACACTCGGGGGCTACTAACATGGGTATACCCTATGGGTACTCGAGCTTGGTATATACGGTCTAAATATGTAAAGGCCCATGGTGTTGCCAAGGCCCCAATGAAGGACTCGAGTAACCTACGGACTCTCGATTGCTTGAAGAACAAGAAGAAACTAAAGATAGAAAGTTTGAAAGGGAAAACCCTAACTTGTAACCGACTCGGCCTGCTACCTGAGACCTAGCCTATCTATATAAAGGCTAGGAGGGGGCGGCAAGGAGGACACACACAAACCTAGTTTCCACAACCCTCGCCAGATTGCATCTATGCACCATTGTAATCTTCGATTCCTTCGATAATTCCACGAGTAGACAAGCAGGAGTAGGGACCTCTACGAGGCCTGAACCTGGGTAAATCTCTGTCCCCTGTGTGCTTGTTTGCTAGCCGATAGATGTCTCCAGCGCTCCCTCCTTCTTCAAAACCCAAGTCCATAACAATGGGCATTGATGAGTTAAACCCTCGTCACTCTCAGTAGGACTTTGGTTCATCTCAAATCGATAAGGCTAGCTCACAGAGGAATTTAATTAGTGCAAAGTATACTCTGCAGCAGAATAAATACCAGAAATTAAAGAAAATTATTTTGAACTTGGGATTGCTTCTACATGTTTGAGAAAACATCAGAGTACTATCAGGAATTTAGATCTAGGCATTTGGACTTGGTTTACCAATTTATTTGGATTAAATCCTACCAAGAGCTTTTCTGGAATAAAAGGATCTGCTAAAAGAAAAAGAAAAAAGGGGCAATGGGCCGGATCTAGGGTGAACTGGGCCGCACCGAGGCAGGCCGGCCCAAGGCGGGGCAACGCGACGCGCGGGAGCCGGCGCTTGAACTGACAAGCGGGCCCGACGGTCAGCGGGGGAAGGCGCCAAAGCGGTACCGGCCAGATCTTCCGTTTAAGGCGTGATGGACGGTCCGCAGTCGTCGTCTATGCGAGGCAGGGCACCGGCGGCGAAACCCTAGGCAGCGGCGGAGAGGGGAAGCAGGAGCTCACCAGAGGGCTCGGGAAGCGGCACGGAGGGTGCAGGGCGACGCGGTCGACGGTGCTGAGCAGGCTGCTGGGCGGCACGATGTAGTTTGACACCAGGAAGTAGCTCGTGCGACGGCGGCCGAGAGTAGACTCGTCGGAGCTTGATGGCAACGGCGGAGGAGTGGGTCCTGGGCAAAAACAAGACCAGGGTTAGGTAGAGGAGGAGGAGGGGAACTCATGGGCTGACATGCAGAGGGAATGGAGCAGGGGAGGAGGTGCCTTCCTCGATTTTCTTGAGGAGGCCGAAGCTTCCTCCTCTTCTTCTCTCGGGCAGCACAGAGCTGGGGAGAGGTAGGGAGTGATGGGGGGGTGAGTGGGAGTGAGAGGAAGGAAATGAGGGCAGGGCGAGCTGGGGAAGGGCTGCTGGCCTTTATACCAAGAGGGAGGAATAGATGGGGAAAATTACCATCTTGGACAAGGGGGGAGGGCAATGTTGGCCAGGGGTTGGTCCAGGGGGAGGTGGAGAGGGGGTAGTATTGGTATTTGCTAGTGCTGGAGCTCCGGGAGAGTGGTGGCATCAGTAGTAATTAAAGGGGGACAAATCTTGTAAGATCTTTGTTGTCTCTCTCTCCTTCTACTAGGACAAGGGCAACATGGGTAATTGGTGGGGTGGAGCTACAGTGATGGTCGACCAATGGTGTGTCTTGATGTTGAGTATAAGCATTGATCAAGATTGAATGAGATTTGGAAGTGATTAGAGTGGTGGTTTGCTTAATTAACAAATATTGATCTAATAGATGGTTGTGAAGGAAGTCCAAAATCTTGCATTGGACCAGAGGAGAAATTGGTACTGGTACATAGATGGGGTAAGGGTAGGCTTCTAGGATTCAGTTGAGATTTTTCAGAGGAGTTTTTGTCCACTTAAATCCAATTAATCAAAAAGGACAAAAATGATTTCTAGAAGATCATTTGATAAATTTGCATTGGGCAAGGATGGATTTTGGTGTGGAAGGGTCCCAAATGTGAATACACACTTAGGGGAATTTTCCCAAGATTTATTGGGGATTAAAAGTATTTAAAACAAATATTATTCCAATTCAGCCATTTAAGAAAATGGACAAAAATAAATAATAAAGCTTCCCAAAAATATTTATTTCTGAGTGGGATAGATAGGATATGATTTGTGGAACTCACATGAGCAACAAATTAGGAAAGTGTTTTGGCAAAAACCAAACTTTCCTTTATGGAGGGAGTTTTGGAGATTTTGACTATTTAAGGAATTAAATAGTTTTGGGGCCATATAATTATGGATAATTAGGATAAATCTGGAGAATCAATGTAGATGAGATAGTCAAACTGTTGCAAGCATTTGCAACCTTGTGGAAGGGAATTCTAACCTGAGAAGGATGGAAAACAAGGAATTTATGATCTAGGGTGATGTTATTTTTATCTCTTCAAAACATGCTTGCATCTTGGAGATCAGAGCTAACCTTGGTGCAAGGGATAGATGGGTGGGTAGACCAGGTCATATAGATGATCATGGCAGGAGGAGTTTGAATTAATTTCATTTGGGCTGATCTAGAATTGATGGCAAACTTTGTTGAAATTAAGGCTGCCATGCAAAAAGTGTCATGAAGCCTTCTAAACCAAGTGGGTTTAATAGGCCCAATGGTCCACTCGGAACAAGTGAGGTAGATTTTGATAGACATCAATGAGTAGAACACAACCATGCATAGAGTTGGTCCATAGGAGGTTGTATGAGGGTGTGAGCTTCAACCAAAGTAGGTATGATGACTAGATTTGCAGGAAATGTTATTTTCTTGTCTGCAAAACCATCATGGACCAGTGGGTTTAGGGAGGATCTAGCCAGGGGCCAATTGGGGCCTTGGTAGTCCTGGGGATGGTTAACAAGATGGTTCAAGTGCATTTCCAAAAATGCACATGGTTTGAGAAAAGGAGGCATTCCAAAAGGTGATGTTGGAACTGTTTCCAGACTTAGTCAAAATTGGCAGTTTTGAAGGATTTTGACTAGAGCAGGAGAGGGAATGTTCTTGGAGGAGTTGCAAGGTATCAGAGCATGAGCAAGTGGATGATATTGAATTATAGATTGAGTAGAATAGATCCATGTTTGATATTGGTCTTCAAGGACTTGGAGATATATAGAATGGAAATCCTCAGAATTGATCTGGCTAAGGGCTTTAGATGATCACCTAGTGGCTAGGGATCATAACAAGGTTTGCTTTCTTGCTTAGTGATTGATGATTTAGAAGCATCTTGATCCTAGTGATGAGTTCCTAGAGTAACTCATACTACTTACTAAGCAAACAAGTCAATCAGCAGATCAAGGCAACTCATCTTATAAACTACTCAAATAATACTAGGGTTACCATCAAGCTTATCTTGAGGTAAGGTTGGGGCATTTTGAAGAGGTTTAGTTTTGAATAAGGTGAGAGTTCTTGGTATCTCTACCAAGAGTAGAATTCAAATGCTTTGAACAAGAGTTTTGGGAGAACTAGAGGTAAGATTAGTTGAGTGCTCTATCTTGAAAACATAAGGAGATTGTAGTATATATCTCTCCATAGTTTTGTCAATGGAAGCTACCAAAAATAGTTTTGGTTACATAGGCATCTTGGCTCCTGTTTTGAAATGCCAGATCGTTTGAGAATATGTAAAGTCAGCCAAGATAGTTTTGGGTAAAAAGCTTTTGTCAACTGAGGGTGAGGTAAGGAGTATCCTAAGATACACATCATAAGCACAAGTGCAAGCAAACAACAAGCAAGCACTGCACCAAAGCACAAGAAAAAGTTTTTGTTCCCCCTGATTTTTGCATTCTGGACAACTAATCAGGGTTGCTGAAATTGGGATGTTACACTGAGAGAGCTCCACAAGGTAGGAAGGTAAATTCTATTGAGGAAACTTCCTCCTTGAGTGATAAGATTGATATTATTATGTCTATTCTTGTGAATGGGAAAGCCCATATTGATCCAAATAATGTTCCTTTAGCCTCTTTGGTTGCTCAAGAAGAGCAAGTTGATGTGAACTTTATAAGAAACAACAATTTTGGCAACAATGCTTATGGTAATAACAATTATAGGCCCTACCCTCCTAATAATACTTATGGCTATAATGGTAAACCTGGATTCCTAGTGAAGGAAGAATTTTAGAAGTTGAAAGAGCCACTAAAAACTTTATGCAAATGCAATATGAGCAAAATAAACTATTTACTAAAACTATGGAAGAACAATCTACCATTTTGAAAAACATTAGCCATCAACTTGAGAGTCTAAATAGGAAAATTCCTAGTTTACAATTGAAACTTTCTAATGCTGAGAGGAATATATCATCTTTGTCTGAAGCTCAATCTTCATTGATTAATAAAATTGCTGCTAAACCTGAAACTAATGATAATCCCTTTGCAGCTACTAATGATATACAAGTAAGAACTGATGAAAATGTTAGACTATTAGCTGAATTACATGCTAAGTGGGAAAGAGAAGATGAAATTTCTAGAAACATTAGTGTTTCTACTATTACCACCACTAGTGTTGAGGCTAGTAAAAGTTCAATTACTTTAGATGATGATTTTGATTTTGATCTTGATGGTTGCAATATCTTTGAAGTTTTTAAGTTCTTACAAAAGCTTGCTAAAAGTCCTAATGATAGTGCTATGAACATGGCCTTTACAAAACACATTACTGATGCTCTCATAAAGATTTAAGAAGAAAAGATGAAACATAAAGCTTCTATTCCAATAAAACAAGAATATGGTTGGGAACCCATCATTAATATGAAAGTGAATGACTTTGATTTCAAAGCTTTACGTGATCTTGATAGTAGTGTTTCTATTATGCCTAGAAGGATTTATGATACGCTTGATTTGCCTCCACTTGAAGATTGCTATTTGAATGTCCCACTTGATGATAATGCTAAAAAGAAACTCATGGGGGGTCTTAATGATGTTCGTATTGTGGTTAACAATGCCTATGTCCCCGTTGATTTCTATGTTTTGGATGTTGAATGCAATGCTTCTTGTCCTATTACTTTGGGAAGACCTTTTCTTAGAACTGTTGGTGCCATTATTGATATGAAAGAAGGCACCATTAAATATCAACTCCCACTAAAGAAAGGTATAGAACACTTTCCTAAGAAGAGAGAGAAGATTTCTTTTGCCTCTCCTATGAAAACAAAATTTGGTCTTAATGCTTCTTCATTTGAGAATACTTGATCCTTTTTCTTGCTTCTTATGCCTAACTTAAAGGCGTTAAAGAAAAGTACTTATTGGGAGATAACCCAAAAGTTTTAGATGAGTCTTGGAAGTTATTACTTCAGTAATAACCGCTCCTTATCCTTTTTATTTGCTTTTTGTGCCAAGAGTAACCTCTAATGAGAGAGAAGTAATGATTGGGAAAGTTCCTGTCCCGAAACAGATTCCTGTGCTTCACCGTAAAAATTCGTATAAACTCTCTGAACGTCTTTTTGAGGCGTCAATTTTTTTTATTCTGCCCCAGGTTGTTATCAAACTTTCTTTAGTTCAAAACTTTTTGATTTGTGCAACAGAAGGTCTTTGAAAAAATTTGTCTTTACCTGCTGGTCTGTTTTGACAGATTTCTGCCATTTTCTGCATTTGCTTCTTGTTGGTTCCTTTTGAGTTCTTTTGGGGAATTGAGCTTTTTGAGGGAAGTGCTACAGTAGCTATTGTTCTAATGGAATTTTATTTGGTGTTGCAACTGAACCTTAAGACCTTTTATCTTGAGTGCACTAATGTTGCTAATAAAGATTGTGTGAAGTTTTGTATGAAGGAAAAATTTTAGTGTATGGAAGGAATGAGTAATGAGATGAATGATGGACTAAAGCTCAAGCTTGGGGATGCCACGTGTGTCACCCCAAGAAATATCCAAGAAGTACAAGCGTCAAAGCTTGGGGATGCCTAAGGCATCCCCTTCTTCATCAATAAAAATCCAAGGTTTCTTCCAAACGCTTCATTTTTATTGTTTCATGCATAGTTGTGTTGTTCTTGGAGCGTCTTCTTTTTCATTTTCATTTTGGTTTTTCGTTTGCTTTTGTTTGCTTAGTTTTCTGAATAAATTGGTTGGACCCCCTCTTTCTTACATTGGTTTGCAAATAGTTTGGTTTGGTTTGGAAAAGAGTAGGAAAGTTCATGCTTATGTGGTAAAAAGAGCTCGTTTTTGACTATGGCCTATGCTCTGTCATGCCATGCCTGATATTGTTTTGGCTTTATGCTTAGTATTATTTGCTGTAGCATGACTTTTTATAAACAATTGAGATTGCTTAATGTGCCTTGGATGAACCATGCGTTGTTTTAGCATATTAAAGCATAGTATAGTGATATTCTCCTTTGATGCATTATTTGGGTTGACTTGGCGCATCCTCACACCATGTTATGACTATCTCAAGTCACCATAGCCTTTATGATCCTTTAGTTTTCAACCTGTAGTATCACTTTATGCTTTGATCAATGATGTTTTGTCGCTCTGCATGATTATGGCCATTATTGCTCTCTTAGTTTGTCGCTCCCAGTCTTTGCTAGCCTCCACAACAAAGTATGAGTTCCACTCATGCATCCAACTCCCTAAACCAAGTTATTCCAAAGAGTCCACCATACCTACCTACTATTTGATGCTATTCCAAGTATATTCATGCTTTTGTTTACCTTCCAAATTAAACTTGTTATGAGAAAACTAGTGATTAAAGCTCTCACGAACTTGATGGCACACTTTACTTTTCTTGCCCTTAATAAACTTGAACCATTGTGTCGTCTATATTTTATATGCTTGCACTTATTTGTTGGGAATTAGCAGAACCATGCTTTCATGGAGAACGCTTTCAACATTGCACTTGGTACTTGTACCTAGTTGATATCATGCTCTTTTGTATATGGATGTCGTCGGTGTGAAATGAAAGGGGAGCTTGTAAGTCCATGGAGTTATGTATATGTGTTAGAGAAACGCCTGGGCCACTGGTCTAATCCATGCTGACATGGTGGAAACCTGCAGCGTAACCATAATGAGCTGTCTATGAAGCATTCTTATTATAAAAAAAGAGTCCTATATTGAGAAAAAGCGAAAAGAAAAAATAAGATTATGAAAAGAGGAAAGAGAGAAAAAAGCACCATATTCCCATGGTAAATAAGAAGATTGTTGAGATGCTCGTTGTTTGCTTGCCTTGTCATTTTGATATGGGAATTCTTCCGTATCATCGGGCAAGGGGTACCCTGTTGGTGGTTCTCTATGATACACATGTACTTACGATGACAAGAACTTACCGGTGACTAAACTTGAGTAGCATGAGGAGCGGCCCACGTATACAAGGGACATGAGATTTCTAACTTATACTTCGTCAAGCATGTACACCATAGTTTGTTCACTTTAACCTTAATCACTTCAAGATGCTTATGATAGGGGCAATGAGAGCTGAAAGCTATAAGTACCATAATTTTTGGAAGCTCTTTATGAGAATTGAATCCCTACTTCCATCTATGAAGGTCATTCTTCCACCATTATATTGAGTCCCCACCTTCTACATTTATGCACCTACTTTGAGAGCATAGTGGCCATTCTTAGTTCTATGTGCATTGTCCCAAGACTAGTTGATTGATGCATAACGTGATATTGCTTGTTTTAAACTATTTGTATCTAGTCACTCTTATGAACTTTGAAGGTGTCCTATGCATTTATATTTGCTACTCTATGAGGGACAAGCTGAATACTATTATGTTATGTTTTATTTATGTGAAACAAACAAACGTCTTGCAAAGCATTGTTATTCATGAATCTTTTGTTTGTGCCTTTTCATGTTGCATCATAGTTTCTTTGTCTTATTGCTAGAACTTTGTCTTTCATGTTATGATTGAAGTACTATGATCCCAGCTTTGAATGTTTTACAAGTACTTTGATCAAGTTTATGATGGTGCATGTCACCTCAAAAATTATTCTTTCTTTTTATCACTTACCTACTCGAGGACAAGCAGGAGTTAAGCTTGGGGATGTTGATACATTGCAAATGTATCTATAATTTTTGATGTTCCATGCTTCGTTTTATCTACTTTCTTGTGTTTTGTCCACACTTTGGAGTACTTTTCATATGATTTCTTGGACTAACCTATTAACAAGAGCCACAGTGCCAGCTGCCTGTTTTCTGCTATTTTTGGCTCCAGGAAAGTCAGAAAATGAATATTCTCGGAATTGGACGGGACAAAAGCCAAAGTGCCTATTTTTCCGGAAGTCATCAGACGCCAGAATACGAGACGGAGAAGGGCTGGGGGCCGGCCACACCACCTGGCCGGGCGGCCAGGCCTGGCTCGTGCCAGGGGGTGCTCTGGCCGACCCCAGCACCCCCTCGGCCTCTCCTTCCGCCTATAAGATGCCCTCGGGACGAAAACCCTAAGTACCCGATCAAAAATCCACGAAAGAGTTTGTAGCCGCCGTCATCTCCATCCCTAGACCGGGAGGGATCTGAAGCTCTTCCCGGCACCCTGCCGGAGAGGGGAATTCACCCTAGAGGCCTTCTTCATCACCATGCAAGCCTCTGGTGTGATGCGTGAGTAGTCATCCTTGGACTACGGATCCATGTAGTAGCTAGATGGCTGGTTCTCCTCCTTTGTGCTTTCATGTCTAGATCTTGTGAGCTCCGTTCATGATCAAGATCATCTATTTGTAATTCTGCATGTTGTGTTTGCGGGGATCCGATGGATATTGAGATGCTATTTCAGATTGATTATTGATTCCATCATGTCTTTGTTATTTGTGATCTTGCATGCTTTCCGTTGTTAGTAGCTATCTTGGCCAAGTAGATGCTAGCAACTCCAAGAGTTAGTATTTATGCTCGATGGTGGGTTCATGCCTCTGGTAATCTGGGGAAGTGACAGAAATCTCTAAGGTACTAGATGTGCTATTGCTACTAGGGAGAAAACAACAATCATTTGTTCATAGAACAATCGTATTGTTTACTTTACACGCAATTCGTAAACCAATAATCTGTTGCTTGCAACTTAATACTAGAGGGGGTTCGGAAGGTGGATTATTAGTCATAGATGCAGTTGGATGGCGGTCTATGTATAATGTTGTAATGCCCAATCATGTTCCAAAGGAGTCAAGATGATTAGTATATGCATGTATTGCTTTCTCGATGATTGTCAATTGCCCCGCTGTAATTTGTTCACCCAGCATGTTATCTATCAAGGAGAGCCACCTCTAGTGAACTATTGATCCCGGTCCTCTTTTCTTTACATATAATCTATAAACTGTTTACTGCTATGTCTTTACTTTCTACAAACTTTTACTTCCTTACATTTGATATGTTTAATCCTTTCATTTTAGCAAAACACGGTGAGATTGAAAACCTCATCGCAAGTTGGGGACAGAGTTCTGTGGTTGTGTTGTGCAGGTCTCCATGTTGCTACTAGCACCGGTAGTGCACCCTGCCAAGGCTCAGCTAGCAACACCTTTGGGGTGTTTCCTTGCTCCTACTGGTTTGATTAAACCTTGGTTTCATAACTAAGGGAAACTTGCTGCTGTGCTCATCATACCTTCTTCTTGGGGTTTCCAACGAGCTCTACATCAACACCGAGCCATCACTTGACAAGTTATAAGTCGAAAATCTCTTGCCCCTTGCTTACAAGTATCGAACCTCATGCTACTCAACTTTAGTCATGAGTAAGTTCTTTTCATTGTAAGTACATGTGTATCATAGAGAACCGCCAATGGGGTACCCCTTGCCCCATGATACAGGAGCTATCCCATATCAAAATGACAAGGTAACAGACAATGAGCATCTCAGCAATCTTTTTATTTGCTATTTGCATAGGTTTTTATTGAGGATGCTTCACAGGTTGCTCGGTATGGTTATGCTGCAAGTTTCCACCATGATTACGCATGGCTTAGGCTAGCCGCCTAGGCGTTTCTCTAACACATATACAAAATCCATGAGCTTACAAGCTCCCCTTTTATTTCACACATCGGGATCCATAAGCAAAAGAACATGATATCAACTAAATAATGTGCAATGTTGAAAGCGTTCTCCATGGTAAAATGGTTCTGCTAATTCACAACTTATAAAGCGCAAGCATATACGCAACATAGATGGGCACAATTGTTCAAGTTTATTAAGTGCAAGAAAGTAAATTGTGCCATCAAGTTTGTGAGAGTTTTAATCACTAATTTTCACATAACAAGTTTAATTCGGAAGGTAGATAAAAATATGAATATACTTGGAATAGCAATAATGCTAATAGGTAGGTATGGTGGACTCTTTGCAATAACTTGGTTTTATTTGGAGTTGGATGCATGAGTGGAACTCATACTTGGTACATGTGGAGGCTAGCAAAAGACTGGGAGCGACCAACTAAGAGAGCAATAATGGCCATAATCATGCAAAGTGACAAAACATTATTAATTAAAGCATGAAGTGATATTACAAGTCAAAAACTAAATGATCATAGAGGCTATGGCGACTGGTATAGTCTTAACATGGTGTGAGCATGCACCAAGTCAACCCAAATAAAGCATCAAAGGAGAATACCACAATATTATGCTTTTGTATGCTAAAACAACACATGATTCTTTCAAGGCATATTAAGAAATCTCAATTGTTTGGAACAAGTTATGCTACAGAAATAATCACTAAGCATAAAGTCAAAGCAATATCAAACATGACATGATAAAGTCTAGGCCACAGTCAAAACAAGACTCCTTTTGTACCACTTATAGGAATGCACTTTCCTACTCTTTTCCAATCCAAATCAACTTATTTGAAACTATGTATGAATGCGGGGGTCCAACCAATTTATTTAAGCAAACCAAGCAAAATAAAACTAAAAACAAAACGAAGACGCTCCAAGAACAACACAATTGTGCATGAAACAACAAAAATGGAGTGTTTGGAAGAAAACCTGAGATTTTTATTGATGGAGAAGGGGATGCCTTGGGCATCCCCAATATTTGACGCTTGTACTTCTTGAATATTTCTTGGGTGACACGGGTGGCATCCCCAAGCTTGAGCTTTTGTCCATAATTCATCTTATCACATTATTCTGCTCTACACTTTAAAATTTCCTTCATACAAAACTTCACACAATCTTCATTAGCAACATTAGTGTACTCAAGATAATAAGTCTTTGGGTTCAGTTTCACACAAGTAAAACTTCCATTAAAAGACAAGCTACTGTAGGAATTCTTTTTAAAAGTTCAAGTAATTGGCAAGAACTCAAAGAGAAAGAGATTAAGAGGCAAATGCAAATAATGGCAGAAATCTGTCGAAACAGACCAGCAGGTAAAAACTGATTTTTTTGAAGTCCTTCTGTTGCTCAAATCGAAACGTGTTAAACTAACAAAAGTTAGATAACAACCTGGGTCAGAATCACACAAAGTTACAGCTCAATAAGACGTATAGGGATTTTTCACGAATTTTTACAGTGAAGCACAAAAATCTGTTTTGAGACAGCAACTTTCCCAAGTATTACTTCTCTCTCATTAGAGGTCACTCTTGGCACAAAAACCACACAAAAAGGATAAGGAGAGGTTATTACTGAGGCAATAACTTCCAAGAATCAACAAAAGAAAAACTTACTGAATAAAAATTTGGGTTATCTCCCAATAAGTGTTTTCTTTAACGCCTTTGAGCTAGGCATGAGAAGCAAGATTCAAGTATTCCCGAATGAAGAAGCATTAAGATCAATACCAGAAATATCTTCAACACGGCAAGGTATCTCATCCAAATAAGTTCTAGAGGATCCTCTCTCACTACTCTTGGGTTCACTATTTTCATCAAATAGGTTTTCAGGAACAATCCAAGCAAAATTATTTTCTAAGGCTTCATGCATTCCTACAAGTTTAAAAGGTATTGGTATTTTAGTTTCCTCTCCATTTTTTAGGTTTGGTTTTGTTGACCTTTTCTCGTGTACCAATAACATCTACACATGATCCTAGCATATTAAAACGATCAAACACTTTTCTAGCTTCCTTAACAACATCATAGATGTCTTTAAGCAAAGTTTCTAGAATGAAATCTCTCTTTTCAGTATCCTCAATATCTTTAAGTTTAAGAAACATTACTTGCATTATGGGGTTAAGGTTAAAAAACCTAGCTTCCAACATGTGAACTAAAGAAGTTGCAGCAATTTCATAATTTGGAGCAAGTTCTGCATCTATCCTCAATATCCTCATGCTTGCTAACATGATTAAATAATTCTACAATATTATCTTTACCAATTATGGAGCCACTACCTATTGAAAGGTCTTTCAGGGTGAACTTAGGGATCAACATGGTGAGCTGAGGACGAGGTAATTTTTTTTGTGTTTTTCATATAAGAAGCAAACCAGTACAACTAATTGTTTTGTGTTTTTGATAAAACAAACAAGCAAACAAAACAGAAATAAATTAAGCAAAACAAAAAAACAAAGTAGAGAGATTGGTTGTGAAAGAATCCCCTTGTGAAGTTGTCCTTGACTCCCCGGCAACGGCGCCAGAAAAAGGCTTGATGGCTTAGGGTATGTTTAGCTCGTTGGGAACCCCAAGAGGAAGGTATGATGAGCACAACAACAAGTTTCCCTCAGTTATGAAACCAAGGTTATCGAACCAGTAGGAGCAAGGAAACAACCCCAAGGCGTTGTTACCAACTTGGAATCCTGCACAACACAACCACAGAAATTTGCACCAACTTACAGTGAGGTTGTCAATCTCACCGGTTTTGCTGAAAACAAAGGATTAAACATATTGTGTGGAAGATAGTAATTGCTTGCAGAAAGTAAACAGTAAACAGTATATAGTAGATGGTATATCAATGTTAAAACAATGGACCGGGGTCCATAGTTCACTAGAGGTGATTCTCCTTAAGATATATAACATGTTGGGTGAACAAATTATAGTGGGGCAAGTGATAGACTCGAGAAAGCATACCATGCATATACTAATCATCTTGACTCCTATGAGATTTGATTGGGCATTACAGCACTATACATAGACCGTAATCCAACTGCATATATCACTAATTATCCACCTTCAGGTTATCATCCAAACCCCCTCCAGTATTAAGTTGCAAGCAACAGATAATTGCATTAAGAAAAGTGTGTAAAGTAAACAATATGATTGTCCCATGGACAAAGGATTGCTGTTTTCTCCCTAGTAGCAATAGCACATCTAGTACCTTAGAGATTCATGTCACTTCCCTAGATTACTAGAGGCCTGAACCCACTATCGAGCATAAATACTCCCTCTTGGAGTTGCTAGCATCTACTTGGCTGATACGTCCATTTTGCATCAATATTCTATGTCTTAATTCACTATTATTCATTGATATATTTTGTATTGAGAGGTGATACTTATGTTATTTCATCTGTTTTTGCATGGTTGATGACTTTTGGAGCATGGACCGCTGCAGTCAGGATTCTGATGGAAAAGGTACTGTTTGGAGGCAAAATTCACGAAGATCAGAAAATCCAGGAAAATATACGGAAAATCCTATTTTTCCAGAAGACTAAGGATGCCAGAAGACAGAGTGGAGATGGGCCACAGGGGGCCCACACCACCCCCTGGCACGGGCAGCCCTAGGCCACGCTAGGAGGTGGTGTGGCCACCCTAGCCCACTCCAGCCTCTCCCCTATGGCGTATATCATCCTCTCGAAACCCTAAGACTCGGGGAGCGACCACAGAAAGATTCCGCTGTCTCTGCGAGGCGGCAAACACCAAGAGAGAAAGATCTCTCCGGCAGACAGATTTCTGCCAGGGGAATTCCTTCCTGGAGAGGGGAGATTGTCGCCATCAACACCATCATCAAGCCGGACTTAATCGGGATCATCATCATCACCACCATCATCACCATTAGCACCCTCATCACCATCTCCATATTGCTGTAACAATTGTGTTGAATCTTGCATAGTTCATAGGGGAAACTTTCCCGGTGTTGATTACTCTTTGTAGTTGATGCTATTGAGTGAACCGTTGAATTATTGTTTATGTTCAGATTGTTATACATCATTATTCCATCTCTGATCAAGATCCATATGATGTCTTGTGAGTAGTTCGTTTTGTTCTTGAGGACATGGGAGAAGTCATGTTGTTAGTAGTGGAATTATGTTGAGAAAGATTCAATAGTTTGTTATTTAAGTTGTGGTGTACTTCTTCTAGTGGTTTCATGTGAACGTCGACTACATGACACTTCACCTATATGGGCCTAGGGGAATGCATTGTGTATTTGGCTACTAATCGTAGGGGTTGCCGGAGTGACAGAAACCTAAACCCCCGTTAGGAAACCATTGCATAAGGGACGTAAGGGTCTTAGAGTTTAAAGCTGTGGTTAGGTTTCTACCTTAATTACTTTCTTGTACTTACGGATGTTTGCAAGGGGTATAATCACAAGTATGTATTAGTCTTGGATGGGGCGGTACATTAGCACAGGTTCACCCACACAACACTTAGCAAGCTAGAGAAGATTAATCAACTATATGAAGCGAAAGCACTTGACAGTCTTCCCATGTGTCCTCGAGAACGTTTGGTCATCTTAAGTAATACAACCGGCTTGTCCTTTGCTGCATAAAGGATTGGGCCAGTTGCTGCATTTATTCCTACTGTCTTTTATTTACTCGTACTTTGTTTACTTGCTTTATCGAAAACCCCTAAAAATCCGTTTGCTAAGTATTTGCAGAGAATTCCTCATCCATACCACTAGCCAGCACCTTCTGCTCCTCGTTGGGTTCGACACTCTTACTTATTGAAAATACTGGGATACACCCCCTATACTTGTGGGTCATCAAGACTATTTTCTGGCGCCGTTGCCGGGGAGTGAAGCGCTATTGGAGAGTGGAACTGGTAAAGGAAACTTCTACTGTGAGTATTGTTTACTTCTGCTAGTTGCTTTATTTTCGTTATGGATAATTCGCTGAGTTTCTTATTTAGTAATGCTACTACCACTGCTAAGGTAGTAGATAAGCCACCACCTGCTAAGAATGATGTTTTCAAAATACCTACAAGAATTATTGATTGTGTTATAGATAACTACTATGTTGGGGATGGAACTGTCCATCCCGGTGATCATTTGCTCTTTATACACGAATTATGCGGGTTGTTCAAGTGTGAAGGTATTACTACAGATCAATTTAAGAAGAAGTTATTCTCATTATCACTAAAAGGAAGAGCTGAGGAATGGTATAAGCTGCTGAAGAATGGTCAAGCTCTGGAATGGGAGGAAATAGTGTCTCTCTTCTATTCAAAGTTTTATCCTCCTAGTGAGATTCATAAAGATCAGAATCAAATATACAACTTTTGGCCTCTTGATGGAGAGAGTACAGCTCAAGCTTGGGGGAGATTGAAGTTACTAATGCTCAAATGTCCCATTCATGAGCTCCCCAATAATATTATTATCAAAAACTTTTATGCAAGGCTTTTTCTTCATGATAAAGATTTATTGGATGTTTCTTGTGTTGGATCATTCACTCGTATGGAAGAAGAAGCTAAATGGGATCTTCTGGACCGTATTCAAGATAATGCTGAAGCTTGGGAGAATGATAAAGGTAGAAAGTCAGGTATAAATTATGATTATGAATGCATTGAATCTTTTATGGGAACTGATGACTTTCAAAATATTAAAAATGCATATGGTCTAGATTCTCAAGCTATTGCTTCTTATTTTAAGGCTTTTGCTTCTTACATTGAAGTTCCTAAAAAGAAGTGGAATAAGTATCATGAACCTTATAACGATATTGCTAAGAGTGTTCCTGCAAGAAATACTGAAGTTTATACTGCTAATCATGTTTTACCTAAACCTTATATTGAGAAAATGCCTTTTCCAGTTAAGGTAAAGGAACATTCTATGATAGCTAGTATGGTTAATGAAAGTACAAATAAAGCTGTTGAACCTGATAAACAAATGGTTGATGAACCTATAATAGCAAGTGTGAAAGACTTTGTCACTAAGTATGAAAAAGAGGGACACACTATACTTTGTAAGGATACCTCTAATATGGTTTCGCAAAGTAGTGTTATGAGAGCTAGAATTCCTTTGTTTTCTGTTAGAATAAGTGATCATTGCTATGATGGTCCTTGTGATAGCTATATTGTTAAGTTTATGCATGATACGTAAAGTTACTATGAGAGAGGGAAAAGTGTTCTTATGTATCTCAATAATATCAAGTTTCCTCGTTTTATGCTGAATATTTTTATGTTGCACATCTTTTGCCTTCTTATGCAAGTTGCCTCTGGTTTCAACAACTTGTTTGTTTACAAAATTCCCTTGCATAGGAAGTGGGTTAGACTTAAATGTGTGTGTTTTTGCTTCTTAATGCTCTCTTTCACTTCAATTCATATCCCTATGAGAGCTTCTTCAAAATTATCATGCCCATCTTAATGGCTATAAAGAAAGAGCTTTATGGGAGACAAGCCAATTTGTTTTTGCTTTCAGTTTGTTTTGTTTCTTTGAGTCTCGGAAGTTATTACTTCGGTAATAACCGCTTCTTATCCGTTTTGTTTGGTTTTTGTGTCAAGATCAACCTCTAATGAGAGAGAAGTAATATTTGGGGAAGTTGTTGTCCCGAAACAGATTTTTGTACTTCACCGTAAAAATTCGTGAGAGATCCATGTATATCGGATTGAGCTGTAATTTTTCGTGCTTCTGCCCCAGGTTGTAATTTAACTTTCTTTAGTTTTGAACTTTTTGATTTCAGCAACACAAGATTTTCTAAAAAATTGATCTTTACTTGCTGGTCTGTTTTGACAGATTTTGCCACTCTTGCATTTGCTTCTTTATTCGATTTCCTTTTTGAATTCTTTTTGGGTGTTCGGAAGGAGTTGCTGCAGTAGCTTATGTTTTAATGGTTTTCAGTTGAAGTTGAACTCAAAAGGTTTTATCACTTAACTTATACTAATGTTGCTAATGAGAACTGTCTAAAGTTTTGTGTGAAAGAAATTTCCAGGAAGTGGAGATAATGGTGTAATGAGAAAGAGGAAGGTTTTATGACTCAAGTAATAAGTGTATAAAGATGAAGATATTGATATTATTCAAGTGGTGCCTCTGGAAGAATCTACTAGATACCAAATTTAGAGACCTACAGAGTATGTTTTCAAATAGGTAACGGTTTTGGTAAGAAAAGTTCCGCGAAAATACCATCCAACTATATTTTTGCAGTTTTCAGTCAATAAGGAAAGTTACGAAGCGAAGAAGGGACGGAAACGGAGCCTGGGTGGCTCACACCACCCTGTGGTGTGGGCCCACCCCTGGCCGCACCACCAGGTGGTGAGTCCACCCCGGACTCCGCCTCCGACTCGTTTTCTTCCAGTACCTTCCTTTTGATATGAAACTTCGTAATATATAAACCCCCCCCCCCCCCCCCCCCCCCCCCGCCGGATCCCCCGAGGTTTGTATATCGTGTTTTCGTCATGTTTTTGTTTCGATCTGTTTCTGCCAGGACATACTCTTTGAAAGTTTAGAAGCACAATGGTGTCCGCCAAGGATACAGGAAAGGAGCCTATGGAGGAAGACCTCCAAGACCCCGGGCAGGAGAAGGAGATCAAGAGTGAAGGTGAAGAGGAGCAAGGCCAACGTCTGCACGCCGGCACTACCATTGCAAGCATTGGAGTGGTGACGAAACCTGTCAGGGTTAGAAGGACGGCACAGATGCAGACTAGGGCGAAAGCTCCCCGACACAGTTTGGCTCCACGGTCACTTCCTCCACACACCAAGAATCCCTTCCATACCTTTATCCATAACCATGCAGGAAAAGAAGACTCCAAGAAGGAAGAGTGGGGAAAGAATAGCAAGAGCTGGAATTCTCAACACGACATGATCATGAGCCGCATTGAGAAAAACTCACAGCTGATTCGTAATCTCACCTTCGAGATTGAGGACTTGGGGAAATTGATCAGAGAGCTCATCGAGAGGATACCACCGCCACCAAAGGAGTAATTCGTCATCAGGTTTGGCATCCCCTTGGTTTGTTCCAAGCTTGGGGGAGTGCCAAGGTATCACATCACTATCTTCTATCTTTTTACCTTCTTAGTTGAGTCATATCATGAATAGTGGAGTTATTATGTAGTATGGTTTGCATTATGGAAGTGTCCCCTCTCTCGTTAGATATGTATCCCTTGGTGTGAGTTGCCGTTATGGAATATTAATGAGAGGTTCTATCATTCACTCTTTTTGCATAGCTTAAATTAGTTTTCAATTCGTGGTTGTATGATTGATCTTGTTTTTAGTATCGGTATCACTTTGGGATCATCGAGTTAATTTAGTTGGTTTTGGCAAACCTGGCTCGGTCAGTAGCACACTGTTTTTGAGAGTTGAAAGAAAAGATAGAAGTACTCTAGAAAAAATAATTTCAACATCTTCCTTTCTTGATTTGCTCATAAGTCTAGTATTCTCTAGTTAAGATCTTTTGTGCTTCCAAGGAAGATTGCATGTTTGTCTTTATCGCTTGTATGTTTGTTTGTTTCCTTCAACTCTTGTACTTGCTACCCAGCCTTGCTAGCCAAAAACCTGTACTGAGAGGGAATTCTTCTCGTGCATCCACTCCTTTAAACCAAAACATTTGCCATTTGTGTCCACCATACCTACCTAGTAGCATTAGTGATATTCCAAGTAAATTCTTGTTTTATCTACCTCCCAAATTAAACTTGTTATAAGAAAATTAGTGATTAAAGCTCTCACGAACTTGATGGCACACTTTACTTTCTTGCATTTAATAAACTTGAACCATTGGGTCCTTCTTTGTTGCGTATATGCTTGCGCTTTATGAGTTGAAGTTAGCAGAACCATGTATCGTGGGGACCGCTTTCAACACTTCATTGGTACTTCTACCTAGTTGATATCATGTTCTTTTGCTTATGGATCCCGGCGGTGTGAAATAAAGGGGAACTTGTAAGATCATGGAGTTTTTATGTGTGTTAGAGAAACGCCTGGGCCGCTAGCCTAAGCCATGCCTAATCATGGTGGAAACTTGCATCATAACTATAGTGAGCATTTTATGAAGCATCCTCAATAAAACCTATGCAAATAGCAAATAAAAAGATCGCTGAGATGCTCACTGTCTGCTTGCCTTGTCATTTTGATTATGGGATAGCTCGTGTGTCATGTGCAAGGGTTACCCCGTTGGAGGTTCTTAATGATACACACGTATTTACAATGACAAGAGCTTGCTCATGACTGAAGTTGAGTAGCATGAGGTTCGGTACTCATAAGTAAGGGGCATGGGACTCCAATTCATAACTTGTCAAGCATATCCTCTTAGTAGTGTCACTTTAACCTTAATCACCAAAAGATGCTTATGATAGGGTCAATGAGAGCTGAAAGCTAGTAAGTATCATAATTTTTGGGAGCTCTTTATGAGACTTGCAATCCCTGCTTCCCTCTTTGAAGGGCCTTTCTTTTACTTTGTAGTCGAGACAGTAAACCTACTCCCTTCTACCTCAACAAGTATTTTGAGTTGATGTGTCTCATTCATTCATATGATGATTTATGCAATCATGTCTTATGTTCCTTGCTTTGCAGATGTTTACTACTTTGAAAGCTATCATTGAAAACCAGTTATTTGTGAACTCCAGAAAATTATCAACTATTCTTCGACAAGAGCTAAGTTTGCCATTACCAATTATGATTCACTTTATGTATTTTTATTGTGTTTCCTTTACTTATTGCAAGTTAAGTTATATAGTAGTGAGTTGTCTTCTAATATGATCTATGTATTTGATGAATGTGATGCTTCTTGTCCGTATTCTTTTATCGACTCTCCACTCCATAAACCTGAGGTCATGTTTATTGAGCTCAGTATCGCTTGAGGACAAGCGAAGTCTAAGCTTGGGGGAGTTGATACGTCCATTTTGCATCACTATTCTATGTCTTAATTCACTATTATTCATTGATATATTTCGTATTGAGAGGTGATACTTATGTTATTTCATCTGTTTTTGCATGGTTAATGACTTTTGGAGCATCGACCGCTGCAGTCAGGATTCTGATGGAAAAGGTGCCGTTTGGAGGAAAAATTCGCGAAGATCAGAAAATCCAGGAAAATATATGGAAAATCCTATTTTTCCAGAAGACTAAGGATGCCAGAAGACGGAGTGGAGATGGGCCACAGGGTGCCCACACCACCCCCTGGCGCGGGCAGCCCTAGGCCGCGCCAAGAGGTGTTGTGGCCACCCTAGCCCACTCCAGCCTCTCCCCTCTAGCGTATATCATCCTCCCGAAACCCTAAGACTCGGGGAGCGACCACAGAAAGATTCCGCCGCCTCTGCAGGGCGGAAAACACCGAGAGAGAAAGATCTCTCCGGCAAACAGATTTCTGCCGAGGGAATTCCTTCCCGGAGAGGGGAGATCGTCGCCATCAACACCATCATCAAGCTGGACTTCATCGGGATCATCATCATCACCACCATCATCACCATTAGCACCCTCATCTCCATCTCCATATTGCTGTAACAATTGTGTTGAATCTTGCATAGTTCATAGGGGAAACTTTCCCGGTGTTGATTACTCTTTGTAGTTGATGCTATTGAGTGAACCGTTGAATTATTGTTTATGTTCAGATTGTTATACATCATTCTTCTAGCTCTGATCATGATCCATATGATGTCTTGTGAGTAGTTCGTTTTGTTCTTGAGGACATGGGAGAAGTCATGTTGTTAGTAGTGGAATTGTGTTGAGAAAGATTCAATAGTTTGTTATTTAAGCTGTCGTGTACTTCTTCTAGTGGTGTCATGTGAACGTCGACTACATGACACTTCACCTATATGGGCCTAGGGGAATGCATTGTGTATTTGGCTACTAATCGTAGGGCTTGCCGGAGTGACATAAACCTAAACCCCCGTTAGGAAACCATTGCACAAGGGACATAAGGGACTTAGAGTTTAAAGCTATGGTTAGGTTTCTACCTTAATTACTTTCTTGTACTTATGGATGTTTGCAAGGGGTATAATCACAAGTGTGTATTAGTCTTGGATGGGGCGGTACATTAGCACAGGTTCACCCACACAACACTTAGCAAGCTAGAGAAGATTAATCAACTATATGAAGCGAAAGCACTTGACAGTCTTCCCATGTGTCCTCGAGAACGTTTGGTCATCTTAAGTAATACAACCGGCTTGTCCTTTGCTGCATAAAGGATTGGGCCACTTGCTGCATTTATTCCTACTGTCTTTTATTTACTCGTACTTTGTTTACTTGCTTTAATGAAAACCCCTAAAAATCCGTTTGCTAAGTATTTGCAGAGAATTCCCGATCCATACCACTAGCCAACACCTTCTGCTCCTCGTTGGTATCGACACTCTTACTTATCGAAAATACTGTGATACACCCCCTATACTTGTGGGTCATCATTGGCCAAGATAGCTACTAAGAACGGAAAGCATGCAAGATTACAAATAACATAGACATGATAGAATCAATAATCAATCTGAAATAACATCTCAATATCCATTGGATCCCCGCAAACACAACATGTAAGATTACAACTAGATGATCTTGATCATGAATGGAGCTTACAAGATCTAAACATTATAGCACAAAGGAGGAGAACCAACCATCTAGCTACTACATGGACCCGTAGTCCAGGGATGAACTACTCACGCATCACACCGGGGGCAGCCATGGTGATGAAGAAGGCCTCCAGGGTGATCTCTCCCCTCCGGCAGGGAGCTAGGAAGAGCTTCGGATCCCCCCGATCTGGGGATCAAGATGGCGGAAGCTATAGACTCTTCCGTGGATTTCTGATTGGGTCTTTGATTGGGTACTTAGGGTTTTCGTCCCGGGAGGCTTTTATAGGCCAATGGGTAAGGTCGGTGGAGCACCAGAGGGCGCACACCCCCTGGTGGCACACCCTCCCTAGGCCGCGCCGCCACCAGGTGTGGTCGCCCTAGTGCGCCACTTCGTCACCCCTCCGGACTCCGTGTTGCATCGGTTAAAATATTGACTTTGGCTTTTGTCTGGTCCAATTCCAAGAATATTTCCCTACTAGCTTTTCTGAAACCAAAAATAGCAAAAAACAGGCAACTGACACTGTGACATCTTGTTAATAGGTTAGTTCCAAAAAATGTATAAAAATACCCCAAGTGTGGACAAAACATAAGAAAGTAGATACTAAACAAGCATGGAACATCAAAAATTATAGATAAGTTTACGACGTATCAACCTACCATTAGATCAGCCATTCACAGTACTACTTATGTTATCTTTATCATGTCTTGTCTCTTATAATACCATAGAACTGCATAGTGTATGGATTAACTTTGAACACTAAATTAGACCTAATTCGACAAATCAACGTAAAGTCGTTTGAGTGGGTTAAATTAGGTAGAAAATTAATCCTGAAAAATATAACATGTAATTTATCCAACCACTTATGTACTAGTAAATAAATGGCACATCCTATGAACTATAATTTAGCCATATTAACCATACTTCATTCTGAAAAAGCTTTTACTTCTTTACCATGTTAACATGCACCGACCTATACCAAAATATGGACACACCGTCATTACAGATATATAGAGTATGTCCATGACCTTGGTCACTTGCCTTTAAACCCAAGAAAGTTTACACGGAGTACATGGTATAGTTAGTCCATACCATGAAGTGAGTTTTTCAAGTATTTTACTGTTAGAATAAATTAAAGAAGAAGGAATGCCGCCCTACACACATCAAATTTTCATACAAAGTGGACAATTCTTTCTTACAGTTTCCCGAGTTTAAGGATTTTCAAACTCCCAAGCCAAAGCTCCATGCACTTAAATGACTTTATGCTGATAAAACGAAATTAGGTCAAACTAGAATACATGTGAGCGTGATAGACTATTACTCTTGAAAATTTCCAAAATTCATCTGAAGGAACGCGATGGCGAATATATCATGGGCCAACAATAGTTTTGAAAAATGCCAACACTGATTAGTATTTGCATAATGAAAAATTGGCTTGAGCGACCAATCAAGGTCATGACCATATCCACATCATAGTTTAGGACCCATGAGTCTAGCGTGATGGTTAAGGGAGTACAAGGCACGAGTGTCTAAGAGCATCCGTAATGTAGGACCCGCCCGACTTATATGGAAATTACCACAATGTATAAGATCAACATTTGCCACAAGATAGGACCCGCATAGCTTATCGTATTGCTCTTGAGGCAATGATGTTTCTATTCTCTATGGTAACCCACAATCTTGAGGCAACTTTATGTTCTCCATAATGTATAAGGTGAACCTTAGCGGATGCCACATAGGCCTTAAGGTGTGTTTTTTACACACTGTGGATTCCCTAAGGAAAAAGGCAAATAATGGGCCCACTTGGCAGTGTATGACCAAGCTATAAAACCCCTATGCAAAAGCTAGCATCTTCAGTTTAGTAGGTCCCATGGATCATCTCATTTTTAGACTGTCTAAATGGTGGATCTTACTCGCAGTACAGTAAGTAGTACTCCCTCAGTTTCAATATATATAAGATGTTTTAGGAGTGTGAAGGTTATGTAACTAGTCATATTTTAGTGTGTAGATTCGGAGTGAACCTCTATGAACCTATACATTAAAATGTCATCTTGACAATTTAGCGAAATTAGGTCAAACTTGAGCTACAAGTGAGCGTGATATATTGCTCTTAAATTAAATGTCATTTCATAGGTAGATGAGTACATCTTCTTGATGACGAGATCATTATTTTTGTAAATAAAGTGCGAAGAATATTTGATATGAATGCCACAAGCCAAGTTTTCACACATATACAGTGGATCAACAGCATGTTGTACTTGCAATTCTGATGTTTTATGAGTGTTCAACCTTCCTAGCTAACTCCACCCACTTTAATGACTTCATGTCGATGTATCGAAATAAGGTCGAATTTGAACTACAAGTACTAAATTGTAGGTTGCTTTGAATATTTTATGAAAAAATCTTTTGGAGGTACCCATCGAGCGGTCAATTAATATACTCCCTCTGACCCATATTAGTTGACTCAGATTTGTCAAGATACAGATGCATCTAAACACCTTTTAGTGTTAGATACATCCGTATCTAGACAAATCCAAGTCAACTAATTTGGGTCGAAGGGAGTACCAGAAACCGCAAAGAGCTTTGACGACTAGTTCGACCTCTAGCTAAGATTTTGCATCTTGAAAATTTTGAATTCCTTTTGAAGACGATCACATGAAATAGGGAGAGAGAGGGGAAATGATTTTTCTATTCTCTATGGGCAACCGACAAGCTTGAGGTGCTCCTTAGGATTAAAGATAACTTTTTTTTCCACTATGTATAAGGTGAACCTTAGCGGATGCCACATAGTAGGCCTTATTAAGGTGTGTTTTTCTCTACTACTATAATGGAGCAGTTTTGAATTGGATCCACATCACCAATCCTGACCGCTGGGCTGTTAGATCCAATGGGTCAGAGCAGTTGGATTCGTGTTGAAGGAGTAGTACCTAGAGAAAACCCCACCATGTTCTAGAACCATCATGTCACCACCCCCCAAAAATTCATAGCAGAGTTGGTTGTATTCTTAATATGTGTAGATAGTTTATTAATAGACTTAATGTATGCATTTTCTCTCTAACAAGACTATTGACTTAATGTCTGTTAAATCGCATTTTATACTGTATATACGTGTGTGGCATGTTCCTTTTACTAGATTTACACAATGCGGGAGTAGTATATTTCTTTGCTTAGACATAGGCTCACCTTTGTCCACGCGCTTTACATGCTGAGAGAATAAACTATTGGCAGGGGAAGAGGGCAACAACGAAGAGGAGTTGAAGGTAGTTCCATGTCAGAGCAAAGTTATGATGGGTTCCTAACACGAGGTACTCATGCCGCCTTACAGTGTACACTCTAGTAGTAGTAAATTTTAGGACCTATGCATGCAAAACAAATCATGTGTTTTATCTCTCCTTTGCTATTCTCCATCACTCCTCCCCTTTCCCCTCACGCATTGGACCGGGTGATCTCTCCCTCGTCCATAGCATGGCACTGCGTACGTGTGCCTTGGTACGGTGGATCTGTGTCTCTGGTGTGTTCGACAGCCGTGCATTGGTGTGGAGTAGGGATGAGGGATACATAGGAAGGAAATCACTTTGGTCCTTGGCGGCACAAAAATTCAAAATTTTCCGGTTTTCGAAATTTTCACTTGCTTCCCAAACATCGGAAGGGAAGTTTATTCAAAACATCGTCCATTCGCAATACTATACTTCTTAACTTATCTTTATCTTGTATTATCTCTTACAATAACATACCAATTCATATAGTGTATGGATTAACTTTGAACATTGATTGTTGGATCAAGACTGGCAAATCTAAAAATTGCTAACCGTTGGGTCTTCTTTTCCATTCTTAGCATCTAGAAAGATTCTACTGATAGTCTTGAGCACAATGAACGCTAGTATGCGCAAACCTCAAAACACACACTTGACACTTAATTCATTGCTCAATTTCAGGGTCCTTGTGCTAAATGCACGGACTTTGATGCAATTTACATTTTTATGAGGTCCTTGATGTAACTTGTACTTCCACCGACCGTGTTAACTCTCAAGCACCTCGCTCCTACGAGACCTACCATTAGATCAGCCCTTCGCAATACTTCTTATATTATCTTTATCTTATATTATCTCTTACAATACCAAATCACTTCATGTAGTGTACAGATTAACCTTGAGCATCGACCGTTGGATCAAGACTGGCAAATCCAAACATTGCAAACCATTGGATCTTCTTTTCCATTCTAAGCATTTAGAAAGATTCTACTGATAGTCTTGAGCATAATGAATGCTAGTATGCAAAAACCTCAAAACGCATACTTAATACATTGCTCAGTTTCAGGGTCCTTGTGCTAAATGCATTGACTTGGATGCAATTTTCATTTTTATGAGGTCCTTTATGTAACTTGTACTTCCACCCACCGTGTTAACTCTCAAGCAGCTCGCTCCTATGAGACCTACCATTAGATCGGCCATTCGCAGTACTTCTTATCTTATATTTATCATGCATTATCTCTTACAATACCATACCACTGCATAGTGTACGGATTAACTTTGAACACTAAAGTAGACCTAAATCGACAAATTGACGGAAAGTTGTTTGAGTGGGTTAAATTAGGTAGAAAATTAAGCCTAAAAAATATAACACATAATTTATCCAACCACTTGATGTACTAGTAAATAAATGGCACATGCTATGAACTCTAATTTAGCCATATTAACCGTACTTCATTCTGAAAAAAAAATTACTTCTTTACCATGCTAACATGCACCAACCTATACCAAAATATGGACATACCGTCATTATAGATATATAGAGTATGTCCATGACCTTGGTCACTTTCCTTTAAACCCAAGAAAGTTTACACGGAGTACGTGGTATAGTTAGGCCATACCATGAAGTGAGTTTTTCAAGTATTTTACTGGTAGAATAAATTAAAGAACAAAGAATACCCCCCACACACACATCAAATTTTCGTACAAAGTGGATAATTCTTTCTTAAAGTTTCCCGAGTTTAAGGATTTTTCAAACTCCTAAGCCAAAGCTCCACGCACTTAAATGACTCTATGCCGATAAAACGAAATTAGGTCAAACTTGAATACATGTGAGCGCGATAGACTATTACTCTTAAAAATTTCCAAACATCTTCTGAAGGAACCCGACAGCGAATATATCATGGGCCAACAATAGTTTTGAAAAATGCCAGCACTGATTAGTATTTGCATAATGACAAATTGGCTTGAGCGACCAATCAAGGTCATGGCCATATCCACATCATAGTTTAGGACCCCACGAGTCTAACATGATGGGTAAGGGAGTACAGGGCACGAGTGTCTAAGGGCATTGATAGCTCAAAAAGTGATGAGCTCATTGGGAACCCCAAGAGGAAGGTATGATGAGCACAGCAGCAAATTTTCCCTCAGTGATGAAACCAAGGTTATCGAACTAGTAGGAGCAAGGAAACAACCCCAAGGTGTTGTCTTCCAAATTGTAATCCTTCACAACACAACCACAGAACTTTGCCCCAACTTATAGTGAGGTTGTCAATCTCACTAGTTTTGTTGAAACAAAGGATTAAACGTAAGATATTAGTTGCTTGTAGAAAGTAAACAGAAAACAATAAATAGTAGATTGTAGATTGATGCTAAAAGAATGGACCTGGGTCCATAGTTCACTAGTGGCGATTCTCCTTAAGATAGTTGACATGTTGGGTGAACAAATTACAGCAGGGCAATGGACAAACACCGAGAAAGCATACATGCATATACTAATCATGTTGACTCCTATGAGATTTGATTGGGCATTACAACATTATACATAGACCGTAATCCAACTGCACCTATGACTAATAATACACCTTCAGCTTATCATCCGAACCCCCTCCAGTATTAAGTTGCAAGCAACAGATAATTGCATTAAGCAAAGCGTGTAAAGTAAACAATATGATTGTTCTATGAACAAAGGAGTGTTGTTTTCTCCCTGGTAGCAACAACACATCTAATACCTTAGAGATTTATGTCACTTCCCTAGATTCCTAGAGGCATGAACCCACTATCTAGCATAAATACTCCCCCTTGGAGTTGCTAGCATCAACTCGGCCATGATAGCTACTAACAACGGAAAGCATGCAAGATCACAAATAACAAAGACATGATAGAATCAATAATCAATCTGAAATAGCATCTCAATATCCATCGGATCCCTGCAAACACAACATGTAAGATTACAAATAGATGATCTTGATCATGAACGGAGCTCACAAGATCTAAACATGGTGGCACAGAGGAGGAGAACCAACCATCTAGCTACTACATGGACTCGTAGTCCAGAGATGAACTACTCACGCCTCACACCGGAGGCAGGCATGGTGATGAAGAAGGCCTCCAGGGTGATCTCTCCCCTCCGGCAGGGTGCCGGGAAGAGCTTTAGATCCCTCCCGATCTTGGGATGGAGATGACGGCGGCTATAGACTCTTTCGTGGAATTTTGATCGAGTCCTTAGGGTTTTCGTCCCAGAGGCAATATATAGGCGAAGGGGCAAGGTCCTTGGAGTACCAGGGGCCCACACCCCTGGTGGCGCGGCTAGGGCAGCTCGCGCCGCCACCAGGTGTGTCGCCCTGGTTCCCCTCTTCGTCTCCCCTCCGGACTCTGTATTCCTTCTAGTGAAATATTGACTTGGGCTTTTGTCCGGTCCGATTCGGAGAATATTTCCTTACTAGCTTTTCTGAAACCAAAAACAGCAGAAAACTGGCAACTAGCACTGTGGCATCTTGTTAATAGGTTAGTTCCAGAAAATGTGCAAAAATACTCCAATGTGTGGACAAAACATAAGAAAGTAGATATAAAACAAGCATGGAACATCAAAAATTATAGATACGTTTGCAACGTATCAACATCCCCAAGCTTAACTCCTGCTCATCCTCGAGTAGGTAAGTGATAAAAAAGAATAATTTTTGAGGTGACATGCACCATTTGATCAAGGTATTTATAACATTGATAGTTGGGATCATAGTACTTTAACATAGCATGAAATATATAGTTCTAACAATAAGACATAACAACTCTGTTGTAACCTGAAAAGGTACAAACAAAAGATTCATGAATAACAATGCTTTGAAAGACGTTTGTTTGTTTCACATATAGAAAACATAATGAGAATGGTATTTAGCTTGTCCCTCATAGTGTAGCAAAACATAAATGCATAGGACACCTTCAAAGTTCATAAGGGTGACTAGATACAAATAATTTAAGAACAAGCAATATCAAAGTTATGAATCAATCAACAAGTCTTGGGACAATGCACATTAAACTAAGAATGGGCACTATGCTCTCTCAATAGGTGCATAAAGATAGAAGATGGAGACTCAACATAAAAGTAAAAGAAAGGGCTTCGTAGAAGGAAGCAGGGATTCAAGTCTCATAAAGAGCTTCCAAAAATTATGGTACTTATTAGCTTTCAGCTCTCATTGCCCCTATCATAAGCATCTTTAGGTGATTAAGGTTAAAGTGAACAAATATGAGGATATTCTTGACAAGTTATAAGCTGAAAATCTCATGCCCCTTACTTACGAGTATCGTTCCTCATGCTACTCAAGTTTAGTCACAAGTAAGTTCGTGTCATTGTAAGTACATGTGTATCATAGAGAACCTCCAACGGGTACCCCTTGCTCGATGATACAGAAGAATCCCCATATCAAAATGACAAGGCAAGCAGACAAGGAGTATCTCAGCATCCTTTTATTTCCTATTTGCATAGGCTTCTCTTTTTTCTCTTTTTTTCTTTCCTATTTGCATAGGGTTCTTTTTATAGAGGATGCTTCATAGATTGGTCACTATGGTTACACTACAGGTTTCCACCATGATTAGGCATGGATTAGACCAGCCGCCCAGGCGTTTCTCTAACACATATCAGAACTCCATGAGCCTTACAAGCTCCTCTTTCATTTCACACCGTCGGGATCCATAAGCAAAAGAACATGATATCAACTAAATAAAGTGCAATGTTGAAAGTGTTCCCCATGATAGCATGGTTCTGCTAATTCACAACTTACAAAACGCAAGCATATACGCAACATAGATGGGCACAATGGCTCAAGTTTATTAAGTGCAAGAAAATTAAAGTGTGCCATCAAGTTCGTGAGAGCTTTAATCACTAATTTTCACATAACAAGTTTAATTCGGAAGGTAGATAAAAACAAGAATATACTTGGAATAGCAAATGCTAATAGGTAGGTATGGTGGACTCTTTGGAATAACTTGGTTTTATTTAGAGTTGGATGCATGAGTGAAACTCATATTTGGTATGAAGGCTAGCAAAAGACTGGGAGCGATCAACTAAGAGAGCAATAATGGCCATAATCATGCCAAGCGACAAAACATCATTAATTAAAGCATAAAGTGATATTACAAGTCGAAAACTAAATGATCATAGAGGCCATGGTGAATTGGGATAGTCTTAACATGGTGTGAGCATGTGCCAAGTCAACCCAAATAAAGCATCAAAGGAGAATACCACAATATTATGCTTTAATATGCTAAAACAACGCATGATTCTTTCAAGGCACATTAAGCAATCTCAATTGTTTATAACATATCATGCTATAGCAATAATCACTAAGCATAAAGTCAAAACAATATCAAGTATGACATGATAAAGTCTAAGGCACAGTCAAAAACAAGCTCATTTTTACCACTTAAGCATGAACTTTCCTACTCTTTTCCAATCCAAATCAACTTATTTGAAAACTATCATATATGAATGAGGGGGTCCAACCAATTTATTCAAGCAAACTAAGCAAACAAAAACTAAAAACGAAAACAGGACGCTCCAAGAACAACACAATTATGCATGAAACAATAAAAATGAAGTGTTTGGAAGAAACCTGAGATTTTTATTGATGAAGAAGGGGATGCCTTGGGCATCCCCAAGCTTTGATGCTTGTACTTCTTGGATATTTCTTGGGGTGACACGGGTGGCATCCCCAAGCTTGATCTTTTGTCCACACTTCATCTTATCACATTACTCTTCCCTACACTTTAAAATTTCCTTCATACAAAACTTCACACAATCTTCATTAGCAACATTAGTGCACTCAAGAAAATAAGTCTTTTGGTTTAGTTTCAACACAAGTAAAACTTCCATTAAAACACAAGATACTGTAGCATTCCTTTAAAAAGTTCAAATGATCAAAGAGAACTCAAAGAGAAAGAGATTAAGAGGCAAATACAAATAATGGCAGAAATCTGTCAAAACAGACTAGCAGGTAAAAACAAAAAAATTCGAAGACCTTCTGTTCCCCAAATAGAAAAGTGTTGAACTAACGAAAGTTGTATAACAACCTGGGTCAGAAGCACAAACAATTACAGCTCAAACCGACGTACATAGATTTTTCACGAATTTTTACAGTGAAGTACAAAAATCTGTTTCGGGATAGCAACTTACCCAAGCATTATTTCTCTCTTATTAGAGGTTATTCTTGGCACAAAAACCACACAAAAATGATAAGGAGCGGTTATTACAGAGGTAATAATTCCAAGACTCAACAAAAGACTTCTAACAAAATTTGGATTATCTCCCAATAAGTGCTTTTCTTTAACGCCTTTGAGCTAGGCATAACAAGCAAGAAAAGAATCAAGTATTCTCAAATGAAGAAGCATTAAGAGCAAATTTTGTATTAATAGGAGAGGCAAAAGTAATCTTCTCTCTCCTCTTGGGGAAGTGTTTTATACCTTTCTTGAGTGGAAATTGATATTTAATGGTGCCTTCTTTCATATCAATAATGGCACCAACAGTTCTAAGAAAAGGTCTTCCCAAAGTAATGGGACAAGAAGCATTGCATTCAACATCCAAAACATAGAAATAAATGGGGACATAGGCATTGTTAACCATAATAAGAACATCATTAATACTCCCCATGAGTTTCTTTTTTGCATTATCATCAAGTTGGACATTTAAATAACAATCTTCCAATGGTGGCAAATCAAGCATTTCATAAATCTTTCTAGGCATAATAGAAACACTACTATCAAGATCACATAAAGCTTTGAGATCAAAATCATTCACTTTCATATTAATGATGGGTTCCCAACCATCTTCTAATTTCATAGGAATAGAAGCTTTATGTTTAATCTTTTCTTCTTTAATTTTTATGAGAGCATCAGTAATGTGTTTTGTAAAGGCCATATTCATAGCACTAGCATTAGGACTTTTAGCAAGCTTTTGTAGGAACATAATTACGTCAGAGATATTGCAACCATCAAGATCAAAATCATAATTACCATCTAAAGTAGTAGAGCTATTGTTTCCCATATTTCGAAGAATTTCAGCATTTTTATTAGAAAAGGTTCCATTGGTTTTAGGTATTGTTGCAGAAGGAACTTCATGTGGATTGCTAGCATTAGTGGTGGTGATAGTAGAAATACTAATATTTCTAGCAATTTCATCTTCTCTTTCCCACTTAGCATGCAATTCAGCTAACAGTCTAACATTTTCATCAATTCTAACTTGTATGGCATTAGTAGAAGCAAAGGGATTTTCAATAGTTTCAGGTTTAGCAGCTATTTTATTCAAAGAAGATTGTGCTTCGGACATTGATGCTATATTTCTTTCAGCATTAGAGAGTTTTTCCTCAATAGTTTGATTGAAAGAAGTTTGTTTACTAATAAAATCTTTAAGCATAACTTCAAGTTTAGAGGGTGCACTTCTATTATTGTTGTAGGAATTTCCATAGGAATTACCATTATTGGGAGGATATGGCCTAGAATTATTATTACCAAAATTATTCCTGTAGGCATTGTTGCTAAAATTATTATTTCTAATAAAGTTCACATCAACTTGCTCTTCTTGAGCAACCAAAGAGGCTAAGGGAACATGATTTGGATCAATATGAGCTTTCCCATTAACAAGCATAGACATAATAACATCAATTTATCACTCAAGGAGGAGGTTTCTTCAACAAAATTTAAATTCTTACCTTGTGGAGCTCTCTTAGTGTGCCATTCAGAATAGTTAACCATCATATTATCCAGAAGCTCAGTTGCAGCACCCAAAGTAATGGTCATAAAGGTACCTCCAGCAGCAGAATCCAGCAGATTTCTTGAAGAATAATTCAGTCCTGCATAAAAGGTTTGGATAATCATCCAAGCAGTTAGTCCATGAGTGTGACAATTCTTTACCAAAGATTTCATTATTTCCCAATCTTGAGCAACATGTTCATTATCAGATTGTTTAAATTGCATTATTTCACTTCTCATAGATATAATCTTAGCAGGAGGATAGTATTTTCCAATAAAAGCATCTTTGCATTTAGTCCAAGAATGAATACTATTTCTAGTTAGGGATAACAGCCATTCTTTAGCTTTTCCTCTTAAATAGAAAGGAAACAATTTAAGCTTAATAATATATCCATCTATATCCCTATGTTTTTCCATCTCACATAGTTCAATAAAGTTAATGAGGTGATCCACAACATCTTCAGTACCAACACCAGAGAATTTTTCTTTCATAACAAGATTAAGCAAGGCAGGTTTAATTTCAAAGAAAGTAGCTTCAGGAACAAGTGGAGCAATAGGTGTGCACATGAAATCATTGTTGTTGGTGCTAGTGAAGTCACACAACTTAGTGTTTTCAAGAGTGGTCATTTTTTGGTGTTTTTGATAATGAAAGCAAACTAGAACATATAATGTTTTTGTGTTTTTGATAAAGCAACAAGGAAACAAAGTAGAAATAAACTAAGAAAAACAAATAAAAAAAAGTAAAGAGATTGGTTATGAAGGACTCCCCTTGTGAAGTTGTCCTTGACTCCCTGGCAATGGCGCCAAAAATAGGCTTGATGGCTCAAAAAGTGATGAGCTCGTTGGGAACCCCAAGAGGAAGGTATGCTGAGCACAGCAGCAAATTTTCCCTCAGTGATGAAACCAAGGTTATCGAACCAGTAGGAGCAAGGAAACAACCCCAAGGTGTTGTCTTCCAACTTGGAATCCTATACAACACAACCATAGAACTTTGCCCCAAGTTATAGTGAGGTTGTCAATCTCACCGGTTTTATTAATCGTACTGTGTGGAAAGATAGTAGTTGCTTGCAGAAAGTAAACAGAAAACAGTAAATAGTAGATTGTAGATTGATGGTAAAAGAATGGACCAGGGTCCATAGTTCACTAGTGGTTCTTCTCCTTAAGATAGTTGACATGTTGGGTGAACAAATTACAGCGGGGCAATTGACAGACACCGAGAAAGCATACATGCATATACTAATCATCTTGACTCCTATGATATTTGATTGGGCATTACAACATTATATATAGACCATAATCCAACTGCATCTATGACTAATAATCCACCTTCAGGTTATCATCCGAACCCCCTCCAGTATTAAGTTGCAAGCAACAGATAATTGCATTAAGCAAAGCATGTAAAGTAAACTATACGGTTGTTCTATGAACAGAGGATTGTTGTTTTCTCCCTAGTAGCAACATCACATCTAGTACCTTAGAGATTTCTGTCACTTCCCCGATTCCTAGAGGCATGAACCCACTATCGAGCATAAATACTCCCTCTTGAAGTTGCTAGCATCTACTTGGCCAAGATAGCTACTAACAACGGAAAGCATGCAAGATCACAAATAACAAAGACATGCTAGAATCAATAATCAATCTGAAATAGCATCTCAATATCCATCGGATCCCCGCAAACACAACATGTAAGATTACAAATAGAGGATCTTGATCATGAACGGAGCTCACAAGATCTAAACATGGTGGCACAAAGGAGTAGAACCAACCATCTAGCTACTACATGGACCCATAGTCTAGAGATGAACTACTCACGCGTCACACCGGAGGCAGACATGGTGATGAAGAAGGCCTCCAGGATGATCTCTCCCCTCCGGCAGGGTGCCGGGAACAGCTTCAGATCCCTCCCAATCTAGGGATGGAGATGACGGTGACTACAGACTCTTTCGTGAAATTTTGATCGGGTCCTTAGGGTTTTCGTCCCGGAGGCAATATATAGGTGAAGGGGCAAGGTCGGTGGAGTACCAGGGGCCCACACCCCCTGGTGGCGTGGCTAGGGCAGCCCGTGCCACCACCAGGTGTGGCAGCCCTGGTTCCCCTCTTCGTCTCCCCTCTGGACTATGTATTCCTTCTGGTGAAATATTGACTTGGGCTTTTGTCCGGTCCAATTCGAAGAATATTTCCTTACTAGCTTTTCTGAAACCAAAAACAGCATAAAACAGGCAACTGGCACTGTGGCATCTTGTTAATAAGTTAGTTCCAGAAAATGTGCAAAAATACTCCAAAGTGTGGACAAAACATCAGAAAGTAGATATAAAACAAGCATGGAACATCAAAAAATATAGATACATTTCCAACGCCCACCCAGCCTTATATGGAAATTACCACAATGTATAAGATCAACATTTGCCACAAGATATGACCCACATAGCTTATCATATTGCTCCTTTAGGCAATGATGTTTCTATTCTCTATGGCACCCCACAAGCTTGAGGCAACTTTCTGTTCTCCACAATGTATAAGGTGAACCTTAGAGGATGCCACATAGGACTTAAGGTGTATTTTTTACACACTGCGGATTCCCTAAGGGAAAAGGGAAAATAATGGGCCCACTTGGCAGTGTATGACCAATCTATAAAACTCGTATGCAAAAGCTAACATCTTCAGTTTAGTAGGTCCCATAAATCATCTCGTTTTTACACTGTCGAAATGGTGGAGCTTACTCGCGGTACAGTAAGTAGTACTCCTTCAGTTTCAATATATATAAGATGTTTTAGGTTTGTGAAGGTTATGTATCTAGTCATCTTTTCGTGTGTAGATTCGGAGTGAACCTCTATGAACCTATAAATTAAAATGTCATCTTGACTAACGAAATTAGGTCAAACTTGAGCTATAAGTAAGCATGATATATTGCTCTTGAATTAAATGTCATTTCAGAGGTAGATGAGTGTAACACCCCCGAGATCAGGGTTAAAAAAATCCCAGACCTTAGCCTGACATAAGATTAACCTAGAGCTCAAGGATATCTAGTGAGAAATCGGTAACACAACAGTAACCCTGTGACACAATTTTATTTACAGCAAGCTCATAACTAAGCGAAGAACCAAAATATTACAAGCAGAGGTCACTAACCACAAACATCAAACAACGCAAGGCAAATTATGCTGTTAAGTATAGCAAACTTAACAAATGTCCTAAGAGGCCTGAAGCATAATGATGACGTCCCAGCCCATAGATTCCAGGCTGCCGGCCGGGAACCCCAAGCTACTCATCGGTGTCAATATCGTACCAAACTTGTCTTCAGGGAACACTTATTCTGCTACAAAAGTATCAACAAAGCAAGGGTGAGTACAGGGTGTACTCCGCAAGACTTATTGCTGGTGGGGTTATTTTGCATAAAGCCATCTTTGTTTGTAAAACAAGAGGGAGAAGAAGCTCGTCTACTCATAATATTTTAAAAGGGGATAAGAGAGCGACATCTCCGAAGAATTGATCATCATCTTGATATCCACCAAAGTAATCCTCATCTCATAACTAGGATCACCCCCTCGTACCCATGAGGAAGCATCCTTAAGCACACGTTGAACTGCCAAGTTTTACGATTAGGTTAATGTTCTCTCTGATCTTCATGTCCGTTCCCAAGTCGTCCATAACCATGGACACGGCTTTTCGAAATGATTTAAACCTGCAGGGGTGTAAAACTTTACCCACACGTACCAACCGACTCTAAATTCCACTAGTAATAGCCCTCTTCCTTGGAAGGCCAGCAGAGGGTGGTTTGACACGGCCTTTACCTTGCTTTCACCGAGACCATGAGTCACGCCCTAAGGGTGGTTCCGTCGTAACGGGTCAAATCCCGAAGTCGGTCCCTAGAGATGTGGGCGAGGTTGTTTTACCAGGGGATCCATCGACCCCAAGCAACCCCGACCACGCTTACTTACATGTATGAATGCACCTCCTTCACCTCCCTTTTCGAAAACATTTTCTATGCATATGTCTAATGGAATGCCCGAACTATGTGACTCATGGAATCTACTAGGCAAGTTAGTTACTCGTGATGTTTTCCAGGCCCCGTGTGGTTGTACGCTCGTCTTGGTTCAAGAGGCTAGAACTCGAGTCCTAGTAGTGGCAAGCATGGGACTACAAAAACCACATCCCACCGTGGCCTCCCATACAAGCCTTAGCATGTTTAACCTTTACCACTGATCTTACCTTATCAGTATATCTCGTACTCCTGTCATACTAGATTCTCTGCAATTGGTACATCATTTGGATGAACTAGAACTGACAGCTAAGCATGGCTAAGCAAGACACAGATAAAATCTCTAGCAGTGCACACAAGCCAAACCTAGTTATGCTAGGAGCAGTGGATCAGGTAATATAAGCTCATAAGGAGTAATGCAACAGATAGGATACTCTATCTATCGATAAAAGACCACAGTAGAATCATATGCATCATGGAAAGAATGAAATACTTTCAAAAGCATAGGGTTGTATCATGGTGGGGCTATGCTTGCCTTGTTTGTTGATACCCAGATATAGATCTTCGGGAGCCTTGTACTTGACTTGGTTACAGTTGGTCAAGTATTGTTCTTCATTCTTCGATGGCGTTGATCTCGGGCTTCGATCTCGGAGTCGGTATCGTATTCTACCGGAAAGAACCAAACACCAGAAAAAAGGGGAAACAACAATCAACATATGGCATCGATGCAATGCTCAAGCAAGGATGATGATATGACAAGTTAAACTGTATTGAAATGAAACCCTAAAGCATGCTTGGCAATTTAAGCAGCGTCCGAGGGGTGCAAACCCTAATATAGGAGTGACCCCGGAATCACCTGCGGGGTTTCATTTGATTCTTCTAATTAAACTTGTAATTAAAGTTGTTGAACAATGCATGATTATGAGTCTATTGTAAAGATCTCATTTTTCTGAACATTTTGATATATTTTATACACATTTTTATGAATTACAAAATAAAAGATATTGAATTTATAAGATTATATCATTTTCTGGATTTAATAAAACTATTAAAAGAATTTACTGCGTCAGTATGACACGCGCTGACATCACCACAACATCTAAAACTTTTCTCACTTGAGGCAGATCCACCCCATGTCACTGACCTATGGGCCATATGCCCACGTCAGCATCCACGGTGGCGGTCAACAGGTAAACGGGCTCCATGGCAACGTCATCACGATGTCACGGTGACGTCATCGCGATGGCCACTGTCGGGTGCTCACGGGAGACAGCGGAGGGGAGCGCGCGCGGGGTTGTGGTTTGGCTAGCTCGAATTAGGAGAGCTAGGCGAGCCTAATAGGGGCGGCACCGCTATAGAAGGGTCACCGGAGCATCGGCCACGACGGCGAGCGGTGGCGGTGCTTGCAGGTCATCGGTGCAGTAGCGATACGGCAAGCGGGAGAGCTAGAGGAGGGTACCCTAGGCACCTGTTGTTCACCACGAAGACGATGGAGGGGTCGATGACACGAGGTGCGGCTGGAATCGACGGCGATTGACGATGACGGTAGTGGCTGGAGTCGGGGAAGCTGGTGACCGTGGCGTCGATTTCTGGCGCTCGGGGTCGATTCCTTCGGCTAGGAAGCTTAGCTCAATGAGGCGGATCTTCCAGGCGTCACGGTGAGGCTCGGGGTGGCCTGCAACGGCGGCGATGGACGACGACAGATGCGGCTAGGGTTTCGGGCAGAGGGGAAAATGCGAGAGGGAGGTCGCTAGGAGGGGAAAAGAGGATAGGGATGAGGCTGAGGCGTATGTGGTGGTCTTATCCTTCTCCGGGGGCAGCTAGGCGCATCGCAGCGGCGGGTGACGATCGACGGCGGCACGGCAGACATGCAGTAGCTTTTCATCGTCGTCGAAGACGATGAGGAGAAGCGGTACGCGGGCTAGGCCGAGGTGGGCTGCAAGTGGGCCGTGAGATGCTGCGCGCGAGCGGCAGGGAGAAGGGGAGAAGCTACGGGTCGGCCTGGCTCTGGCTATGTTGCTGTTTTTTTAACTAAAACCTTTTTCCAATTTTTGTTTTCATTTTCTCTTTTGTATTTTCAAATACTTTCTGGTTTGAATCATTTCAAAAATACCAGAGAATTTAGTAAACTATGGAAAATATTGTGGGGCCATATTAGTCCATTTGGACTCCACACTTTTTGAACTTTTTTGAAATTCAAACTATTTTGAATATGTTTGAGAGGGAGAAGGAAACTAGGGTTTAGGGTTTCCATTATTTTATTTACATGCATTTTTAAGAAATGATGCTCATGAATGCACAGACAAAGCCCTAAATATGATTAACTAAAACTGGGGCGTTACAATGAGTACATATTCTTACAGTAAATAATGCTGTTGGTGTAAGTATCCAACTATCAGGATAAAACATTCCCAATTTTCCAAGTGATGGTGAGATTGTTCTTTTCTGCAAAGAAATCGCGAAGAATATTGGATCAAAATGCCACAAGCCAACTTTCGAGCATATATAGTGGGTTAGCATGCTTTACTTATGATTCCCATGTTTTGTGAGTTTTCGGTCTTCCTCTAGCTAACTCCATTCACTTGAATGACTTTATGTTGATGTATCAAAACTAGGTCAAATTTGACCTACAAGTAAATTGTAGGTTGCTTTGAAAGTTTTATGAAAAAGCTTTTGGAGGTACCCATTGGGCAGTCAATTAATATATCAAAAATCACCATAGGTTTTAAAGACAGATTCAACTTCTTGCTAAGATTTTGCATCTTAACAATTTAATGAAATTAGACCAAACTTGAGCTACAAGTAAGCGTGATAGATTTCTCTTGAATTAAATGTCATTTCAGAGGTAGATGAGTGCATCTTCTTGTAAAGCAGTGTCGTTGGTGTGAGTGTCCAAGTACCAAGAAAGAACATTGTCAATTGATGACGAGATCATTATTTTCCATAAATAAAGTGCAAAGAATATTGGATCTGAATGCCACAAGCCAAGTTTGCACACATATACAGTGGATCAACAACATGGTGTACTTGTGATTCCGATGTTTAATGAGTTTTCAACCTTCCTAGCTAACTCCACCCACTTGAATAACTTCATGTCAATGTATCGAAATAAGGCCAAATTTGAACTACAAGTAATAAATTGTAGGTTTGAATATTTTATGAAACAAATCTTTTGGACGTACCCATCGAGCGGTCAATTAATATACTCCCTCCGACCCAGTTTAGTTGACTCAAATTTGTCTAGATACGGATGTATCTAGACACATTTTAGTGTTAGATACATCCGTATCTAGAAAAATCCAAGTTAACTAATATGGGTCGGAGGGAGTACCAGAAACCGGAAAGAGCTTTGACGACTGGTTCGACCTCTAGCTAAGATTTTGTATCTTCAAAATTTTGAACCCCTTTTGAAAACGATCACATGAAATAGGGAGAGAGGGGAAATGATTTTTCTATTCTCTATGGGAAATCCACACGCTTGAGGCGCACCTTAGGCTTAAAGATAACTTTATTTTTTCCACTATTTATAAGTTGAACCTTAGCGGATGCCACATAGTAGGCCTTATTAAGGTGTGTTTTTCTCTACTACTATAATGGAGCAGTTTTGAATTGGATCCATATCACCAATCCTGACCATTGGGCTGTTAGATCCAATGGTTCAGAGCAGTTGGATTCATGTTGAAGGAGTAGTACCTAGAGCAAACTCCACCATGTTTTAGAACCATCATGTCACCACCCCCAAAATTTCATAGCAGAGTAGGTTGTATTCTCAATATGTGTAGATAGTTATTATTAATAGACTTAATGTATGCATTTTCTCTCTAACAAGACTATTGACTTAATGTCTATTAAATCACATTTCATATAGTATATACGTGTGTGGCACGTGCCTTTTACTAGTTTTACACAATGTGGGAGTAGTATATTTATTTGCTTAGACATATGCTCACCTCTGTCCACGCGCTTTACATGCTGAGAGAATAAAACGTTGATAGGGGAAGGGGCAACAGTGAAGAGGAGTTGAAGGTGGTTCCATGTCAGAGCAAAGTTATGATGGGTTCCTAACACGAGGTACTCCTGCGGCCTTACAGTGTACACTCTACTAGTAGTAAATTTCAGGACCTATGCACGCAAAACAAATCGTGTGTTTTATCTCTCCTTTGCTATCCTCCATCGCTCCTCCCCTTTCCCCTCGCGCACCGACCCAGCTGATCTCTCCCTCGTCCACAGCATGGCATTGCGCACGTGTGCCTTGGTACGGTGGATCTGTGTCTCTGGCTTGTTCGGTAGCCACGCATTGGTGTGGAGTAGGGACGAGGAATACATAGGAAGGAAACCACTTTGGTCCTTGGCGGCACAAAAATTCAAAATTTTCCGGTTTTTGAAATTTTCACTTGCTTCTCAAACATCGGGAGGGAAGGTTATTCAAAAGATTGGCCATTCGTAGTACTATACTTCTAAACTTATCTTTATCTTGTCTTATCTCTTACAATAACATACCACTTCATATAGTGTACGGATTACCTTTGAACATTGACCAATGGATCAAGACTGGCAAATCCAAACATTGCTAATCGTTGGATCTTCTTTTCCATTCTTAGCATCTAGAAGTATTCTACTGATAGTCTTGAGCATGATGAACGCTATGTTGTAGATATGCCCAAGAGGCAATAATAAAAGTGGTTATTATTATATCTTTGTGTTTATGATGAATGTTTACATCCCATGCTATAATTGTATTATTAGGAAACACTAATACATGTGTGTTTTGTAAACATAAGAGAGTCCCTAGTAAGCCTCTTGTTGAACTAGCTTGTTGATTAATTGATGATCATGGTTTCCCGATCATGGACATTGGATGTGATTAATAACAAGGTTATATCATTAGGAGAATGATGTAATGGACACACACCCATAGTAAGCATAGCATAAGATCAAGTCATTAAGTTCGTATTGCTATAAGCTTTTAAATGCATAGTAACCTAATACTTCGACCATGAGGTTGTGTTAATCACCATCACCGGATGGGTACTTTGATGACATCAAACACCGCTTCGTAACTGGGTGGTTATAAAGGTGTCATTGGGTATTCTGAAGGTATGTGTTGAAGCGCATGGACCAAGATTGGGATTTGTCCATCCATATGACGGATAGATATGCTCTGGGCCCTCTCGGTGGAATGTCATCTAGTTAGCTTGCAAGCATGTGACTGGGTCACAAGGGATGACATAACATGGAACGAGTAAAGAGTACTTATCAGTAACGAGGTAGAACTAGGTATGGAGATACCGACGATCAAACCTCGGATAAGTATAGTATCGCGTGACAAAGGGAATTGGTTTCGTATGTAAATGGTTCTATCGATCACGAAGTCATCATTGAGTATGTGGGAGCCATTATGGATCTCCAGGTCCCGCTGATGGTTATTGATAGGAGATGTGTCTCTGTCATGTCTACATATTCACGAACCGTAGGGTGACACACTTAAGGTTCGAAGTTGTTTTAAGTAGATATGGAATGTGCGTTGGAGACCGAATGTTGTTCGGAGTCTCTGATTGGATCCGGGACATCACAAGGAGATCCGGAATTGTCCAGAGAATAAGATTCATATATTGGGGATCATTTTCTAAGTTAGGAAATGTTCCGGAGTATTTGTATGGGGATTCTAGAAGGTTTCGGAATGTTCCGGAAGGTTCTAGAAGATTTCTTGGAGTTTGCTTGAAAACCAAGAAAGGATCAAGGAATCCTTGTGGGGTAAGACAAGGATTCGTGGGGGAGTAGGACTCTCCCCCCACCTCCTTGATCCGCTGGCCAAGGTAGAGGGGAGTCCTACAAGGACTCCACCTCCCCATGGCGCCTCCCTCCTTTAAATAGAGGGGTGGAGGCGCCACCCCCTGGCCCCCTGGCACTTCAAACCCTAGCCGCCTCTCTCCTCCTCCTTCCCTCTGCTCTGGCTTAGGCGAAGCCCTGCAGAATTCTCTACTCCACCACCACCACCACGTCGTCGTGCTGCTAGGATTCCGTGGAGAAGATCTACTACCTCCGCTGCTCGCTGGAACGAGGAGAGGAAGGTCTGCTTCGACTCCGTACGTGTGACCGACTGCAGAAGCGCTGCCGGAACGCAGCGCCGGAAGGATCGTCCACTCGATCTTGAGATCGGCAAGTGATCGACTACATCAACCACGAGATCCAATCTCGTAACGCTTTCGAATCTACAAGGGTTAGTACAGATCTATCTCGTTGCACATGTCTAATAGATTAGATCTTGGCTTTTATCTAGATTAGATCTAGGTTTTGTTCGTTCTTGCGGTAGAAAATTTTTGTTTTCCATGCTACGAACCCATCAGTGGTATCAGAGCCGTGTCTATGCATAGATCTGTTGCACGAGTAGAACACAATGGTGTTGTGGGCATTGGTGCTCGTGCCGTATTTTGCTTTGTGTACTTTGCATCTTGCGGCATGGTGGGATGAAGCGGCTCGGGCTAACCTTACATGTCATCGCACATGAGACTTGCTCCACGCTCGACGTGTAACTTGCTTTGCACAAGTGGCTTTGCGGGTGTCTGTCTCTCCCACCATAGTATAGATCCAATTTACACTTTGCACTTGATAGCACTTGTATCAATGTTGTGGTTCAGTTTCGTAGGTAAGATCCATTCTTGTTCGAAAGCCCCAAACCACGTAAAACATGCAAAGAAAATTAGAGGCGTCTAACTTGTTTTTGTAGGGGTTTTGTGATGTGATATGGCCATCGTGTGATTGTGATTATATTTGATGTATGCAATGATCCTTGTTGTAATATGGCAACCAGCAGGAGCCTAATGGTTGTCTTTAATTCTGTTAAGACCTGCGTGTCTATTCATCTTGTAATAGCTTTATTCCAAGTAGTTGTAATAGTTTCTAGTGATGATGGACAACCATGAAGCGGCGCCACTGACCTTGACGCAATGCTGGTGATGATGGAGATCATGTTCGTGCTTTGGAGATGGAGATCAAAGGCGCAAGAAGAAAGGGCCATATCATATCACACTAATTATGAATTCCCTGTGATGTTAATCCTTTATGCATCTTGTATTGCTTAGATCGCGACGATAGCATTATAAGATGATCCCTCTCACTAAATATCAAGTAATAAAGTGTTCACCCTTAGTTGGCACCGTTGCTAAGACTCGTCGTTTCGAAGCATCTCGTGATGATCGGATGTGATAGATTCTACGTGTGCATACAACGGGTGCAAGCCAGATTTGCACATGCGGAAACTAAGGTTATCTTGATGAGCCTAGCATGTACAGACATGGTCTCAGAACACGGAATACCAAAAGGTAGAGCATGAGTCATATAAATGATATGATGAACATGAAGATTGTTCGCCGATGAAACTACATCTTCTCTCGTAAAGATCGGACTTGGTGTAGTGGACTTGGTTCGTGTAATCACTAAGACAATGTGAGGGATGTTGTTTTGAGTGGGAGTTCACCTAGTTAATTTAAGTATTAAATTTGAACTCAATTCATCATAAACTTAGTCTAAACTACTTGCAAATTTGTTGTAGATTATGGCGAACCCCTCCATCAATTTCAATGCGTTCCTAGAGAAAGAAAAGCTTAAGAACAATGGAAGAAATTTCACGGACTGGTTCCGTGGACTGAAGATAGTCCTCAGGGCTGGTCAGTTGACCTATGTGCTCGAAGCACCGCTAGGTGACCCACCTGCAGAAGATGCCACCGATGACGTAAAGAATGTTTACGCCACTCAGAAAAATCATTACTCCACAGTTCAGTGTGCAATCCTGTACGGTTTAGAAGCGGAGCTCCAGAAGCGTTTTGAGCACCACGACCCGTTCGATCTTCATTGCTCAGTTTCAGGGTCCCTTGTGCTAAACACATGGACTTGGATGCAATTTTCATTTTTATGAAGTCCTTGATGTAACTTGTACTTCCACCAACCGTGTTAACTCTCAAGCACCTCTCTCCTACGAGACGTACCATTAGATCGACCTTCACAGTACTTATTATCTTGTCTTATCTCTTACAATATATACATACCCATGTATGGTGTACGGATTAACATTGAACACTAACCGTTAGATAAAGACTGGTGACTCCAACCATTGCTAACCATTGGATCTTCTTTTCCTCTCTTAGCATCTATAAAGATTCTACTAATAGTCTTTAGCACGATGAACTCTAGTATGCGCAAACCTCAAAACTCACACTTCATTGCTCATTTTCAGGGTCCTTGTGCTAAATGCATGGACTTTGATGCAATTTTGATTTTTTACAAGGTCTCGTATGTAACTTGTACTTCCACCGACCGTGTTAACTCTCAAGCACCTCGCTCCTACGAGACCTACCATTAGATCGTCCATTCACGGTACTTCTTATATTACATATTTATCTTGTCTTATCTCTTACATAACTACTATATATATATGTAATGGAGCAGTTTTGAATTGGATCCAGGGAACCAATCCTTATCGTTGGGTTGTTATATCCAATGGTTCAGAGTAGCTGGATTTGTGTTGAATAGTACCTAGAGCAAACTCCACCATGTTCTAAACCATCATGTCACCACCCCAAAATTTCATACCATACAGTAGATTGTATTCTCAGTATGTGTAGATAGTTATTATTAATGAACTTAATTTATGCATTTTGTTCTCTAACAAGACTATTGGTTAATAACAACTTAATGTTTGTTAAATCACATTTCATACAGTATATATATATATATATATGCGTGTGTGGCACGTGCCTTTTACTAGTCTCTTACAATACCATACACTGCATAGCGGTGTACTAATTAACATTGAACATTGACCATTGGATCAAGACTGGCAAATCTAAACATTGCTAACCATTGGATCTTATTTTCCATTCTTAGCATCTAGAAAGATTCTACCGATAGTCTTGAGCATGATGAACGCTAGTATGCGCAAACCTCAAAACACACACTTCATTGCTCAGTTTTTAGCGTCCTTGTGCTAATAAATGTGTGGACTTGGATGTAATTTTCATTTTTTATGAGGTCCTTGATGAAACTTGTACTTCCACCAACCGTGTTAAGTCTCAAGCACCTCGCTCCTACGAGTCATACCATTCGATCAGCCATTCGTAGTACTTCTTATCTTCTCTTTATTGTCTTATCTCTTACAATACCATACACCATTGCATAGTGTACGGATTAACTTTGAACATTGACCGTTGGATCAAGACTAGCAAATCCAAACACTGCCAATTGTTGGATCTTCTTTTCCATTCTTAGTATCTAGAAAGATTCTACTGATAGTCTTTAGCACGATGAATGCTAGTATGCACAAACCTCAAAAAACACACTTCATTGCTCAGTTTCAGGGTCCTTGTGCTAAATGCATGGACTTGGATGCAATTTTCATTTTTTATGAGGTCCACTTGTACTTGCTTAATAAAGAAAATCACCTGCTCACTCCTGCATCCTTACAGTGTGCTACTCCTCCTCTATGCAAGGAAAATAAATTGTGTACTACTCTCTCCTTTGTTGCATCACATCCATCCTCCAGCTGATCTCTCCCTCGTCCATAGCATGGTGATGCGCACGTATTCCATGGTACTACAGAGGGTCTATGTCTATCTATTTTTTCATAACTTTGCTCTAACATCAAACCACCTTCAACACCTCTTCGCTACTGCCCTCTCGGGCTGCCTTCTCTAACCCCCCAATATCTTCTAAAGTAGCTCTTCATTCATCACCCCCCTCCATTTCGATCCTTCTTTTTCCTAGTACTACTATTTTCTTTACAGAAAACAACGTTCCAGTTTTCGCAAAAAAAAATCATGTCACTTGGAAAAATGAGATCATCTGTTTTCATAATACTTCTTGGAAACTCCCCTTGGCAAAATACTGTTTACCATGCCAACATGCACCAATCTACATAATATGGGGAAATTACCATAAACTATGATGTGGATCATAGGATATGGCATTGACCTTGGTCGTCAGACTCGAAACCTATTCATACGCATTGCATGATAATTTTGTGAACCTGGTTTTTGAAAAGTTGTCAAAACACAAGTTTATCATTTTGCATGGCATGTGATACATGCAAAAGGACGTCGTGCACATGTCTTCCATAAAATTTTAAGAACAATCCACCTCAACCTCATGTTACAATTCCTTTACATTCATATGAATCGCACACTTCTTTAAGAAAAAATCCTCTAGGCTACAAATCTTGTAGGATTCAACTGGACATGATATTCCAAAAATACTGCCATTTCCCTATTCCTTTGTTTTTCCTATCCCGCGAATCAAACATGCCCAATGTTTAGACTCCCACTAGCAACATTGCCTACTATGCGAAGATTCACCCATATACCAAATTAATATGGGAACAGTACATTAACTATGATGTCGATATGTCCATGACCTTTTTTGGTCATCAGCGTTGAAACCAAATAATATCCATACATGGTGGGAAAATATCGCGAGGCTATTTTTCAGAAGTTGTCAAATCCCATGGTTATCAGTTGATAGGATGCCATGCGTAAATATTTGTTATTCTATTTTTCTTTATTACATGTGATTGTTTCAAAACGGGTTCACAATTTTCAAGATACAAATTCTTAGCAGGAAGTTGAATTGGTAAAAATTCTAGATTGTTTCCGATATATTAACTGCCTGATGGGTACCTCCAAAAGCTTTTTGTAGAACTTTGATAGTAACCTACCACTTTCTAGAGCTTCTAGTTCAAATATGAATTGATTTTATTAAAAGAGACATAAAGTCATTTGAGTGGGCCGAGTTAGCTCTGAAGCTTTGAAAACTCATAAAACTTGGGAATCGTACATAAAATATTGTCCACTATATCTGGAAACTTGGCTTGTGGCATTCAAAACCATGTTCTTTGTACTTTTTGTGCATAGTATATTCATGGTGCTAGAGGCCAACAATAATGGAATATTCTATATGCTAGACATGACATAATCAAATCTACTGAAAGAGATCCAATTGAAGGAAATATGCCCTAAGAGGCAATAATAAAGTTGTTATTATGTATTCTTTATATATGATAGATGTTTATTTTGCATGCTAGAATTGTATTTATCGGAAACATCAATATATGTGTGTTTAATAAACAAAAAGGGTTCCTAGTTATCCCTCTCTTATAGACTAGCTTGTTGATTAACAAGATGATCAAGGTTTCCTGATCATGGACATTGGATGTTGTTAATAACAAGGTCACAACATTTGTGAAATGATGTGATACATTCATCCGAAGTATAGCATTACGATCAAGTCATTATGTTTATATTGCTATAACATCATACGAAGTAATCTTTATCCTTAGACCATGAGATCATGTTAATTGCTAACACCGGAAGAGTATCTTGATAACATCAAACGTCACACCGTAATAGGGTGACTCTAAAGATGGGTTTAGTGCTACGAAGGTGTTATGTTGAGGCTCATGGATCAAGAGTGGAATTTGTCGATCCCGATGACGGATAGATATACTCTGGGCCCTCTCGGTGATATCACATTGAGATAGCTTGCAAGCAAGTGATGTGATCACTAGAATGTTATATCACGGGAACGAGAAAAGAGTGCATGTCGGTAACGAGATCAAACTAGGTATTTGGATACCGATGATCGAATCTCGGACATGTATCATATCATGAGACAAAGGGATTAAATTACTAGCGTTAAAGGTTCTCACGATCACAGAAGTCATCGTTGAATATGCAGGAGTCAGTATGGATCTCCAGGTCCCGCTTCTGATTATTGATCTGAGAGGAGTCTCAATCATGTCTGTATTATTCGCGAACCATAGGGTGACACACTTAAGACTTACCGGACACCATTTTGGAGCACATATGTTTCAGACGAAAGAATTGCAAAGCGCAGGAATTGTTTCGATAGAAACCGGAAATTGTTTCGGGTGAAATTGCAGAAAGTGGTTCTGCATGTGATATTGAAATATTGCAAGGGGTTATATGTGAATGTTTTTTAATTGAACTAATTAACAAAATTCTGAATAAATTTAATAAAAAAGTTTTATTAAATGAGAGAGCATTAAACTTAGAGAATTTTAATGCATTTAAAGTGGGGACTTTAAAAGGGAATGTGAAGAGGCATTTTAATGTGGAGGGGTTACCACCACATGAATGGGGGAGGTGAGGGGTCACCCCCATGCACCGGCCATGGAGGGGGTACCCCCCTCCTCCTATAAAAGGCCATCCTCTCCCTCCTTCTTCCTCACACCTCCTTGTGAAGGATTTCTCTCCCCCTCTAGAATTATTCCCCCATGGTCTCGGATTAGCGAGATACATGTTCCTAGTGGCATTTCGTCTGGAAGGAGTTGCTGCTTCCGCTGGATCACTGGAGCGAGGAGGTGGAGGTTGTCCGGTGGCTTGAACATGTGTGCGAGTACGGATGCATTGCTGAGTTGTGGCGCTTGGACTTCCACTCGATATTGAGATCGGCAAGTGTATGACTACATCAACCACGAGTTCCTACTCGTTAACAAAACTCGTTGTCTTTGAGGGTAAGTTCTCGATGGATGTATGTCCACCCGTTGCTCTGTACCTAGTAGATAGATCTTTGTGTGTAGTTCTCATCGTAGGAAATTTTTTGTTTTCTATGATGCGGACCCAACAGTGGTATCAGAGCCTGATCTATGCGTAGGTGCTTTGCACGAGTAGTACACATATTTTTATATGTGGGCGATGATGATCATGGTATTGCATCTTCTATGTATTTTGGATATTGGTGGCATAGTGGGATGATGTGGCCCGGACCAACCTTACATGTCATCGTACATGAGACCGGTTCCACGACTGACATGCAACTTGTTTTGCATAAGTGGCTGGCAGGTGTCTATCTCTCCTACTATAGTCAATATATGATTTACAACGAGTTGCTAATAACTTGGTTATCCTCCTTGTGGTTCATGTTCGTAGGTAAGAACGGTTCTATCTCTGAAAGCCCTAAGCCACGTAAAACTTGCAATTGATAAATTAGAGGCCTCTAGTTTAGATCGTTGCTGGGCTAGTGTATTGATATGGTATTGTTGTAAGTAGATGTATGATAGATACGCTTACAACACATTCAAAGTGTAAGTTCCATAGACCTTGGCCTTACACACAAAGGAATGATAGAGATCATACCACGATGCAAATGATAGAGATCAAATGCATGGACCATATCATCTCACTTTACACATTAGATGTTAGCATCTTATACTGCTAGTTTGGCGCTTTTTGTAGCATTGTAAGATGATCCCTCATTTAGATATCAAGATAAAATGTGTTCTTCCTTAAGTATGCACCGTTCTGTGGATCGTGTTTCGAGACATCACGTGATGATCGGGTGTACTCGAATCTATGCTTTCATAGGAACGGGTGTAAGACAGTTTTACACACGTGAATACTAATGTTCTTACTTGGCAAGCCTAGCATGTACAGACATGGCCTCGGAACACGGACCGAAAGGTTAAGCATGAGTCATATAGTTGATATGATGCCCATATAGATGCTCGCCTTTGAAGCTACATCACCTCACGTGATGATCGGACTTGGTGTAGTGGATTTGGTTCATGGAATCACCAAAAGGACACGAGGGATGTCGTTTTTGATTGGGAGTTCATTAGTAATTTGGATTAGTTGAACTCACTCTATCATAAACTTAGTCTAAATAAACTTTACAAATTCTGTTGTAGATGGCACCACCTGCTTTTAATTTCAATGTATTCATGGAGAAAGAGAAACTTGCTGCGAATGGTAGCAACTTCACCAACTGGGCTATGAATTTGAGGATTCTCCTCACTGCTGCACAAAAGCAATATGTGCTAGATGTGCCGCTAGGCCCCCACCAGCTCCTGATGACCCTGACGAGGAAAAGAATGTCTATATGACTCGTCAGGAGGACCACAACTTAGTTCATTGCGGCATACTGTATGGGCTAGAGCCAGAACTTTGAAAGCGTTTCGAAAATGGCAATGTCTTTGATACCATGGGAGAATTGAAAATGATTTTCGATACCCATGCTGATGTAGAGAGTTATAATGCTACTGAAAAGTTCTTTAGCTGCATGATGGAGGAGAATAGCTCCGTTAGTAAGCACGTACTCAAAATGTCTGGGTACGCCGATAAGCTCGTGTCCTTGGGAATAACGATTCCCATTGAATTAGGCATACATCGTGTTCTCCAATCTCTGCCACCTAGCTACAAGAGCTTCGTGATGAACTATAATATGCAGGGCATGAAGAAGTCTCTTCCCGAGCTTCTGTCAATGCTTAAGACTGCAGAAGTGGAGATTAGGAAAGAACATCAAGTGTTGATGATCAATAAGACCACCGGTTTCAAGAAGGACAAGAAAGGCAAGCACAAGGGAAAGAAGGGTGGCAAATCTGTTGCCACACCTGAAAAGAAACCCCGAGCTGGCCCTAAGTCTGACACCGAGTGTTACTATTGCAAGGGGACTGGCCATTGGAAGCGCAATTGCCCCAAGTATTTGGCGGACAAGAAGTCCAGCAAGGCAAACAAAGGTATATGTGATATACATGTTATTGATGTGTACTTGACTAGTAATCACAGTAGCACCTAGGTATTTGATACGGGATCGGTTGCTAATATATGTAACTCGGTTCAGCGGCTGCGGAACAAGCGACAACTAGCAAGGGATGAGGTAATGATGCGAGTCGACAATGGATCAAGAGTTGATGTGATCGCCGTCGGGACGCTACCTCTCCATATGCCATCGGGATTAGTTATAAACGTAAATAATTGTTATTTGGTGCCTACACTAAGCATGAACATTGTATCCGGATCGTGTTTGATGCAAAGTGGTTATTCCTTTAAATCTGAAAACAATGGTTGTTCGATTTATAAGAATGATATCTTTTATGGTCATGCACCTGTGTTGAATGGTTTATTTCTGTTAGATCTCGATAGTAATATTACGCATATTCATAATGTTGATGCTAAAAGGATTAAACTTGATAATGATATATCTGCATATATGTGGCACTGCCGTCTAGGTCATATTGGCGTTAAATGCATGAAGAAACTCCATTCTGATGGACTTTTGGAATCACCTATTTTGAATCATTTGATACATGTGAGCCATGCCTTATGGGCAAGATGACTAGAACGTCGTTTTCCGGTTCAATGGAACGGGCGACAGATTTATTGGAAATCATACATAGTGATGTATGTGGACCATTGAGTGTGTCGGTGCGAGGTGGATATCGTTATTTTGTTACTTTCACGGATGATTTAAGTAGATACGGGTATATCTATTTGATGAAACACAAGTCTGAAACCTTTGAAAAGTTCAAGGAATTTCAGAATGAAGTGGAAAATCATCGTAACAGAAAGATCAAATTTGTGCGCTCCGACCGTGGAGGTGAGTATCTAAGTTATGAGTTTAGCACACACATGAAAGAGTGTGGAATAGTTTCACAACTCACGCCTGCCGGAACACCACAACGTAATGGTGTGTCGGAACGTCGCAATCGTACTTTATTGGATATGGTTCGATCTATGATGTCTCTGACTGACTTGTCACTATCATTTTGGGGTTATGCACTGGAAACAGCTGCATTCACTTTAAATCGGGCACCATCTAAATCCGTTGAAACGACACCGTATGAATTATGGTTTGGAAACAAACCTAAGTTGTCATTTCTTAAAGTTTGGGGATGCGATGTTTATGTGAAGAAACTTCAGCCGGATAAACTCGAACCCAAAGCGGAAAAATGCGTCTTCATAGGATACCCTAAGGAAACGATTGGGTATACCTTCTATCACAGATCCGAGGGCAAGGTTTTTGTTTCCAAGAATGGATCATTTCTTGAGAAGGAGTTTCTCGCGAATGGTGTGAGTAGTCGGAAGGTAGAACTCGAAGAGGTTATTGAACCTTCTCTTCATGAAATGGCGAGTAGCGCAGCACCGGAAATTGTTTCGGAGTTGACTTCACCTAATGAAGAGATAGCTAATGATATTGATCATGAAACTCCGAAAGAGGACACTACCGAAACTCGCAGGTCATGTAGGACACGTGCAGCTCCTAAACTGTACGGCAATCCTGTTGTGAATTTCATGGTTGATGAAATGGATGACCCTATTGATACATTGCAAATGTATCTATAATTTTTGATGTTCCATGCTTAGTTTTATCCACTTTCTTGTGTTTTGTTCCAACTTAGGAGTACTTTTCTTATGATTTCTTGGACTAACCTATTAACAAGAGCCACAGTGCCAGCTGCCTGTTTTCCGCTGTTTTTGGTTCCAGGAAAGTCAAGAAATGAATATTCTCGAAATTGGACGGGACAAAAGCCAAAGTGCCTATTTTTCCGGAAGTCATCAAGTGCCATAATACGAGACGGAGAAGGGCTAGAGGCCGGCCACACCACCTGGCCATGTGGCCAGGCTAGGCCCGCGCCAGGGGGTGGTATGGTGGCCCCTGGCACCCCCTCGGCCTCCCCTTCCGACTATAAGATGCCCTCAGGATGAAAACCCTAAGTACCCGATCAAAAATCCACGAAAGAGTCTGTAGCCGCCGTCATCTCCATCCCTAGATCGGGAGGGATCTGAAGCTCTTCCCGGCACCCTGCCGGAGAGGGGAATTCACCCTAACGGCCTTCTTCATCACCATGCAAGCCTCCGGTGTGATGCGTGAGTAGTTCCTCCTTGGACTACAGATCCATGTAGTAGCTAGATGGATGGTTCTCCTCCTTTGTGCTTTCATGTTTAGATCTTGTGAGCTCCATTCATGATCAAGATCATCTATTTGTAATTATGCATGTTGTGTTTGCGGGGATCCGATGGATATTGAGATGCTATTTCAGATTGATTATTGATTTTATCATGTCTTTGTTATTTGTGATCTTGCATTATTTTCCGTTGTTAGTAGCTATCTTGGCCAAGTAGATGCTAGCATCTCCAAGAGTTAGTATTTATGCTCGATAGTGGATTCATTCCTCTAGTAATCTGGGGAAGTGACAGAAATCTCTAAGGTACTAGATGTGCTGTTGGTACTAGGGAGAAAATAGCAATCCTTTGTTCATAGAACAATCGTATTGTTTACTTTACACGCAGTTCGTGAAGCAATAATTTGTTGCTTGCAACTTAATACTGGAGGGGGTTCGGATGATAACCTGAAGGTGGATTATTAGTCATAGATGTAGTTGGATGGCGGTCTATGTATAATGTTGTAATGCCCAATCAAGTCTCAAAGGAGTCAAGATGATTAGTATATGCATGTATTGCTTTCTCGATGTTTGTCAACTGCCCCGCTGTAATTTGTTCACCCATCATGTTATCTATCTTAAGGAGAGCTGCCTCTAGTGAACTATGGATCCCAGTCCTTGTCTTTTACATTCAATCTACAAACTATTTACTGTCTTGTGTTTACTTTCTGCAAACTATTACTTCTTTCCATTCGATACGTTTAATCCTTTGTTTTCAGCAAAACACGGTGAGATTGACAACATCATCGCAAGTTGGGGACAAAGTTCTGTGGTTGTGTTGTGCAGGTCTCCACATTGCTACTAGCACCGATAGTGCGCCCTGCCAAAGCTCAGCTAGTAACACCTTTGGGGTGTTTCCTTGCTCCTACTGGTTTGATTAAACCTTGGTTTCATAACTGAGGGAAACTTGCTGCTGTGCTCATCATACCTTCCTCTTGGGGTGCCCAACGATCTCTACATCAAGCACGCACCAGCACTTTTCTGGGCGCCGTGCATTAAGCCATCAAGCATTTTTCTTGCGCCGTTGTCGGGGAGTCAAGGACATCTTCACAAGGGGAGTCCCTCATAACCAATCTCTTTACTTTGTTGTTTTTGTTTTGCTTAGTTTCTTTTTGTTTTGTTTGCTTGTTCTTTATCAAAAACACACAAAAATTAGTTTTACAAGTTTGCTTTCTTATTTGAAAACACAGAAAAATGACTACTCTTGAAAACACTAAGTTGTGTGACTTCACTAGAACCAACAACAATGATTTTATGAGCACACCTATTTCTCCACCTATGCCTGAAGATATTTTCTTTGAGATAAAACCTGCTTTACTCAATCTTGTTATGAGAGAACAATTTTCTGGTTTTCGTAATGAAGATGTTGCTTCCCATCTAAATAATTTTGTTGAACTTTGTGAGATGCAAAAGCATAGGGATATAGATGGTGATGTTATTAAGCTGAAATTGTTTCCTTTCTCTTTGAGAGGAAAAGCTAAAGAATGGTTGAATTCCTTAACTAGGAATAGTATTGATTCTTGGACCAAATGCAAAGATGCTTTTATTGGAAAATACTATCCTCCTACTAAGATTATATCCATGAGAAGTGAAATAATGAAGTTTAAACAACTTGATAATGAGCATGTTGCTCAAGCTTGGGAAAGAATGAAATCTTTGGTAAAGAATTGTCCCACTCCTGGACTGACTGCTTGGATGATCATCCAAACTTTTTATGCAGGATTGAACTATTCTTCAAGGAACCTATTGGATTCTGCTATTGGAGGTACCTTTATGACCATCACTTTGGGTGCTACAACAAAAATTCTGGACAATATGATGGTTAATTATTCTGAATGGCATATTGAGAGAGCTCCACAAGGTAAGAAGGTAAATTCTGTTGAGGAAACCTCTTCCTTGAGTGATAAGATTGATATTATTATGTCTATGCTTGTTAATGGGAAAGCCCATATTGATCCAAATAATGTTCCTTTAGCCTTTTTGGTTGCTCAAGAAGAGCAAGTTGATGTGAACTTCATAAGAAATAATAATTTTGGCAACAATGCTTATGGTAATAACAATTATAGGCCCTACCCTCCTAATAATACGTATCGCTATAATGGTAAACCTAGATTACCTAGTGAAGCAAGAATTTTAGAAGTTGAAAGAGCCACTAAGAACTTCATGCAAATGCAATATGAGCAAAATAAACTATTCACTAAAACTATGGAGGAACAATCTACCATTCTGAAGAACATTAGCCATCATCTTGAGAGTCTAAATAGGGAAATTCCTAGTTTACAATTGAAACTCTCTAACGCTGAAAGGAATATATCATCTTTGTCTGAAGCTCAATCTTCATTAACTAATAAAATGGCTGCGAAACCTAAAACTAATGATAATCCCTTTGCAGCTACTAATTCTATACAAGTAAGAATTGATGAAAATGTTAGACTATTAGCTGAATTACATGCTAAGTGTGAAAGGGAAGATGAAATTGCTAGAAACATTAGTGTTTCTACTATTACCACCACTAGTGTTGAGGCTAGTAATAGTTCTACTACTTTAGATGATAAATTTGATTTTGATCTTGATGGTTGCAACATCTCTGAAGTTATTAAGTTCCTACAAAAGCTTGCTAAAAGTCCTAATGCTAGTGCAATGAACATGGCCTTTACAAAACACATTACTGATGCTCTCACAAAGATTAAAGAAGAAAAGGTGAAACGTAAAGCTTCTATTCCTATTAAACAAGAAGATGGTTGGGAACCCATCATTAATACGAAAGTGAATGACTTTGATTTCAAAGCTTTATGTGATCTTGATAGTAGTGTTTCAATTATGCCTAGAAGGATTTATGATATGCTTGATTTGCCTCCACTTGAAGATTGTTATTTAAATGTCCCACTTGATGATAATGCTAAAAATAAACTCATGGGGAGTCTTAATGATGTTCTTATTATGGTTAACAATGCATATGTCCCCATTGATTTCTATGTTTTGGATGTTGAATGCAATGCTTCTTGTCCTATTACTTTGGGAAGACCTTTTCTTAGAACTTTTGGTGCCATCATTGATATGACAGAAGGCACCATTAAATATCAACTCCCACTCAAGAAAGGTATAGAACACTTCCCTAAAAAGAGAGAAAAGATTTCTTTTGCTTCTCCTATGAAAACAAAATTTGGTCTTAATGCTTTTTCATTTGAGAACACTTGATTCTTTCTTTGCTTCTTCTGCCTAACTTAAAGGCGTTAAATAAAAGTACGTATTGGGAGATAACCCAAAAGTTTTAGATGAGTCTTCAAAGTTATTACCTCTGTAATAACCACTCTTTATTCTTTTTATTTGCTTTTTTGTGCCAAGAGTAACCCCTAATGAGAGAGAAGTAATGATTGGGAAAATTGCTGTCCTGAAACAGATTTCTGTGCTTCACCGTAAAAATTCGTGTAAAATCTCTGAACGTCTTTTTGAGGCGTGCATTTTTGTGCTTCTGCCCCAGATTGTTATCTCACTTTCTTTAGTTCAACACTTTTTTATTTGAGAAACAGAAGGTCTTCTAAAAAATTTGTCTTTACCTGCTGGTCTGTTTTGACAGATTTCTGCCATTTTCTGCATTTGCTTTTGTTGGTTCCTTCTTGAGTTCTTTTGGGGAATTGAGCTTTTTGAGGGAAGTTCTACAGTATCTAGTGTTCTAATGAAAGTTTATTTGGTGTTAGAACTGAACCTTAAGACTTATTTATCTTGAGTGCACTAATGTTGCTAATAAAGATTGTGTGAAGTTTTGTATGAAGGAAAAATTTCAGGTGTATGGAAGGAATGAGTAATGAGATGAAGGATGGACTAAAGCTCAAGCTTGGGGATGCCACGCGTGTCATCCCAATAAATATCCAAGAATTACAAGCGTCAAAGCTTGGGGATGCCCAAGGCATCCCCTCCTTCATCAATAAAAATCCCAGGTTTCTTCCAAACGCTTCATTTTTATTGTTTCGTGCACATTTGTGTTTTTCTTGGAGCGTCTTCTTTTTATTTTTCGTTTTGGTTTTTTGTTTGCTTTGGTTTGCTTAGTTTTCTGAATAAATTGGTTGGACCCCCTCTTTCATACGTTGGTTTGCAAATACTTTGGTTTGGTTTGGAAAAGAGTGGGAAAGTTCATACTTATGTGGTAAAAAGAGCTTGTTTTGGACTGTGGCCTATGCTTTGTCATGCCATGCTTGATATTGTTTTGGCTCTATGTTTCATGGGGAACGCTTTCAACATTGCACTTGTACTTTGTACCCCGTTGATATCATGTTCTTTTGCTTGCGGATCCCAGCGGTGTGAAATAAATGTGGAACTTGTAAGATCATGGAGTTTGTATGTGTGTTAGAGAAACGTCTAGGCCGCTAGCCTAAGGCATGCCTAATCATGGTGGAAACTTGCAGCATCACCATAATGAGCACTCTATGAAGCATCCTCAATAAAAACCTATGCAAATAGCAAATAAATAGATCGCTGAGATGCTCATTGTCTGCTTGCCTTGTCATTTTGATTATGGGAAAGCTCATGTATCATGTGCAAGGGGTACCCCATTGGCGGTTCTTAATGATACACATGTACTTACAATGACAAGAGCTTACTTGTGACTGAAGTTGAGTAGCATGAGGATCGGTCTTCGTAAGTAAGGGGCATGAGATTTCGGTTTATAACTTGTCGAGCATATCCTCTTAGTTGTGTCACTTTAACCTTAATCACCTTAAAGATGCTTATGATAGGGGCAATGAGAGCTGAAAGCTATAAGTACCATAATTTTTGGACGCTCTTTATGAGACTTGAATCCCTACTTCCTTTTACAAAAGGCCTTTCTTCCACCATTATATTGAGTCTCCACCTTCTACCTTTATGCACCTACTTTGAGAGCATAGTGGCCATTCTTAGTTCTATGTGCATTGTCCCAAGACTAGTTGATTGATGCATAACTTGATATTTCTTGTTTTAAACTATTTGTATCTAGTCACTCTTATGAACTTTGAAGGTGTCCTATGCATTTATATTTGCTACTCTATTGAGGGACAAGCTTAATACTATTATGCTATGTTTTCTTTATGTGAAACAAACAAATGTCTTGCAAAGCATTGTTATTCATGAATCTTTTGTTTGTGCATTTTCATGTTGCATCATAGTCTCTTTGCTTATTGATAGAACTTTGTCTTTCATGTTATGATTGAAGTACTATGATCCCAGCTTTGAATGTTTTACAAATACTTTGATCAAGTCTTTGATGGTGCATGTCACCTCAAAAATTATTCTTTCTTTTTATCACTTACCTATTCGAGGACGAGCAGGAGTTAAGCTTGGGAATGTTGATAGATTGCAAATGTATCTATAATTTTTGATGTTCCATGCTTAGTTTTATCCACTTCCTTGTGTTTTGTTCCAACTTTGGAGTACTTTTCTAATGATTTCTTGGACTAACCTATTAACAAGAGCCACAGTGCGAGCTGCCTGTTTTCTGTTGTTTTTGGTTCCAAGAAAGTCAGGAAATGAATATTCTCGGAATTGGACGGGACAAAAGCCAAAGTGCCTATTTTTTTGGAAGTCATTAAGTGTCAGAATACGAGACGGCGAAGGGCCAGAGGCCGGCAACACCACCTGGCCGCGCGGCCAGGCTGGGCCCGCGCCAGGGGGTGGTGTGGTGGCCCCTGGCACCCCCTCGGCCTCGCCTTCCCACTATAAGATGCCCTCGGGACGAAAACCCTAAGTACCCGATCAAAAATCCACGAAAGAGTCTGTAGCCGCCGTCATCTCCATCCCTAGATCGGGAGGGATCTGAAGCTCTTTCCGGCACCCTATGATGTCTACGCACTGCTATTCTTGTAGACAGTTGTTGGGCCTCCAAGTGCAGAGGTTTGTAGAACAGCAGCAAGTTTTCCCTTAAGTGGATCACCCAAGGTTTTACTCAGGGAGGAAGTGGTCAAAGCTATTCCCTCTCAAGCAATCCTACAATCAAGATACAAGAAGTCTCTTGTGTCCCAACACACCCAATACACTTGTCAGGTGTATAGGTGCACTAGTTCGGCAAAGAGATAGTGAAATACAAGTGGTATGGATAATTATAAGTGGTAACGGTGATAGAAAATAACTTGATGGTGTGGAAGATACTAAAGGCAAACTGAAATAAAGATGGAAGCAAGCAAACATGTAACATATCTAGTAGCAAACGGTGTTTCAATGCTTAGAAACAAGGCCTAGGGATCATACTTTCACTAGTGAACACTCTCATATAAATATATTCTTCTTTATGATACTACGCTGAACTACTCTCCGGTTGGACACTCTAATTGTTGGTAGGGCTATAACAGCACACCTCAAAGTAAGCCTTTCCCATCTAGAAAACCCCACACTATCACCTTGAGTACTAGATGAGTCCAACAAACACCACAATTTCATAAAGATATCCAACTCAAAATATAACTCATAACAAGTATTTGTAATCTCTAGCCTAAGTGCCACCATCGTGAGCATGCTGTCACTTTCACACACATGGGGAGAGCAGAGATCTATTAAGCACTTGAGTAGCAAGGTAGATCTATAGATTACAAGCTCATGATCTCAATAAGATCATGCATATAAAGAGAGATGAACACATAGCTACCGGTAGAACCCTTAGCCTCGAGAGAGAACTACTCCCTCCTCATCATGGGAATCAGCAATGGTGATGGAGATGGTGGTGGAGATTGATGGAGATGGCTCCGGGGGCACTTCCCCGTCTCGGTAGGGTGCCGGAATAGAGACTTTCTGTCCCCCGAATCTCCCCTTCGGTGGTGGCGGCGCTGCGGAACTTTTCGTGGCTGGAGGCTTGATTATTTAGGGTTTATGCCTCGGTAGGCTTCTTATAGGCCAGAGGGCAAAGTTGGTGGGCGGCCAGGGGGCCCACACCATGCCCTGACACGGCCTGGGGGACCCACTCCATGGGGTGGTGTGGCCACCCTGTGGCCCCTCTCCGACTCTCCTTCTAGCTCCGTGAGTCTTCCGGGAAAATATCAACTTTGGCTTTTGTCCGGTCCAATTCCGAGAATATTGATTTTCTAACTTTCCTGGAACCAAAAACAACAGAAAAAAGGCAACTGGCACGGTGGCATCTTGTTAATAGATTAGTCCAAGAAATCATATGAAAAGTACTCCAAAGTGTGGACAAAACATAAGAAAGTAGATAAAACCAAGCATGGAACATACAAAATTATAGATACATTTGCAATGTATCAACATCCCCAAGCTTAACTCCTGCTCGTCCTCGAGTAGGTAAGTGATAAAAATAAAGAATAATTTTTGAGGTGACATGCATGATGTCTACGCACTTCTATTCTTGTAGACAGTTGTTGGGCCTCCAAGTACAGAGGTTTGTAGAACAACAGCAAATTTTCCCTTAAGTGGATCACCCAAGGTTTATCGAACTCAGGGAGGAAGTGGTCAAAGGTATCCCCTCTCAAGCAACCCTGCAATCAAGATACAAGAAGTCTCTTGTGTCCCCAACACACCCAATACACTTGTCAGGTGTATAGGTGCACTAGTTCGGCGAAGAGATAGTGAAATACAAGTGGTAACGGTGATAGAAAATAGCTTGATGGCGTGGAAAAGACTAAAGTAATCTGAAATAAAGAAGGAAGCAAGCAAACATGTAACAAATCTAATAGCAAACGGTGTTTCGGTGCTTAGAAACAAGGCCTAGGGATCATACTTTTACTAGTGAACACTCTCATATAAATATCTTCTCTTTATGATACTACTCTTAACTACTCTCCGGTTGGACACTCTAATCGTTGGTAGGGCTATAACAGCACACCTCAAAGTAAGCCTTTCCCATCTAGAAAACCCCACACTGTCACTTTGAGCACTAGATAAGTCCAACAAACACCACAATTTCATAAAGATATCTAACTCCAAATATAACTCACAACAAGTATTTGTAATCTCTAGCCTAAGTGCCACCATGGTGTGCACGCTGTCACTTTCACACACATGGGGAGAGCGGAGATATATTAAAGCACTTGAGTAGCTAAGTAGATCTATAGATTACAAGCTCATGATCACAATATGATCATGCACAGAGAGAGAGAGAGAGATGAAAACATAGCTACAGGTATAACCCTTAGCCTCGAGAGAGAACTACTCCCTCCTCATCATGGGAATCAGCAATGGCGATGGAGATGGTGGTGGAGATCGATGGAGATGGCGGTGAAGATGGTGAAGAGGCAGCGGCGGCGGCACGGAGGACTCATTCCCCGCCGCCGATATCACAGGGGAGCACTGCCCCTTAGCACCCTTCCTTTATAGCTTCTTGGGAGCCCTTCCCCATGGAGATGGGATCCATGGGGGAGGCAAAAACGTGGCTTTGGTGGCTGCAGATTCGTGGGTGGAGGTGCCCTGGGCGAATTAGGTTTCCTCGCTTTATATAGCTTCTCGGATTCTCGTCACCCCATCTTAGGCTGCAGTAAATCGGGCCTAAAAGGTCCGTCCGGACTCAGAATTAGCTAAATTTTATCTCCAGAACGTTTGTCGCAAAATTGCCGACAACTTTATAGTTGAAGAGTTTTCCGTTGACGCCGTCTTCGACCCAAAACGTGAACATCTTCAAAAAGAGTTCTGATACAAATTTCTGCAAAATCCCAATTTGACTCTAACAAGGTTTCCACTTGTATTCTTGGTAATTCCTACACATCAAAGTGTAAAACAAGAACATTGTGCACTTTTGCAACTATTAGTAGGTTAGTCCAAATAAATCATAAACTTTATATAAAAAGGAGTATCGAAAACATATTATTCGCATAAAACATCAAAAATTATAGATACGTTATGGACGTATCAATGCACCATTAAAGACTTGATCAAAGTATTTGTAAAACATTCAAAACTGGTATCATAGTACGTCAATCATAACATGAAAGAGAAAGTTCTAGCAATAAACAAAGAAACTATGATGCAACATGAAAAGGCACAAACAAAAGATTCATGAATAACAATGCTTTGCAAGACGTTTGTTTGTTTCACATAAAGAAAACATAGCATAATAGTATTCAGCTTGTCCCTCATAGAGTAGCAAATATACATGCATAGGACACTTTCAAAGTTCATAAGAGTGACTAGATAGAATAGTTTAAAACAAGAAATAACAAGTTATGCATAAATCAACTTAGTCTTGGCACAATGCACATAGAACTAAGAATGGCCACTATGCTCTCAAAGTAGGTGCATAAAGATAGAAGGTGGAGACTCAATGTAATGGTGGAAGAAAGGCCTTTGTAAAAGGAAGTAGAAATTCAAGTCTCATAAAGAGCTTCCAAAAATTATGGTACTTATTGGTTTCAGCTCTCATTGCCCCTATCATAAGCATCTTTAAGGTGATTAAGGTTAAAGTGAACAAACTATGGTGTACATGCTTGACGAAGTATAAGTTAGAAATCTCATGTCCCTTGTATACGAGGGCTGCTCCTCATGCTACTCAAGTTTAGTCACCGGTAAGTTCTTGTCATCGTAAGTACATGTGTATCATCGAGAACCGCCAACGGGGTACCCCTTGCCCAATGATACTGAAGAATCCCCATATCAAAATGACAAGGCAAGCAAACAACGAGCATCTCAGCATTCTTCTTATTTACCATGGGAATATGGTGCTTTTTTTCTCTCTTTCCTCTTTTCATAATCTCATTTTTTTCTTTTTCTCTTTTTTCTCAATATAGGACTCTTTTTTTAAGAAGAATGCTTCATAGACAACTCATTATGGTTACGCTGCAAGTTTCCACCATGTCAGCATGGATTAGACCAGCGGCCCAGCGTTTCTCTAACACATATACATAACTCCATGGACTTACAAGCTCCTCTTTCATTTCACACTGACGACATCCATATACAAAAGAGCATGATATACACTAGGTACAAGTACCAAGTGCAATGTTGAAAGCGTTCCCCATGAAAGCATGGTTCTGCTAATTCCCAACAAATAAGTGCAAGCATATACAACATAGAAGACACAATGGTTCAAGTTTATTAAAGGCAAGAAAAGTAAAGTGTGCCATCAAGTTCGTGAGAGCTTTAATCACTAGTTTTCTCATACCAAGTTTAATTCGGAAGGTAAACAAAAGCATGAATATACTTGGAATAGCATAAGCTAGTAGGTAGGTATGGTGGACTCTTTGGAATAACTTGGTTTAGGGAGTTGGATGCATGAGTGGAACTCATACTTGGTTATGGAGGCTAGCAAAAGACTAGGAGCGACCAACTAAGAGAGCAATAATGGCCTTAATCATGCAGAGCGACAAAACATCATTAATCGAAGCATAAAGTGATACTACAAGTCGAAAACTAAAGGATCATAAAGGCTATGGTGACTTGGGATAGTCATAACATGGTGTGAGCACGCGCCAAGTCAACCCAAATAAAGCATCAAAGGAGGATACCACAATACTATGCTTTAATATGCTAAAACAACGCATGATTCTTCCAAGGCACATTAAGCAATCTCAATTGTTTATAACAAGTCATACTATAACAAAGAATACTAAGCATAAAGCCAAAAAAATATCAAGCATGGCATGACAAAGCATAGGCCACAGTCAAAAACAAGCTCCCTTTTCCACTTAAGCATGAGCTTTTCCTACTATTTTCCAAACCAAACCAAACTATTTGAAAACCAATGTGTGAAAAAGGGGGTCCAACCAATTTATTCAGAAAACTAAGCAAACAAAGCAAACGAAAAACCAAAACGAAAAAAAAAAATAAGACGCTCCAAGAACAACACAATTGTGCATGAAACAATAAAAATGAAGCGTTTGGAAGGAACCTCGGATTTTTATTGATTAAGAAGGGGATGCCTTGGGCATCCCCAAGCTTTGACGCTTGTACTTCTTGGATATTTCTTGGGGTGACACGTGTGGCATCCCCGAGCTTGAGCTTTAGTCCATCCTTCGTCTCATTACTCATTCCTTCCATACACCTGAAAATTTTCCTTCATACAAAACTTCACATAATCTTTATTAGCAACATTAGTGCACTCAAGATAATAAGTCTTAAGGTTCAGTTTTAACAACAAATAAACTTCCATTAGAATGCTAGCTACTGTATCACTTCCCTCAAAAAAATCTCAGTTCCCCAAAAGAACTCAAAAAGGAACCAACAAGAAGCCAATGTAGAAAATGGCAGAAATCTGTCAAAACAGACCAGCAGGTAAAGACGAATTTTTTCGAAGCCCTTCTGTTGCTCAAATCAAAAAGTGTTGAACTAAAGAAAGTTAGATAACAACCTGGGGAAGAAGCACAAAAATTCATGCCTAAAAAAGACGTTCAGAGATTTTACAAATTTTTTTACGGTGAAGCACAGAAATCTATTTCGGGACAGCAACTTTCCCAATCATTACTTCTCTCTCATTAGAGGTTACTCTTGGCACAAAAAGCAAATAAAAAGGATAAGGAGCGGTTATTACAGAGGTAATAACTTCCAAGACTCATCTAAAACTTTTGGGTTATCTCCCAATAAGTACTTTTTTAACGCCTTTAAGTTAGGCATGATAGTTTGAGAAGATGCTCACATAAGACATATGAATTGAAGTAAAAGAGAGAATCAAGAAGCAAATTCAAAACAAATTTAACTCTAACCCACTTCCTATGCATAGGAATCTTGTAAAGAAACAACTCATGAAATCACAAAGCAACAAGCATAGGAAAGCAAAACAAGTGCAACTTCAAGACTTTCAACATAAAGAGAGGAAACTTAATATTGTTGAGACACATAAAACCATGTTTCCCTCTCTCATAATAACTTTAAGTAGCATCATGAATAAAAGTAATAATATAACTATCACATAAAACATTTCTTATCATGAGCCACATGCATAACAGAATTAATACTCCCCACATAAAAATAGTCATTCTTACTTATTGTAGTGGGAGCAAATTCGCAAAATAGCTATCATTATTATTCTCATCACCATAATCATCAAATATAGGAGGCATATTGTAATCATAATTACTTTCCTCCTAAATAGTAGGTGGACTGAAAATATCATATTCATCATTGTAATCATCATATATTGGAGGTTGTGTATCATCATAAGCAATAGAATAGCTATCTTCAAAAGCTGGGGAACTAAAAAGATCATTTTCATAAAAACTAGCTTCCCCAAGCTTAGACTTTTCCATAGCATTAGCAATAATGGTGTCCAAAGAATTCATACTAACACCATTGCTATTAGCATGCAAATAAAGTTCCATAGGTTTTTTAATTTTCTCTTCAAACACTTCATGTCCTAACTGAAGATAAATAGTATAAAGCTCTCTAATTTTGTTGTTGTTTTCAATTAAGCCTAACTAGTGAAAACAAGAAACAAAAAGACAAAATTGCAGAATCTAAAGGAAATAACTTTGAGCACTCACACCGAAAAATAGGCATTTGCCGTGGGAGGTTCTTTTTATTTAATCCTCTGGTGTGAATACCTTTTACCTTTTCTCCCCGGCAACGGCGCCAGAAAAATAGCTTGATGTCTACGCACTTCTATTCTTGTAGATAGTTGTTGGGCCTCCAAGTGCAGAGGTTTGTAGAACAGCAGCAAGTTTTCCCTTAAGTGGATCACCCAAGGTTTATCGAACTCAGGGAGGAAGTGGTCAAAGCTATTCCCTCTCAAGCAATCATGCAATCAAGATACAAGAAGTCTCTTGTGTCCCCAACACACCCAATACACTTGTCAGGTGTATAGGTGCACTAGTTCGGCAAAGAGATAGTGAAATACAAATGGTATGGATAATTATAAGTGGTAACGGTGATAGAAAATAACTTGATGGTGTGGAAGATACTAAAGGCAAACTGAAATAAAGATGGAAGCAAGCAAACATGTAACAGATCTAGTAGCAAACGGTGTTTCAATGCTTAGAAACAAGGCCTAGGGATCATACTTTCACTAGTGAACACTCTCATATAAATATATTCTTCTTTATGATACTACGCTGAACTACACTCCGGTTGGACACTCTAATCGTTGGTAGGGCTATAACAGCACGCCTCAAAGTAAGCCTTTCCCATCTAGAAAACCCCACACTGTCACCTTGAGTACTAGATGAGTCCAACAAACACCACAATTTCATAAAGATATCCAACTACAAATATAACTCATAACAAGTATTTGTAATCTCTAGCCTAAGTGCCACAAGCACGCTGTCACTTTCACACACATGGGGAGAGCAGAGATCTATTAAGCACTTGAGTAGCAAGGTAGATCTATAGATTACAAGCTCATGATCTCAATAAGATCATGCATAGAAAGAGAGATGAACACATAGCTACTGGTAGAACCCTTAGCCTCGAGAGAGAACTACTCCCTCCTCGTCATGGGAATCAGCAATGGTGATGGAGATGGTGGTGGAGATCGATGGAGATGGCTCTGGGGGCACTTCCCCGTCCTGGCAGGGTGCCGGAACAGAGACTTTTTGTCCCCCGAATCTCCCCTTCGGTGGTCGCGGCGCTGCGGAACTTTTCCTGGCTGGAGGCTTGATTATTTAGGGTTTATGCCTTGGGAGGCTTCTTATAGGCCAGAGGGCAAGGTCGGTGGGCGGCCAGGGGCCCCACACCATGCCCTGGCGTGGCCTGGGGGACCCACACCATGGGGTGGTGTGGCCACCCTATGGCCCCTCTCTTTCTCTCCTTCTGGCTCCGTGAGGCTTCCTGGAAAATATCAACTTTGGCTTTTGTCCGGTCCAATTTCAAGAATATTGATTTTCTGACTCTCCTGGAACCAAAAACAACAGAAAACAGGCAACTGGCACTGTGGCATCTTATTAATAGGTTAGTCCAAGAAATCATATGAAAAGTACTCCAAAGTGTGGACAAAACATAAGAAAGTAGATAAAACCAAGCATGGAACATCAAAAATTATAGATACGTTTGCAATGTATCACCCTGCCAGAGAGGGGAATTCACCCTGGAGGCCTTCTTCATCACCATGCAAGCCTCCGGTGTGATCCGTGAGTAGTTCATCCTTGGACTACGGATCCATGTAGTGGCTAGATGGTTGGTTCTCCTCCTTTGTGCTTTCATGTTTAGATCTTGTGATCTCTGTTCATGATCAATATCATCTATTTGTAATTCTGCATGTTGTGTTTGCACGGATCTTATGGATATTGAGATGCTATTTCAGATTGATTATTGATTCTATCATGTCTTTGTTATTTGTGATCTTGCATGCTTTCCGTTGTTAGTAGCTATCTTGGCCAAGTAGATGCTAGCATCTCCAAGAGTTAGTATTTATGCCGATAGTGGATTCATGCCTCTGGTAATCTGGGGAAGTGACAGAAATCTCTAAGGTACTAGATGTGTTGTTTCCACTAGGGAGAAAACAACAATCCTTTGTTCATAGAACAATCGTATTGTTTACTTTACACGCAGTTTGTGAAGCAATAATCTGTTGTTTGCAACTTAATACTGGAGGGGGTTCGGATGATAACCTGAAGGTGGATTATTAGTCATAGATGCAGTTAGATGATGGTCTATGTATAATGTTGTAATGCCCAATCAAGTCTCAAAGGAGTCAAGATGATTAGTATATGCATGTATTGCTTTCTCGATGTTTGTCAATTGCCCCGTTGTAACTTGTTCACCTAGCATGTTATCTATCTTAAGGAGAGCCACCTCTAGTGAACTATGGATCCCGGTCCTTGTCTTTTACATTCAATCTACAAACTGTTTACTGTCTTGTGTTTACTTTCTGCAAACTATTACTTCTTTCCATTCGATATGGTTAATCCTTTGTTTTCAGGAAAACACGGTGAGATTGACAACCTCATCGCAAGTTGGGGACAAAGTTCTGTTGTTGTGTTGTGCAGGTCTCCATGTTGCTACTAGCACCGGTAGTGCACCCTGCCAAAGCTCAGCTAGTAACACCTTTGGGGTGTTTCCTTGCTCCTACTGGTTCGATTAAACCTTGGTTTCATAGCTAAGGGAAACTTGCTGCTGTGCTCATCATACCTTCCTCTTGGGGTTCCCAACGAGCTCTACATCAACCACGCACCAGCACTTTTCTGGGCGCCGTGCATTGAGCCATCACCTGTGACGTATGAAGATGCGATGATGAGCCCGGATTCCAACAAATGGCTAGAAGCCATGAAATCCGAGATGGAGCCCATGTACGAGAACCAAGTTTGGATCTTGGTGGACTTACCTCACGATCGAAAGGCCGTTGAGAATAAATGGATTTTCAAAAGAAAAGATGTTGATGGTAATTTGACCATATATAAGGCTCGACTTGTCGCAAAGGGGTTTTGACAAATTAAAGGAGTTGACTACGATGAGACATTCTCTCCCGTAGCAATGCTTAAGTCGGTTAGGATTATGTTAGCAATTGCTGCATATTTCGATTATGAAATATGACAGATGGATGTCAAAATTGCGTTCCTCAATGGTAATATTGAAGAAGAGTTGTATATGATACAACCTAAGGGTTTTGTCGATCCTAAGGATGCTAATAAGGTATGCAAACTTCAGTGATCCATCTATGGACTGAAGCAAGCATCCCAGAGGTTGAATCTCCGCTTTGATGAGGTGATCAAAGAGTTTGGATTTGTCCAAACTTATGGAGAGGCTTGTATTTACAACAAAGTGAGTGGGAGCAATGTCGCATTTCTGATATTATATGTGGATGACATATTATTGATTGGAAATGATATAGATCTTTTGAACAATGTTAAAAGTTATCTAAACAGCAAATTTTCGATGAAAGACCTTGGTGAAGCATCATATATATTAGGCATTAAAATCTATAGAGATAGATCAAGGCGCCTAATTGGGCTATCGTAGAGTACATACCTTGATAAGATATTAAAGAAGTTTAATATGGACAGAAGTAAGAAGGGGTTCTTACCTATGTTGCAAGGCAAGACATTGAGTAAGACTCAAAGTCCGGCTACGGCGGAAGAAAGAGAGATAATGGATAAGATCCCCTATGCCTCGGCCATAGGATCTATTATGTATGCCATGCTATGTACAAGACCGGATGTGGCACATGTTATTAGTTTGACTAGTAGGTACCAATCTGATCCAGATTCAGAACACTGGATAGCGGTCAAGAACATCATCAAGTACTTGAGAAGAACTAGGGATATGTTTCTTATATACGGAGGCGAAGAAGAGCTAGTCGCTAAGTGTTATGTCGATGCTAGCTTTGACACCGATCCGGATGACTCTATGTCTCAATCCGGATACGTATTTCTCTTGAACGGAGCAGCAATTAGTTGGAGGAGTTCCAAACAACCTATGGTGGCTGGATCAACGACGGAGGCGGAATATGTTGCTGCTTCAGAATCGACGCAGGAAGCGGTTTGGATGAAAGAGTTCATTACGGAACTAGGTGTCGTTCCTAGTGCATTGGACCCAATGGTGATCTATTGTGACAACAATGGAGCCATAGCCAACGCCAAGGAACCAAGGTCTCACAAGAATTCCAAGCATATTAAGCGCCAGTTTCACTCCATCCGCGAACATGTCAAGGATGGAGATATAAAGATTTGTAAAGTACAAATAGACCTAAATGTAGCAGATCCGTTGACTAAAGCTCTCAGGGCAAAACATGATCAACACCAGAACTCCATGGGTGATTAGATTTATCACTATGTGAACTAGATTATTGTATCTAGTGCAAGTGGGAGACTAAAGGAAATATGCCCTAAGAGGCAATAATAAAGTTGTTATTATGTATTCCTTATATATGATAGATGTTTATTTTGCATGCTAGAATTGTATTGATCAGAAACATCAATACATGTGTGTTTAATAAACAAAAAGGGTTCCTAGTTATGCCTCTCTTATAGACTAGCTTGTTGATTAACAAGATGATCAAGGTTTCCTGATCATGGACATTGGATGTTGTTAATAACAAGGTCACATCATTTTTGAAATGATGTGATGAACATTCATCCGAAGTATAGCATTACGATCAAGTCATTATGTTTATATTGCTATAACATCATACGAAGTAATCTTTATCCTTAGACCATGAGATCATGTTAATTGCTAACACCGGAAGAGTATCTTGATAACATCAAACGTCACACCGTAACAGGGTGACTATAAAGATGGGTTCAGTGCTACAAAGGTGTTATGTTGAGGCTCATGGATCAAGAGTGGAATTTGTCAATCCTGATGACGGATAGATATGCTCTGGGCCCTCTCGATGATATCACATTGAGATAGCTTGCAAGCAAGTGATGTGATCACTAGAATGTTATATCACGGGAACGAGAAAAGAGTGCATGTCGGTAACGAGATCAAACTAGGTATTTGGATACCGATGATCGAATCTCGAACATGTATTATATCATGAGACAAAGGAATTAAATTACAAGCGTTAAAGGTTCTCACGATCACAGAAGTCATCGTTGAATATGCAGGAGTCAGTATGGATCTCCAGGTCCCGCTTCTGATTATTGATTTGAGAGGAGTCTCAATCATGTCTGTATTATTCGCGAACCGTAGGGTGACACACTTAAGAGTTACCGGACACCATTTTGGAGCACATATGTTTCAGACGAAAGAATTGCAAAGCGCAAGAATTGTTTCGATAGAAACCGTAAATTGTTTCGGGTGAAATTGCAGAAAGTGGTTCTGCATGTGATATTGAAATATTGCAAGGGGTTATATGTGAATGTTTGTTAATTAAAGTAATTAACAAAATTCTGAATAAATTTAATAAAAAAAATTATTAAATGAGAGAGCATTAAACTTAGAGAATTTTAATGCATTTAAAGTGGGGACTTTAAAATGGAATGTGAAGAGGCATTTTAATGTGGAGGGGTTACCACCACATGAATGGGGGAGGCGAGGGGTCACCCCCATGCGCTGGCCATGGAGGGGGTACCCCCCTCCTCCTATTAAAGGCCACCCTCTCCCTCCTTCTTCCTCACACCTCCTTGTGAAGGATCTCTCTCCCCCTCTAGAACTATTCCCCCATGGTCTCGGATTAGCGAGATACATGTTCCCGGTGGCATATCGTCTGGAAGGAGTTGCTGCTTTCGCTGGATCGCTGGAGCGAGGAGGTGGAGGTTGTCCGGTGGCTTGAACGTGTGTGCGAGTATGGATGCGCTGCTGAGTTGCGGCGCTCGGACTTCCACTCGATCTTGAGATCAGCAAGTGTACGACTACTTCAACCATGAGTTCCTACGCGTTAACAAAATCGTTGTCTTTGAGGGTAAGTTCTCGATGGATGTATGTCCACCCGTTGCTCTGTACCTAGTAGATAGATCTTGGCGTGTAGTTCTCATCGTAGGAAAATTTTTGTTTTCTATGCTGCGGACCCAACACCAATGGTTAACAATGTCGGGTTTTTCCAATCTATATCCAACTGCCGATGTTCGAAGTTATTCGTACACTATATAGTGGTATGGAAATTGTGAAGCAACATAACAATTATTTCTTTTGAAAAGAAGTGGTAAGCACTTATTTTTGATTTTTGATGGTGAGAAATACACATAAGAGGAAGCCACATGAAAGTATTTGGTTTATTATTTGTTTTCTTTCAATGTCTTCAAAACATTATGAAATTTGTACGGATGCATATTCTTAGCACGAAGTTAGTTGCATTTTTCAAATCTCACGATGGTTCTCGATATATTGAAAACATTGGTACCAACAAACGGCATCTGTAACATCAAGAGCAACCTATCACGCTTACTTGTAGTTCATATCTGACATAATTTCGTTAAATTGGCATAAAGTCCTCTAAGTGGGGGAAGTTACCTAGCTAGGAAGCTTCAACAATTCCAAAACTAGGAAGTTATAAGAAAGCATGGTCCACTTTGTCTAAAATATGGGCGGTGGCACCTTTTTTCAACTAGGTTTGGCCTAGAAGGAGCGAGATGCTTTGGTTAACAACTTAACATGGTTAGTGGAAGTGTACATGTTACATCAAGGACCTCAAAAAAGATAAAATTACACCCAACCCATGATTTAGTATAAAGGGGCCTGAAAATAAGCATGGAAAAGCAGTCGGGTTGGCTCTCCTTCTCCACCCACTAGCTGAGGCATACCGTTCATACTAGAACAACAACAACAACTTGCTTAATAAAGAGGAAATTAGCGTGATGCTCACTTTTGCTAGATCTTGCTAATAAAGAGCATTGAATGTGATGGGACGTGTATATATATCTATACATATATATCAAGTACAATATCCCTTCTCTAGTTTTGCGAGTGTCGATCTTTGTAATAACCTTCCATGCCGATGTTTGGGATGAAGAAAGTGAAAAAATCGAAACCCGGAAAGTTTGATCTGCGACTACTTTTTGCCGCTGCCCCAACCCAAGGCCCAAAATTGTTCCTTACTATGCACACCAACACAATGTAGCTGACGAACACACGATAGACAGACATAGAGCCATCATACCATGGCTAGAGTAAAAAGCGGCATCCCGCGAAAGTTCCGCTTCTAGTTCATTTTGAAGTACTCCTGTAGAAACTTCAAAATGAACTAGAATAGTGACTTTCGCGGGGTCCCGCTCACAACCCTAACCATGGCACATGTGCTGAGCGCCACACTACGAATGAGGGAGAGATCAACTAGCAGGTGTGTATGCGGGTGCCAAGGAGATACATACTTGATTACATTGTATGAAATTTGACCGAATAAATAGAGTAACTAATACACTTGATTACTTTGTGTAAAATTAGTATTGTTGGAGGTAGAGCAATACTTTCCAATAATGCTAATTTTGTACCAACATTCTTTATATATTTAGAGTAAATCTTGGTCAAAGAAAAACATGCAAAACCTCGGGACGGAGGTAGAGAAATACTCCTACTTACTACTCCTACTTATGCAAATACTACAGTATAACCTGTAAATAAATAATGTGTCTGGTCAAACCGACGTGACGAGACTATACTTCCCTAGGAGGTGACATGGTTAATTTATTACAAGAAAAGAAAAAACCTCTATCAAAGAGTTATCCCATATTCCCCATCTCCGTTTAGTTTATCCCCACTCGCTGACGCCGCCTGGCCGCATTTGTGATCCTCTCCACCGTGCGAATCACACATTTTCCTCGCCATCTCGCCCGGTGCATCTCTCCTTCCATACCATCACCCCTCTCATCCAAAAAAAACCAAACCATTCTATATAGATCCGCCCTCGCCCCTAATCCTCTAGGACGTGATGGCAGATCTTCTGTACAAAATTTGGGGAGGTTCGAGGGAGAGCCGGCGGTTCAGCAGCTTTAGCAGGGTCGGCAACAACGTCGTCAAAAAAACGCTGAGCGTCTAGACACTAAAAGCGTTGTCCGGTTGGCCGCATGCTCCAACCAAGTCACCGGTGGAGAAGGTTACAACTGCCCGAACTACAACTGCTCGAAAGTGGTCTCCTTCAATGAACTCTATGCCCACATGATCTCCTGCATCCACAGCCCGTTTATCTACACGGAGCTAGGATGCAACTGGGTCGGCAACAAATTAACGTTGTGTCTGCACCTCAAATCCACCCACTCGATCGAGGTGCCCACAGTCCTCTACAACATCAAACAATGGGACCCGTCTAAGCTAGTGCCTTCAGGGTGCTCGCGAAGAACAAATGTCATTGGCATCGGGAAGACAGGCACGCTTCTCATCTGCCAGATTGACAGGCACGCCACGAATATCGTCTTGTCCGTCAGCCGCGTAAGGTCGGCGGTGTGGGAAATGGAGGAGTACAAGGTGAGGGTGTCGTCATTGGTCTCTTTTCGTGGATTCTATCATCTCGAGTTTTATTCTGAGCCAAAGATTTTGGAGCCACCGGCCGAGGCCGTGCTGGATGCACTCAACCATTATATATTGGATCCATGGGCTTATTTCCAAGCTCCTCAATCATTGGTCGGAGTTCCTCGTGGAGTTCCAACATTGGATCGATGACGACATCAACCCATCGTGAGATATCACATCTTAATATTCCCCTAATGATCCTAATATGAATGTACCACTGTATGTAATTTTCTAGTCGATCTGTTCTAATATTAATTATTTTATTTATGTTAGTGGCAGATTCCCTTCATAATCGGAGTGTTGGAAATTGCTGGAAAGATCCGTGAATTTTACATCTATCTTGCTAAGGGTGAACAGGTGAAAGCCTATTACGAGGATCCACAGACAATGGTAAAACGAGAGAAGCGTGCTAGGATGGAAAGCAGGCGCTACTCGGCCACGACTTGAACACGCTGAATCATTGGCATACAGATCTTGTGGTGATTCTGACCTCTCTCGTTTCTCTCATGCATGTTTGGAGTATACGATGGGACATGTAATCGTTCCTAGCTAGCTTAAGGTACTAGTGCGAGTAGTTTTATACTTCTACCGAGTATTTTGTATGGAGTTCTACAACTGCTAATATATTTTGTAATAATTCCTATGTACTGGGAATTATTCAGATCAAGTGCAGAATATGGCCTGTACTGCTGAATCTTTCAAAAGCTACGGAATCTCTCAAATGTTCTGATGTTTCTATTATTAAAGTATTTTGTAGAACTAATACTATTGTACTGTTACTTGTTTTGATCAATGGCACTATGCCAAGTTTTTGAGAGTTGAAACAAGAACTGATTCTCTCTGTACTGCTATTGAATTTTAGTGTTTGTATTGCTAAATCAGTCCATTTGAAATGCTACTGAATCTGTCTAGTGCTGCTGAATATGAATCTGTGATATTTTCATGTCTTATTATGTACTACTGAATCTTTCAAATTTGAACTAGAAATAAATCGTAGGTTTCTTTCAAAGTTCTTTTGGAGGTACCCATCGGGGTTCAATTAGGAGTATATTGGAAACCACCGAGAGTTTGGACAACATGTTTAACTTCTTGCTAAGATTTTTCATCTTGACAAGTTAACAAAATTTGATCAAACCTGAGCTACACAAGTAAGAGAACAAGAGGGGGCAGCGCGAGACTTTCAAAAAAACGGGGCAACGCGAGAGTAGCGCAAAGGAAGACTTGAAGGCAGTGCGATGTCAAACCAAAGCTATGATGGGCTGCTGACACAAGGTACAGGGTACACTCCACTAGTAGTAAATGATGGACCTACTACTAGTATATGCACGTAAAACAAGTTATGTTTTCTCTCTCCTTCGTTAGCTCACACCATCCATCCTCCATCGATCTCTTCTCTGCAGCCGCGGGTGCACAGCCCGGCTTGTCTCTTCCTCATCCACAGTGTGGCGCTGCACACGTGTGCCTTGGTATGGCACACCAATCTACTTCCAGCAACCTTTTTCTGTTCCGAAATTCAAAATAATCATCAACACAAGTACAAAAAGGCTCAAAGGTAACAATAATTACAAAAAAGTCCTCGGACCACCTTGCGACGACAACAAACCCTAGCGCGATAACAGAAGCGTCTCGCTCCTCCAGGACCTCTAGTTCCAAAAAATAAATAAAGAATGCCACCACCATAATTTTCAGACAAAGTGTACCATGGTTTCTTATAATTCCCAAGTTTTAGGATTTTTCAAGCGGACATAGAAAGGTTTTTCATTTTATTCATGTTCAATCTTCTAGCTTTTTGACGAGGTTGTTGCATCATAATGCTAGATGTTTTATAGTTTAATCGCAAGGTATTATATATGCTGGTATAAGGCCGGTAGTAAATGACATGTCACTTTTTTATACCTAAGACTAGGTTATACTATTGAACTTGCTCTCACACACTTCTTGTAGATTATTAAATTAGACCTAATTCGACATATCGACGGAAAGTCGTTTGAGTGGGTTAAATTAGGTAGAAAATTAAGCCTGAAAATATAACACGTAATTTATCCAACCACTTTATGTACTAGTAAATGAAATGCACATGCTATGAACTCTAATTTATCCATATTAACCGTACTTCGTTCTAAATTTTTTTTACTTCTTTACCATGCTAGCATGCACCGACCTATACCAAAATATGGACACACCATCATTATAGATATATAGAGTATGTCCATGACCTTGGTCACTTGCCTTTAAACCCAAGAAAGTTCACACGGAGTACATGGTATAGTAGGGCATACCATGAAGTGAGTTTTTCAAGTATTTTGCTAGTAGAATAAATTAAAGAACAAAGAATACCCCCGCCCTAGACACACACAAATTTTCGTACAAAGTGGACAATTCTTTCTTATAGTTTCCCAAGATTAAAGATTTTTTAAACTCCCAAGCCAAAGCTCCACGCACTTAAATGACTCTATGCCGATAAAACGAAATTAGGTCAAACTTGAATACATGTGAGGACAATACACTATTACTCTTGAAAATTTCCAAAATTCTTCGGAAGGAACCCGGATGACGAATATATCATGGGCCAACAATAGTTTTGAAAAATGTCAGCACTGATTAGTATTTGCATAACGACAAATTGGCTTGAGTGACCAATCAAGGTCATGGCCATATCCACATCATAGTTTAGGACCCATAAGTCTAGCACGATGGGGAAGGGAGTTGAAGGCGGTTGGATGTCAGAGCAAAGTAATGGTGGGTTCCTCAAATGAGGTACTCCTGCCGCCTTACAGTGTACACTCTATTAGTAGTAAATTTCTTAGGACCGATGCACGCAAAACAAATTATGTGTTTTCTCTCTCTTTCGCTGCCTCTCATTTCCCCTCCCCTCTCCCCCACACACTGCCCGACTGATCTATCCCTCGTCCAGACCGTGGCACTGTGCACATGTGCCTTGTTATGGTGGCTCTATGTCTCTCGCGTGTTCGGTAGTCGTGTTGGTGTGGAGTAGGAGGAGTCATAGGAAGGTAACCACTGTGGTCCTTGGTGGCAAAAAATTCAAACTTTTCCGGTTTTAAATTTTTTACTTGCTTTCGAAACATCAGGAGGGGAGGTTATTCAAAAGACCAGGCATTCGTAGTACTTCTTATCTTATCTTTATATTATCTTATCTCTTACAATACCATACCACTATATAGTGTACGGATAACGTTGAACATTGACCATTGGATCAAGACTATCAAATCCAAATATTGCTAACTGCTGGATCTTCTTTTCCATTCTTAGCATCTAGAAGATTCTATTCATAGTTTTTAGCACAATGAATGCTAGTATGTGAAAACCTGAAAACGCACTCCAGTTCTTAGTTTCAGGGAACTTGTGCTAAGTGCATGGACTTGGATGTAATTTTCATTTTTATAAGGTCTATGATGTAACTTCTACTTCCACTCACCATGTTAACGGAAGCACCTCGCTCCTACGGCACCTACCACAGTTAGAAGAAAATGCAACAGAGCCCCAATTATCACACAAAGTGGACCGCGGTTTCTTATAATTCCATTTTTCAAGCTTCCTAGCTGACTTCGCACACTTCACTGACGTCTTGCCGATTTAATAAAATTAGGTCAAACTTGAGCTACAAGTAAGCGCGATAAATTTCTCTTGAATTAAATGTCTTTTGAGAGGAATATGGGTGCATCTTGTTTTAGTAAACAATGTCGTTGGTGTAAGTTTCCAACTATCACGAAAGAACATTCTCAGTTTCCAACCATCGGGGGGCCATTTAATATATCACAAACCACCACCGAGAGTGTTGACAATAGGTTCAACTTCTTGCTAAGATTTTGCATCTTGACAACTTAACAGAATTAGGTCAAACTTAAGCTACAAGTAAGCGCGGTAGATTGCTCTTAAATTAAATGTCTTTTCGGAGGTACATGGGTGCATCAACTTCTTGTCGTAAACAATGCCATCGGTGTAAGTTTCCAACTATCATGAAAGAACATTCTCAGTTTCCAACCATCATGAGATCATTTAATATATCACAAACCACCACCGAGAGTTTTCACGATAGGTTCAACTTCTTGCTAAGATTTTGCATCTTGACAACTTAACGAAATTAGGTCAAACTTGAGCTACAAGTAAGCGTGATAGATTGTTCTTGAATTAATTGTCTTTTCAAAGGTAGATAGGTCCATCTTGTTTATGATGTCGTTGGTGTGAGTTTCCTGCTATGAGGAAAGAACACTCTCAATTTTCCCATGTCTGTGAATTTTAAAACTTCCTAGCTAACTCTGCCGACTTGAATGAGCCTTTGTGCCATTTATCGAAATTAGGTCAAATTTGAACTACAAGTAAATTGTAGGTTGCTTTGAATGTTTTACGAAATAGCTTTTCGGTGGTTTTGGATGTACTGAATTCCTGGTTAGCTTTAAAAGTTTTTTGGAAAATTCTCCTCTTCGCTGCTCTCGCGCTGCCTCCTGCGTGCTCTCAGTCTCTTCTCTCTCCCAGATTTTTTTCAACACGCCGGAAACTCCTAGTGGCAATATTGTTCATCATGTGAGGAATCACCTATGTACTCCTACCAAATACGGGAACACCAGCACGCCAAGTTCTTGCATACTCCCTCCGTCCCCAAATAAGTGTACTTCTAGTAGCTCTTAGTCTAAGTCAAACTTTTTTAAAATTTGACTACTTTTTAAAACTAATCGAGCAATATATAACATGAAATCTACATATTATGAAAGTACATTTTAGAATGAATAAACTTGTAGTAGTAGTTTTGTGTCATAAATACTACTACGTTTATAAATTAAAGTTGGTCGGAAATAGTTAAGTTTGATTTAGAACAAACGTTAGCAGTACACTTATTTGAGGACAAATAAAGTAGCTAAATGCACAAGATATAGCACAGCCAACGTTCATGATTTATCTCATACCTTTTGCGAACTTTAAATTATGACAAATAAAAAGGGGTGCGTGCACAACTACTTTGTGGAATATACTTGAGAGATTGAAACGAAGTTGTACAATATACTTGATAAATCTGAGACATCTATTTTGAGATGGAGGGAGTATTATTCAGGCTCTATCCAAATTCAAAATCTCTGTCAAGCGGCAAAGTTTACCGCTGATAGCCTACAAGTGCACAGGTTCATCAAAGAATGTTTCTGCGGAAGTATTAATTCTAGTTTTTATATCAATCCCAACAAGGAGCCTAGGAAAGTGTTTTTATGCGGTATTTCTGTCGCACCCAAGGTGTCACTGGTCTTGAGTGAATTGATTGTAAAGGTTGACGGTGGAAGTGGTGAGTAAAATTTAGAGGAACTTGCTTAGGAAATAAGTAAATTGCATAAAAGTAAAGGTGTGAAAGGTGTGTAAAGGTCCCATAGATGAGAAGTTAGGCGCGGAGGGAATCAGTTCATGGTGATAGTGAAAGTGCCAAATGGAATAAGCGTAATAAGTGATAATGATAATGCTTATTTATAAGTGAGTAGGCAAGCCACCCATATACCGACTAGGAGTCCTCATAGCCAATTCTTCTCAATCCCAATGATCCATCTACCTGTTGCCACGACCATGGTCAGCACATTAATTAAGGTCTTTCGACCGGATCAAGGCATTAATCTTGATGCTTCCTTGTTGTCCTCAAGTAGTGCTAGCTCTTCTTTGATATCGACCGTGTCACTCGGAGGGTGCGCCGAATTACTAGCATACAAGTTCATACCTATGAGATCTTTGGATCATGTTACCTGGGCCCTTAAATTAGATAACACGCATTAGACAAACATAGATAATCATTCTCATTGATTAAATAAATATTACAACAATCACAAATGGATGGAATTAAAGGAGGCACATCACATCTCACCAATCCCCTACATCTTCCACGCCTATGGGGATTTACTCAGACATGAGAGGAACACAAATCAATGGCATAATTGTATTGCAAATAGAAATCAACTCAAAGTTATTGTAGCAAACAACAATAGAGATTAAAGATCCAATCAAATACAAACTATAGGTAGCTCAAAGTATCAAACCCTAATCTTACAAGTGCCAATCTCTCTCTCTAAGTAATGATGGAATGATGGTAGAGTGTGTGGTTTTGAGGTTGAAGATCGTCGGGGAACGAGGTGAAGTTCTACTCCTCTTTCAGATCTGATCTCTCCCTCTGGATGGCTTGTGGCCGACGTAATTTCTGTTCTATGGTTCTTCTCGTCTCTCCTATTTTACAAAAGTTGCTTGTATTGATATAAGGAAGGCGTTAGTGGGTAGTATGGGCAGGCAGTACAGGCGCACCCCGACCGTACCAGTGGTCGTTAAGTATTCAGGACACTTCCAATGAAAGTTGCTCCAATTGGGGATTTTCTTATTCTGGTGTAATTAGCCTATAAATGTTATTAGATCTTCAATAAATGTTCATTTCCTGGAAACCATCACAAGAAACCAAGGATACGCTAATTGCGACATTAACATTAGTGGAAAGGGTCAATCTTCAGTGAAATCCGGTAATAAACAAGAGGAAAACCAATGGTAAAAAGTGATGAAATTTGGAGCTATCAACATCCCCAAGCTTAGCGGTTACTCGCCCTCGAGTGACAGAGCTATATGAATAGAGAAGAATTGAATCAAGATGAAAACTTACAAATTCAAGGTTGTATCATATTCCATTGTCTCAAATCCTGCAACCTTGAACATGAGCATAATATATCTGAACAGTTGCACTTAAGCATGACTCCTAAACGCAAGTAATTCGCTAGCTAATAGTTCTTATAACTCAAATGAGATTGTTAAAAATTTGGCGAGGCTTTGCAAATCAATTTATTTTAGTGCCTCTCTTGTTATGAGAGTGAAAATGTTTTTAAGCTAGACTGCTTAAGTCAAAATTAAGGGTGCACATGTAGATGTCAAAAGAAGGATAAACTTAGAGCTTTTTCATTAATCACCCACTTCGATAATCGCGGCTATCAAATACCTCTTCTTTTCCTTGCTTATCAAGAACTCTAATTTCACATTTTAGGTAGTGAGGTGATGCCAATAATCAAAAGTATCGAAAGCGTCTCAGCTCATGTTTTGATAATGGATCTTTTCTTTCTCCTTCTCAAGGATCAATGAATATTTGTTTTATAAACTCCTACACAAACTATTGGGAATACCAATATTTTTTTCCATATAGCGACATGTATGCCACTCATGCCATCAACTCATAGCTGAAATCCAGGGTTATACCATAGATCATTCAAAAGCTAGCGGAGTTACTGGCATCACAAAGGTGCGTATTTGAAACAAAGTACTTTTACTTTCTTATTTTCCTTTTTATCCTCTTTTTTATCAGGTCAATACAAGTTTTGGCATCTCCACCTCCTACTCTAAAAAGTTCATTCTATCAAGCAATTCTTTTTCAAAAGGTATCATCAAGTCAACGATCAGTATGTGGGGTTGAGCACTACTAAGATTAATCCCTTAAGACAAAATATGGCACCAAAGTTGTCGATGGACACTTTCTCTTGTTCTAAAAAGTTTGGAATTGAATCCCAAGAGTGATTTTTCAAACTGATATTAATTATTGAAAGTCTTAACCAAAGAGGTGACAAAAACCTTTGAGCTAAAATTCTAAAAAGATAACGAACTAAGCATGGAGTCAAACTCAAGTGCAACCGAACGGACATAAAATATTCATGAATAAGCTTAAAGGAAGAGGGAAAATAGGAACATGGTACCTCCTCTTGCTCGTTCGTCTTCTACTTGAGCCAACTCTTCGCGTTCGTCTCATAGCTCGATCACTAGAAGTGAGCAACCTGCAAAAAGAATCAAAAAGAGTCGAGAGAAATTTGCACAAATAAAGCTAGAGAGTAGTCTAATATTTTTGGGGTTTCTCTTATCAAATGCAAAACTGAAAGTAAACATGCATTGAAACAAAAACAAACAAATAAAAATAAGAAAGAAAAAATATGAATGCAAAAAGGTGGGAGGAATTTAACCTCCCCAAACTTAGGCTGCTTCCTAACTGGAATCAATTGTCGCTACCGTCAGGTGGCGGCTGCTGATATGGGAAGCGGGTAGATGTTTGGAAAGTCGGTCATGAAAGATATGAAGTCTTGAGTGAGGTTGACTATGTTGATGTTTGCATCATACAACGTGTTTTCTATGTTGTCAATGTGATGCACCACCTTGTCAAAATCACTCCTCAGGACATAGTCAAATCCCGGCTGTGGTGGAGGCATACCTTGTTGTTGGTGTTGGTGGAAGGGCTGATGGTGATGGTGCTGCTGACCTTAGTCGTCCCATCCTGCACCATGCTAATCTTCTTCTCCTTGATCTTGCTGTTGTTGGCCAACTGCTGCATTTTCCTAGTTGGGATGGCCACCTGGTGGCGCAGTCCTTCTTGAGAGGATCAGAGCTTGCTGGAACTCCTCTTCAGTGAGAACCCAACTCTATTTACCTGGAAAACCAAAAGCTTGGACAAAAGGAAGCAAGATTTGGTGGAGATCACCGTTAGGTACAAAATAAAATTGGTAAGCACGGAGGGCACGCTCTGGCCTATAAACATCCATGAACTTGGTGCTAGCCATATGAATGTCATCCAAGTCCTTGCTGCTAGCCACAGCTCTTTCCTGTGGTAGGACAAATTTGTTTGCAGAGGGCGATCTATGTGATCAATCCGCCACACGAATTTCCCCCACGGAAGCTGACCTTTGGCGGAAAAAGTGCTGGATGAGCAAGGCTCCCAAGTTTACCTTGTGCTCCATCTCTAGATGCAAGCCCATATGAATCACACTCATTTCGGGGCTTGCCATTGCCCCAACATCACCTTTCCCAAATAAAGAATTAACAAGGAAGGTATGAAAATAACGTATATTACGATTCTGGATAGTGGCACTCTTCTTGCGCAAGTAATCGTTGTTCCCGTGGATAGAAATTTGCCCCATTAAGTGTTTAATTCTAGAGTTTTGACTAATCAAACTCCATATCATCGGTGCTCATCTCAAGCGGCACTTTTTCTTTAGTCTTTGATACTTGATCAAAGTCAGTGTGTTTAAATTTCTAGTTATGCCTTTCTTATAAACTAGCTCATTGAGTAACAATATGATCAAGATTTCCTGATCATGGACATTGGATGTTATTAATAACGAGGTCACAACATTGGTGGAATGATGTGATGAACATTCATTCGAAGTATAGCATTACGATCAAAGTCATTGTGTTTAAATTGCTATAACATCATACGAAGTAATTCTACTCCTTAGACCATGAGATCATGTCAATCACTAACACTAGAAGAGTAACTTGATAACATCAAACGTCACACCGTAACCGAGTGACTATAAAGGTGGGTTCAGATACTCTGAAGGTGTTATGTAGAGGCTCATGGATCAAGAGTGGGATTTGTCCATCCTGATCATGGATAGATATACTTTGGACCCTCTCTGTGATATCACATTGAGATACCTTGCAAGCAAGTGATGTGATCACTAGAATGTTATATCACGGAACGAGAAAAGAGTGCATGTCTGTAATGATATCAAACTAGGTATTGAGATACCGATGATCGAATCTCTGACATGTAATATATCGCGAGACAAATGGATTTAGTTACTAGCTTTAAAGGTTCTCACGATCACAGAAGTCATCGTTGAATGTGTGGGAGTTAGTATGGATCTCTAAGGCCTACTACTGATTATTGATCGGAGAAGGGTCTCGATCAAGTCTGCATTATTAGCGAACTATAGGGTGACACACTTAAGGGATACCAACATCATTTGGAACAAAGCATTCTAGAGAAAAGATTTACAAAGCGCTAGAATTATTTCAATGGACACCGAAATTGTTTTAGGTGAAATTGCTAAAATTGGTTCTGCATGTCATATTGAAATGTTGTCGGGGGTTTTATGTGAATGTTTGTTAATTAAAGTAATTAACAAAATTATGAATAAAATAAATAAAATAGTTTTATTAAATGAGAGTTGCATTAATTTTTGTGGAAAATTAATGCATGTGAGTGGACTTTTGAGTGGAGGCATGTTTAGTGAGTGAAGCTTCCACCCATATGAATGAAGGAAGAGGTGGGGGAACCTCCATGGCCGCCGGCCATGGGAGGGGGCTGCCCCCTTCTCCCTATAAAAGGCCCCCTCTCCTCCTCACAAAGTATACCTCCTCGTGAATGATCTCTCTCGCCCTCTAGAATTATTCTCCATGGTCTCAGATTAACGAGATACATGTTCCCGGTGGCTTTTCATCTAGAAGGAGTTGCTGCTTCTGCTGCATCGCTGGAGCGAGGAGGCGGAGGTTGTTCGGTGGACCGGACGTGTGTGCGAGTACGTATACACTGCTGATTTGCGGCGCTAGGACTTCCTCTCAATCTTGAGATCAGCAAGCGAACAACTACATCATCCACAAGTCCAACCTCGTTACACTTTGTCGGTCTTCAAGGGTATGCTCTCTATGGATGTATATCCACCCGTTTCTTGTATCTAGGTAGATAGATCTTGGTGCTTAATAGTTCCCATCGTAGGAAATTTTTTGTTTTCTATGTTGCGAACCCAACATTGTCATTTCCCACACTTACAAAATCTCTAGTCTGCACAGACTCATATGAATTGAACCAATGTTTGTTACAGCAAATATGAAACGAACATTTAGTATCAGTATCCATTCATCATCACGAGAAGCACAATCAGCAAAAATGGCTAAACATTCACCATTAGAACTATCACTAGAAACAACAACAGCCTTACCAGCACCTTCAGACTTATCTTTGGTAAGTTCCGTTCCTTTTCTCCTCATTCTGTAGCTTCCGAGAATCATCAATAATATGATTAGATTTCTTATAGTACCTACAGAACTTGTTCTTTCCTTTAGACTTCGAACGACCTCTGTCGTCCTTGCTCTTATCTCGGTTGCCATAGTTGTTAAATCTCTGCTCGGTCCTGCCATGAACCTACAGAGTTTTAGCCTTGGATGACGACCCATCTGTCTGCACCATAGTTTTTATATTTTCCCTCTGTTTTGAGGGCCTCTTATACTTCATCAAGGGTTAGTTCATCACGGCTCAACAATATTGTATCACAAAAGTGTGTATAAGAACTAGGTAGCGAGCATAAAAATAAGAGAGCTAGATCCTCATCTTCATATTTTACTTCCATAGATTGCAAGTCAGAAACGATCTCTCTAAAAACAGATAAGTGATTCATTACCGATCCACCTTCTTGCAACCTATGCGAGAACAATTTCATCTTCACATGCATCTTACTGGTTAGATCCTTTGACATGCAGATCGATTCCAGTTTCAGCCAAAGGGCAGCAGCAGATTTCTCTGCCAACACTTTCTGCAAAATATTATTGGACAGATGAAGTTGAGTCAAAGACAAAGCCTTACGGTACTTCTGCTTCTCTTTGTCGGACCAGCTCTTTGCATCCTTTTTTCCGAATCCTTCCAGCGCTTCATCCAGATCTAAAGTTTGGGCAAAATTCGCTCGCACCTTCACCTGCCACAAGCAGAATCTTGTGGTGTAGTCCAGCTGCCGTAGATCGAACTTCAATGACGATATGTCACAAACCCTAGATTAGAACCTAGGGCTCTGATACCACTTGTTAGCTTTGCGACAAGCAAATAACGAAGAACGAAAAGAAAATCGTAGCAAGGGGACACAGATTTTAACATGGAAAAACCTCTCCAACAAAGAGAGAAAAAACCCACTGGCGCCAGTGAGCAAAACTTCACTATAACGATGAGTGCTTACACAATACCAGAACTTTTCACAGATGCAACTTATCCCAGCCAGCAGCTTACAAGAGGTATATATGAAGGTGGAAACCTAGGTCTTCAATGATCTGTACCGCAGGGGGAGGAGGCAAGCCTCCGGCAACTGGTCTCGCCCCACTCCGTTAGAAGTTAGTCCCTTTAATAGAATTTAGATCATACTTCAACAGTTACCGTATTGACCCACACTCACATCCCTTTTGCATAGATCGAAACGCTATTTTCTTACATCTACACATGCTATCAGCACACAATAACAAAAAATATAGACATGCTGGATTGGATTTCCAGACATGTTGGGATGTGGTGTTTTGGCTCAAGAGTGCAAATGAAGCTATTATAAAAAATATACAAAAATAAATTTTAAAACGTCAAATGAAATATTATGTGACTTGTATATATCTGGATATTTTGTGTTCTTACAAAACTTTTCGGAAAAAAGGAACATTTTAGTGACTTGTGTAAAAAAATGTTCAAGAATAATCATATTGAAGCCTGTGAATTTGTGTTTTCATACAGGACACAGAAAATTTCATCTTTTTCTAAGAAAGGCGTATACGAACATAGAACGACTAAATGTACATGTATATATTTTTTGTAATTTTTTGATATTTTAAAATATATCTGTAAACAATAAATCACTGCCACACATTGACGGACCCTAGAGATGCTAAGTGGGTCAATAACACGGCACCCTCTATCCATCAGTTCCCTTCACAGCAAGAATCGCTAGGGTTAGCGTGGCGGCGAGCTCTGATCCAGGCGGTCAATGGCGCATCAGTGAGCTTCTACGGCTTCGGCGGTGCTATCCCGTCCTCCGGCGACTCTACTCGGAGCCGTTCCTTCATTTTTCCGGCGCGGCGACTCCATCCATAGGTACGTCAGTTCCAGTTCCAGCCCCTGTTAATTGTCGTGCTCTGGTTCCTCTAGAAATATGTTCACAGCTCCCCAAGGATGATTGCTGAATATTGGTTAATTATCCAGTTCCAATCCAGATCTAGCGATCCCCATGGTAAAATTTCAGTATTTCCGTCACCTGACGGCTTCACCTGCATATACAGCTATAGTTTTGTTCTTCACTCTACCAGACTAGTAACCTGTAACGTAGGATACCTGCTGCAGTTTGTTGCCTCTGTTATCGTTTTTTTCCTAGACCATCACAATGGCTTGCTCGAACGGTCGATTTCCCTGCTTTATCAAATTTGATCTTCTTTGCTGACAAACAGATACGTCCATCTATCAGGTGTCTGCTCTGATGGACAAACAAAGCAGCCAAGAACACTCAATCGAAAACGACAGCGATGCTTCCAATCGGGCGCTCAAACCGAATTTGGTAGCAATAATGCAGCTTCAGCTTCTAGCCCCTGTAAGCATCAACCCACCTTATTTATATTGATTAGCGACTCTTCTAGAATTCATGGTTTTAGGAAGGAGCATGATTGTTCATCACTCGTCCCAAAACTTAATTCCTCATGCTCATTACAGGACGTTCTACGTGACATACTGTCACGGTTATCACTCAAAGAAGTCAAGAGGATGAGCATGCTTTCTCGTGAATGGACGCGTCTAAGGATATGCCACCCAAATCTGGTCTTCACCAAAGAAACCTTTGGCATCGACACCACAAATACTTACCAGGGATCCATGACAGTTGGTGACCTGTTGAAAGTTAGGGCCAAGAAGGTGGAGTTGCTCACCAGGAAATTCATCGACCACGTGGACAGTGTATTGCGCCCATTGTGGTCTACTTCTTCTACAACTAGCACTACGCTGGATAAATTTGTTGTCAAATTTGGTCTTCGCAGGAAGCATAGGTATTACATTGACAGATGGGTTATCTTTTCCACCGCGTCAAGGGCCAAACACATTGCTCTTGATTTCACGTCAGATGATGAGAGTTGTTTTGGCTCTGCATTTGACAAGTACATGTATGCTTTGCCGCTGACCAATTTCAGTGGCCCAAACGGCTCTTGTGTTAGATCTCTTTATCTGGGCAACGTATATTTAGAGCTGCCCCCAAATTTGTGTGGTATTACAAACCTTAAGAAACTCACACTAAATAAGGTGTCGATCAATGATGGTGATCTCCAGCTCCTGTTGCTAAGTTGTGCTCTTCTCGAGAGTTTGAACATAGAGAAATGCTCCTCCTTGTCAAGTTTACGCATCCAACAAGAGCTGTCTCGGTTGCAGTATCTGCGTGTGCGCTATTGTGATCTTGAAATATTAGAGTTGGATGCTCCAAATCTTACTGCATTTGAGTTCGATGACTATTTGATGCAAACTGTGCTCACTGAATCTTCAAAGCTTTCGGATGCAATTTTTGTGTCTAACGTAAGAGTGCTCGATGGTTATGACGATGTTTTGGATTATATCTTCACCGACCTTCCGGCTGCTCTTCCTCATTTGCAGACATTACTTCTACTTTTGACTGCTTGTCAGGTTTGCTCTAGATACAAGTGCCTTGTTTCACTCTTTAATTTTGCGGTCCTGATATTTACATTTAGGTGCTTATTGACTTTCCATCTCTATCAATCTCAAATAAAATATTTTTTATGGTCGTGCATGAATTCTACTCCAGGTGCAAAGATTCAGTAACACACGTGATAGCTTCATCTGTTTGAGGCATCTGAACATGAACCTTGATAGCCCTCTGTATCATGATAATAGTTGGGTTATGGGGTTTGTTAATCTTCTGGAATTAGCACCTCTTTTAGAAGAACTGGAAGTGCATGTAAGTGGTTCAGTTTTAATTAGAGTATTTTTCTGCTTGTTCTCTTCACATAGACAAATATTTACATTAAAATTAATGGATATGAGCATGCAGATAGATTGTGATAGATGTTGCTCTTATAGCCCGAGGACGGTGACAACGGCGCAAGGGCCTATTCATCATCACCTCAGGAGTGTCTACATGTCTGGCTTTTGTGATGTAATTGGGCTAGCCGAGCTGGCGCTTTATATCCTTGGGAATACTATCGTGCTTCAGCGGATGGTAGTAGATCCTGTGGCAGGGAGGAAGGAAGATCTAAACACGGAACATTTTTATTCGGTAAGCAAGGGCAGTAGCAGTGAAAAGTTTGTTCTTCCAACCGAGGGGGCTTCATTCTGCGTCGACGAGAGGAGAATGTTTGCGAGAAATAGCCTTGACAAAGAGGAGTTTCGTCATATCCTCACCATTTTATGAATAACAATGCTAGAGCTGGAGGTCTTATCAATATATGTGGATGATCGACGAACCAATGTGATGGAAAATTTATCAGGACCTTGTTATTTCTTCCCTCTGATATTCTTACCTGAATAGTGAGGAGGCATGCAGAAGCAGAATGATACAAACAAGCCAAACAAGCAGCATGTCCGTACTAGTTCAGTAAGATAATTGATCATCTGACTGAGTGTAGAACCGCTGAGAGCTGGCCAATTCGAATGTGCCAGGTATGAGAGGCCCTTGGCTTGGCACCGCCTCTTCACTGGTGTTACTTTGTCTGGCAAAATAAACAACACCTCCTTTGCTTGAAACCTACTAGTACGTTTTGGTTTTCTAGTCAAAAGTTTGATGCCACTGCCCAAGAATTTGCACATTGCATCCAGTTCCCCTTTGTTCACAATAAGTACTCCCTCTGTCCCGTAAAGGATGTCGTCACCCCTCCACTTGACAGTTCAATTTCGTTTTTATAGAAAAATCCCAAATTCAGCCAAATCTGTTCAAATTTGTCCAATTCAAACTGTCATCTTTGATGTCCCCGCAGTATGATGGCTTGGAACACAGTCACTCTCTAAACTGCAAGGAAAAATGACAGTAAATGAAGTAAATTGACAGGGAAAATGCAAACTGACAGGATCGTGCTTCAGTTTAAAATGATCAGCTAAACCTGGAACTTTATATTGACGAATTCATTTTCTGAGAGAACATTATATTGAGGAATTCATTTGTGTCCTAATGCTAGCAAGAGAGAACATTATATTGAGGAATTCATTTTCTGACAGAGGCTACTAGTAATAACAAAGCTCAAGCTTTGACATTGGCTAGCTCCTAATGCAAATTAAAAGATAAGCTCCTAATGCAAATTTAAAGCTACTTCGTTTCAGTTGTCAGTGTAGCTGCTGGACACATATATTCTGAAACTACAACTAAAATTTAGCATATGGAGCAAAACATGGAGAGTATTTTCTTGACAGAACAAACATGATAAAATAATTAAGACCCGCTTCTCTGTTTCACCAAGGTAAACAAACAAGAACTCCAACTAGAAAGTGTTACTCCCAAGTTAATGTAGTCCTAGTGGGTTTTGTTCAGTCTATAGTTCATGTTGTATTTCCTGATACATTCGAATATGAATATTTATATTGTTCCATGTTTAGATAATAAAGTGATAAGAGTCCTATGAACTTGTATCCCAAAGCAAGAATTTTGGCACCACTCCATATACTTACTTTAATGCAATACTAATCCATGTCTAAAAATATCTTAATGGCACATTCTATACTGACTTTAACTACAACACTAACTACAGCAATAATCCATATTCTGTTGTAAGAGTGCTTTATACATATCATGTTCTGCTCTTGGTAGGAAAAAAAGAACAAAAGTGTGGGATCTTACATAAATCATGAATACAAATAATATGTAAATACACAACACAACAAGTGTAAGAGACAGTGGACAAGTTCAGTTGAACTTTAGTTAGTGTTTGTTTACTGACTCAAATTGTAAATGTAGAACACCACAAGTTATATGTATAGAAGTGAGACCGAAATGATGTGTGAAAATACCTGGATTAAACTGTAGGAGAAACTAGGCAAGATCTGCAAACATTGCTTCAAACCGTGCAACCCCAAATTTAGCTATGTTTGGATTCCAGCCTTCAAAAAATTCCTTGAAACACTTTGATAATAACAAAGAAACAAAATTGAGCTATGTTTGGAGTATTTAGTAACACATTCAGTAACCCATCTAATGAATTATTAGTGCAACATTTAGCATAATCTAATTGATATGGATGTGCATGTTTTAGTATACAAACAAAGAAAATTGATGATAAGTTCGTGAAGACATGAAATAGCAAGCTAGATGTTCAATCTCCTGGAGTTTCAGAAATGCATCTGGTAAAAGGTGAAACAAGTTGATTACTCCAAAGAGTAGATTATATACATACACATGATCCAAGAGATTCTAGACATGGTCTAGAAAACACGAGATGTGAACCACTGATATATATACATCTTATGCAGAATTATACAGGAGTAAATGAACATAAGCGACTTGATTGCCTTGTGAATGTGAAACTTTGTGCTCCCTAGACGAACATTGATATCACTCACCAATTCAGTTTTCACAATACTGCTAGAACAAGTAATTATCATATGAGAATAAAAAGGACGAGCAACTGAAATCTCAACTCAAGACTGTTTAGCGAACAAAAATACATATAATTTCCCAAAGTTTAGAACTTTTGAACAGCTAAAACCTTAAATCGGAACTAAAACTAAGTCTGAAACAATGTCAACCGGCTGATGCAAGCCAAACACACCATCAAATCAGCCTAAAAATTGTGAGCAGGACATTGACAAGATAGAATTTTAGAAAGAATAGAGGGGGAGAATAGGGACCTCACCGGGGAGGAGCCGCAACTTGGAGCTGTGTCCGGCGGGAGCAGTGCCAAACACACCATCAAATCAGCCTAAAAATTGTGAGCAGGACATTGACAAGATAGAATTTTAGAAAGAATAGAGGGGGAGAATAGGGACCTCACCGGGGAGGAGCCGCAACTTGGAGTTGTGTCCGGCGGGAGCAGCATGATGGCTCCAAAAATAGCTATCTTCCACCGCTTTTAAACATTGTTTTTAGTCAAGCAGTTGACAAGAAACTCTTAATCCATGTCACTAATGACTAATAATTGCAAAGATATGCAAACCATTGATTTGAATTTTGTTGTGTAGGAAATCACACTTTTTAATGCGAAATCTAGAGTCATAATGAAGGTTTTTAAGAAAGTCCACACGACCAAGTAATTGTTGAGTCAATTCCAGGCGACCGCAGCTGTAACGACCACTGGTACGGGAAGGGCCCGCCCGTATCGTCTGCCCGTACCATGTGGTGGCAGCTCCGTCTCATCAAACCCTACAACTTTCGTGAAGACACCTATATATTTTGAGGTCTCAGCTGCCACACAGAGGGCCGTTATTCTCAGATTGCATCACAACACACCCCAAGGAGATCCATACCATTGTTCATCCCTTCCATCTCCCATCCCCTCCATTAGACATATCCATTACTTTGTACTTTAGATCTTGTGATTCAGCGACCATTATAAAAATATTTGATTTCAATCTAAGTATTTTGCACAATTTTTTCTATCCTTGATCTTATTGTTATGAGTGAGTAGTCCTCACGGGCTGCGGGTTGGGGAGAAACCCCGCAGCGATTATGTGCATATAATCTATGGGAGCATTGTATATTGTTTAAAATAGAGATTTGTATCTTTTATTTTTTTTGTCTCTTGTCTTGATCTAGGTAGTTACCCAAGATCTCATAGATTGATAAAGGCTTGAGGTGACATACTTGGGTAGCGGCGATCTCATAGGAACCCCAGTGATAGAAGAGGTAGTACGGTCTTCGCTTAGCGACCCATTCGGGATCACAACATCACCACTTAATGCGTTGATCTATGTTTTACACTTAATAATCGTTTGTAGCCTGTTGCTTCATGGTGCACTCTGTTGGATTAAAAGACTATTGCTATGCCCACTATATCACGGGAGCTCTAGTATATTAGGATGTGTTGCCCACAAGAGATTATCCCTATTAAAACTTTACACATGACTGTGTTTATTATTATCTTTTATTCCATATGATGTGCAACTGCAGGTGGATCTTCAACCCTGGCCTATCTCCATCCATTGATTCAACCTATTATAAAAGTAAACTAGATTGGTCCGATAAGCGAAGGTAAAACAAAGAAACAAAGTGTTGTAGATGTGTCCTTTTTATTTCGTTTTAGCATTGTTTTACAAGGTTCGATTAAACTTAGGTCTTTTAGGAAAAAAACTATTATACTACATCCGTGAATCCGGATCGAAGGTACCACATCACCGGGATGCCGATGGCAGGAGCAGGTGCCTACAAGAATCAGCGCCTTGAGGAAATGATCGCTGGAGGACGCACGCGGCAGCAATAGCTCTAGCCGGACTACCAACAGAAGCAACTGAGGTAGGGAACCACTAGGTCGTCCTCCGTTCTGGGGGTGGGGAAGGAGTAGGAGGGCAGGTCGGAGCTCCGTATGTCCACCATCACAGCAGATCTAGCAGCCTGACTGCATATCCATCCACCGGAGGGGGGAAATTCAGAGCTTGAACTCGTGGAGGAAGTGGACGACACACGGGAGGAAGAGGAAGGCGGCGACAACGCTCGAGAGGAAGAGGTGTCCGGAAGCGGGACGTGGGGTATGCAAGGCGTTGTCTGCGTGGGGCGGGAGGGGGTGGAGCAAGGCGTCCGGCAGCGTTAGGGTGGCACGCGGCGACGAGCAAGGTAGTATGGAAGAAGGGAGAGAGCGGGGAAGGGAGGGCGTCGCATGAACCTTAGGTTTGGTCGGATTTTTGGCAAGGTTGTTTTTGCAAATTGCATGTTTTATGGGACGGAGGGAGTACACGATCTTACTCTTTGGAATACTACTATGTCCCGATCAAATGTCATTTGATCTAGCCAAGTTAACAGATCCTTATAAGCTAGCGAGCACCTCACGAATGAAAGAGAGAAGCTCGCTAGTGATCGATCATAGAAAACCCATCACGTCAAGGAAATTAACCACACATTTATAGTGAACTATCCTCCCTTGCTTGCAATTTTCAAGGATTCCTCTTGCATCAAATAAAACAAAACAAAAACACTTGACCAAACGGCACAAAGGACCATGCACCCAAAACTGCTGGTTTGGTTGTTTTGTCATCAAGTGACACTGTACTTTCACGATGACAGAATTGAGAGCGTTGACGCAATGATGAAAGGGCCCCTTTGCTGCCTCTCGCAAGAGCATCTTTAGCAGACACCGAAAATAGCCGGAAGATGAGAAATCAAGTTTTCAGTTTTTAATATTTTTTATTACCCGAATAGATCCTGTAAACGCGGCTCAACGCGTATAACTTGTCCGGTCAACCTAAAGACAATGGCCCGCACCACTATATCTAGCATTTCACGGGATATTCCTAGGTCGCGACTCGAGTCCCCAATCCCCTCCTCCACCGCTCCGCCTCCACTGTGCAATCCGTCGCCGCTGGTCGAATCGAGCCCCGCGCGCACCAGATCAAGCACTGCGGGGGCCAGGTGCCAACCCCGTGCTGCTTAGTCAGACTCGGAGGAGGCCAAATCTGGCGCGCGGGGAGCTCATGTAGCGGTGCCTCCCCTAGCAATGTAGTCTCCGAAGAGGAGCGACATCGCCGCATCACTGTCAATGGAGAGCGCAAGCGCGGGGAGCTGTGCTGGAGCAACAGGCACCTGCCAATTCTGGTGGCCTTCATCCGGCGTGAGGCCGAAGACATGGAGCCAGGGAGAGGGCGACATGCCGCCCGCTTGCCCCTCGCACCGTTTATTGATGGGGAGGCGGGGTGCTCGCGCGGCTGTCGGTGGGCACGGTTGCCCACCCCTTCCTTTGACTCCGACTGAACGAGTTACTCTCCTCGCCATAGGAGTACAAGCTGTCCAGCGTCGGAGGGGACTGTGTGGTGATCAAGGACTTCATTGACTCCGACGAGGCGGAGCACATCGCGTTCAAGATGCTGGCGTGCTGGTCTACGCTATTATGTTTGGTGGAACGATCCTAAGTCCTAGGGACGATCAGTTACGTGCTAAATATTAAAGAAGAGCCATCTACGTGGCATTACAAGGGGTACGTATACAATCGGAGTACTACTCCATATTGTATACGTAGAATATGTATTACAACTCTAACACTCGATTACATTTAAACTCATCTAGTTTCTTAGAACACAGTATCTTGGTAAACCCATCAGGTATCTGATCTTTACTAGAGATGAACCTGACCTCAAGCTATTTATTAGTGATCCTTTCTCTGACAAAATAGAAATCAATTTCAATGTGCTTGGTACGAGCATTAAACGCTAGATTTGCAAACAGAAAAGTAGCACCAAGATTATCCCACCACCAGCAAGATTTCTCCTTGAGAAAAACACCAAGCTCGCGTACTAGAGCCTTAACCCAAATCAACTCAGCTATAGCATTAGCAAGCGATTTATATTCAGCCTCAGTGCTTGAACGTGACACTATAGGTTGTTTCCTAGAACTCTAAGATATGAGTTTAGGACCAAAGAAAATTGCAAAACCTCCAGTAGACCGTCTGTCATCTAAATCACCAGCCTAGTCCGCATCTAAGAACGCACCGAGCAATATAGAGGAAGACTGCTGAAAAGTAATACGAACTGTGCATATACCATGAATATACCTTAGGATCCGTTTTACTATTTTCCAGTGAGTAGTTGTGGGAGCATATAGAAATTGACACACCTTATTAACTGAAAAGACAGATCAGGTCATGTCAGTGTCAAATATTGAAGTCCGCCAACAACACTCCTATATCGTGTGCTATCCTCATCACCAAGTGGTGAACCATCATGAAGAGACAATGTATCAGTACTGGACAAAGGAGTTGGACAAGGTGTGAAAGTAGTCATGCCAACACGAGAAAGGAGATCAGCTGCATATTTGTCCTGATTTAACATCAAACTATTTTTCTGTTTGTGAACTTCAAGACCCAAAAAATAATGAAGATCACCAAGATCCTTGAGAGCAAACTTATTACTTAAACTGTTAAGCAATGCTACAATAGCAGTATCTGAAGAGCTGGTCACAATAATGTCATCAACATAAATAAGCAGAAACATCTGAATACCTCACTTGTTAAATAGAAACAAGGAGGTATCCGTCTTGGAGGGAACAAAACGAAGAGTGTGAATCTTGGAACTAAGACGATAATACCATGCTCGTAGGGCTTGTTTCAGTCCATAACGAGCTTTGTCAAGTTTGCGAACATAATTTAGCATAGAGAAAGACTCAAAACTAGGTGGTTGTTTCATATACACTTTGAAAGGGAAATGGATGTCGCCTAGAGGGGGGGGGGCGAATAGGCATTTTAAAATTATTACGGTTTAGGCTCTAATAAATGCGGAATAAAACTTAAGGTTTAATTTATCAAGCCAAAACCAATATCCACTAGGTTCACTAAGTGCACCAACAACCTATGCTAAGCAAGACAAGCAACAAGGTGATAGCAAGATATAATACTTCAAGCACGATGGCTGTCACAATGTAAATTGCATAAGTAAAGGGCTCGGTTGAGAGATAACCGATGGACGCGGAGACGATGATTTGTTTCCCGAAGTTCACTTCCAAAAAGCTACGTCTCCGTTGGAGAGGTGCGGGGGCGCAATGTACTTCGAACGCCACAAGTGGCTCACCTCGAGGTGTGGTGGCTCGATGCTCACCCAACGCCACACAAGGCCTCACCCCAAGATGCGAAGGCACGCAACCTACCGACGCCACAACAGGCTCACCCTATTCTCCCGTGAGCTTGCCACATACTCACGTTCCACTATGGGACACTTGAGGGTGGTCACCGAACCCGTACAAGATTAGGGCAATCTCCACAACTCAATTGGAGGCTCCCAACAACAATGCCACAAAGGCTACAAAGCCACAAAAGGCAAAAAGGCCACAAAAGGCTACAAGACCACAAAAGGTCAATCAATCCAACCACACAAACGTCTAGGGTTTCAAGAACCCAAGAGAAACAAGTCCAAGGGCTTGAACTCGCCGAATCTCTGAGGAGAACTCAAACCTATGCACCAAATGCAAGAGGCAAGTTTTTCACTCTCAAATTCCACCAAAGCTACAAAAGCTTTTGGGGGAATAAGGGAGGAAGAACACAAGAGGAGAACACAAAACTCTCCAAGATCTAGATCCCAATGATTTCTTCACAAAGAAGGGATTTGGTTTGGTGGGGATTGTAGATCTAGATCTCCTCTCTCAAATCCCTCAAAGAGATGCAAGAATCATGGGAGGGAGAAGGGAAGAGGGCAATCTTTTGAAGGTCAACAATGGAGGAGAGAGAGTGGAAGAGCTAGCAAAAATGACCTCCAAAGTTGGGGAAACTTTTGGGAAGAGGGGGCCCTTAAATAGGGCAAGAGAAATCTGCCCGTTTGGGCCAGATTCGCTCCCCACCGGAACTACCGGTGCCCCATCGGTACTACCTCTAAATAGAAACACAAGATACAGAAGAAAAACGAGATTTACCGGAACTTTGGCCGGAACTTGGGCCGGTACTACCGCTCAAGCAAAAAACGTTGGATAGTATTGCACGAAAACTTCAATAACTTTTGACTCCGGACTCCGATTTCGATGATCTTGGACTCGTTTTGAAGAGAACAAAAATCTCTATAATATTATGCAAAGAAACATCATAGTCCAACAAGAGAGGATAAAAATAAAATGGAGAAAGGTATGACCTCTCATAAGCGACGAACCGGTAAAACCTCCAAAACCCAAAATGCAAGAAGTTGAGCTTGAAAACTCTAAATGGGATGAAACCAATTTTTTTGGAAAGATAATAAAGAGTTGAATCCAACAAAAGGTGAAATATTGGGTATCACCAAGGGAGAAAATACCATGAATATATATGTGAGATACCTCCCAAGGTGTGGAGCCGGAAAAACCCGTAAGATCAAAAACGCAATAAGATATGCAAGGAAAATCCGTTTTTTGACGAACTAGAGCTTGTTATGGAGATAACCACAAGCTCTAGATCCTCACATGGACATGAACCAAACAACAACCAAGAAAGATGATGCTATGTATGCAAAGGTTTGAGCTCTCTTCGAAAGATACAAACGAGTCACCCACTCGAGAGCCCCTCTTGATAGTACGGCTATCTATCCTAAACCTAGTCTCCCAACACTACAAGAGACCGGTAAAGAAGAAACCCTATCAAGATCATACCTTTGCCTTGAGCATCCCACTTGAGCTTGATGAAGACGATCTTGTCACCTTTAAGATGGAACACCTTTCTTGATTGCTCGTGCTTGCTCTTGCTTGATGAAGACTTGCGAATGGCTCCCCCATACTCTATGGGGAAACCTCTTATTTGACCTTGTCTTCATCACTCCATGAACGCCGAGGAGGCAAGCTCCAAGCATGAGATATTCTAGAGATGGTGCATCTTGAGCTTGCACATCATTTCTTGATGATGTCTTGAAGATAGCCATGAGGAACTCTATCTTCTTCTTCTTCTTCAAGACATACTTGATCGTCTTCTTCTACTTGATTCCAATAGGCACAAAGCCCTTAGACAATGCTTCTTCTTTTTCATCCTTGAAACCAACACATGGTCCAAGCGATGCCAATGGACAAACCTACAAGTGAGACTCAATTTGCACATTAGTCCATAGGGATGGTCATTAATTACCAAAACCACACATGGGGGCATATATGACCTTTCAATCTCCCCCATTTTGGTAATTGATGACAATCCCCTAGAGAGGGTTTAAATATGGAATTTAACGAACAAAATGGTTACCCCAACATCAAATACTACACAAGTATGTGATGTTGGTACAACCACAATATATAGAGCAAACTCTCCCACAATCTATGCATGTGTGATGAACTTGAATTTCATTGTATAGATTGCCAACCATTATCGGTGGTTGAGTTTCCTCTATATATTAAAAATGCAAAGCAACAACAAAGATGCAAGAGCATGCATGGATAATGCTTAAGAAACAGCTCAAAAGCATAAACCAACTTCCCTTAAACCCTCTAAAACTTCTCCCCCATTGGCATCGATTGCCAAAATGGGTGAAAAGTTCTAGACGGCCAATATAGTGAGAATTCCTCCAAAGGTGTGCACATGCACATATCCAATGATGAATCCTTGGGAGGAAGTAAAACTATATTGAGGACCCAAAGATTGCAAAAAGAAAATAAAGAGAAACTAGCTTCAACAAATGAAGCGAGCAACCCAAAAGACACAAAATTACCAATTGACAACAACAATTGATACCAAAAGAAAGACACAAGACATTATGATACTAGCAAATGAGTGTTTAAATGAATTAGGGAAGCTCCCCAATCTTTGTGCATAAGATAGAATCAACTAATTTGAATACATCTTGCACAAATATGGAATCCTCACTCCCCATAAACATCTAAGACACAAAAGATGAGAACGAAGGCAAATGAGCATTCTTAAATGAATTGAAGAAGCTCCCCAAGGATTATGCACCAATTATAATAATTGTATTTGGAAACAAAGTGCACAATCATGGAATCCTCACTCCTACAAACTCATTTAACAATACACGGCAAGAGAGATCAAATTATGAGTGCCCGGAGATGCAAACAAAAGGGACAAGCACTCATAGAAAAAAAATTTGGAAGCCACCGAAGAATCAACAAGAGGTAAAAGGTGGTCTCCAAGGAAAACAAAAACAACCAAAGATTTATCTTCTCTTGTGTGTATAAGTTTCTAGGTGGAAAATATCACAAAGACATATGCCCACAAAGAAACATGCACACACAAAATAGATACACAAGAAAGCACATGAACAACAAAATGAAGTCATATAACATACCAATAGGATTTTTTGCATGAAAGCATGGCCAAAGGCTCGAATATATCTTATTGTACATCAATGAGCTTCAAACACCAACACACTACATACATTGCAACTATTACCAATGGAAAAGGGAATAGTTGGAATATATGGAGAAAGGCAACAAGTATCACAAATAGAAATCAACTATGCAAAATACTCACTATTGCACATGAGAGAAAATTGAGGAAATGATAGGAAATATAATTGCTAGATTGACATATTTGGGATAAGTGAATCATGAGCATGATTTTGTATAGTCCCCATTATATGCACTCATCTCAACATACTCACATTTGCAATAGAGAGATCTCCCCAAAAAAATAAGCACAACATATGCAAAAACACAAACTCATGCCAACAAGCAACCTACAAAAGGTTGGAAGCAAGATATGTATGCATGAGAGAGATACTTGTTACCGAGATATAATTGGTAGGATGTAGAGGATATGAATTGATCGATCATCCTCGCTTGCCTCCAATTGACATGTAAGCATCACTTCTTCCCAATTTATGAGACAAGCATCCAATATATCTCCAATGTACCTACACACAAGTAAGTACACTATGGTCCCAAATAAATTGGGTCCAAAGTAGTTAGTGAAACTACAATACATAGGAGTCCCTCCACATAAATATGTGCATATTGATATGAAATTGAATTTCATGCACATCTTAGCCGATAGGATTTGGTGGAGTTTCCCCTATACATTGGATCATAGAAAGAAAGCATGCCATAATATATGCAAGAAGTAAATATGCATGCACTAGACTTTCAAGAACCAAAAAGGAGATACAATTTGAACTAAAACACCAAGTATACCAAGAAGTAGCACACAAGAGTGTGACACGACAAAAGGTGTCCAAATTGTATCAAAGAGCCAAATCAACACATGAAAGGACACCAATTAAACAAATGAACAAGGCAAAAGACAAAGAGCAAAAGATGCACAAAACACACAATGCTCAAGGATTTATCTCATCCTAAAAGATCAAACAAGTAAAGAGGATGAGACAAAACCAACTCCCAAATAGAGCAAGGTTCCAACACATAAACCAAACTCCCTACACTTTTCATGATGGCACAAAGTATCAAAAGAAAAGATGAAGCAACTAAGCACAAGAAACACTATATGGATCAAATTAAGAAGCATAAACATGAGTATTCTAAATAATATAGGAGAGCTCCCCATGAGTGGTGCATTACATAGAATTTTGCGATTGAATACAAAATGCACACAAATGAGATCATCACTACTACCTACATTAAATAAAACACAAGGGAATACCAATAAACTAAAGGGATCCACAAGAGGCAAGGAAGACATGTGAGAAAAAGAAAACAAATTCTTGGCCAAAGATAGGACGAATAAAAGCAAAGGACAAAATGAACATGATCAATAAATCCTACCATATATGGAGTGTCACTTGTCCAAGGACAAGAGTTATGGGGAAAAAAATTCCTGAGGTAGTTTGCAAGGAAATCATAATCATATTCACACAAAGAAGCATGTAACAAGACATAAAAGTTATGCTTGATGCTTCGAGAGAGATTCTTGACAGCTCCAAATAGTCACACAATCAATAAAGATTAAAGTAACTCGAAGCAAATGGTTCCCATGGAGGATATTGAGGTCCAAATATGAGGAAGCGCATATCAAGAAAAACTCTCACAAACAAGATCCAAAAGAAGAGAAATAGAAGCAATCCAAAGGAATTAGAACTTGTTTGAGCTAAATGTGCCACTTAGGAGCTAAAATATAAATATCAATTCTAAGTGACACTACCTCAAATGTCCACATTTACTAGGTTTGTAATATGCACAAAGCATATGACTCCCCCATAATGTGATAAACCAAGAAATCTCGACAAGAGGCGAAAATATCAAAATGGAGAAGATTAATGGACATTATGGAATTCTAATTCTTCATGAGAATGACATACCACATAGAGACAAGATAAACATGCAATGTCAACACTAAGTGGTATTCCTCATGTACACACATTTTAGGATTGTGGAATTCCCAAGCATAACACTCCTCCAAAATGGGATAGTCCATTAATCTCTCCCAAGAGCCAAAACGAGATAGCAAATGAATTCACCAAAGGCTCAAACACAAGACCACAAATACATGATGTGCCAACAAACATACACAAATATACTAGACAACTCAATATAGGTATGAGGGAAGCACAACATGTACAAACACATATAATGGTACAAAACCAACACATGCACAAGGGAGAAAGTAAATTTCAATGCAAAGAGTTGAGCACATGTTACCGCAAGGAGGAACATTGGATATATGATAGAAGCATGATAATCAAAAAGGCTTGACTTGACAAAAATAAATGATGAAGATCCCTCAATTCTTCATAATGTAGCCAAGCCTCCAATGCCCTCCAACAACACCTATTGATCAAGTTTTAGCTTGTTGGTCCCCAACCAAGTTGGGTCCTAAGAAGTTAGTCACAATAGGCTTGGCCACCCAAATGGTTCTTTTATTGACACCACTTTGGGCACCAACATATTTGGCAAACACATTGCCCACCTCATCCTTACCAAGAGAATATGCATCATATATCAAGATAGGATTGGATGAGGAGTTACCCATGGTGCATGAGGAAGAAATGTGCCCCTTCTCGTGGCATATGTAGCAAGTTCTTCTCTTGCTATCTTTCTTCATGGAAGATGTCACCCCTTGAGGAAGAGCTTGAGTCTTGGGAAGAGGCCCTCTTATAGCTTGAGGTGGAGCTTGACGCCGCTTCCCTTGACGCTTCTTCTTCAATGGGCAACATCTCACATGATGGCCTTCTTCCTTGCACTTGATGCACACAATGTTGGCCGGATTCTTCACTTGACCTTAGCCATTATTCTTATTGCCCTTGTGCTTCAACATGTTGGTGGGCTTGTTCTTGATGTTGGAGTTATATCCAAGCCCACTCTTGTCATTTGGGGATCTTCGCACACCCAAGACGTTCTTGAGTGTGGTCTTCCCTTCATGACACTTCTTCAAGTCATTCTTCAAAGAATTGACTTGAGCCTTGAGCTTCTTGTTTTCCTCTACATGGTTAGTATCAACAACAATACTAGAGGAAGTAGATGCTACGTTGTTAGAGAAACAAGGCAAGGGATGCAATTCATCACAAGATATAGCAATAGCATGAGTGGACGAATTACAAGGACTAGCACATGGCAATATGATACTAGGAGTAGATGTAGTGATAATGTCCACATGAGGCATACTTGATGTTACCTTTGACAAAATAGACTCATGAGCCAACTTTAGACTACCATGGGAAACTAGAAGGTCCTCATGCGAGCTTGAAAGCTTAGCATGACTCTCTTCCAATTTCCCATAGTTGCTAGTTAGCAAAGCAAGTTCAGCATGTATCTCAACATTCTCCTTCACAATAGATGTTTCCAAGAGATAGAGTTAGTAGCACAAGCATCATCGAAAGTAGTAAGAGGTGAGGGCAACTTGGAAAGCTCTCTAGTGTATGAATCTTTAAGTTGCTCATGTGACTCGGTGAGTTTGATGAGCTTCCCCTTGATGACCCTAGAGCCATTGTTGAGGTGATAAAAATAAGGAGTTTAGCATAGGCAACTTCAAGCTCATCATTTTTAATTTGGAGGTCACTTGCCACCTCAAGTTCTCTATCATGAGATTTCTTCACTCTAGATAGCTCTAGAGAAAAGGTCTCCTCAAGAGATTCCTTGGTGGTTTGTTCCTCTCCAAGAGCTTCATTTAAGTTTGCAATGTCATTAGCATACTCACGCTCAAGACTACTCATTTTGTCAATTGTGTCCTCATGCTCATAAATTAGTTGCTTACTTTCAATGGCAAAGTTCAAGATTTAATGAAAGTAGAGCAAGCATTTTTATAATTGTGAAGAGCATGAAGGACTAGCTCCCCTTCTCTTTTAAAGAAACAACATCATCTTCTACTTCTAAGTCAACATTCACATCATCATTAGGTGCATTGGGATCCAAAGGAGAAGTTACCTTTGATTCCTTAGCCATGAGGCATAAGTGAATGTTGGTAGAAGGTGATGACGGGGGGACCCTTGAAGCTCCAAACACAACCTTTCCTTGGCCCATACATACTTCGATTTCCTCTACATGGTTAGCAACATAAGTACTAGAGGAAATAGAAGCACATTTATCATGGCAACAAGGCAAAGTAAGCATATCATCATGAGATATATTCGATCCATTTCTACATGATATGCAAGGGCAATCAATACTAGGATATAAATCATATATAGTCCTACAAGTGTTCATGCCCAAAGATACAACATTGCAATGAGATATATATGGAGGATCATGAATGGCAATATCACTATCCACATTGCAAGTTCTATCACCACTCTCCATATCATTACCTTGTGACAACTCACATGTTGGTGTAGTGGAAGAAGATGAGAACTCATCACGGCCGGAGGTGGAGGGAACACAATCATCCTCATTAAGCTTGGACACATCATATTTTGCTTGAAGCTTGGTCCAAATATCATGAGCATTCCGAAAAGGCATGATTGAGGAAAGAACTACAAAGCTCACAACATTAACAAGAACATTAGATGCTTGAGCTTCGAGATAAGAGTTTGTCTCCTCCTCCAAAGATAGATTTTGGGGATCCTTAGGAGGAGACAAGCCCATATCTAGAATTCGCTCAATATTTGGGTCAATGACCCGGAAATGACTAAGCATGCGAATACGCCAAACATCATAATTAGTGCCATCAAATGTAAATGTGTGAAAGTGCACTAAACCCCTAGGAGACATCCTTACTCTCTAGGCGGTGAAGCCAAAGAAGCGAGAGACCTCGCTCTGATATCAATTGAAAGGGAAATGGATGTCGCCTAGAGGGGGGGGGCGAATAGGCGTTTTAAAATTATTACGGTTTAGGCTCTAATAAATGCGAAATAAAACTTAACGTTTAATTTATCAAGCCAAAACCTATATCCACTAGGTTCACTAAGTGCACCAACAACCTATGCTAAGCAAGACAAGCAACAAGGTGATAACAAGATATAATACTTCAAGCACGATGGCTATCACAATGTAAATTGCATAAGTAAAGGGCTCGGTGGAGAGATAACCGATGGACACGGAGATGATGATTTGTTTCCCGAAGTTCACTTCCAAGAAGCTACATCTCCGTTGGAGAGGTGCGGGGGTGCAATGTACTTCAAACGCCACAAGTGGCTCACCTCGAGGTGTGGTGGCTTGATGCTCACCCAACACCACACAAGGCCTCACCCCAAGATGCGAAGGCACGCAACCTACCGACGCCACAACAGGCTCACCCTATTCTCCCGTGAGCTTGCCACATACTCACGTTCCACTATGGGACACTTGAGGGTGGTCACCGAACCCGTACAAGATTAGGGCAATCTCCACAACTCAATTGGAGGCTCACCGGAACTATCGGTGCCCCACCGGTACTACCTCTAAATAGAAACACAAGATACAGAATAAAAACGAGATTTATCAGAACTTTGGCCGGAACTTGGGCCGGTACTACCGCTCAAGCAAAAAACGTTGGACAGCATTGCACAAAAACTTCAATAACTTTTGACTCCGGACTCCGATTTTGATGATCTTGGGCTCGTTTTGAAGAGAACAAAAATCTCTATAATATTATGCAAAGAAACATAATAGTCCAATAAGAGAGGATAAAAATAAAATGGAGAAAGGTATAACCTCTCAGAAGCGACGAACCGGTAAAACCTCCAGAACCCAAAACGCAAGAAGTTGAGCTTGGAAACTCTAAATAGGATGAAACCAATTTTGTTGGAAAGATAATAAAGAGTAGAATCCAACAAAAGGTGAAATATTGGGTATCACCAATGGAGAAAATACCATGAATATATATGTGAGATACCTCCTAAGGTGTGGAGCCGGAAAAACCCGCAAGATCAAAAACGCAATAAGATATGGAAGGAAAATCCGTTTTTTGACAAACTAGAGCTTGTTATGGAGATAACCACAAGCTCTAGATCCTCACATGGACATGAACCAAACAACAACCAAGAAAGATGATGCTATGTATGCAAAGGTTTGAGCTCTCTTCGAAAGATACAAACGAGTCACCCACTCGAGAGCTCCTCTTGATAGTATGGCTATCTATCCTAAACCCAGTCTCCCAACACTACAAGACAGCGGTAAAGAAGAAACCCTATCAAGATCATACCTTTGCCTTGAGCATCCCACTTGAGATTGATGAAGACGATCTTGTCACCTTCAAGATGGAACACCTTTCTTGATTGCTCCTGCTTGCTCTTGCTTGATGAAGACTTGCGAATGGCTCCCCATACTCCATGGGGAAACATCTTCTTTGACCTTGACTTCATCACTCCATGAACACCGAGGAGGCAAGCTCCAAGCATGAGATATTCTAGAGATGGTGCATCTTGAGCTTGCACATCATTTCTTGATGATGTCTTGAAGATAGCCATGAGGAACTCTATCTTCTTCTTCTTCTTCAAGACATACTTGATCGTCTTCTTCTACTTGATTCCAATAGGCACAAAGCCCTTAGACAATGCTTCTTATTTTTCATCCTTGAAACCAACACATGGTCCAAGCGATGCCAATGGACAAACCTACAAGTGAGACTCAATTTGCACATTAGTCCATAGGGATGGTCATTAATTACCAAAACCACACATGGGGGCATACATGCCCTTTCACACTTCCTCTTCCAGAACACCATGTAAGAATGCGTTCTTGACATCTAGTTGCCTGAGGTTCCATCCTCTAGAAATGGAAATGGAAAGAACAAGCCTAATTGTTGCAACGTTAACAACTGGAATGAAAGTATCCTCATAACTAAGGCCATACCTTTGCTTGAAACATTTTGCAACAAGATGATCCTTATATGTGTCAATGGTGCGTTCTGCATGTTTATTGACACGATTACCCATTTGCAGTCAATAATGGTCTTGTTAGAACTTGGTGGAACCAGATGCCAGGTTTTGTTAGCCATAAGTGCATCATTCTCATATTTCATTGCATTTTCCCAACTAACCTATATTATCAAAGGACCCAGTCGAGCCCTAACTAGAAAAGTGCATGGGTTTGTACCAGTAAAAGCTTCACATAGATTCTCTGGTTCTCCTATAGGGACTAATAATAACCAACGAATTGTTCCATCAGTATGATTTTTGGTTGTTTGATACCTTGTTGTAGACGTGTCCACGGCTGTGCAATGGGTTCAACAGCATCTTCGGCTGTAGCATTATGCAGTTTAGAGGATCCCGGAGTGGAGCTGTCAGCAGCCGAGCTACTATTGTTGCGGCTTGGCATGGCGTCGCTGGCCCCTGGCGTCACGTCCACGGGCCGACTACGGTCCCCCAACGATGCTCATGTACACGTCGTATGATGATGCGTGGATGCGTCCTCGCGATCAAGAGGAGGCGGGGACCATGAGCAGGAACGGCCAGGCGGAGTATGAGGCATGTCAGGCGCGCGTGTTGAAGGCGATGGCGATGTGTCGTATCTGAACGACACATGATCTGAGGCAGATTCTTTAGCAGGATCAACATGAGAGTCTGGAACTTCTTGTCCTATAGTGTATTCTTGCTCATGTTCATCATTTGATGTGTCGTTTTCATTGGGAGGTGCAGAATTTTGTGGAGTGTCTTTTTTAGCAGTAACCTGTGGAGGATCAACAATAGGAACAATATGCAAATAGTGATCATTAGTATGCACACCCCTATCATGTGATGCCGAAGAGGGAGTTTCTTGAGGAGGAAGAATAATTTCTTCACTTAGGAGGCGTCGAGCATTAGGATGAAGGGAGGCAAAGGGAAATACATTTTCATCAAACACAACATCCCTAGAGATATAAACATGTCCATTCGACACATCAAGACACTTGACTCCTTTGTGAAGAGGACGATACCCAAGGAAAACACATCTCTTGAAGCGAAAAGACAATTTGCACTTATTGTAAGGACGTAAACTAGGCCAATATGCACAACCAAACACACGAAGGGATTCATAGTTTGTTTTAATTTGTAGGAGTTTTTCGGCAGGGGTTTGGATATTGAGAACTTTTGTGGGTAAAAGGTTTATAAGAAAAGTGGCTATAAGGAAGACATCATCCCAATATTTTAAAGGCATAGAAGACTTGGCAAGCAAGGAAATACCAACTTCAACAATATGACGGTACTTGCGCTCAGCTGAACCATTCTGTTGATGAGCATGGGGACATGAAACATGATGAGTAGTACCTACCCGTTAAAATAAATCGTGGAGTTTTTCATATTCACCCCCAATCAGTTTGCATTGTAATAATCTTTCTATCAAATTTGTGCTTAACATACTATTGGAAATTAAGAAACACATGATACACATCTAAATGTTTTTGAGCAAATATATCCAAGTAAACTTGCTAAAATCATTGATGAAGCTTACATAATATGAATGTTTGCAACCAGAGAGAGAGAGGAGTTGGGCCCCATACATCAGAAAAGACGTGTTCCAACGGAACTGTGGACACACTAGTGGAAATATGATAGGGTAACTGATGGCTTTTGGTCTGTTGACATGGATCACAGACGTAAGAATTTATTTCTAGGGTGTCTGAAAGATTATTATTTTCTAGGAACTTGTTGAACAATAAAGGATGATGGATGGCCTAGACGACGATGCCACATGGAAGAGGTAGGCTTGATGGCGACAAGGGCATGCTTGGAGGAACTTGTCGAGTCTGGAACAAGACGATATATGCCACCATGACACGGACCTCTAAACATGATTTGCTGCGTTGCCTGATCGTTAATCAAGAAAAAGAAATGGTGAATTTCAATGAAGGGATTGTTGTCTAAAGCAATTTTTTGAGAAGAAAACAAGTTTATGGAAGCACTAGGAACATGCAAAATATCACGAAGTTGGATGGAACTATTTGGGGTGTGCAAAATAGAATGACCAATATGAGCAATTGATACATTGCAAATGTATCTATAATTTTTGATGTTCCATGCTTGGTTTTATCCACTTTCTTGTGTTTTGTTCCAACTTTGGAGTACGTTTCATATGATTTCTTGGACTAACCTATTAACAAGAGCCACAATGCCAACTGCCAGTTTTCTGCTGTTTTTGGTTCCAGGAAAGTCAGAAAATGAATATTCTTGGAATTGGACGGGACAAAAGCCAAAGTGCCTATTTTTCCGGAAGTGATCAAGTGCCAGAATACAAGACGAAGAAGGGCCAGGGAGCCACCACACCACCTGGCCGTGCGGCCAGGCCTGGCCCGTGCCAGGGGGTGGTGTGGCCGCTCCCGACACCCCCTCGGACTCCCCTTCCGACTATAAGATGCCCTCGGGACGTAAACCCAAAGTACCCGATCAAAAATCCACGAAAGAGTCTATAGCCGCCGTCATCTCCATCTCTAGATCAGGAGGGATCTGAAGCTCTTCCCGGTACCCTGCCGGAGAGGGGAATTCACCCTGGAGGCCTTCTTCATCACCATGCAAGCCTCCGGTGTGATGCGTGAGTAGTTCATCCTTGGACTACGGATCCATGTAGTAGCTAGATGGCTGGTTCTCCTCCTTTGTGCTTTCATGTTTAGATCTTGTGAGCTCCGTTCATGATCAATATCATCTATTTGTAATTCTGCATGTTGTGGTTGCGGGGATCCGATGGATATTGAGATGCTATTTCAGATTGATTATTGATTCTATCATGTCTTTGTTATTTGAGATCTTGCATGCTTTCCGTTGTTAGTAGCTATCTTGGCCAAGTAGATGCTAGCAACTCCAATAGTTAGTATTTATGCTCGATAGTGGGTTCATGCCTCTGGTAATCTAGGGAAGTGACAGAAATCTCTAAGGTACTAGATGTGCTGTTGCTACTAGGGAGAAAACAACAATCCTTTGTTCATAGAACAATCATATTGTTTACTTTACATGCAGTTCGTAAAGCAATAATCTGTTGCTTGCAACTTAATACTGGAGGGGGTTCGGATGATAACCTGAAGGTGGATTATTAGTCATAGATGAAGTTGGATGGTGGTCTATGTATTATGTTCTAATGCCCAATCAAGTCTCAGAGGATTCAAGATGATTAGTATATGCATGTATTGCTTTCTCGGTGTTTGTCAATTGCCCCGCTGTAATTTGTTCACCCAGCATGTTATCTATCTTAAGGAGAGCCACCTCTAGTGAACTATGGATCCCGGTCCTTTTTCTTTACATACAATCTACAACTGTTTACTGCTTTGTGTTTACTTTCTACAAACATTTACTTCTTTCCATTCGATACGTTTAATGCTTTGTTTTCCACAAAACACGGTGAGATTGACAACCTCATCGCAAGTTGGGGACAAAGTTCTGTGGTTGTGTTGTGCAGGTCTCCATGTTGCTACAAGCACCGGTAGTGCGCCCTGCCAAAGCTCAGCTAGTAACACCTTTGAGGTGTTTCCTTGCTCGTACTGGTTCGATTAAACCTTGGTTTCATAGCTGAGGGAAACTTGCTGCTGTGCTCATCATACCTTCCTCTTGGGGTTCCCAACGAGCTCTACATCAACACTGCCATCAAGCAATTTTCTGGGCGTCGTGCATTGAGCCATCAAGCATATTTCTGGCGCCGTTGCCGGGGAGTCAAGGACATCTTAACAAGGGGAGTCCCTCATAACCAATCTCTTTACTTTATTGTTTTTGTTTTGCTTAGTTTGTTTTTGCTTTCTTTGCTTGTTTTGATTCTTCAAAAACCCAAAAAAATTAGTTTTACAAGTTTGCTTTCTTATTTGAAAAACACAAAAAATTACTTCCTATCTTGAGTTGCCACTATGTCTAGCCTTGCTTCAATCACTATGTCGCCCGAGGAAATGATTTTTACTTTTAAACAAGGAATTGAGGAAAGTTTTAAGGAAGCTTGGTCTAGAATCTCTGATCTACATGAAAAAACTGAGCCTAAAATGACTCAAAGCTTGTTCCTTAGTAGTTTTTACCTTGGGATTGCTCTTTGCTATAGATATGCTTTAGATGCTATTGTGGGAGGAGATTTCCTCCAATGTAATGAGGATGATGCTATTAATGCTATAAAGAAATTGATCCTCACTTACAACATGCCTAGCCAAACTGATATTTCTTTCGCAAAAATATTTGCTAGGTTGGACACTCTTGAGGCTAGCACTACTAGATTAGAAAGTTGCTATAATACGCTTAGGGAGCATCACGATTATGTTCAGATAAACTCTGAACCATCAAAGTGGTTCCCTACAGTAAAGATTGAGATGAACACTAAAACTTTTCAAGCTCGCTGTGATATCATGTCTGAATTTTGCCTTATGCCCAAAGATATTTATAAATCTCTGAATACTTGGGGGCTCATTGAGGGAGGAAAAGAAATATCTCTTACTAATAATACTACCATATTACCTCTTGGAATAGCTTAAGAAGTGTTTACAAAGATCCTTGGGAAAATGATTTCTATTGATTATCGTGTTATTGAATGTGTAGGAAAAGGACAAATTACACTTGGAAGGTCCCGATTAGAACTCCTTGGAGAAATAATAGATGTGGGAAAGGGGACCATGCACCTTTCTTCTCCACCAAACAATCATATTTTCCCCAAGGTTAAGAATAAAAGTAAGAGAGGTAAGGGCAAGAAAGTTGGTTTTAATGCTTCTTCATTTGAGAACACTTGATTATATTTTACAAAAGGCCTTTCTTCCACCATTATATTGAGTCTCCACCTTCTATCTTTATGCACCTACTTTGAGAGCATAGTGGCCATTCTTAGTTCTATGTGCATTGTCCCAAGACTAGTTGATTGATGCATAACTTGTTATTGCTTGTTTTAAACTATTGTATCTAGTCACTCTTATGAACTTTGAAGGTGTCCTATGCATTTATATTTGCTACTCTATTGAGGGACAAGCTGAATACTATTATGCTATGTTTTCTTTATGTGAAACAAACAAACGTCTTGCAAAGCATTGTTAATCATGAAACTTTTGTTTGTGCCTTTTCATGTTGCACCATAGTTTCTTTGCTTATTGCTAGAACTTTGTCTTTCATGTTATGATTGAAGTACTATGATCCTAGCTTTGAAAGTTTTGCAAATACTTTGATCAAGTCTTTGATGGTGCATGTCACCTCAAAAATTATTCTTTCTTTTTATCACTTACCTATTCGAGGACGAGCAGGAGTTAAGCTTGGGGATGCTGATACATTGCAAATGTATCTATAATTTTTGATGTTCCATGCTTGGTTTTATCCACATTCTTGTGCTTTGTTCCAACTTTGGAGTACTTTTCATATGATTTCTTGGACTAACCTATTAACAAGAGCCACAGTGCCAACTGCCTGTTTTCTGCTGTTTTTGGTTCCAGGAAAGTCAGAAAATGAATATTCTCGGAATTGGACGGGACAAAAGCCAAAGTGCCTATTTTTCCGAAAGTGATCAAGTGCTAGAATGCGAGACGGAGAAGGGCCAGGGAGCCACCACACCACCTGGCCGCGCGGCCAGGCCTGGCCCGTGCCAGGGGGTGGTGTGGCCGCTCCCGTCACCCCCTCGGCCCCCCTTCCGACTATAAGATGCCCTCGGGACGTAAACCCTAAGTACCCGATCAAAAATCCACGAAAGAGTCTGTAGCCACCGTCATCTCCATCCCTAGATCGGGAGGGATCTGAAGCTGTTCCCGGCACCCTGCCGGAGAGGGGAATTCACCCTGGAGGCCTTCTTCATCACCATGCAAGCCTCCGGTGTGATGCGTGAGTAGTTCATCCTTGGACTACGGATCCATGTAGTAGCTAGATGCCTGGTTCCCGTCCTTTGTGCTTTCATGTTTAGATCTTGTGAGCTCCGTTCATGATCAAGATCATCTATTTGTAATTCTGCATGTTGTGTTTGCAGGGATATGATGGATATTGAGATGCTATTTCATATTGATTATTGATTCTATCATGTCTTTGTTATTTGAGATCTTGCATGTTTTCCATTGTTAGTAGCTATCTTGGCCAAGTAGATGCTAGCAACTCCAAGATTTAGTATTTATGCTCGATAGTGGGTTCATGCCTATGGTAATCTGGGGAAGTGACAGAAATCTCTAAGGTACTAGATGTGCTGTTGCTACTAGGGAGAAAACAACAATTCTTTGTTCATAGAACAATCGTATTGTTTACTTTACACACAGTTCGTAAAGCAATAATCTGTTGCTTGCAACTTAATACTAGAGGGGGTTCGGATGATAACCTGAAGGTGGATTATTAGTCATAGATGAAGTTAGATGGCGGTCTATGTATTATGTTGTAATGCCCAATCAAGTCCCAGAGGGGTCAAGATGATTAGTATATGCATGTATTGCTTTCTCGGTGTTTGTCAATTGCCCTGCTGTAATTTGTTCACCCAGCATGTTATCTATCTTAAGGAGAGCCACCTCTAGTGAACTATGGGTCCCGATCCTTTTTCTTTACATACTATCTACAACTATTTACTGCTTTGTGTTTACTTTCTGCAAACTTTTACTTCTTTCCATTCGATACGTTTAATCCTTTGTTTTCCACAAAACACGGTGAAATTGACAACCTCATCGCAAGTTGGGGACAAAGTTCTGTGGTTGTGTTGTGCAGGTCTCCATGTTGCTACTAGCACCGGTAGTGCGCCCTGCCAAAGCTCAGCTAGTAACACCTTTGAGGTGTTTCCTTGCTCCTACTGGTTCGATTAAACCTTGGTTTCATAACTGAGGGAAACTTGCTACTGTGCTCATCATACCTTCCTCTTGGGGTTCCCAACGAGCTCTACATCAACACCGCCATCAAGCAATTTTCTGGGCACCGTGCATTGAGCCATCAGCAATGTCCATACCTTGTCCACTAGCATTGTGAACTTGATCATGCCCTTGGTAGTTTTCATGAACCTGTAGCTTGTGGAGTTGTCCTATAACATGAGTGGAGGCTCCTGAGTCCATGTACCAATTTGTGTCTACTCCATAAGAACCTTTGTTGTTGTTGGGTGTGTCATTATCATCGTCACCACCATAACGCCACCAACACTCGTTGGCGGGATGTCCCTCCTTTTTGAAAATTTGGCAGAATACACCTTCCTACCAGGGGTGGCGACACGGTCGCCCTTCTTGTTGCGACCCACTTTGGGACATCGACCATGATCATGCTGAGGCTGGTGATGGAAACAATCGTGGCTACTTTTCATTGGGACTCCAAGTGCAGAGTGTTGCATCAAGCTTCTTTTCCCCACACGGGTGACTCGAGGGTTTAAATCGAACTCTCGGGGAACTAGCTTACAAGTTATTCGCCTTCTACTTGTCAAGCAACCTATAAAGAAAAATAATTTGTCTTGTGTCCCCAACTCCATAAAGTGGTTGTCAAGCACAAGGTTTCGTATTAGTAATGTGAAATAAAATATAGTAAACTAAAATAAATAAAATAAAACAATGCAAACTATATGAGATATGTGAAGATAAAGTTGTTTTGGGGTTTTGATGAGTGATCGCAAGTAGGAAAAGTATTTTTGTATTTTCGAGATAATAAATTGCAGAAAATAGAAGTGATGATAATTGGAATGGAAAGGTGTTTCTTATGATTAAAATTGGACCAGGGTTCGTGGGTTCACTTGTCTACTCTCTTTTTAAGTTGTGGTGATCATAAAACAATTCATCAATGATTAATATTCATGGAACTTCTGTATGTGTATGATAAGCATTCATATGGGCATCATGTCCTAACATAGAGATGAAACACATCTCTCTTATACTCCTCAAGAAAGGGAAACCTCCATGCAATCTTGAATTAAGAACAAATCAGAGTATAGCTTTAAGTAATATGACATGAAGTTTGAAATACAAATATGCTACCTTGACCTAACAAGATTATCTCACTGTCACAAGATAATTATAGCACATTATTTGACTTTATCTCTAGTAAGCCAGCAAAAAAGGTAAAAACAAAAGTAGATCTTGAATATTGTTGTCACAATTCAATCACTACCACCATGCTACTCCATCTAATACACACTTGTCCCCATACAAGTTCTTGCATACAAGTTGGATCAAAACAAGCAATTAAGAACGGGTACATGATATGCATCTACCAATACATCTTACACAAAATAGGTTCCAATCTCAAATATCAAATCATAGAATAAAGATCCACCACATAGGAATTACATATATGACCATAATCATGTTGGGCAGCTCATATGGTACTAGCTCTATGAAGAACAAGAGAGAAATAGATCAAGCTACTGCAAAAATCCCATATTCCAGGGGTGGACTACTCCCTCTTCATCATGGTGATGATGCTGGAGATGTTGGAGAGGGTGGAGATGCCTCCGGATGAGGGTCCGATGGAGTTTCCCCCTCCAATATTCGCTGAATCTCACTCTGTTTGGTGGTGTTTTCATCTCTGGTGTGCTCTATCTCGAGGACTCCCCGGGGGGGGTCCTTATATAGGGTTTTTTAGGTCAAGAAAACTCCGTGGGCAAAAAAATTAAGGCGATCGGACGATCGAGGAGGAAAAGGTGGCAGGGGGCGCCCACCTGGGCTAGGCGTACCCTCCGGGCTCTTTTGGGCCTCCTGGCCCTTCTCCCAAAGTTCTTGCGCTCTAGATGCTTCTCATGATAAAATATTGACATCCCAAAAGCTCAGGACCATTTGACTATGTATAGGTCCTGAAACATAAAAACATAGAAAACGGATTTTTTCTACCCTGCAGTATTATAACCAAAATAAAGGGAATCATTGGTAAAGCCCCAAAAATCAATGTAAAACATGGATATAACATTGTATATGATGCAAATATGTGGGTAAACTGTTGGGTCCGCGGCATAGAAAACAAAAAATTTCCTACGATGAGAACTACACGCCAAGATCTATCTACTAGGTACAGAGCAATGATACGTCCATTTTGCATCACTATTCTATGTCTTAATTCACTATTATTCATTGATATATTTCGTATTGAGAGGTGATACTTATGTTATTTCATCTGTTTTTGCATGGTTGATGACTTTTGGAGCATGGACCGCTGTAGTCAGGTTCTGATGGAAAATGTGCTATTTGGAGGCAAAATTCGCGAAGATCAGAAAATCCGGGAAAATATACGGAAAATCCTATTTTTGCAGAAGACTAAGGATGCCAGAAGACGGAGTGGAGATGGGCCACAGGGGGCCCACACCACCCCCTGGCGCGGGTAGCCCGAGGCCACGCCAGGAGGTGGTGTGGCCACCCTGGCCCACTCCAGCCTCTCCCCTCTGGCGTATATCATCCTCCCGAAACCCTAAGACTCGGGGAGCGACGATAGAAAGATTCTGCCGCCTCTGCGGGGCGGAAAACACCGAGAGAGAAAGATCTCTCCGGTAGACAGATTTCTGCTAGGGGAATTCCTTCCCGGAGAGGGGAGATCGTCGCCATCAACACCACCATCAAGCTGGACTTCATCGGGATCATCATCATCATCACCACCATCATCACCATCAGCACCCCCATCACCATCTCCATATTGCTGTAACAATTGGTTGAATCTTGCATTAGTTCATAGGGGAAACTTTCCCGGTGTTGATTACTCTTTGTAGTTGATGCTTTTGAGTGAACCATTGGATTATTGTTTATGTTCAGATTGTTATACATCATTATTCCATCTCTGATCATGATCCATATGATGTCTTGTGAGTAGTTCGTTTTGTTCTTGAGGACATGTGAGAAGTCTTGTTGTTAGTAGTGGAGTTGTGTTGAGAAATATTCAATAGTTTGATATTTAAGTTGTGGTGTACTTCTTGCCTAGGGGAATGCATTGTGTATATGGATACTAATCGTAGGGGTTGCCAGGGTGACAGAAACCTGAACCTCCGTTAGGAAACCATTGCATAAGGGACGTATGGGTCTTAGAGTTTAAAGATGTGGTTAGGTTTCTACCTTAATTACTTTCTTGTACTTACGGATGTTTGCAAGGGGTATAATCACAAGTATGTATTAGTCTTGGATGGGGCGGTACATTAGCACAGGTTCACCCACACAACACTTAGCAAGCTAGAGAAGATTAATCAACTATATGAAGCGAAAGCACTTGACAGTCTTCCCATGTGTCCTCTAGAACGTTTGGTCATCTTAAGTAATACAACCAGCTTGTCCTTTGCTGCATAAAGGATGGGCCACTTTCTGCATTTATTCCTACTGTCTTTTATTTACTCGTACTTTGTTTATCCGTTTGCTAAGTATTTGCACAGAATTCCTGATCCATACCACTAGCCAGCACCTTCTGCTCCTCGTTGGGTTCGACACTCTTACTTATCGAAAATACTACGATACACCCCCTATACTTGTGGGTCATCAAGACTATTTTCTAGCGCCATTTCCAGGGAGTGAAGCGCTATTGGAGAGTGGAACTGGTAAAGGAAACTTCTACTGTGAGTATTGTTTACTTCTACTAGTTGCTTTATTTTCGTTATGGATAATTCGCTGAATTCTTATTTGGTAATGCTACTACCACTGCTAAGGTAGTAGATAAGCCACCACCTGCTGAGAATGATGTTTTCAAAATACCTACAAGAATTATTGATCATGTTATGGATAACTACTATGTTGGGGATGGAACTGTCCACCCCGGTGATCATTTGCTCTTTATACACGAATTATGCGGGTTGTTCAAGTGTGCAGGTATTACTACAGATCAAGTTAAGAAGAAGTTATTCTCATTATCACTGAAAGGAAGAGCTGAGGAATGGTATAAGCTGCTAAAGAATGGTCAAGCTCTGGAATGGGAGGAAATAGTGCCTCTCTTTTATTCAAAGTTTTATCCTCCTAGTGAGATTCATAAAGATCGAAATCAAATATACAACTTTTGGCCTCTTGATGGAGAGAGTACAGCTCAAGCTTGGGGGAGATTGAAGTTACTAATGCTCAAATGTCCCATTCATGAGCTCCCCAACAATATTATTATCAATAACTTTTATGCAAGGCTCCCTCTACATGACAAGGATTTATTGGATGCCTCTTGTTCTGGATCATTCACTCGTATGGAAGAAGAAGCTAAATGGGATCTTCTGGACCATATTCAAGACAATGCTGAAGCTTGGGAGAATGAAAAAGGTAGAAAGTCAGGTATAAATTATGATTATGAATGCATTGAATCTTTTATGGAAACTGATGACTTTCAAAATATTAAAAATGCTTATGGTCTAGACTCTCAAGCTATTGGTTCTTATTTTAAGGCTTTTGCTTCCTATATTGAAGTGCCTAAAAAGAAGTGGAATAAGTATCATGAACCTTATAAAGATGTTGCTAAGAGTGTTCCTGCAAGAAATACTGAAGTTTATACTGCTAATCATGTTTTACCTAAACCTTACATTGAGAAAATGCATTTCCCAGTTAAGGTAAAGGAATATTCTATGATCGCTAGTATGGTTAATGAAAGTACAAGTAAAGCTGTTGAACCTAATAAAAAATGGTTGATGAACCTATAATAGCAAATGTGAAAGACTTTGTCACTAAATATAAAGAAGAGGGACACCCTATCCTTTGTAAGGATACCTCTAATATTGTTTCACATAGTAGTGTTATGAGAGCTAGTATTCCTGTGTTTTCTGTAAGAATAAGTGATCATTGCTATGATGGTCCTTGTGATAGTTATATCGTTAAGTTTATGCATGATACTGAAAGTTACTATGAGAGAGGGAAAAGTGTTCTTATGTATCTCTAACATCAAGTTTCCTCGTTTTATGCTGAAAGTTTTTATGTTGCACTTCTTTTGCCTTCTTATGCAATTGCCTCTGGCTTCAACAACTTGTTTGTTTAAAAAATTCCCTTACATAGGAAGTGGGTTAGACTTAAATGTGTGTGTTTTTGCTTCGTAATGCTCTCTTTCACTTCAATTCATATCCCTATGAGAGCTTCTTGAAAATTATCATGCCCATCTTAATGGCTATAAAGAAAGAGCTTTATGGAAGACAACCCAATTTGTTTTTGCTTTCAGATTGTTTTTGTTTCTTTGAGTCTTGGAAGTTATTACTTTGGTAATAACCGCTCCTTATCCATTTTGTTTGGTTTTTGTGTCAAGAACGACCTCTAATGAGAGAGAAGTAATATTTGGGGAAGTTGCTGTCCCGAAATAGATTTTTGTGCTTCACCGAACAAATTCGTGAGAGATCTCTGTATGTCGTATTGAGCTGTTATTATTTGTGCTTCTTCCCCAGGTTGTTATTTAACTTTCGTTAGTTTTGCACTTTTTGATTTGAGGAACAGAAGATTTTCAAAAAAATTGATATTTACCTGCTGGTCTGTTTTGATAGATTTTGCCAATCTTGCATTTGCTTCTTTATTCGATTTCCTTTTTGAATTATTTTTGGGTTTTCGAAAGGAGTTGCTATAGTAGCTTATGTTTTGATGGTTTTCAGTTGAAGTTGGACTCAAAAGGTTTTATCACTCCACTTATACTAATGTTGCTAATGAGAACTGTGTGAAGTTTTGTGTGAAAGAAATTTCCAGGTAGTGGAGATAATGGTGTAATAAGGAAGAGAAGGGTTTTATGACTCAAGTAATAAGTGTATGAAGATGAAGATATTGATGATATTCAAGTGATGACTCTGGAAGAATCTACTAAATACCAAATTCAGAGACCTGCTGAGTCTGTTTTCAAATAGGTAACAGTTCTGGTAAGAAAAGTTCCTCGAAAATACAATCCAACTATATTTTTGTAGTTTTCAGTCAATAAGGAAATCTACGAAGCGAAAAAGGGACGGAAACGGAGCCAGGGTGGCTCACACCACCCTGTGGCGCGGGCGCACCCCTGGCCGTGGCACCAGGTGGTGAGTCCACCCCGGACTCCGCCTCTGGCTCGTTTTCTCCTAGTACCTTCCTTTTGTTATGAAACTTCGTAATATATAATCCCCCGGACCCCCCGAGGTTCGTATATCGTGTTTTCGTCGTGTTTTTGTTTCGATCTGTTTCTGCCAGGACATACTCTTTGAATGTTTAGAAGCACAATGGTGTCTGCCAAGGATAAAGGGAAGGAGCCTATGGAGGAAGACCTCCAAGACCCCGGGAGGTAGAAGGAGATCAAGAGTGAAGGTGAAGAGGAGCAAGGCCAACATCCTTAGACCGGCACTACCATTGCAAGCATTGGAGTGGTGACGAAACCTGCCAGGGTTAGAAGGACTGCGCGGATGCAGACTGGGGGGAAAGCTCCTCGTCACAGTTTGGCTCCACGGTCACTTCCTCCACACACCAAGAATCCCTTCCATACCTTTATCCATAACCATGCAGGAAATGAAGACTCCAAGAGGGAAGAATTGAAAAAGAATCACAAGGGCTGGGATCCACAAACTGAAATGATCATGAGCCACATTGAGCAAAACTCACAGCTGATTTGTAATCTCACCTTCGAGATTGAGGACTTGGGGAAATTGATCAAAGAGCTCATCGAGAGGATACTACCACCACCAAAGGAGTAATTCATCACCAGGTTTGGCATCCCCTTGGTTTGTTCCAAGCTTGGGGGAGTGCCGCGGTATCACATCACTATCTTCTATCTTTTTACCTTTTTTTAGTAGAGTCATATCATGAATAGAGGAGTTATTATGTAGTATGGTTTGCATTATGGAAGTGTCCTCTCTCTCTCGTTAGATATGTATCCCTTGGTGTCAGTTGCCGTTATGGTTTATTAATGAGAAGTTCTATCATTCACTCTTTTGCATAGCTTATATTAGTTTTCAATTCGTGGTTATATGATTGATCTTGTTGTTAGTATTGGTATCATTTTGGGATCATTGAGTTAATTTAGTTGGTTTTGGCAAACCTGGCTCGGTCAGTAGCACACTATTTTTGAGGGTCGAATGAAAAAGATAGAAGTACTCTAGAGAAAAATAATTTCATCATCTTTCTTTCTTGATTTGCTCATAAGTCTACTATTGTCTAGTTAAGATCTTTTGTGCTTCTGAGGAAGATTGCATGTTTGTTTTTATCACTTGTATGTTTGGTTGTTTCCTTCAACTCTTGTACTTGCTACGCAACCTTGCTAGCCAAAAACCTGTACTAAGAGGGAATTCTTCTCGTGCATCCACCTCCTTTAAACCAAAACCTTTGCCATTTATGTCCACCATACCTACCTAGTAGCATTATTGCTATTCCAAGTAAATTCTTGTTTTATCTACCTCCCAAATTAAACTTGTTATGCGAAAATTAGTGATTAAAGCTCTCACGAACTTGATGGCACACTTTACTTTCTTGCATTTAATAAACTTGAACCATTGTGCTCATCTATGTTGCATATATGCTTGCGCTTTGTAAGTTGTGGATTAGTAGAACCATGCTGTCATGGGGAACGCTTTCAACATTGCACTGGTACTTCGTACGAAGTTGATATCATGTTCTTTTGTCTATGGATGTCGTCGGTGTGAAATGAAAGGGGAGATTGTAAGTCCATGGAGTTATGCATGTGTGTTAGAGAAACGCCTGGGCCGCCGGTCAAATCCATGCTAACATGGTGGAAACCTACAGCGTAACCATAACGAGTATCTATGAAGCATTCTTCTTATAAAAAAGGAGAAAGAGATTGAGAAAAAGCGAAAAGAAAAAAAGGATATTATGAAAAGAGGAAAGAGATAAAAAAACACCATATTCCCATGGTAAATAAGAAGACTGCTGAGATACTTGTTGTATGCTTGCCTTGTCATTTTGATACGGGGATTCTTCCGTATCATCAGGCAAGGGGTACCCCGTTGGCGGTTCTCTATGATACACATATGCTTACGATGACAAGAACTTACCGGTGACTAAACTTGAGTAGCATGAGGAGCGGCTCTCGTATTTAAGGGACATGAGATTCATACCTTACAACTTGTCAATGCATATCCTCATAGTTGATCACTTTAACCTTAATCACCTAAAGATGCCTATGATAGGGGAAATGAGAGCTGAAAGCGAGTAAGTATCATAATTTTTGGGAGCTCTTTATGAGACTTGCAATCCCTGCTTCCCTCTTTGAAGGGCCTTTCTTTTACTTTGTAGTTGAGTCAGTAAACTTATTCCGTTCTATCTCGGCAAGTATTTTGAGTTGTTGTGTTTCATTCATTCATATGATGATTTATTCAATCATGTTTCTTATGTTCCTTGTTTTGCACTTTGCTCTTATCTTGATGTTTACTATTTTGAAAGCTATCATTGAAAACCAGCTATTTGTGAACTCCAGCAAATTATCAACTATTCTTCGACCAAGAGCTAAGTTTGCCATTACCAATTATGATTCACTTTATGTATCTTTATTGTGTTTCCTTTACTAATTGCAAGTTGAGTTATATAATAGTGAGTTGTCTTCTATTATGATCTATGTATTTGATGAATGTGATGCTTCTTGTCCGTATTCTTTTATCGACTCTTCACTCCATAAACCCGAGGCCATGTTTATCGAGCTCAGTTTCGCTTAGGGACAAGCGAAGTCTAAGCTTGGGGGGAGTTGATACGTCCATTTTGCATCACTATTCTATGTCTTAATTCACTATTATTCATTGATATATTTCGTATTGAGAGGTGATGCTTATGTTATTTCATCTGGTTTTGCATGGTTGATGACTTTTAGAGCATGGGCCGATGCAGTCAGGATTCTGATGGAAAAGGTGCTGTTTGGAGGAAAAATTCGCGAAGATCAGAAAATCCGGGAAAATATACGGAAAATCCTATTTTTCCAGAAGACTAAGGATGCCAGAAGACGGAGTGGAGATGGGCCACAGGGGGCCCACACCACCCCCTGGCGCGGGCAGCCCTAGGCCGCGCCTGGAGGTGGTGTGGCCACCCTGGCCCACACCAGCCTCTCCCCTCTGGCGTATATCATCCTCTCGAAACCCTAAGACTCGGGAAGCGGCCACAGAAAGATTCCGCCGCCTCTGCGGGGCAGAAAACACCGAGAGAGAAAGATCTCTCGGGAGACAGATTTCTGCCGGGGGAATTCCTTCCCGGAGAGGGGAGATCGTCGCCATCAACACCACCATCAAGCTGGACTTCATCGGGATCATCATCATCATCATCACCACCATCATCACCATCAGCACACCCATCACCATCTCCATATTGCTGTAACAATTGGTTTAATCTTGCATTAGTTCATAGGGGAAACTTTCCCGGTGTTGATTACTCTTTGTAGTTGATGCTTTTGAGTGAACCATTGGATTATTGTTTATGTTCAGATTGTTATACATCATTATTCCATCTCTGATCATGATCCATATGATGTCTTGTGAGTAGTTTGTTTTGTTCTTGAGGACATGGGAGAAGTCTTGTTGTGAGTAGTGGATTTGTGTTGAGAAAGATTCAACAGTTTGATATTTAAGTTGTGGTGTACTTCTTCTAGTGGTGTCATGTGAACGTCGACTACATGACACTTCACCTATATGGGCCTAGGGGAATGCATTGTGTATATGGCTACTAATCGTAGGGGTTGCCGGAGTGACAGAAACCTGAACCTCCGTTAGGAAACCATTGCACAAGGGACGTAAGGGTCTTAGAGTTTAAAGCTATGGTTAGGTTTCTACCTTAATTACTTTCTTGTACATACGGAAGTTTACAAGGGGTATAATCACAAGTATGTATTTGTCTTGGATGGGGCGGTACTTTAGCATAGGTTCACCCCCACAACACTTAGCAAGCTAGAGAAGATTAATCAACTATATGAAGCGACAGCACTTGACAGTCTTCCCATGTGTCCTCGAGAACGTTTGGTCATCTTAAGTAATACAACCGGCTTGTCCTTTGCTGCATAAAGGATTGGGCCACTTGCTGCATTTATTCCTACTATCTTTTATTTACTCATACTTTGTTTACTTGCTTTATCGAAAACCCCTAGAAATCTGTTTGCTAAGTATTTGCAGAGAATTCTTGACCCATACCACTAGCCAGCACCTTCTGCTCCTCGTTGGGTTCGACACTCTTACTTATCGAAAATACTGCGATACACCCCCTATACTTGTGGGTCATCAAGCAACGGGTGGACATACATCCATCGAGAACTTACCCTCGAAGACAACGAATTTTGTTAACGAGTAGGAACTCGTGGTTGATGTAGTCGTACACTTGTCGATCTCAAGATCGAGTGGAAGTCCGAGCGCCGCAACTCAGCAGCGCATGCATACTCGCACACACGTTCAAGCCACCGGACAACCTCCACCTCCTCGCTCCAGCGATCCAGAGGAAGCAGCAACTCCTTCCAGATGAAATGCCACCAGGAACATGTATCTCGCTAATCCAAGACCATGGGGGAAAATTCTAGAGGGGGAGAGAGATCCTTCACAAGGAGGTATGAGGAAGAAGGAGGTAGAGGGTGGCCTTTTATAGGAGGAGGAGGGGGGGTACCCCCTCCATGGCCGGAGCATGGGGGTGACCCCTCACCTCCCCCATTCATGTGGTGGTAACCCCTCCACATTAAAATGCCTCTTCACATTCCCTTTTAAAGTCCCCACTTTAAATGCATTAAAATTCTCTAAGTTTAATTCTCTCTCATTTAATAAAACCTTTTAATTCAATTTATTCAGAATTTTGTTAATTACTTTAATTAACAAACATTCACATATAACCCCTTGCAATATTTCAATATCACATGCACAACCACTTTCTGCAATTTCACCCGAAACAATTCCCGGTTTCTATCGAAACAATTCCTGCACTTTGCAATTCTTTCATCTGAAACATATGTGCTCCAAAATGGTGTCCGGTAACTCTTAAGTGTGTCACCCTACGGTTTGCAAATAATGCAGACATGATTGAGACTCCTCTTAGATCAATAATCAGAAGCGGGACCTGGCGATCCATACTGACTCCTGCATATTCATGACTTCTGTGATCGTGAGAACCTTTAACGCTTGTAATTTAGTCCGTTTGTCTCACAATATAATACATGTCCGAGATTCGATCATCGGTATCCAAATACCTAGTTTGATCTCGTTACTGACATGCACTCTTTTCTCGTTCCCGTGATATAACATTCTAGTGATCACATCACTTGCTTGCAAGCTATCTCAATGTGATATCACAGAGAGGTCCTAGAGCATATCTATCCGTCATCAGGATGGAAAAATCCCACTCTTGATCCATGAGCCTCTACATAACACCTTCGTTGCACTGAACCCATCTTTATAGGCACCCTTTTATGGTGTGACGTTTGATGTTAGCAAGATACTCCTCTGGTGTTAGTGATTAACATGATCTCATGGTCTAAGGACTTGGATTACTTCATATGATGTTATATAAATATAAACTCATTGACTTTGATCATAATGCTATACTTCAGATGAATGTTCATTACATCATTTCCCCGATGTTGTGACCTCGTTATTAATGACATCCAATGTCCATGATCAGGAAACTTTGATCATCTTGTTAATCAACAAGCTAGTTTAAAGAGATGCATAACTAGGAACTTTCCATTTGTTTATTAAACACACATGTATTAACGTTTCCGTATTAATACAATTCTAGCATGCAAAATAAACATCTATCATATACTTGGAATATACATAATAACAACTTTATTATTGCCTCTCAGGGCATATTCCCTTCAGTCTCCCACTTGCACTAGAGACAATAATCTAGTTACATAGTGATAAATCTAACACACATGGAGTTCTGGTGTTGATCATGTTTTGCCCTAGGGAGAACTTTAGTCAACAGATCAGCAACATTGAGATCCATGTGTACTTTACAAATCTTTATATCTCCATCCTTAACATGCTCTCAGATGGAGTGAAACTGGTGCTTAATATGCTTGGAATTCTTGTGAGACCTTGGTTCCTTGGTGTTAGCTATGGCTCCATTGTTGACATAATAGATAACCATTGGGTCCAACGCACTAGGAACCACACCTAGTTTGGTAATGAACTCCTTCATCCAAACCGCTTCCTGCGCCGCTTCTGTAGAAGCAACATATTTCGCCTCTATCATTGATCCAGCCACCACAGGTTGTTTGGAACTCCTCCAACTATCTGCTTCTCCGTTCAAGAGAAATACATATCCGGATTGAGACTTAGAGTCATCCGGATCGGTGTCAAAGCTAGCGTCAACATAACACTTGGCGACCAGCTCTTCTTCACCTCCGTATACAAGAAACATATCCTTAGTTCTTCTTAAGTACTTAAGGATATTCTTGACCACTATCCAGTGTTCCGTACCTGGATCAGATTGGTACCTACTAGTTAAACTAATAACATGTGCCACATCCGGTCTTGTACATAGCATGGTGTACATTATAGAGCCTATAGCTAAAGCATAGGGGATTTTATCCATTATCTCTCTTTCTTCCGCCGTAGCCGGACTTTGAGTCTTACTCAATGTCTTGCCTTGCAACATTGGTAAGAACCCTTCTTACTTCCGTCCATTTTAAACTTCTTTAAAATCTTATCAAGGTATGTACTTTGTGATAGCCCTGTCAGGCGCCTTGATCTATCTTTATAGATATTTATTCCTAATATGTATGACACTTCACCTAGGTCCTTCATCGAAAATTTGTTGTTTAGATAACTTTTAACACTGTTTAAAAGATCTATATCATTTCCAATCAATAATATGTCGTCCACATATAATATTAGAAATGCCACATTGCTCCCACTCACTTTATTGTAAATACAAGCCTCTCCATAAGTTTAGATAAATCCAAACTCTTTTATCACCTCATCAAAGTGGAGATTCCTACTCTGTGATGCTTGCTTCAGTCCATAGATGGATCGCTGAAGCTTGCACACCTTGTTAGCATCCTTAGGATTAACAAAACCCTTTGGTTGTATCATATACAATTCTTCTTCAATGTTCCCATCTAGGAATGCAGTTTTGACATCCATATGCCATATCTCATAATCGAAATAAGCAGCAATTGCTAACATAATCAACTTTAGCATCGTATGGGAGAGAATGTCTCATCATAGTCAACCCCTTGAATTTGCCGAAACCCCTTTGTGACAGTTACATTACCATCAGCATCAGTTTTCCTTTTGAAAATCCATTTATTCTCAACAGCCTTTCGGTCGTGAGGTAAGTCCACCAAGGTCCAAACCTGGTTTTCGTACATGGATTCCATCTCAGATTTCATGGCTTCTAGCCATTTGTTGGAATCCGGGCTCATCATCGCTTCTTCATACATCGTCGGGTCATCTATTTCATTGACCATGAAATTCGTAACAGGATTGCCGTACAGTTCAGGAGCTACACGTGTCTTGCTCGACCTGCGAGGTTCGGTAGTGTCCTCGTTCGGAGTTTCATGATCATTATCATTAGTTCCCTCTTCATACAGTGAAGTCAACTCTAGAACAATTTCCGGTGCTATGCTACTCGCCGTTGCATGAAGAGAAGGTTCAATGACCTCTTCGAGTTCTACCTTCCGACCACACACACCTTTCGCGAGAAACTCTTTCTCTAGAAAGGATCCATTATTGGGAACGGAAACCTTGCCTTCGGATCTATGATAGAAGGAATACCCAATAGTTTCCTTAGGGTACCCTATGAAGACGCATTTTTTCGCTTTGGGTTCGAGTTTATCCGGTTGAAGTTTCTTCACATAAACATCGCAACCCCAAACTTTAAGAAACGACAGGTTAGGTTTGTTTCCAAACCACAATTCATACGGTGTCTTTTCAACGGATTTAGATGGTGCCCGATTTAGAGTGAATGCAGCAGTTTCCAGTGTATAGCCCTAAAATGACAGTAGCGAGTCAGTTAGAGACATCATAGATCGAACCATATCTAATAAAGTACGATTACGATGTTCTGACACACCATTATGTTGTGGTGTTCTAGCAAGTGTGAATTGTGAAACTATTCCACACTCTTTCATATGTGTGCTAAACTCGTAACTTAGATACTCACCTCCACGGTCAGACCGTAGAAATTTGATCTTTCTATTACGATGATTTTCCACTTCATCCTGAAATTCCTTGAACTTTTCAAAGGTTTCAGATTTGTGTTTCATCAAATAGATATACCCATATCTACTCAAATCATCCGTGAAAGTAACAAAATAACGAAAACCACCACGCGCCGACACACTCATTGGACCGCATACATCAGTATGTATGATTTCCAATAAATCTGTCGCTCGTTCCATTGAACTGGAAAACGGCGTTCTAGTCATCTTACCCATAAGGCATGGCTCACATGTATCAAATGATTCAAAATCAAGTTATTCCAAAAGTCCATCAGAATGGAGTTTGTTCATGCGTTTAACACCAATATGGCCTAAACGGCAGTGCCACATATATGCAGATATATCGTCATCAAGTTTAATTCTTTTAGCATCAACATTATGAATATGTGTAACACTATTATCGAGATCTAATAGAAATAAACCATTCATCACAGGTGCATGACCATAAAAGATATCATTCATATAAATTGAACAACCATTTTTTCGGATTTAAACGAATAACCACATCGCATTAAACAAGATCTAGATATAATGTCCATTCTTAGTGTAGGCACCAAATAACAATTATTTAATTTTATAACTAATCCCGAAGGTAGGTGGAGTGGCAGCGTTCCGACGGCGATCACATCGTCTCTTGATCCATTGCCGACACGCATCTTGAACTCACCCCTTGCTAGTGGTCGCTTGTTTCGCAGCCCCTGATTCGAGTTACATATATTAGCAACTGATCCGATATCAAATACCCAGGTGCTACTGCGAGTACTAGTCAATTACACATCAATAACATGTATATCATATATACCTTTGTTTGCCTTGCCGGCCTTCTTGTCTACCAAGTACTTGGGGCAGTTGCGCTTCCAATGGCCAGTCCCCTTGCAATAGTAGCACTCGGTATCATACTTAGGGCCAGCTCAGGATTTCTTTTCAGGTGTAGCAACATATCTATCGCCATTCTTTCCCTTTTGCTTACCCTTCCTGTCTTTCTTGAAACCGATGGTCTTATTGATCATCAACACTTGATGTTCTTTCTTGATCTCCACCTCTGCAGTCTTAAGCATTGACAGAAGCTCGGGGAGAGACTTCTTCATGCCCTGCATATTGAAGTTCATCACGAAGCTCTTGTAGCTAGGTGGGAGAGATTGGAGAACACGATGTATGCCTAAGTCAATGGGTGCTGACTCGTAGTTGATGTAGAGCTCGTTGGGAACCCCAAGAGGAAGGTATGATGAGCACAACAGTAAGTTTTCCCTCAGTTATGAAACCAAGGTTTAATCGAACCAGTAGGAGCAAGGAAACACCCCAAAGGTGTTACTGGCTGAGCTTTAGCAGGGCGCACTACCGGTGCTAGTAGCAACGTGGAGACCTGCACAAGACAACCACAGAACTTTTTCCCCAACTTGCGATGAGGTTGTCAATCTCACCGTGTTTTGCGGAAAACAAAGGATTAAACGTATCAAATGGAAAGAAGTAAAAGTTTGCAGAAAGTAAACACAAAGTAGTAAAAGATTGTAGATTGTATGTAAAGTAAAAGGACCGGGATCCATAGTTCACTAGAGGTGGCTCTCCTTAGATAGATAACATGCTGGGTGAACAAATTACAGCGGGGCAATTGACAAACACCGAGAAAGCAATACATGCATATACTAATCATCTTGACTCCTCTGAGACTTGATTGGGCATTACAACATAATACATAGACCGCCATCCAACTGCATCTATGACTAATAATCCACCTTTAGGTTATCATCCGAAAACATAGCATAATAGTATTCAGCTTGTCCCTCAATAGAGTAGCAAATATAAATGCATAGGACACCTTCAAAGTTCATAAGAGTGACTAGATACAGTAGTTTAAAACAAGCAATATCAAGTTATGCATCAATCAACTAGTCTTGGGACAATGCACATAGAACTAAGAATGGCCACTATGCTCTCAAAGTAGGTGCATAAAGATAGAAGGTGGAGACTCAATATAATGGTGGAAGAAAAGGCTTTTGTAAAAGGAAGTAGGGATTCAAGTCTCATAAAGAGCTTCCAAAAATTATGGTACTTGTAGTTTTCAGCTCTCATTGCCCCTATCATAAGCATCTTGAAAGTGATTAAGGTGAAAGTGACACAACTAAGAGGATATGCTTGACAAGTTATAAACCGAAATCTCATGCCCCTTACTTACGAAGACCGATCCTCATGCTACTCAACTTTAGTCACGAGTAAGCTATTGTCATTGTAAGTATATGTGTATCATTAAGAACCGCCAATGGGGTCCCCCTTGCACATGATACAGGAGCTTTCCCATAATCAAAATGACAAGGCAAGCAGAGAATGAGCATCTCAGCTATCTTTTTATTTGCTATTTGCATAGGTTTTTATTGATGATGCTTCATAGAGTGCTCATTATGGTGATGCTGCAAGTTTCCACCATGATTAGGCATGGCTTAGGCTAGCGGCCCAGTCGTTTCTCTAACACATATACAAACTCCATGATCTTACAAGTTCCACATTTATTTCACACCACCGGGATCCGTAAGCAAAAGAACATGATATCAACGGAGTACAAAGTACAAGTGCGATGTTGAAAGCATTCCCCATGAAACATGGTTCTGCTAATTTCAACTTATAAAGCGCAAGCATATACGCAACAAAGAAGGACCCAATGGTTCAAGTTTATTAGAGGCAATAAAGTAAAGTGTGCCATCAAGTTCGTGAGAGCTTTAATCACTAGTTTTATCATAACAAGTGAAAGGTAAACAAAAGCATGAATATACTTGGAATAGCATAAGCTAGTAGGAAGGTATGGTGGACTCTTTGGAATAACTTGGTTTAGGGAGTTGGATGCATGAGTGGAACTCATACTTGGTGGTGGAGGCTAGCAAAAGACTGGGAGCGACAAACTAAGAGAGCAATAATGGCCATAATCACGCAGAGCGACAAAACATCATTGATCAAAGCATAAAGTAATACTACAAGTTGAAAACTAAAGGATCATAAAGTCTATGGTGACTTGAGATAGTCATAACATGGTGTGAGTATGTGCCAAGTCAACCCAAATAAAGCATCAAAGGAGAATACCACTATACTATGCTTTAATATGCTAAAACAACGCATGATTCATCCAAGGCACATTAAGTAATCTAAATTGTTTATAACAAGTCATGATACATCAAATAATACTAAGCATAAAGCCAAAACAATAACAAGCATGGCATGACAAAGCATATGCCACAGTCAAAAACGAGCTCTTTTTACCACATAAGCATGAACTTTCCTACTCTTTTCCAAACCAAACCAAACTATTTGCAAACCAAAGTATGAAAGAGGGGGTACAACCAATTTATTCAGAAAACTAAGCAAACCAAGAAAACTAAAAACCAAAACAAAAATGAAAAAGAAGACGCTCCAAGAAAAACACAACTGTGCATGAAACAATAAAAATGAAGCGTTTGCAAGAAACCTGGGATTTTTTATTGATGAAGAAGGGGATACCTTGGGAATCCCCAAGCTTTGACGCTTGTAATTCTTGGATATTTCTTGGGGTGACACGCGTGGCATCCCCAAGCTTGAGCTTTATTCCATCCTTCATCTCATTACTCATTCCTTCCATACACCTGAAATTTTTCCTTCATACAAAACTTCACACAATCTCATTAGCAACATTAGTGCACTTAAGATAAATAAGTCTAAAGGTTCTGTTCTAACACCAAATAAACTTCCATTAGAACACTAGCTACTGTAGAACTTCCCTCAAAAAGCTTAATTCCCCAAAGGAACTCAAGAGGGAACTAACAAGAAGCAAATGCAGAAAATGGCAGAAATCTGGTAAAACAGACCAGCAGGTAAAGACGAATTTTTTCGAAGACCTTCTGTTGCTCAAATCAAAAAGTGTTGAACTAACGAAAGTTATATAACAACCTGGGGCAGAAGCAAAAACAATTATAGCTCAATCCGACGTACAGAGATCTCTCAGGAATTTTTATGGTGAAGGACAGAAATCTGTTTCGGGATAGCAACTTTCCCAATCATTACTTCACTCTCATTAGAGGTTACTCTTGGCACAAAAAGCAAATAAAAAGGATAAGGAGAGGTTATTACAGAAGTAATAACTTCCAAGACTCACTAAAACTCTTGGGTTATCTCCCAACAAGTACTTTTCTTTAACGCCTTTAAGTTAGGCATGAAAATTTGAGAAGATGCTCTTATAGGAAATATGAATTGAAGTAAAAGAGAGCATCAAGAAGAAAATTCAAAACACATTTAAGTCTAACCCACTTCCTATGCATAGGAATATTTTATGCAAATAAATGCACAAAGAACAAAGTGACAGGCATAGGAAGATAAAACAAAAGTAACTTCAAAACTTTCAGCACATAGAGAGGTGTTTCATTACCATAAAAACTTCTGCAACCATATTTTCCTCTCTCATAATAATTTTCAGTAGCCTCATGAATAAACTCAACAATATAACTATCACATAAAGCATGCTTTTCATGATCTACAAACACTAGAGCTTTATTATAAATATTTTCAAAAGAATCCTCGGGAACATAATATTCACCCTCCTTTGATAAGCATGGGGGACAATAAAATAATGTAAGGGATAAAGAGTTACTCTCATTAGAAGGTAGGCATGGGTAGATCCATTCTTCCTCCTTTTGTCCATCACTCTCCTCCTATTTTTCATCTAATGAGCTTTCGGGTTCAGCAATTTCTTCTTCCATGGAGGTTCTAGCAGGCGGTGGTTCATCTATTACCTTAGCAGTCATAAAACTGTTCCCAAATAGGAAACTGAGTGAGCTATCCATAATGAAATAGTGATTGGAGCAGAGCTAGTCATAAAGGCAAATTAAGAAAGGAACTAATTTTTTTTGTGTTTTCTGAAGAACAAAACAAGCAAACAAAGCAAAAATAAACTAAGCAAAACAAAAACAACAAAGTAAAGAGATTGGTTATGAAGGACTCCCCTTATGAAGATGTCCTTGACTCCCCGGCAATGGCGCCAGTCAAAATCTTGCTGACTCGTAGTTGATGTAGAGCTCGTTGGGAACGCCAAGAGGAAGGTATGATGAGCACAGCAGTAAGTTTTCCCTTAGTTATGAAACCAAGGTTTAATCGAACCAGTAGGAGCAAGGAAACACCCCAAAGGTGTTACTAGCTGAGCTTTAGCAGGGCGCACTACCGGTGCTAGTAGCAACATGGAGACCTGCACAACACAACGACATAACTTTCTCCCCAACTTACGATGAGGTTGTCAATCTCGCCGTGTTTTGTGGAAAACAAAGGATTAAACGTATCGAATGGAAAGAAGTAAAAGTTTACAGAAAGTAAACACAAAGCAGTAAACAGTTGTAGATTGTATGTAAAGAAAAAGGACCGGGATCCATAGTTCACTAGAGGTGGGTCTCCTTAAGATAGATAACATGCTGGGTGAACAAATTACAGCGGGGCAATTGACAAACACCGAGAAAGCAATACATGCATATACTAATCATCTTGACTCCTCTGAGACTTGATTGGGCATTACAACATAATACATAGACCGCCATCCAACTGCATCTATGACTAATAATCCACCTTCAGGTTATCATCCGAACCCCTTCCAGTATTAAGTTGCAAGCAACAGATTATCGCTTTACAAACTGCGTGTAAAGTAAACAATACGATTGTTCTATGAACAAAGGATTGTTGTTTTCTCCCTAGTAGCAACATCACATCTAGTACCTTAGAGATTTCTGTCACTTCCCCAGATTACTAGAGGCATGAACCCACTATCGAGCATAAATACTAACTCTTGGAGTTGCTAGCATCTACTTGGCCAAGATAGCTACTAACAATGGAAAGCATGCAAGATCTCAAATAACAAAGACATGATAGAATCAATAATCAATCTGAAATAGAATATCAATATCCATCGGATCCCCGCAAACACAACATGTATGAATTACAAATAGATGATCTTGATCATGAACGGAGCTCACAAGATCTAAACATGAAAGCACAAAGGAGGAGAAACCAGCCATCTAGCTACTACATGGATCTGTAGTCCAAGGATGAACTACTCACGCATCACACCGGAGGCTTGCATGGTGATGAAGAAGGCCTCCAGGGAGAATTCCCCTCTCTGGCAGGGTGCCGGGAAGAGCTTCAGATTCCTCCTGATCTAGGGATGGAGATGACGGCGGCTACAGACTCTTTCGTGGATTTTTGATTAGGTACTTAGGGTTTTCGTCCCGAGGGGAACTTATAGGCGGAAGGAGAGGCCGAGGGGGTGCCGGGAGTGGCCACACCACCCCCTGCCGCGGGCTAGGCCTGGCCACGCAGCCAGGTGTGTGGTGGCTCCCTGGCCCTTCTCTGTCTCATATTCTGGCACTTGATCCCTTCTGGAAAAATAGGCACTTTGGCTTTTTTCCCGTCCAATTCCGAGAATATTCATTTTATGACTTTCCTGGAACCAAAAACAGCAGAAAACATGCAGCTGGCACTATGGCTCTTATTAATAGGTTAGTCCAAGAAATCATATGAAAAGTACTCCAAAGTTGGAACAAAACACAAGAAAGTGGATAAAACCAAGCATGGAACATCAAAAATTATAGATACATTTGCAATGTATCAATGGGAAACGTTATTCTGAAGGACAAAAGCCTATCAGCGTACCCAAACATTTTGAGTATGTGCTCACTAACGGAGCTGTTCTCTTCCATTATGCAGCTAGAGAATTTTCAGAAGCATTATAACTCTCTACGGCAGCATGGGTATCGAAAATCATTTTCAATTCGCCCATGGTATCAAAGGCATTGCCGATTTCAAAACGCTTTCGAAGTTTTGGCTCTATCCCATATTGTATGCTGCAATGAACTAATTTGTGGTCCTCCTAACGAGTCAGATAAACATTCTTTTCCTCATAAAGGGCATCAGGAGCTGGTGGGGGGCCTAGTGGCGCTTCTAGCACATACAACTTGTGTGCAGCATTGAGGAGAATCCTCAAGTTCATGGCCCAGTCGGTAAAGTTGCTACCATTCGTTGCAAGTTTCTCTTTCTCCATGAACACATTGAAATTAAAAGCAGGTGGTGGCATCTACAACAGAATTTGTAAAGTTTAGACTAAGTTTATGATAGATCGAGTTCAACTAATCCAAATTACAAATGGAATCCCACTAAAAAACAACATCCCTCGTGTCTTTTTGGTGATTACATGAACCAAATCCACTACACCAAGTTTGATCATCACGTGAGTCGGTGTAGTTTCAAAGGCGAGCATCAATATGGGCATCATATCAATTATATGACTCATGCTTAACCTTTCGGTCCATGTTCCGAGGCCATATCTGTACATGCTAGGCTTGCCAACTAAGAACCTTAGTACTCGCATGTGTAAAACTGTCTTACTCCCGAAATATGATCGTGGATTCAAGTACACCCAATCATCGCGTGATGTCTTGAAGCGGAAAAACATAAACGATGCATACTTAAGGAAGAACACATTTTTATCTTGATATCTAAATGAGGAATCATATTATAATGCTACTAAAAGCGCCAAACTAGCAATATAAGATGCGAACATCATATGTGTAAAGTGGGATGATATGGTCCATGCATTTGAACATCATATGCATCGTGGTATGATCTCTATCATTCCTTTGTATGTAAGGCCAAGGTCTATGGAACTTACACGTTAAGTGTGTTTTAAGGGTATCTACCATACATCAACTTACAACATTACCATATCATGACACTAGCCCATCAACGATCTAAACTAGATGCCTCTAATTTATCCATTGCAAATTTTACGTGGCTTAGGGCTTTCGGAGATAGAACCGGTCTTACCTACGAACATGGAACCACAATGATGATAACTAAGTTATTAGCAACTCATTGTAAATTAGATATGGACTATAGTAGGAGAGAAAGATACCCTCCATCCACTTATGCAAAAACTAGTTTCATGTCAATCGTGGAATCGGTCTCATGTGCGATGACATGTAAAGTTGGTCCAGGCCGCTTCATCCCACTATGCCACCAATATCCAAAATACATGAAAGAAGCAATAACATGATCATCATCGCCCACATATAAACATATGTCTACTACCCGTGGAAAGCACCTACACATAGATCAGGATCTGATACCACTGTTGGGTTCGCAGCATAGAAAACAAAAAATTCCTATGATGGGAACTATACGCCAAGATCTATCTACTAGATACAAGCAACGGGTGGATATACATCCATGGAGAACTTACCCTCGAAGACAACAAAGCTTTTTTAACGAGTTGGAACTCGTGGATGATGTAGTCGGACGCTTGTCGATCTCAAGATCGTGTGGAATTCCTAGCGCCGCAAATCAGCAGCGCATCCATCCTCGCACACACGTTCAGGCCACCAAACAACCTCCACCTCCTTGCTCCGGCAAATCAGCTGAAGCAACAACTCCTTCCAGACAAAAAGCCACCGGGAACATGTATCACGCTAATCCGAGACCATGGGGAATATATCTAGAGAGGGAGAGAGATCCTTCACGAGGAGGTGTCCTCTGTGAGGAGGAGAGGGGGCCTTTTATAGGAGAGGGGGCTCCTCCCCTCCCATGGCCGGCGCCCATGGGGGGCACCCCCACCTCTTCCTCATTCATGTGGTGGAAGCTCCACTCACATCAATTTAGCCTCCACTCAAAGTTCCACTCACATGCATTAAATTTCCACCAAATTCAATGCAACTCTCATTTAATAAAAGTATTTTATTTATTTTATTCAGAAGTTTGTTGATTACTTTAATTAAAAACATTCACATAAAACCCCTTGCAACATTTCAATATCACATGCAGAACCAGTTTCTGCAATTTCACCCGAAACAATTCCGGTTTCCATCGAAATGGTTCCAGCGCTTTGCAATTCTTTCGTCTGAAACATATATGCACCAAATGGTGTTTGGAAACCCTTAAGTGTGTCACCCTACAGTTCACGAATAATGCAGACATGATTGAGACTCCTCTCAAATCAATAATCAGAAGCAGGACATGGAGATCCATTCTAACTCCTGCACATTCAACGATGACTTCTGTGATCGTGAGAAACCTTAAAGCTAGTAACTTAATCCCTTTGTATCACAATATATTACATGTCCGAGATTTGATCATCGGTATCCAAATTCCTAGTTTGATCTCGTTACTGACATGTACTCTTTTCTCGTTCCCGTGATATAGCAAGCAAGTGATCACATCACTTGCTTGCAAGCTATTCTCAATGTGATATCACCGAGAGGGCCCAAAGTATATCTATCCATCATCAGGATGGACAAATCCCACTCTTGATCCATGAGCCTCTATATAACACCTTCGTAGCACTGAACCCATCTTTATAGTCACCCTTTTACGGTGTGACGTTTGATGTTATCAAGATACTGCTCTAGTGTTTATGATTAACATGATCTCATGGTCTAAGGACTAGGATTACTTCGTATGATGTTATAGTAATATAAACTCAATGACTTTGATCGTAATGCTATACTTCGGATGAATGTTCATCACATCATTTCCCCAATGTTGTGACTTCGTTATTAACGACATCCAATGTCCATGATCAGGAACCGTTGATCATCTTGTTAATCAACGAGCTAGTTTAAAGAGAGGCATAACTAGGAACTTTCCATTTGTTTATTAAACACACATGTATTAACGTTTCTGTATTAATACAATTACAGCATGTAAAATAAACATCTATCATATACCTGAAATATACATAATAACAACTTTATTATTGCCTCTCAGGGCATATTCCCTTCATAAATGTGGTTGTCAGTAACATGATCGAATTTTGGTATAATGATACTAGGAAATCAAATCTTGGACAAACTTATTATTGTAGAGCAAAGGGAATGAGACTCGACATTCAAGGTTCGAGCGATCAAGTTAATTGTGGAATGCATGGGGGCCATTATGTGTTTCCAGATACTGCTATTGGTCATTGATCAGAAATTGTGTCGATCATGAGTGTGTATTATTCCCGAGTCGTAGGATGTCACACTTAAGGGTAGAGACGCTTATGGATTGATCCAATATTGTAGGAGAAAAGAGAGAGAGCTCAGAAATTATTCCGGGGAGATAACGAAAGTGTTTTGGGATGTCTGATGATGATCGGAGGGGTTTGAAAGGTGTTTCAAAATGATAGGTATTAAATAATATGTATTTAATACTAATAAATGAATTAATATTGAAAATATTTTTTAAATTTGATTTATGGGACAGCCCACCTAATGGGCCTCACTAGAGGAGGCCCAAGAGGGGACCACGCCCTAGGAGGGGCCAAGGAGGTCGGTGGCCCTAGTGGGCTCCCCCCACATGGGGCCCATGGTGGGGGTTGGCCGACGCGCCTCCTCCCACGTCCTGCCTTTGATTAGTCCCACCACGGGACTTTGAGCGAGGGAGTACCTCCCTTCCACCTATATAAAGAGGGGCACCCTCTCCCCAAATCAATCCCCTCGATTGACTTTGCCCATTCTCTCTCTCTCCCCCTCTTCCTCATGTGTGGTTCCCAAGATTGGAATTGCATACGGAGATTGGGGTTTCTCCACCATACGCATTCCTTCGTGCTATTGGACACGGTCCAGATCAATCTTCTTCTGCTGCTTTGCTGGACCAGAGCCCGAGAGACATCTCTACACCATATGTGTGTAAGGCCATGAGGCACCGCCACTTTTAGTCCTTTGCTTGGAGCCATGAGATTGGACATTGATATGACCATGAGGTTGGCCGCATCGTACAAGTACCAAGGTGTGACTTGCGAGAAGCTTCATGACCTTGAGAAGTCTGAACTGTACGGTAATCCAGTTATGAATTTCATTGTAGATGGAAATGATTATCCTGCGACCTATGAGGAAGCGATGAAAAGTCTGGATTCAAACAAATGGCTAGAAGCCATGAAATCCGAAATAGGATCCATGTATGAAAACCAAGTTTGGACCTTGGTGGACCTACCTCATGACCGTAAGGCCGTTGAGAATAAATGGATATTTAAGAAAAAATTGACGCTGACGGTAATGTGACCGTTTATAAAGCTCTCCTTGTTGCAAAAGGTTTCCAAAAATTCAGGAGTTGACTATGATGAGACTTTCTCTCCCATAGCTATGGTAAAATCAGTTAGGATTATGTTAGCAATTGGTGCATATTTTGACTATAAAATTTGGCAGATGGATGTGAAAACCGCGTTCCATAATGGAAACATTGAGAAAGAGTTGTACATAGTATAACTCGAGGGTTTTATTGATCCTAAGGATGCTAACAAGGTTTGCAAACTTTAGTGATCCAAAGCAAGCATCATGGAGTTGGAATCTCCGTTTTGATGAAGTCATCAAAAGGTTTGGATTTGTCCAAACTTATGGAGAAGCTTGTATTTACAAGAAAGTGAGTGCGAGCTTTGTAGTATTTATAATTTTATATGTGGATGACATATTATTGATTGGAATAGAACTTTGAAGAGTATAAAGGATTATTTGAAAAGTAGTTTTTAATGAAGGACCTCGATGAAGAGGCATATATACTAGGTTTCAAAATCTATTGACATAGTGAAGAAGTTCAATATGGATGGAAGTAAGACAAGATTCTTACCTATGTTACAAGGAAAGACGTTGAGTAAGACTCAAAGTCAGGCTACGACAGAAGATAGAGAAATAATGAATAAGATTCCCTATGCCTCAGTCATAGGATCTATCATGTATGCCATGCTATGTACTAGACCGGATGTGGCACATTCTATTAGTTTGACTAGAAGGTACCAATCTAATCGAGGTTTGGAACACTAGATACCTGTCAAGAATATCTTTAAGTACTTTAGAAGAACCAAATAAATGTTTCTCGTATATTTAGGTGAAGGAGAGCTCTTCGCAATGTGTTACATAGATGCTAGCTTTGACACTGATCCGGATGACTCTAAGTCACAATCCAGATACATATTTCTCATGAATAGAGCGACAGTTAGTTGGAGGAGTTCCAAGCAACCCGTGGTGACGGGATCATTGATAGAGGCAGAATATGTTGCTGCTTCGAAAGCAGCACATGAAGCGGTTTGGATGAAGGAGTTCATAACTGAACTTTGGTGTGGTTCCCAACGCATTGGACCCAATGGTCATCTATTGTGACAACAATGGAGCCATAGCCAATGCAAAGAAGACAAGGTTTCACAAGAATACCAATCATATCAAGCGCCCATTTTACTCCATCTGTGAACATGTCAAGAAGGGTGATATAAAGATTTGTAAAGTACATATGGATCTGAATGTGGCAGATCTATTGACTAAAACTCTCCCTAGGGAAAAACACCAAAACTCAATGGGTGTTAGATTCATTACAAAGTAATCCAGATTATTGACTCTAGTGCAAGTGGAAGACTGAAGGGAATATGCCCGAGAGGCAATAAGAAAATGTTATTATCTTATTCCAAGTTTATGATTGATGTTTATTTCTCATGCTATAATTGTATTAATAGGAAATGTTAATACATGTGTTGTTAATAAACAAACCAATGATCCTAGTAATGCCTCTCATATATACTAGCCCATTCATCAATAGATGATCAAGATTTCCTAATATACTCTAGGCCCTCTTGGTGATATTACATCAACACGGCTTGCAAGCACGTGACTAGGTCATAGGGATGTTGTATCACAGAATGAGTAAAGAGTACTTGTCAGGAACAAGATCGAACTAGGGTATGGTTTACACTTGTGATCGGATATCGGATAAGTAAAGTATGGCGAGCAAAAGGAATTGTATACAACGGTGATGGTTCACATGATTACAAGATTCATCGTTGAATGTGCAGGAGTTAGTACAGATATCCAGGTCCCGCTTCTGATTATTGATAAGAGAGGTGACGAGGGGTAACCACAGCAATGCCCATGGTGATGGACTTGGGGTTTCACGGAAAAGAGAACGTTGGGGATTTCGTAGGATGTCAGGGAAAACAATGGAATCAAAGTCACCTGAATATTGAGAAAACACACTAAAGTTGTCCTCTAGATTTCGGTACCCTTGCTTGGGCTTCTCCCGTCCTATATATAATAGGCCGGGTCTCAAAGCTGTAGCAGATAGGTTTCATACATGCGTGATTACAATACCGACACAAATTCAGTTCGTAGTTTCTTTCCTAATACAATCAAAGTCTTTGTCGGTTGCTTCCTTGGGCTGTTATCGGGAATCTTCATGGGCCGTAGGCCTTTTACTCAATGTAGGGTAGCGAATAATGAGCATCCGAGTAATCATACCCATGTTAGTAGCCCCCGAGACTCTATCTGAACCACAGTTTCAGGTTGAGTCTCAAAGTATCCTTTTCCTTTATCTTTTTACATTTTGTAGGGATTTGGTACAACCCGTCTGATGCTTCCGACAGATCGGGAATCAGTTAATTGCTCTTGGGAAAAACAAGATTGACCTACATCAAATTCAAGTCCCCAAGCTCGAATCTGAAATTTGCAACTGGCGTAATTGAAATCGAGCCACTGAGGTCTTACCAAATACTGAATTCCATATTTCTATTTTTATCGGGTACCCAATGCGTCCATCGGGATTTTTCATCGTATCGTTGATACGGATATTTTATTGGCAGAGCGCATTCTTGTGCGATTACCAGGCCACACAGGACGAATCTTGGGGTCTTACCTTCATGTTTCTGAACATGGCATTCGGATTTTTGTCGCGTCAGGTGCGATCCGAGAGTTTTTACTTTCTGTAATCTGCTCCCGAAAGGAGTATCTATTGTCAAATGTTTCCTTTGTTTTTCTTTATCGGGTGTGCGCCAGCGCTCCTGATAGGAGTAGCCCCCGAGGCTATGTTTGGATATATGTATCAAAACATAGGATCGAAAACTTTATGGCACCAGTGCTTCTGTAATTTTTGTCGGGTGCACGACCAGTGCTCCCGATAGGAGTAGGACCCGAGGCTACAGTCGTAATATTATATATTCGAGTGTAGTCCCAAATCTTCTCCTGGAGGAATTTACTTCAAATCCAATTTAATTTCTGCGGGTCATATCCTTAAAAGAAGCCACAATTTCTTGCAGTGCTTCCGCTATGACGTCATTTATGACATATCTGGTGCTGTTAATTTCCAGAGAACACGCCCCGACGGGATGTGTCGAACATGGGACCATGGAGCAGTAATGATGATGCGTGATAGCGTATTCAGCGGAGATTCTTGACTGCACATCCCATCTCTGTGTGAAAATCGAGGCATCACGCGCTGTTCTTCGTTTTTACCACAACCATAACTTTTCTTTAACTTTTTCCTTTCCAGAATCTTTGTAACATGTGTCATCATCGTGCGACCTTTTGTCGGTTTAATTTTGCATCAAACGGTTCGGTCCTTGCGTTGTTGCTTTTTATAAGGGAGGAGAGGTATGTTTTACCTCACCTCCCCTTGCCACATCTTCTTCCTTGCGCCCTTGCCCCCTTGCAGACTCCTGTTCTTGCTCCCTTGCAAAAAATCCTGGTTCTTGTGCTCTTGCTCCCCTTTTGCTACCATGGGCAAAAGCAAGGCTGCTGGAACTTCTGCTGCCGCCGCGAAGGCCACCAAGAATAGGGCCGTCGGATGGACCCCCACCAAGTGCACAACGTGGGAACTCCACGAGGCGTGGAAATCTGGTCATCTGATGGAGGGTTCCTTCAAGCTCCCTGGAGACGAGGCTGCTCCCATCCCCGAGCCTGGCTGGAGGGTAATGTTCCTCTCTTTCCTCTTCCGCGGTCTTTCTCTTCCTGTCCACGAATTTCTTCGGGGCCTTTTGTTTGTTTATGGCTTGCAGCTGTATCAGCTCATGCCCAACTCTATTCTCCACGTCGCTTGTTTCGTCACTCTTTGTGAGTGTTTCCTTGGGATTCATCCCCATTGGGGCCTTTGGAAGCACTTCTTCTATGTTCGTCGTAACGCCACTGACACAACTGTCCATGATGTTAGTGGCGCCATTTTCTCTATCCGATCCGACGTTGATTACTTTGATTTCAAAGTCACGGATTTTGTCCAAGGCTAGAAGTCCAAGTGGTTTTATGTCAAGAATCAACCACTTTAAGGACAATCTTTCGGGTTAGCCCCCTTTGATCCAAAGAAAATCCGCCACAAACTTGATTCCTAGGACCAATATCCTTTGCCGAAGAAATGCCCGAAATCCATCCCTATGTTGATCGTATTTCAAAGCTGCGGCATGAAGTTGGCAAAGAATTGTCGGGTCTCCAGATCCTGGCACATTTTTGCGGATCCGCGTCCAGCCGCTTCAAGCCCGCTTGTCTGGTATGTGGGCGTATACCGGGAAGAAGGACCCAATGAGGATTGATACATTGCAAATGTATCTATAATTTTTGATGTTCCATGCTTGGTTTTATCCACTTTCTTATGTTTTGTTCCAACTTTGGAGTACTTTTCTTATGATTTCTTGGACTAACCTATTAACAAGAGCCATAGTGCCAGCTGCCTGTTTTCTGCTGTTTTTGGTTCCAGGAAAGTCAGAAAATGAATATTCTCGGAATTGGATGGGACAAAAGCCAAAGTGCCTATTTTTCCAGAAGTGATCAAGTGCCAGAATACGAGACGGAGAAGGGCCAAGGGCCGGCCACACCACCTGGCCGCGCGGCCAGGCTGGGCCCGCGCCAGGGGGTGGTGTGGTGGCTCCCGACACCCCCTCGACCTCCCCTTCCGACTATAAGATGCCCTCGGGACGTAAACCCTAAGTACCCGATCAAAAATCCACGAAAGAGTCTGTAGCCGCCGTCATCTCCATCCCTAGATCGGGAGGGATCTGAAGCTCTTCCCAGCACCCTGCCGGAGAGGGGAATTCACCCTGGAGGCCTTCTTCATCACCATGCAAGCCTCCGGTGTGATGCATGAGTAGTTCATCCTTGGACTACGGATCCATGTGGTAGCTAGATGACTGGTTCTCCTCCTTTGTGCTTTCATGTTTAGATCTTGTGAGCTCCGTTCATGATCAAGATCATCTATTTGTAATTCTGCATGTTGTGTTTTCGGGGATTCGATGGATATTGAGATGCTATTTCAGATTGATTATTGATTCTATCATGTCTTTGTTATTTGAGATCTTGCATGCTTTCTGTTGTTAGTAGCTATCTTGGCCAAGTAGATGCTAGCAACTCCAAGAGTTAGTATTTATGCTCGATAGTGGGTTCATGCCTCTGGTAATCTAGCAAAGTGACAGAAATCTCTAAGGTACTAGATGTAGTGTTGCTACTAGGGAGAAAACAACAATCCTTTGTTCATAGAACAATTGTATTGTTTAATTTACGCGCAGTTCGTAAAGCAATAATCCGTTGCTTGGAACTTAATACTGGAGGGGGTTCGGATGATAACCTGAAGGTGGATTATTAGTCATAGATGCAGTTGGATGGCGGTCTATGTATTATGTTGTAATGCCCAATCAAGTCTCAAAGGAGTCAAGATGATTAGTATATGCATGTATTGCTTTCTCGGTGTTTGTCAATTGCCCCGCTGTAATTTGTTCACCCAACATGTTATCTATCTTAAGGAGAGCCACCTCTAGTGAACTATGGATCCCGGTCCTTTTTCTTTACATACAATCTACAACTGTTTACTGCTTTGTGTTTACTTTCTACAAACATTTACTTCTTTCCATTCGATATGTTTAATCCTTTGTTTTCCGCAAAACAAGGTGAGATTGACAACCTCATCGCAAGTTGGGGACAAAGTTCTGTGGTTGTGTTGTGCAGGTCTCCATGTTGCTACTAGCACTGGTAGTGCGGCCTGTCAAAGCTCAGCTAGTAACACCTTTGAGGTGTTTCCTTGCTCCTACTGGTTCGATTAATCCTTGGTTTCATAACTGAGGGAAACTTGTTGCTGTGCTCATCATACCTTCCTCTTGGGGTTCCCAAGAAGCTCTACATCAACACCGCCATCAAGCAATTTTCTGGGCACCGTGCATTGAGCCATCAAGACTTTTTCTGGCGCCGTTGCCGGGGAGTCAAGGACATTTCACAAGGGTAGTCCCTCATAACCAATCTCTTTACTTTGTTGTTTTTGTTTTGCTTAGTTTCTTTTTGCTTTGTTTGCTTGTTTTGTTCTTCAAAAACACAAAAAATTAGTTTTACTAGTTTGCTTTCTTTATCAAAAACACAAAAAAATTAAGTCTCCTTTAGTTGTCACCTCTTCCTTAGCTCACCATGTTGATCCCTACATTCACCTTGAAAGACCTTTCAATTGGTAGTGGTTCTATAATTGGGAAAGATAATATTGAAGAATTCTTTAATCTTGTTAGCAAACATGAAGTTACTGAGGATAGATCCCTTGTAGAACTTGCTCCAAATTATGAGTTTGCTGCAGCTTATTTAATTCACATGTTAGAAGCTAGGTTTGTTAACCTCAACCCCTTAATGCAAGTAATGTTTCTTAAGCTTAAAGAAATTGAGGATCCTGAAAAGAGGGATTTTATTCTAGAAACTTTGTTTAAGGAGTTCTATGATGTTGCCAAGGAAGCTAGAATTTTTTTTGAACGTTTCAATATGCTAGGTTCATGTGTAAATGTTGTTGGTACATGAGAAAAGATGAACAAAACCGAACCTAATGGGGAGGAACCTAAGATACCAATACCCTGATGCCATAGAAAAGAATCTTGATTGGATTGTTCCTGCAAACCCTTTTGATGAGAATAGTGAACCCAAGAGCATTGAGAAAGGATCCTCTAGAACTTACTTGGATGATATACCTTGCCTTGTTGAATATATTTCTGGTATTGATCTTAATGCTTCTTCATTAGAGAACACTTGATCCTTTGTTTGCTTCTTATGCCTAACTTAAAGGAGTTAAAGAAAAGTACTTATTGGAAGATAACCCAAAAGTTTTAGATTAGTCTTGGAAGTTATTACCTCTAGAATAACCTCTCCTTATCCTTTTTATTTGCCTTTTGTGCCAAGAGTAACCTCTAATGAGAGTGAAGTAATTATTGGGAAAGTTGCCGTCCCGAAACAGATTTCTCTACTTCACTGTAAACATTCGTGAGAGAGCTATGTATGTCGGATTGAGCTGTAAGTTTTTGTGATTTATGCCCCAGGTTGTTATCTAACTTTCGTTAGGTCAACACTTTTTGATTTGAGCAACAAAAGGTCTTCGAAATTTTTTGTCTTTACCTGCTGGTCTGTTTTGACAGATTTCTGCCATTTTCTGCATTTGCTTCTTGTGGGTTCCTTTTTGAGTTCTTTTGGGGAATTAAGCTTTTTTAGAGAAGTGCTAAAGTATCTAGTGTTCTAATGGAAGTTTATTTGGTGTTAGAACTGAACCTTGAGACTTATTTATCTTAAGTGCACTAATGTTGCTAATGAGATTGTGTGAAGTTTTGTATAAAGGAAAATTTTCAGGTGTATGGAAGGAATGAGTAATGAGATGAAGGATGGACTAAAGCTCAAGCTTGGGGATGCCACGCGTGTCACCCCAAGAAACATCCAAGAAGTACAAGCGTCAATGCTTGGGGATGCCCAAGGCATCCCCTTCTTCATCAATAAAAATCCCAGGTTTCTTCCAAACGCTTCATTTTTATTGTTTCATGCACAGTTGTGTTTTTCTTGGAGCGTCTTCTTTTTCGTTTTTGTTTTGGTTTTTAGTTTGCTTGGTTTGCTTAGTTTGCTGAATAAATTGGTTGGACCCCCTCTTTCATACATTGGTGTGCAAATAGTTTGGTTTGGTTTGGAAAAGAGTAGGAAAGTTCATACTTATGTGGTAAAAAGAGCTCGTTTTTGACTGTGGCCTATGCTTTGTCATGCCATGCTTGATATTGTTTTGGCTTTATGCTTAGTATTCTTTGATGTAGCATGACTTGTTATAAACAATTGCGATTTCTTAATGTGCCTTGGATGAATCATGCGTTGTTTTAGCATATTAAAGCATAGTATAGTGGTATTCTCCTTTGATGCTTTATTTGGGTTGACTTGGCGCATGCTCACACCATGTTATGACTATCTCAAGTCACCATAGCCTGTATGATCCTTTAGTTTTCAACTTGTAGTATCACTTTATGCTTTGATCAATGATGTTTTGTAGCTCTGCATGATTAGGCTATTATTGCTCTCTTAGTTTGTCGCTCCTAGTCTTTTGCTAGCCTCCACAACAAAGTATGAGTTCCACACATGCATCCAACTCCCTAAACCAAGTCATTCCAAAGAGTCCACCATACCTACCTACTAGCTTATGGTATTCCAAGTATTTTCATGCTTTTGTTTACCTTCCACTTGTTATGAGAAAACTAGTGATTAAAGCTCTCACGAACTTGATGGCACACTTTACTTTACTTGCCCTTAATAAACTTGAACCATTGTGTCTTCTATGTTGTATATGCTTGCACTTATTTGTCGGGAATTAGCAGAACCATGCTTTCATGGGGAAAATAATTGCAAATGTATCTATAATTTTTGATGTTCCATGCTTGGTTTTATCCACTTTCTTATGTTTTGTTCCAACTTTGGAGTACTTTTCTTATGATTTCTTGGACTAACCTATTAACAAGAGCCACAGTGCCAGCTGCCTGTTTTCTGCTGTTTTTGGTTCTAGGAAAGTCAGAAAATGAATATTCTGGGAATTGGACGTGACAAAAGCCAAAGTGCCTATTTTTCTGGAAGTGATCAAGTGCCAGAATACGAGACAGAGAAGGGCTAGGAGCCGGCCAAACCACCTGGCCGCGCGGCCAGGCTGGGCCCGCGCCAGGGGGTGGTGTGGTGGCTCCCGGCACCCCCTCGGCCTCCCCTTCCGACTATAAGATGCCCTCGGGACGTAAACCCTAAGTACCCATTAAAAAATCCACGAAAGAGTCCGTAGCCACCGTCATCTCCATCCCTAGATCGGGAGGGATCTAAAGCTCTTCCCGGCACCCTGCCGGAGAGGGGAATTCACCATGGAGGCCTTCTTTATCACCATGCAAGCCTCCGGTGTGATACGTGAGTAGTTCATCCTTGGACTACAGATCCATGTAGTAGCTAGATGGCTGGTTCTCCTCCTTTGTGCTTTCATGTTTAGATATTGTGAGCTCCGTTCATGATCAAGATCATCTATTTGTAATTCTGCATGTTGTGTTTGCGGGGATCCGATGGATATTGAGATGCTATTTCAGATTGATTATTGATTCTATCATGTCTTTGTTATTTGTGATCTTGCATGCTTTCCGTTGTTAGTAGCTATCTTGGCCAAGTTGATGCTAGCAACTCCAAGAGTTAGTATTTATGCTCGATAGTGGGTTCATGCCTCTGGTAATCTAGCGAAGTGACAGAAATCTCTAAGGTACTAGATGTATTGTTGCTACTAGGGAGAAAACAACAATCCTTTGTTCATAGAACAATCGTATTGTTTAATTTATGCGCAGTTCGTAAAGCAATAATCCGTTGCTTGGAACTTAATACTGGAGGGGGTTCAAATGATAACCTGAAGGTGGATTATTAGTCATAGATGCAGTTGGATGGCGGTCTATGTATTATGTTGTAATGCCCAATCAAGTCTCAGAGGAGTCAAGATGATTAGTATATGCATGTATTGATTTCTCGGTGTTTGTCAATTGCCCCGCTGTAATTTGTTCACCCAGCATGTTATCTATCTTAAGAAGAGCCACCTCTAGTGAACTATGGATCCCGGTCCTTTTTCTTTACATACAATCTACAACTGTTTACTGCTTTGTGTTTACTTTCTGTAAACTTTTACTTCTTTCCATTCGATACATTTAATCCTTTGTTTTCCGCAAAACACGGTGAGATTGACAACCTCATCGCAAGTTGGGGACAAAGTTCTATGGTTGTGTTATGCAGGTCTCCACGTTGCTACTAGCACCGGTAGTGCGCCCTGCCAAAGCTCAGCTAGTAACACCTTTGAGGTATTTCCTTGCTCCTACTGGTTCGATTATACCTTGGTTTCATAACAGAGGGAAACTTGTTGTTGTGCTCATCATACCTTCCTCTTGGGGTTCCCAATGAACTCTACATCAACACCGCCATCAAGCAATTTTCTGGGCGCCGCGTATTGAGCCATCAAGGATTTTCTTGGAGGACCTTGCCCTCAAGGTATACGAGAAGAAGTCCAGAGCTTCACAACTTTGACGGCGAAAAGCCCGGTTCCTTCAACATGTCTTGTGGAGCCCTATGGCAAGAAGAAACGGCTTCCCGAGGTGAATTTCCTTCGGCTTTGTCTTTTCCTTTCTTCTGTTTGTAGATACACTTTTCAAGTCTTCTGCTTTCTATAGGATTTTGATCACCTGGGCTCGCTTCCTCCCCTTCCTGGAAGTGGTGAGCCCCCTGTCCACCCCTATGCATCCGACGATCTCCCTATAACTGGGACTACCGTGGATGAGGAGGGTGAATTTTCTGCATCCGATTGTTCGTCGAAGACACAATCTCTTCCTTCGGCTGGCTCCAGAGATTTCCGCGTGGAGCGTGCTGGCGAAAATAGAAAATTCCCTTATGCTGTGAAAAGGGTCGAGGATTCGGATGACTCGATTGCTTCCAAGCCTTTCGGTGCTTCTCCGACCGCAGCTACTTCTGCCAAGATGAATTTGTTTCGTCTTGCACAGGATGTGTCTTCGTGATTATTTGCTTTCTTCTCTTTCTGTTTCACAGGGTGATTTTACTGGTCATGCTTGTTCCTCCTCGTGTTGTACTATTGTAGTGATGACTAAGATCTTCCCGCTTCTCCTCTTCCCACCTCTGTGGGATACTCCACAAGGAAAACTCCTCCGCCATCGGCGGAGCCGAAATAAAAACTTCTGTCTCCTATGGAGAAAACCATCCAGAAGGATGTTGCTACTTCATCCAAGCCGCCACCACAAAAAGGAAGAAAACAGCGGGTAAAGGGGTGGTGATATCGGAAGAGCCTGTTGATGTGGATATGAAGGATGTAAGTCACTTTTGATGCCAGAATTTTTTCCTTCCCGTACACTTTTTATTTTGCCTTCATATCCTTTTGCTGTGGTTTTTCTTTGCTTAGCCTTTGATGCACGAGATGGTCGGTATGGCCTCTTGTTTTATAAGGATCCTCGATGATGCCGAAGAACTGAAAGGTATGTGTTGATCATCTTTGTAATCTCTTTGTAAAATGTTCATCCTTATTTTGTGATTTGCTCCTACCGCCGCTGCCAAGCAATCCGGAGTTATTCGGGACGAGGCGATGAAGCGTGCCGATGATCTGGAGGGCAGACTCCGAGCTGTGGAAGAGGCTTTGGAGGAGACAAATCAGAAGGCAAAAACTAATGCCGAGGAAGTGGCCAGGTAAGTCACTGCTCGGGATGCAAATCTGCAGCAGCGCCTGGATGCCCTCAATGACTCACTGACCCGTAAGTTTTTGTGTGTGTGTTTTTTGTTTTGTTTCTTTCTTTTGGTTGTCAATCTCTTCTTCTCTCTTTTTGTTGTCAAAACTGATTGGCCAGAATCTGACGCTAGATGATGATAAGAAGGTTGATCCTTTGTCAGATGCTGTTAGCATTTTGGAGGCTAACAGCGTTTGTGCGTGCAATCTTCTTGTCTGCTCTCGCCACGCCTTCAAGAAGCTCCATGCCGAAATATTTCCAACCAAGGATGTGCCGGACAACCTGAATGATCTGGTCGCTGTTTTTGGTGCTGATCCCGGCCTCCTTGTTGGTTATAGTTTGACGCAGTCAAGGAGTGGTGCCGAAACTTCGATGGCCCTGGCGATGGTGCACGGCGAGAAGGTCGTCTGGGACAAGGTTAGATCCTCTATCCCAGTCACCCCAGTGGCCAAGAAATTGACCTGAAGCCGCATATTAGAAGGGCCAGAAAATATTCTCGGCTGCTCCTATGTCTGGGCTCGGGTTCGAAGAACCTGGCTGCCCCTTCTTTGACTGCTCTTACTATGACGGGCGCTCCTTCTTCGGCTACTCCTACTGCCGCTGTAGCTAGTGCTCCTTCTGCTAGCGCCACCTTGTCTTTGAAGGACGCGGCCTCATAGGCTTTGTTTTGTAATTGTTTATCGTGTCTCCCTTGATGTTTGTAATGAACCTTGACTTTATCCAGCTTTCCCTTGCTACTTTTTACAAGGAGGCAAGTTTTGAATATATGTGTGCGAGCTTGTTTTTGTATGCTGAATGTTTCACATCTTATTGTCTTGTCAGATCTTGAATAATTCTTCGGCTCCTTCTGGACCCACGCAACTGTCGAATGTTGTTCCGTCCTCCGCTATAGTAGGTGCACCTAGTTCCGCCATCGTGCGTACGGTGGACCCGCCATTGTATGCTGAAAAGATAGAACAGGTGAAAAAACTTGAAGGAAAACTTCCGTTGTTCAATCGATGGTGGATGTTTCCCAATCAAAAACATGCCAAGCCCTCAACCACGAGGCTTTTTTCTTGGAAGAAATCTCCAGGGCGAGTCCCCTTTTTTTCTTCGGTTGCCCTTTCCGTCTTGCGGGAAATTGATATTTTGTCTCCTTGATTTCTAGGCATTCAATTGTGCAAGAGGGATGAGACCCAGCGTCTCCGCAACCGAATGCAAGCTCTTGTGGCTGCCTCCCAAAGTTCGGAAATGGACTTTGGACTGATCATCGTCGTGCCTATACTATAGCGTTGCTTCAGGATCGCCTATCGGAGTTGGAGCAATTCATCGAGTTCTGTCGCAGATCTCTGGCCATTACTTATAATGCCATGTTTCGTCGGGATCCTTAGCCTCAAACCTTTGCGGACTTGATTGCGAAGTTGCAATAGGGTGAAAAGATCCATCACTTTGTGAAGCTTCAACTTGTGGCGGGTGCTAAGATCGCACTTTCTTGGGTGCACGTGCATCATCCGACGCTAGACTTGGATGATGAATATTCGTGGCTACGTTCTCCTTCCAATGATGGCCTTATTGATATGGTGCCTCATTACGCCGCTGCTCGTAGACCTGCCATTAGAATTAGTTGGAGGCAGACGAAGAGTTTTTTGTAAACTTCCCTATCTGATTATTTACTTGCTTCGCCTTTGCACTTTGTGTAGACCTACTTTATAATTGTCAAAAAGGTCGTATGTTTTATACGAGATTTTGATTGTATGATGTATTCTCTTGTTTGGGGATCCGACGAACTGATGTTCATGTGCCATAGAAGTTTTATGTCACGGAATACTTTTTTATTTTTATTTATTAATAATAATGGGTAGGAGTACATTGCGATGGCGTGATCGCCTGGCCGTTGGCCTTTATTGAATATAGAGTGCATATAAATAGAGGTTTTCTGAAGGAACTTCGGCTTCTGTTCTTGGGGATCTTCATCATCTTCCGCATTGTGGTGCTCGTGACTTCTCAATCAGTGGGTCTTCTTATGTGGGAACGTTATTGGAGGCCGCATAAGTTGATTTTTGCGAGACTATTGCGTGCTTGCTCTTCCGATACTTTCTTTTTACGGGTGTACCCTTCGTGTGTCGACTCTTCATCTGCCAACTTCAGCTGTCCAAGTTCCGCCTCCATCCCAAAAGATTCCGAGTTTTTTTTGAATTCTCGATCACAGCTGTCTGCGCGGCTGAAGCTTCCTTTGACTGTGATGACCCCGTTGGGGGCTAGCATTTTTAGCACTATGTATGCATAGTGAGGCACTGCCATGAACCTAGCGAAAGCCAGTCGTCCCAGGATCGTGTGGTATTGAGATGGCCAGTCCATGAGTTCGAATTCCATCTTTTCTCGTCTTAAGTTATTTTTTGACCCAAAAACTACGTCGAGGTGGACTTTGCCCAATGGAATTCAGATTTTCCTGGAACTATCCCGTGGAAGGTTGTGTATGTTGGTGTTAGGTTCATCATGGACCAGTTCCTGGCCCGTAGAGTTTTGGCGTAAATCAGATTGATGCTGCTTCCTACATCCAATAAAACCTTACTCATATCGAACCCGCCGATTTTAGCTTCCACTATTAGTGCTGACTGGCCTGGCCAAGGGACCCATAATGGATGGTCAGCTCTGCTGAAAGTAATTTCTTGTTCTGACCAATGGAGATACTCCAGTGTAGGAGGTGACTTTGTTACTGCCAAATTTATTTGCCTAGTGATCAATTTTTGTGTTCTGTTAGAGGGTGGCCCCTTCTGGATCATTGACATTGCTCCCTTTGACATGAGATATTCGTTGTCTTGGTGTATTGTATTCTGCAGTTGTCCCACTGGTGGAGGCCCCTGTGGTGGGGATGGAGCGCCAATGGCCAAGGTGATGGGTGTAGGGGCGTAGTTTCTATTTGTTGCTTCGGATGCCTTTGCGTTGCATAGTTCTTGCATCTTTAGGAATGTCCGGAAGTCCTTTTGGAGGTGATTTGATCGCCTTTTCCTTGTTGACTCAATGTAGTAGTAGTGCATATTGCAGGGTCCTTCCAACATTTGTCCTGCTGACATTGGTGGGTCTCGGTTTGTCGATTGGTATCGTTGCCGCAGCTGGCTTTCACCGATGTTGTCCCTACTACCACGATATCCGCTGTTGTAGTCATCACTTTGTCGGTTGTTTGTTCTAGAAAAGTTCGCTGCAACGTAATTGGGTGTATGGTATCCATCATTGGTTCGTCGTCTCCGGTCGTTGTTGCGCCAGCCTCTGTCGTCAGGTGAACGGGCCCTTTTGTTGTGCACTGCATCCTCTCCATCAGCCCAACGATTGGCTATTTCCATCAGCTGTGAAATTGTCCTTGGCTTGGTTCGTCCTAGTTCTTAAATGAACTCTTATCGATGAAGACCGTCATTGAAGGCGTCGATTGCTCTTTCGTCAGATATTGCTTCAGCCGAGTTTTTGGTAATGTTCCATCGTTGGATGAAGGCTTGTATTGATTCTCCTGGATTTTGCTTGTAGGCACGCAATTGCTCCAAAGACGCGGGTCGCTTGAATGTAGATAGGAAGTTTCTGATAAATTTGTCTTCAAGATCATTCCAACTACTGATAGCATCTTCTAGTAGTTGCTTAAGCCAGGAGCGTGCCACACCGGTTAGGTGGAGCTGCAGGCTTTGCATCGGTGTGGCTTTGGATCCGCCTTGTAATCTGACAGTCGCCAGATAATCTGTCAGCCAAGCTTCGGGTTCTTGGAGGCCGTCGTATTTTTGTCATTCTTGGGGTAAATTAAAACCTTTCGGCACCGAAGTTTTGCGAATCCGTCAGGTAAAGCAGCTGGCTTCGCATAATTCTTGTTCATCCTCGCTATCGCCGTCACGATACCCTCGGGTGCTGCTCTCTTCTCTTGATCGATCGAACCTTCGGTAGGTGATGTCATTTCTCACATTGTTGCGTGGTTCTTGTTCTGAAAAGTGGACCTAATGTGGCGACCGTGATCATCGGGTGTGTCCTCCTTGCCGAGGGCTACTGCGACGGCGTGGGGACCTGTTAAGTTGTCTCGTGGTTCCTTTATTTACTTGCGCGAGAGTTTCTCCACCAAGCCGAGGTTCATCAAGGCGGAGCGATGGAGGGCCACACGAGGATCGTCGGGTGCATGCTGTGTTGTGATTAGGTATGTTTGTGTGGCCACAATAGCTGCCTGAGTTGTTTTTTCCTTGATATTTCCATATTGGTATATCGACATAAACGAGAGATCAAGGTCTCGGATTAATCCGCTCCTCTCTTCTTCAGGTATATCTCGTAATCTAGACATTCCTCTTCTTGGCGATGCTCCTCCTGTTATGCTTCTTGATCCTCGGGTGGGGCTTAGCTGCGCCCACCGTAAGCTAGATTCGTCGGCTACCCTTTTCCTTTTGTCGAGTTGCCTCTGCATCCTGAGGAGGTCTCTCTTTTTGCGGTGTAGCAGACACTGATATGCCAATAGATCTTCGTGGGTGGCGTCCATTGTCATTGGGACCGCACCCAAGATTGATGCTCTCGCCTTTTCCCATGGACTTGCTGGTAGGCTAAGGGTTCGCCTCTCATCTTCACATGGTTGCTCTTCTTCCCGATTTTCTCGGTTGACTGTTGGGTCTGCCCCATTTCCTCGACTTCCTTCGTTGTCATTACTTCTTGCATTATGGCTTGAAAGAATGTCATCGGTGTTAAGAATTGGGTTACCGTTGGAGTCTTGCTGGGTCGTGGCGTCTCCGATGATCACGCATACTTGGTGGTGAGTAGCGTACGGGCTAGTAACAGCGTCGTTTTCACCGATGGAGACACTATCGGATGAGCCAGTGAAGTTCATCAGTTGTTTGCTCTGGATAGATTTCTGCCATCCGAATTCCAAAGTCGATGCTTTCGTTACTTTCTTCAGGTTCTGAATTGGCTGGGCTTGCTTCACATGGTGGTGTGAACTGTGGGTCTGATCCGAAGGAGAGATTGTCATAGAGACCATCAAGATCCCCCAGATTTATATCAATTTGCCCACTTCCGTTGCCTTCTTTGATTTGTGCTTCGACTTCCATTGAGGATCCGATGGAAGGTTCCTGTACTTCTGTTGGCATGTCTTTACGGGTGGGCGGGTATGGGTCTGCTTTTTTCGAGTTGATGCTTGGTGGAGAGTGTTCCGCCGAATCCGTGCTTCCAGCGTTCAAGTTTTCCACAGACGGTGCCAATTGACGAGGGGTAACCTCGGTAATGCCCATGGTGATGGACTTGGGGTTTTGCGGAAAAGAGAACGCTGGGGATTTCGTTGGATGTCAGGGAAAATAATGGAATCAAAGTCGCTTGAGTATTGAGAAAACACACTATTACAAGTTGTCCTCTAGATTTTGGTACCCTCGCTTGGGCTTCTCCCGTCCTATATATAATAGGTCGGGTCTCAAAGATGTATGCGGATAGGTTTCACACACGGGTGATTACAATACCAACACAATGTCGGTTCCTGGTTTCTTTCCTAATACAATCAAAGTCTTTGTCGGTTACTTCCTTGGGCTGTTATCTAGAATCTTCATGGGACGTAGGCCTTTTACCCAATGTAGGGTAGAGAATAATGAGCATCCGAGTAATCATACCCATGTCAAGAGGTGTCTCTATCATGTCTGCATTATTCGCGAACCATAGGATGACAAACTTAAGGTTCTTCGACACTAAGTGGTAGATAAAACATATCCAAGAATAAAAATGTTAGAGCTGAAATTGTTTCGATGATCACCGGAATTGTTTCGGGTCAAATCACTGAAAATGGTTTTAGGTGTAATATTGAAACAATGCAAGGTATTTTATGTGGATGTTTATTTAGTTAAAGTAATTAAAAAATTATGAATAAAATAAATAAAATAATTATATTTGAACAGAAAATGCATTTATACTAATGGGTAATAAATGCATGTGAGTGGAGATGGCGTTTATGTGAGTGGGATGTGCACTCACATGAATAAGGGAAGAGGTGGGGGCACCTCCATGGCCGGCACAATGCCCCCCTTGGGATGCCCCTTCCCCTATAAAAGGAACCATCCCACTCCTCTCAAGAAGCACCACCTCCTCGTGAAGGTTATCTTCACCCTCTACCAATTTCCCATGGCATCGAATTAGCGAGGTACATGTTCTGTTGGTTTCTCGGAGTAAGATTTATCTACTCCTTCCGCTAGTCTGCTGGAGTGGAGGACGAAGGTTGCAGGGATTCGGACGTGTGATCGAGGACGGATACGCTGCTGGGTTGCGGTGTTCTTCAACACGATCTTGAGATCGGCAAATAATCGACTACATCACCAATGGAATCAGTTTCCGCAACAGCTTTTTGGTCTTCAAAGGTAAGTCAATCTGGTTATCCTCCCATTTGTTGCTAGCATCTACTAGATTAGATCTTGTCACTATTGGTGTTCCTATCGTAGGATTTTTTTTCTTTCTATGCTACGAACCCCTGTGTTGCTTCAGGATCGCCTATCGGAGTTGGAGCAATTCATCCTGTGTTGTCGCAAATCTCTGGCCATTACTTATAATGCCATGTTTCCTCGGGATCCTTAGCCTCAAACCTTGGCGGACTTGATTGCGAAGTTCCAATAGGGTGAAAAGATCCATCACTTTGTGAAGCTTCAACTTGTGGCGGGCGCTAAGCTCGCACTTTCTTGGGTGCACGTGCATTATTCGACGCTGGACTTGGATGATGTATCTTCGTGGCTACCTTCTCCTTCCGATGGTGGCCTTATTGATATGGTGCCTCATTGCGCCGTTGCTCGTAGACCTGCCATTAGAATTATCCGAAAGTGTTTGGAGGCAGACGAAGAGTTTTTTGTAAACTCTCCTATCTGATTATTTACTTGCTTCGCCTTTGCACTTTGTGTAGTACTACTTTATACTTTTCAAAAAGGTCATATGTTTTTGATGGGTTCGTAGCATGGAAAACAAAAAATTTCTACCGCAAGAACGAACAAAACCCAGATCTAATCTAGATAAAAGCCAAGATCTAATCTATTAGACATGTGCAACGAGATAGATAGGAACTAACCCTCGTAGATCCAAAAGCGTTAACGATATTAGATCTCGTGGTTGATGTAGTCGATCACTTGTCGATCTCAAGATCGTGTGGACGATCCTTCCGGCAGCGCTACCGCAGCCGGTCACACGTGCGGAGTCGAAGCAGACCTTCCTCTCCTCGTTCCAGCGAGCAGCGGATGTAGTAGAACTTCTCCACGGAATCCCAGCAGCACGACGGCGTGGTGGTGGTGGTGGAGTAGAGAATTCTGCAGGGCTTCGCCTATGCCTGTTCAGAAGAAAGGAGGAGGAGAGAGGCGGTAGAGATTTGGTGTTATGGAGGAGGGCCTAGAGGTGGCGCCCCTGCCCCTCTATTTAAAGGGGGGAGGGCACCTTGGGAGGGGGAGTCCTATTAGGACTCCCCACCTCCTTGGCCGTAGGATTGGGGAGGGGGGAGGAGTCCTCCTCCCCCACGACTCCTAGTCTTGACCCACCAGTACTCCTTGATCCCTTCCTTGGTTTTCAAGCAAACTCCAAGAAACCTTCCAGAACCTTCCGGAACATTCCGAAACCTTCTAGAATCCTCATACAAACACTCAGGAACATTTCCTAACTCAGAAAATGATCCCCAATATATGAATCTTATTCTCTGGACAATTCCGGATCTCCTCGTGATGTCCCGGATCCAATCCGAGGCTCTGAACAACATTCGGTCTCCAACGCATATTCCATATCTACTTAAAACAACTTCGAACCTTAAGTGTGTCACCCTATGGTTCGTGAATATGTAGACATGACAGAGACACATCTCCTATCAATAACCATTAGCGGGACCTGGAGATCCATAATGGCTCCCAAATACTCAACGATGACTTTTGTGATCGATAGAACAATTTACATACGAAACCAATTCCCTTTGTCTCGCGATACTATACTTATCCGAGGTTTGATCGTCGGTATCTCCATACCTAGTTCTACCTCGTTACTGATAAGTACTCTTTACTCGTTCCGTGATATGTCATCCCTTGTGACCCAGTCACATGCTTGCAAGCTAACTAGATGACATTCCACCGAGAGGGCCTAGAGCATATCTATCCGTCATATGGATGGACAAATCCCAATCTCGGTCCATGCGCTTCAAAACATACTTTCAGAATACCCAATGACACCTTTATAACCACCCAGTTACGAAGCGGTGTTTGATGTCATCAAACTACCCATCCGGTGATGGTGATTAACACAACCTCATGGTCGAAGGATTAGGTTACTATGTATTTGAAAGCTTATAGCAATACGAACTTAATGACTTGATCTTTATGCTACGCTTACTATGGGTGTGTGTCCATCACATCATTCTCCTAATGATACAACCTTGTTATTAATCACATCCTAATGTCCATGATCAGGAAACCATGATCATCAATTAATCAACAAGCTAGTTCAACAAGAGGCTTACTAGGAACTCTTACATGTTTACAAAACACACATGTATTAGTGTTTCCTAATAATACAATTATAGCATGGGATGTAAACATTCATCATAAACACAAAGATATAATAATAATCACTTTTATTATTGCCTCTTGGGCATATCTCCAACAGTCTCCCACTTGCACTAGAGTCAATAATCTAGATTACATGGTAATATACCTAACACCCATGGCGTTCTGGTGTTGGTCATGCTTTTCCCTAGGGAGAGGTTTAGTCAACAGATCTGCCACATTCAGATCAGTGTGTACTTTGCAAATCTTTATGTCACCATCTCGGACATACTCGCGAATAGCGTGGAAACGTAGCTTGATGTGCTTCAGCTTGCTATGTGACCTTGGCTCCTGTGCATTAGCTATGGCACCTATGTTGTCATAGTAGATGGCCATCGGGTCCAACGCACTGGGAACCACGCCAAGTTCAGTAATGAATTCCTTCATCCATACGGCTTCTTGTGCAGCCTCCGAAGCAGCTATGTATTCCGATTCAGTTGAAGATTGCGCCACAACGCTTTGCTTTGCACTCCTCCAGCTCACTGCAGCACCATTCAAAATAAATACGTATCCCGATTGTGACTTCGAGTCATCCGGATCGGTGTTCCAACTAGCATCGGTGTAACCGTTTACAACAAGCTGTTCATCACCTCCATAAGAAAGAACCATATCCTTAGTCCTATTCAGGTACTTTAGGATATTCTTGACCGCTGTCCAGTGTTCCATTCTAGGATCACTTTGATATCTGCTAGTCAAACTAACAACATGTGCTATATCCGGTCTTGTACACAACATGGCATACATGATAGAACCTATGGCAGAGGCATATGGAATATTATTCATCTTTTCTCTATCTTCTGCCGTAGCTGGACTTTGAGTCTTACTCAAGGTCTTACCTGACAACATGGGCACGAACCCTTTCTTGCTATTTTCCATTCTAAACTTCTTTAGAACTTTGTCTAAGTATGTAGTTTGTGAAAGTGCTATTAGGCGTCTTGATCTATCTCTATAAATCTTGATGCCTAGAATATATGCCGCTTCGCCAAGATCCTTCATTGAAAAACTATTATTCAAATAGGTTTTGACGCTACTAAGAAGTTCTATATCATTCCCAATCAACAATATGTCATCTACATATAGTACTAGGAATGCTACAGAGCTCCCACTCACTTTCTTGTAAATACAAGCTTCTCCATAAGTTTGTATAAATCCAAAGTTTTTGATTACTTTATCAAAACGTTGATTCCAATTCCAGGATGCTTGCTTCAGTCCATAAATGGAGCGCTAAAGTTTGCATACCTTGTCAGCATCTTTAGGATCGACAAACCCTTGGGCTGTACCATATACAACTCTTCCTCAATGTCACCATTAAGGAACGTTGTTTTGACATCCATCTGCCAAATCTCATAATCGAAATGTGCAGCAATTGCTAACAAAATCCTCACAGACTTTAGCTTCGCTACTGGTGAGAAAGTCTCATCATAGTCAACTCCTTGAATTTGTCGGAACCCTTTCGCGACAAGTTGAGCTTTATAGACGGTAACATTACCATCAGCATCTGTTTTTCTCTTGAAAATCCATTTGTTCTCGACAGCCTTACGGCCATCCGGTAAGTCCACCAAAGTCCACACTTGGTTTTCGTACATGGATCCCATTTCGGATTTCATGGCTTCGAGCCATTTGTCGGAATCTGGGCTCATCTCAGCTTCTTCATACGTCGCAGGGTCATCAGCGTTGTCCACCAACATGACGTTCAAGGCAGAGTCATACCAATCAGGAGTGGTACGAACCCTCGTTGACCTGCAAGGTTCAGTAGTAACTTCATTTGAAGTTTCATGATCATTATCATTAGCTTCCTCTCTAATTGGTGCAGGCGGCACAAAAACATCTTCCGGTGCTGCGCTACTCTCAAATCCGAGAGAAGGTTCAGTAACCTCATCGAGTTCTACTTTCCTTCCAGTCACTTCCTTCGAGAGAAACTCCTTCTCAAGAAAGGATCCATTCTTTGCAACGAAAACTTTGCCTTCGGATCTATGATAGAAGGTATACCAATTGTTTCTTTAGGGTATCCTATGAAGACGCATTTCTCCGCTTTGGGTTCTAGCTTATCAGGTTGTAACTTCTTTACATATGCCTCGCAACCCCAAACTTTAAGGAACGACAACTTAGGTTTCTTACCAAACCACAATTCGTACGGTGTCGTTTCAACGGATTTAGATGGTGCCCTATTTAAAGTGAATGCGGCTGTCTCTAATGCATAGCCCCAAAATGATAACGATAAATCTGTAAGAGACATCATAGACCGAACCATATCTAAGAGAGTTCGATTACGACGTTCGGACACACCATTACGCTGTGGTGTTCCCGACGGTGTCAACTGTGAAAGTATTCCACATTTCTTTAAATGCATGCCAAACTCATAACTTAGATATTCACCTCCACGGTCAGAACGCGGAAATTTAATCTTCTTGTTACGATGATTCTCCACTTCACTTTGAAATTCCTTAAACTTCTCGAAAGTTTCGGACTTATGTTTCATAAAGTAGACATACCCATATCTACTTAAGTCATCCGTGAAAGTGAGAACATAACGATATCCACCACGTGATGCTACACTCATTGGACCACACACATCGGTATGTATTATTTCCAATAAGTCTGTAGCTCGCTCCATTATTCCAGAGAATGGAGTCTTAGTCATTTTTCCCATTAGACATGCTTCGCATCTTTCAAGTGATTCAAAATCAAGTGATTCAAGAAGTCCATCAGAATGGAGTTTCTTCATACGCTTCACTCCAATGTGACCAAGACGACAGTGCCACATGTATGTAGAATTATCATTCAATTTTATTCATTTAGCATCTATGTTGTGAACATGTGTATCACTACTATCGAGATTCAGTAAGAATAAACCATTCATCTCAGGTGCATTACCATAAAAGATATTACTCATATAAATCGAACGACCTTTATTCTCGGACTTAAAAGAGTAACCGTCTCGCAATAAACAGGATCCAGATATAATGTTCATGCTTAACGCAGGCACCAAATAACAATTATTCAAATTTAAAACTAATCCCGAAGGTAGATGTAGAGAGAGCGTGCCGACGGCGATCACATCAACCTTGGAGCCATTTCCAACGCGCATCGTCACCTCGTCTCTTGCTAGTCTTCGTTTATTCCGCAGCTCCTGTTTCGAGTTACAAATATGAGCAACCGAACCAGTCTCAAATACCCAGGCACTACTACGATTACTAGTAAGATACACATCTATAACACATATATCAAATATACCTTTCTTCTTGATGTTGCCGTTCTTCAGATCCGCCAGGTACTTGGGGCAGTTACGCTTCCAGTGACCAGCACCCTTGCAGTAGAAGCACTTAGTTTCAGGCTTAGGACCAGCCTTGGGCTTCTTAGCAGGTGCGGCAGCTTTCTTGCCATCCTTCTTGAAGTTGCCCTTGTTCTTAGGCTTGCCCTGTCTCTTGAAATTGGTGGTCTTATTGACCATCAACACTTGGTGCTCCTTCTTGATCTCCACTTCAGCAGTTTTCAGCATGGACGACAGTTCAGGCAACGTCTTGTTCATGCAGTGCATGTTGTAGTTCATCACAAAGTTCTTGTAACTTGGTGGCAGTGATTGGAGGAGAAGGTGAATCCCCAACTCATTAGGAATCGATATTCCCAACTCTTGGAGCTTGTTTGCGTACCCAGACATGGTGAGCACGTGCTCGCTAACAGAGCTTCCCTCTTCCATCTTACAGTTAAAGAACTTTTTGGAGGCCTCATAGCTCTCCATGGCCGCGCGAGTCTCAAAAATTAGCCTGAGCTCCTTAATGATCTCGAACGGGTCGTGGTGCTCAAAACGCTTCTGGAGCTCTGCTTCTAAACCGTATAGAATGGCACACTAAACTGTGGAGTAATGATTTTTCCGAGTGGCGTAAACATTCTTTACGTCATCGGTGGCATCATCTGCAGGTGGGTCACCTAGCGGTTCTTCGAGCACATAGGTCAACTGACCAGCCCTGAGGACGATCTTCAGTCCACGGAACCAGTCCGTGAAATTGCTTCCATTGTTCTTAAGCTTTTCTTTCTCTAGGAACGCATTGAAATTGATGGAGGGGGTCGCCATAATCTACAACAATTTGCAAGTAGTTTAGACTAAGTTTATGACAAATTGAGTTCAAATTTAATTCTTAAACTAACTAGGTGAAGTCCCACTCAAGACAACATCCCTCACATTGTCTTAGTGATTACACGAACCAAGTCCACTACACCAATTCCGATCTTCACGAGAGAAGATGTAGTTTCATCGGCGAACAATCTTTATGTTCATCATATCATATATGACTCATGCTCTACCTTTCGGTATTCCGTGTTCCGAGACCATGTCTGTACATGCTAGGCTCGTCAAGATAACCTTAGTTTCCGCATGTGCAAATCTGGCTTGCACCCGTTGTATGCACACGTAGAATCTATCACATCCGATCATCACGAGATGCTTCGAAACGACGAGTCTTAGCAACGGTGCCAACTAAGGGTGAACACTTTATTACTTGATATTTAGTGAGAGGGATCATCTTATAATGCTACCGTCGCGATCTAAGCAATACAAGATGCATAAAGGATTAACATCACAGGCAATTCATAATTAGTGTGATATGATATGGCCTTTTCTTCTTGCGCCTTTGATCTCCATCTCCAAAGCACGAACATGATCTCCATCATCACCAGCATTGCGTCAAGGTCAGTGGCGCCGCTTCATGGTTGTCCATCATCACTAGCAACTATTACAACTACTTGGAATAAAGCTATTACAAGATGAATAGACACGCAGGTCTTAACAGAATTAAAGACAACCATTAGGCTCCTGCCGGTTGCCATATTACAACAAGGATCATTGCATACATCAAATACAATCGTAATCACATGATGGCCATATCACATCACAAAACCCCTGCAAAAACAAGTTAGACGCCTCTAATTTTCTTTGCATTTTTTACGTGATTTGGGGCTTTCGCATAAGACCGATCTTACCTACGAACAAGAACCACAACGTTGATACAAGTGTTGTCAGATGCTCATTGTAAATTGAATCTTAACTATGGTGGGAGAGATAGACACCCGCAAAGCCACTTGTTCAAAGCAAGTTGCACGTCAAGCGTGGAGCAAGTCTCATGTGCGATGACATGTAATGTTAGCCCGAGCCGCTTCATCCCACCATGCCGCAAGATGCAAAGTACACGCTAAGACACCGACAACAAAAGCATCAACGCCCACAAAAACATTGTGTTCTACTCGTGCAACAGATCTACGCATAGATACGGCTCTGATACCACTGATGGGTTCGTAGCATGGAAAACAAAAAATTTCTACCGCAAGAACAAACAAAACCCAGATCTAATCTAGATAAAAGCCAAGATCTAATCTATTAGACATGTGCAATGAGATAGATAGGAACTAACCCTCGTAGATCCGAAAGCGTTAACGATATTAGATCTCGTGGTTGATGTAGTCGATCACTTGTCGATCTCAAGATCGTGTGGACGATCCTTCCGGCGCCGCGTTCCGGCAGCGCTACCGCAACCGGTCACACGTGCGGAGTCGAAGCAGACCTTCCTCTCCTCGTTCCAGCGAACAGCGGATGTAGTAGATCTTCTCCACGGAATCCCAGCAGCACGACGGCGTGGTGGTGGTGGTGGAGTAGAGAATTCTGCAGGGCTTCGCCTATGCCTGTGCAGAAGAAAGGAGGAGGAGAGAGGCGGTAGAGATTTGGTATTATGGAGGAGAGCCTAGAGGTGGCGCCCCTGCCCCTCTATTTAAAGGGGGAGGGCGCCTTGGGAAGGGGAGTCCTATTAGGACTCCCCACCTCCTTGGCCGGCGGATTGGGGAGGGGGGAGGAGTCCTCCTCCCCCACGACTCCTAGTCTTGACCCACCAGGACTCCTTGATCCCTTCCTTGGTTTTCAAGCAAACTCCAAGAAACCTTCCAGAACATTCCGGAACATTCCGAAACCTTCTAGAATCCTCATACAAACACTCAGGAACATTTCCTAACTCAGAAAATGATCCCCAATATATGAATCTTATTCTCCGGACAATTCCGGATCTCCACGTGATGTCTCGGATCCAATCCGAGACTCCGAACAACATTCGGTCTCCAACGCATATTCCATATCTACTTAAAACAACTTCGAACCTTAAGTGTGTCACCCTACGGTTCGTGAATATGTAGACATGACAGAGACACATCTCCTATCAATAACCATTAGCGGGACCTGGAGATCCATAATGGCTCCCACATACTCAACGATGACTTTTGTGATCGATAGAACCATTTACATACGAAACCAATTCCCTTTGTCTCGCGATACTATACTTATCCGAGGTTTGATCGTCGGTATCTCCATACCTAGTTCTACCTCGTTACTGATAAGTACTCTTTACTCGTTCCGTGATATGTCATCCCTTGTGACCCAGTCACATGCTTGCAAGATAACTAGATGACATTCCACCGAGAGGGCCCAGAGCATATCTATCCGTCATATGGATGGACAAATCCCAATCTCGGTCCATGCGCTTCAACACATACTTTCAGAATACCCAATGACACCTTTATAACCACCCAGTTACGAAGCGGTGTTTGATGTCATCAAACTACCCATCCGGTGATGGTGATTAACACAACCTCATGGTCGAAGGATTAGGTTACTATGTATTTGAAAGCTTATAGCAATATGAACTTAATGACTTGATCTTTATGCTACGCTTACTATGGGTGTGTGTCCATCACATCATTCTCCTAATGATACAACCTTGTTATTAATCACATCCTAATGTCCATGATCAGGAAACCATGATCATCAATTAATCAACAAGCTAGTTCAACAAGAGGCTTACTAGGGACTCTTACATGTTTACAAAACACACATGTATTAGTGTTTCCTAATAATACAATTATAGCATGGGATGTAAACATTCATCATAAACACAAAGATATAATAATAATCACTTTTATTATTGCCTCTTGGGCATATCTCCAACAGTTTTATACGAGATTTGGATTGTATGATGTATTCTCTTGTTTGGGGATCCGATGAACCGATGTTCATGTGCCATAGAAGTTTTATGCCGCGGAATACTTTTTTTATTTTTATTTAATAATAATAATGGGTTGGAGTACATTGCGATGACATGATCGCCTGGCCGTTGGCCTTTATTGAATATAGCGTGCATATAAATAGAGGTTTTCTGAAGGAATTTTGGCTTCTGTTCTTGGGGATCTTCATCATCTTCCGCATTGTGGTGCTCGTGACATTTCAATCACTGGTTCTTCTTATGCGAGACCGTTATTGGAGGCCGCATAAGTTGCTTTTTGCGAGACTATTGCGTGCTTGCTCTTCCGATACTTTGTTTTTGCGGGTGTGCCCTTCGTTTGTCGACTCTTCATCTGCTAACTTCAGCTGTCCAAGTTCCGCCTCCATCCCGAAAGATTCCAAGATTTTTTTTGAATTCTCGATCGCAGCTATCTGCGCGGCTGAAGCTTCCTTTGACTGTGATGACCCCGTTGGGGGCTGGCATTTTAAGCACTAGGTATGCATAGTGAGGTACTGCCATGAACCTAGCGAAAGCCAGTCGTCCCAGGATCGCGTGGTATTGAGATGGTCAGTCCATGACTTTGAATTCCAGCTTTTCTCCTCTGAAGTTATTTTTTGACCCAAAAACTACGTCGAGGTGGACTTTGCCCAATGGAATTTCAGCTTTTCCTGGAACTATCCCGTGGAAGGTTGTGTATATTGGTATTAGGTTCGTCATGGACCAGTTCATGGCCCGCAGAGTTTTGGCATAAATCAGATTGATGCTTCTTCCTGCATCCAATAAAACCTTGCTCATGTCGAACCCGCCGATTTTAGCTTCCACTATTAGTGCTGACTGGCCTGGCTGAGGGACCCGTAATGGATGGTCAGCTCTGCTGAAATTAATTTCTTGTTCTAACCAATGGAGATACTCCAGTGTAGGAGGTGACTTTGTTACTGCCAAATTTACTTGCCTAGTGATCAGTTTTTGTGTTCTGTTAGAGGGTGGCCCCTTCTGGATCATTTACATTGCTCCCTTTGACCTGAGATATTCGTTGTCTTGGTGTATTGTATTCTGCGGCTGTCCCACTGGTGGAGGCCCCTGTGGTGGGGATGGAGCGCCAATGGCCAAAGTGCCAGGTGTAGGGGCATAGTTTCTATTTGTTGCTTCGGCTGCCTTTGCGTTGCATAGTTCTTGCATCTTTAGGAATGTCCGACAGTATTTTAGGAGGTGATTTGATCGCCTTTTCCCTGTTGAGTCGACGTAGTAGTGCATATTGCAGGGTCCTTCCAACATTTGTCCTGCTGACATTGGTGGGTCTCGGTTTGTCGACTGGTATCGTTGCCGCGGCTGGCTTTCACTGATGTTGTCCCTACTGCCACGATATCCACTGTTGCAGTCATCACTTTGTCGGTTGTTTGTTCCAAAAAAAGCTCGCTGCAACGGAACTGGGTGTATGGTATCCATCATTGGTTCATCGTCTCCAGTCGTTGTTGCGCCAGTCTCTATCGTCAGGTGAACGGGCCCTTTTGTTGTGCACTGCATCCTCTCCATCGGCCCAACGATTGGCTATTTCCATCAGCTGTGAAATTGTCCTTGGATTGGTTCCTCCTAGTTCTTAAATGAACTCCTGTCAATGAAGATCGTCATTGAAGGCATCGATTTCTCTTTCGTCAGATATTGCTTCAACCGAGTTTTTGGTAATGTTCCATCGTTGGATGAAGGCTTGTATTGAATCTCCTGGATTTTGCTTGCAGGCACGCAAGTCGCTTGAATGTAGACTGGAAGTTTATGATAAATTTTTCTTCAAGATCATTCGAACTACTGATAGAATCTTCTAGTAGTTGCTTCAGCTAGGAGCGTGTCGCACCGGTTAGGTGGAGTTGTAGGCTTTGCATCGTTGTGGCTTTGGATCTGCCTTGTAATCTGACAATCGCCAGATAATCTATCAGCCAAGCTTCGGATTCTTGGAGGCTGTCGTATTTTTGTCGAACTTGGGGTAAATTAAAACCTTTTGGCACCGAAGTTTTGCGAACCCGTCGGGTAAAGCAGCTGGCTCCGCATAATTCTTGTTCATCCTCGCTATCGCCGTCACGATACCCTCGGGTGCTGCGCTCTTCTCTTGATCGATCGATCCTTCGCTAGGTGATGTCATTTCTCGCGCCGTTGCGTGGTTCTTGTTTTTAAAAGTGGACCCGATGTGGCAACCGTGATCGTCGGGTGTGACCTCCTTGCCGTGGGCTACTGCGACGGCGTGGGGACCTGTTAAGTTGTCTCGTGGTTCCTTTATTTACTTGCGCGAGAGTTTATCCCACCAAGCCGAGGTTCATCAAGGCGCATCGATGGAGGGCCATGCAAGGATCATCGGGTGCAGGCTGTGTTGTGATTAGGTATGTTTGTGCGGCCACAATAGCTGCCTGAGCTATTTTTGCCTTGATATTTCCATCTTGGTCTATCAACATAAACGAGAGATCAAGGTCTCGGATTAATCCGCTCCTCTCTTCTTTGGGTATATCTCGTAATCTAGACGTTCCTCTTCTTGGCGATGCTCCTCCTGTTATGCTTCTTGATCCTCGGGTGGGGCTTAGCTGCGCCCACCGTAAGCTAGATTCGTCGGCTACCCTTTTCCTTTTGTCGATTTGCCTCTGCATCCTGAGGAGGTCTCTCTTTTTGCGGTGTAGCAGATACTGGCATGCCAATAGATCTTCGTGGGTGGCGTCTGTTGTCATTGGGACCGCACCCGTGATTGCTGCTCTCGCCTTTTCCCATGCACTTGCTGGTAGGCTAAGGTTTCGCCTCTCATATTCACATGGTTGCTCTTCTTCCCGATTTTCGCGGTTGACTGTTGGGTCTGTCCCGTTTCCTTGACTTCCTTCGTTGTCATTACTTCTTGCATTATGGCTTGAAAGAATGTTATCGGGGTTAAGAATTGGGTTACCGTTGGAGTCTTGCTGGGTCGTGGTGTCTCTGATGATCACACATACTTGGTGCTGAGTGGCATACGGGCTGGTAACAACATCGTTTTCACCGATGGAGACACTATCAGATGAGCCAGTGAAGTCCATCAGTTTTTGCTCTGGATAGATTTCAGCCATCCGAATTCCAAAGTCGATGATTTCGTTACTTTCTTCAAGTTCTGAATTGGCTGGGCTTGCTTCACGTGGTGGTGTGAACGGTGGGTCTGATCCGAAGGAGAGATTGTCATAGAGACCATCAAGATCCCCCAGATTCATATCAATTTTCCCGCCTTTGTTGCCTTCTTCGATCTGTGTTTCGACTTCCATTGAGGATCCGATGGAAGGTTCCTCTACTTCTGTTGGCATGTCTTTACGGGTAGGCGGGCATGGTTCTGCTTTTGTCGAGTTGATGCTTGGTGGAGAGTGTTCTGCCGAATCCGTGCTTCTAGCGTTCAAGTTTTCCACAGACGGTGCCAATTGACGAGGGGTAACCTCGGTAATGCCCATGGTGATGGACTTGGGGTTTTGCGGAAAACAGAACGCTGGGGATTTCGTCGGATGTCAGGGAAATTAATGGAATCAAAGTCGCCTGAATATTGAGAAAACACACTATTACAAGTTGTCCTCTAGATTTTGGTACCCTTGCTTGGGCTTCTCCCGTCCTATATATAATAGGTCGGGTCTCAAAGCTGTATGCGGATAGGTCTCATACACGCGTGATTACAATACCAACACAATGTCGGTTCGTGGTTTCTTTCCTAATACAATCAAAGTATTTGTCGTTTACTTCCTTGGGCTGTTATCTAGAATCCTCATGGGACGTAGGCCTTTTACCCAATGTAGGGTAGAGTAATGAGCATTCGAGTAATCATACCCATGTCAAGAGGTGTCTCTATCATGTCTGCATTATTCGCGAACCATAGGATGACACACTTAAGGTTCTTCGACACTAAGTGGTAGATAAAACATATCCAAGAATAAAAATGTTAGAGCTGAAATTGTTTCGATGATCACCGGAATTGTTTCGGGTCAAATCGCTGAAAATGGTTTCAGGTGTAATATTGAAACAATGCAAGGTATTTTATGTGAATGTTTATTTAGTTAAATTAATTAAAAAAAATTATGAATAAAATAAATAAAATAATTATATTTGAACAGAAAATGCATTTATACTAATGGGTAATAAATGCATGTGAGTGGAGATGGCGTTTATGTGAGTGGGATGTGCACTCACATGAATAAGGGAAGAGGTGGGGGCACCTCCATGGCCGGCACAATGCCCCCATTGGGATACCCCTTCCCCTATAGAAGGAACCATCCCCCTCCTCTCAAGAAGCACCACCTCCTCATGAAGGTTATCTTCACCCTCTAGCAATTTTCCCATGGCTTCGAATTAGCGAGGTACATGTTCTGTTTATTTCTCGGAGTAAGATTTATCTACTCCTTCCATTGGTCTGCTGGAGTGGAGGACAAAGGTTGCAGGGATTCGGACGTGTGCTCGAGGACGGATACGCTGCTGGGTTGCGGTGTTCTTCAACATGATCTTGAGATCGGCAAATGATCGACTATATCACCAATGGAATCAGTTTCCGCAAAAGATTTTCGATCTTCAAGGGTAAGTCAATCTGGTTATCCTCTCATTAATTGCTAGCATCTACTAAATTAGATCTTGTCGCTATTGGTGTTCCTATCGTAGGATTTTTTTTGTTTTCTATGCTACGACCCCTTCATACCTATCATTAACTTGCTAGATCTAGATCCATAGAGATATACTCAATACGTACACGGTTTAGTCCTCGGTCGTACCTAGGAGAATTCTTGAACTCAAAAGTGGTATAAAATATTGTGTTTTAATCTCAATTATATTTTATAGTTAACTTTGTTCTATCATTCAACCAGCGACAAGTTTATATATTTAAGAATGATAGGTGCTTATGTTGCGGATCTTAGCACAAAACAAACATTTTCCTACGATGTAACCCCAAGACTGCCTAGGATCTATCTATGTAGTAATGCGGTAACGACCGAAGCGTAGAGAATACATACCCTTGTAGACCGTACACGGTTAACTTTCCAACGACAACATGGATCCAATAGTTGTCTCTATTACACCCCTTTCGGGGCCCTCCGTTGTAAATGCTATATCAACTATTGAATGAGAGAAAAACACCCGCTAGCCACTTATACGGTACAATCCGTATGTTGAGCGTGGAACCAGTCTCGCGTACGAAGACGCGTAAGGTCGGTCCGGGCCGCTTCGTCTAACAATACCGCGATATAAACAAGTACACGTTAGAGTGTAACAACTAAGGGATCAATGCTCGCACAAAACTTGTGCGTACTGGCCGTATAACACTCCTACGCATAGATCTGCTCTTATCCCGCTGTTGGGGATCGCGGCAGAAAACAAACATTTTCCTATGATGTAACCCCAAAAACTGCATAGGATCTATCTATGTAGTAATGCGGTAACGACCGAAGCATAGAGAATACATACCCTTATAGACCGTACGCGGTTAACGTTCTGCGGGGAACGTGGTTGAAGTAGTCGTAGTCGTAGCCGACCTCAAGGTCGCGAAGCTCCTCGCAGGTCACCCCTTGCTCCTTCTTCATCTTCATCGTGCAACAGCTCCGGCTCACGACATTCAAGCACCCCAAGTGTTGCGACTCGTGTCTTCGTACACATCCGGTGCATGATGAGACCTCCGGCTCCCTGATCCCGCCGGGAATGTGGAAGTTGATATCCGGCTAGGAATCCCTGCAGCACAATGGCGTGCTGTAGGTGAGCCTTGATCACACAGCCCAAACTTGGGGCCATGGTCACAAGGGCTAGAGAGAGATGGAAGGAGGAAATCAACCAAAGGACTTCTCCAAATGATGGGTGTGTTCAGTCCCACCCATGGGCACCCCTTTAGATAGGGGGAGGGGGTGTGCCCTCCCCTTTGGGTTTCCCATGTGGGACTAAACAAGGGAGAGAGGGGGAGGCGCATGGGCCTCATGGGCCAGACAGCCAGGGATGGGCCCCACCCCGCGCACAGCCCTAGGCTAGCCAGGTGGGCCCCCTTGAGGCGCCTGGGCCTTGGCCCTTGGCCCTTCCCTCCTTCGGTTTTCCCTCATGGGCCCTTTTTCCCTAGGAAGTTTGGCCCATTAGTGGAATACCCCTTCAAATTAGATTTTAATATTATATTTAATATTAATTACATTAATTAATATGTAAATACATATTACAAAAACCGTCTTGACCTGAAACACCTTTCGGTTCCCTTTCGATTTTCTCCGAACGACTTCGGATCTTTCCCAGAATGATTCCGGTCCTTTATTCTTTCTCCGAACAACTTCGGATCTCTCTACAGAACGATTCCGACTTTATCTTTCTCTACTGTGATTCCGTCTTATGAATGATCGCTCTCACCATACCCTTAAGTGTATCCTATTACGGCTCGGGAATGCTCTAGACATGATATGTATCAATGATCAACAGAGGGACCAGGGATATCCATGTGACCCCTATGCATTCCTGATGACAATGTCGTTTGAACCACTAAATGTAGCATCATCTTCCCTTTGTTTCTCGATACAACTTGTCCGAGATCCGATCATTGGTATCCCATACCTTGTTCAATCTCGTTCACAACAAGTTCTGTTTTCTTGTTACCATGATATTACATCCCCGTGACCTAGTCACATGTTGCAACATTTATAGATGTAATCTCACCAAGCTGGCCGTATGTATCTTTACCCGTCATGTGGGTGAACAAATCTCGATCTTGCAGTCACATGTCATCTACTGTTCCTTCGGAATACCCAACATACACCTTTATGGCCACCGTATTACCAGATGACGGTTAATGTAGTCAAAGCAGCCTCGGGAAACAGTGAGTAATATGAGCTCACGGTCTAAGGAGAAGGAGTCTAGGTATAGCTATTGCAACAATGAACTATATGACTTGATCGTGTTGCAATCCTTCGAGGAATGTCCAATCACATCATTCTCCAATGATATGATCCTGTTGTCAGTCGGCATAAATGCCCATGATCTTGAAACCCAGATCATCTTGACCAACGAACTAGTATGAATAGAGGCTACTAGGGACTTTGTTGTTTCATACCACACCTGTACCAATGTTTCTACTTGGCACAGTTATAGCACAATATGAAACTATTATAAACTAATTGAGATATGACAATAAAAACCTATTTATTATTTGCCTCTAGGGCATATCTCCTTCAGTCTCCCACTTGCACTAGAGTACAAATAAACTAGCTTGCATTTTACTCATATAAACCATATACCATATGTGTTTATAGATCATGCATGCTCATGGGAAACGTCATGTCCATGTTTTGTTTTACTAGATCATTATGTCTTTTGCAAATCGTTAATGTCTTCCTAATTTTGACATTCACACCATTATCGTATAATGGGTCGAAGCATTTGTTTCGCAACAAAGTGAGACTTTTGTTTCTAGTGTTTATAATGATGGTCGTTTCACCGTTGTCATCTAAACTTCGAAACACACTTTGCTATCCTTTGTGTATATACTGTAGTTATGGCAGCAGAGCGAGGCCGGATTCCAGGAGCTTATAGTGACGTTAGATCAACCTTGAGGGCTTTCTCATGGGCACTGGGCCCTGGGACACATCATTCTACGTTAAAAGCGAACTAGCCCCGCCATAACATTATACATCACATCAGATGGAGCTTTTATACTTCTATATCTATTTAGATCCTAGTGCATGAAATGCAACTATGCCACTTTCATTGCTTCTTGATACTTAAGTACAAACTTAATTCTGGTTCAGTGATCAACTTAGGAATCACTTAAAGACATGCTCCTAGAGTTAAGACTTTGTCCTACCAACCAGAACCTCGGGTCACATTACGTCGAGTATACAACATGGTTGTATGGAACAACCTATGACTGGGGCATAGGAGATGCAACGCATCTCTTTCTTTCAACCATAGTTGCAATACTCAATGCTTCATACAGTAAGAACTTCTTTCTAACCTTGTTCCATTCTGAGCTACTTCAGAATCTTGCTTAGGACTTTCTAAACATCTTTCAGAATCAAGTCTAGGAAGCATTCGTCATTCAGTGTTTATTAAACTTACTAATCTATATTGGTAGATCCTTTTGTTTAATAACTTCAACTTCATCCTAACTTAAAAACTATTAATACCAATCACATCATTCATATATGTCGTCTACATATTCCAGAATGATTTCACGCTCCCACTCAAATATGACATTCATGTTTCAGATCTAGGGATTTCACTTAGCTCCTACTCAAAATATGTCAGCTACATATTATGAATTAGCCAAGCTGAGTTTCTCCCACTCAAATCTAGGTCCTCTCAATAATCTTGGACATTCCAAAATTCTTTGATCATCATCAATTTGAGAATTCCAATTACGAGACTTCAATATCCATATATATTTCTAGCGTAAATCCAAAAGACCTAAGCATCACTACTGTTGTAGTCAACTCCTTGAATTTGTCCAAACTTGTGACAAATCGAGCTTTTTGTCATTCATTAAGTTTCATTTCCTTCTTATGACTTTGCAGTCATTCAGAAATATCAAGTAAACTTCTTTACTTTAACAAGATCAAGTAACATGTTACTTTGCAATCTTAAATGTAACTTAATATAGGATTTTATGACTCCTAGTCATTTCTCGCACTCAGGTCCATCATGCTTCTTTGTAACTTGTAGGTATGTCTTGTTCAAAACATGACAAGTGAATCAATAATATAATTCCACAAACTTGTAGAATATATAGTTGAATCCTACTTTCTTTAGTAAAAGTATTCACTGAAACTTTATGATCATTATCATTGGTTTCTCCTCTATTTGCAAAGTTTGGATTCACGAAACAAATTCTGATGTGCCACTCAACAATCCGGAGGTAAGGTCAAATACCTTGTTTTGATCTTTTACTTTCTTCAACATGTATCTTCATCAAGACACATCAACTTAGGACAACGAGAGGTTTGCCCCTTGTGTGGAAGATGCATTCATAGCTTCCTAAGAATGCTCTGCAAAGACTTGTTTATTCGCCACGATTTTGACTTGTCGAAATCTCCAGAAACTCGAACTTGCCATAACACTTATGGTGTTGTTTCCACGAATCTTTGGATGTTATTTTGTATTTCAAATGAGTGTTTGCTTATTTTGATCTCTAACTCTAAACGACAATTATAACCCCGATAAGAGATAATATGTATCTAATACAAAATGATTATGATGTTTGGATATTTTAACAAAGTTTGGATTCATCCAATTATCATAATTTGTGAAACATCTTTCACAAGTTCCTTTTATGCTAAACTTAACTTGAATACTTTAGTCGTGTCGATCAAATCGAAGAGACTTGTTAATTCAATATCCTCTTTCTTGTGAACTCATTTGAAACATTTAATTCATTTCAAACTTCATGTTTCATTAAGTAAATACGCTTATTCACTTAAGTCCACAATTAACTAATGATTTCCACTATTTGTTGCAAATATGATACATCACTATGTATAAGATTTAACATTTCTTCGCATATCACAGTTTTACCAGAATGCGGAGTTTTAGTCATTCTGCCCAAGAGGCATGGTTTTGCAAAGTCTCTAGATTAAGCATCTAGGACCCCGATCTTTCATAAAGAACCTGCAATAACCAAAATGACTTAAACTATACTGTCATTTCATTATTAAACTTTGGATATCTATTAGCATTCTAATCCTTTATAAATGTTTAAACTATTATCATTAAGATAGTGATGAGAATAACTTGTTTGTAATCGTAATGTGACCATATGGTATTGTTCATAAGAATAGTACAAACTAGTTTGTAACTTGTTCATATGAATAATTATCTTGCCAAAAGCAAGACACACAAACAAGGATTACAAAATTATATTCAAGTCCACTAATCCAAATGACAAACTATGAGGGAAGAGGTGATGTTGGCCATCAACTGTTTTGCTTGCCGTCATCAAGTCACGTTGCCTCAAAACCAGCAATTCTCAAGCAGATGATCCTGTTTTCACAAAAATAGGACAAGTATCAAATTATTTGCAAACTGCAACGAGTTTTGCAAGAACCACATTTATAATTGTGTATATCTAACATATACCTTTTTCATCCATGACCTACATTTGCAATCAAGCCCTTCTAAGAGTTCGTAACTCTAATGCAAGATCGCTAAGTGTTTTTCCAAACATTCTGGAGTCATCGAATTATCTCCTAATGGTTATTGTATCAAGAAGAGAAGATCACCTTTTACGAGGATATCCCTCAGGCGTGGGTATTAATATATGAAGTTGGACCCTTTTGCTAAGTTCCATATTAAGCAATATATTCCCATGGTCTCAAAGGACCTCAATGGGATAGGCCAAGGTCTACTAAGATATTTGCAAATAGACATCTAGACTAAGTTTATAATAAGAGATCAATTTATAATTGGTCTCCACTAAAATTGTCATCCCTTGGAAAAAATTTCAGTGATCGTATGATCCCTGTCCTCTACACCTCCCCTGATCGTCACGACCATCAGTATAGTATCAAAGGTAGACATTCAACAATGCCAATCACATCATCCATGTGACTCATGCTCGATCTTTCGATCTCTTGTGTTCCGAGGCCATGTCTGCACATTCTAGGCTAGCCAAATCTAACTTGTGTGTATTCGCTGTGCAACATGGCTTACACCCACTGTATGCGAATGTAGACATGTCTGACACCCGTGCATGTACCATGGATCACCTCATACCGAAGAACTTTCTTGGTGGTGCACACACAAGGGGAACACGGAACATTGGAATTAAATAGGGATTACCTTATTTGCTACTGTTGAGAATCTAAATACTAGCACACAATAAGATGTAAAAACTGGTATCGACATCATATGTATAATGTGATGTGATATGGTCTTTCTTGCGCCTTGATCTCCATCGAGCGCTCCGGCATGATCTCCATCTTGCCATAGGTTTGACGCCAAGTCCACGACGCCTCCACCAGGTCGTCCAACGGAACGATGACTATTACTATACTATTTTGTAACGGAAAAGTAAAGTACTTTACCTTCTCAACGACCAATGCCATATCATAATCACATGCTCCCTGCAAAATAAAGTTAGACGCCTCTACTTTATCTATTGCAAGTTGTATGTGGTTGTTAGGGCTTTCGCACTAGAACCGTTTCTAAACTATGAACTTTCCAACCACAACATGGATCCAACAGTTGTCTCTATTACACCCCTTTCGGGGCCCTCCGTTGTAAATGCTATATGAACTATTGAATGAGAGACATACACCCGCTAGCCACTTATATGGTACAAGCCATATGTTGAGCGTGGAACCAGTCTCGCGTACGAATACGCGTAAGGTCGGTCCGGGCCGCTTCATCAAACAATACCGCGATATAAACCAGTACACGTTAGAGGGTAACAACTAAGGGATCAATGCCCGCACAAAATTTGTGCGTACTGGCCGTATAGCACTCCTACGCATAGATCAGCTCCGATACCACTGTTGGGGATTGCAGCAGAAAACAAACATTTTCCTACGATGTAACCCCAAAAACTGCCTAGGATCTATCTATGTAGTAATGCGGTAACGGCCGAAGCGTAGAGAATACATACCCTTGTATACCGTATGCGGTTAACATTCCGAGAGGAACGTGGTTGAAGTAGTCGTACTCGTAGCCGACCTCAAGGTCGCGAAGCTCCTCACAGGTCACCCCTTGCTCCTTCTTCATCTTCATCGTGCAATAGCTCTAGCTCATGACATTCAAGCGCTCCAAGTGTTGCGCCTCGTGTCTTCGTACACATCCAGTGCACGATGATACCTCCGGCTTCCTGATCCCGCCGGGAATGCAGAAGTTGATATCCGGCTAGGAATCCCTGCAGCGCAACGGCGTGCTGCAGGTGTGCCTTGATCGCACAGCCCAAACTTGGGGCCATGCTCATAAGGGCTAGAGAGAGAGGGAAGGAGGAATTCAACCAAAGGACTTCTCTAATTGATGGGTGTGATCAATCCCACCCATGGGCACCCCTTTATATAGGGGGGGTGTGCCCTCCCCTTTAGGTTTCCCATATGGGACTAAACAAGGGAGAGAGGGGGGAGGCGCATGGGCCTCATGGGCCAGACGGCCAGGGGTGGGCCATACCCCGTGCACAGCCGTAGGCTGGCCAGGTGGGCCACCTTGAGGCGCCTGGGCCTTGGCCCTTTGGCCCTTGGCCCTTCCATCCTTCGGTTTTCCCTCATGGGCCCTTTTTCCCTAGGAAGTTTGGCCCATTAGTGGAATACCCCTTCAAATTAGATTTTAATATTATATTTAATATTAATTACATTAATTAATATGTAAATACATATTACAAAAACCGTCTTGACCTTAAACACCTTTCGGTTCCCTTTTGATTTCCTCTGAACGACTTCAGATCTTTCCTGGAATGATTCCGATCCTTTATTCTTTCTCCGAACAACTTCGGATCTCTCTGCGGAACGATTCTGACTTTCTCTTTCTCTACTATGATTCCGTCTTACGAACGATCGCTCTCATCGTACCCTTAAGTCTATCCTCTCATGGCTCGGGAATGCTCTAGACATGATGTGTATCAATGATCAACACAGGGACCAGGGATATCCGTGTGACCCCTATGCATTCTTGATGACAATGTCGTTTGAACCGCTAAATGTAGCATATTCTTCCCTTTGTTTCTCGATACAACTTGCCCGAGATCTGATCATTGGTATCCCATACCTTGTTCAATCTCGTTCACAACAAGTTCTGTTTTCTTGTTACCATGATATTACATCCCCGTGACCTAGTCACATGTTGCAACATTTATAGATGTAATCTCACCAAGCCGGCCGTATGTATATTTACCTGTCATGTGGGTGAACAAATCCCGGTCTTGCAGTCACATGTCATCTACTGTTCCTTCGTAATACCCAACATACACCTTTATGGCCACCGTATTACCAGATGACGCTTGATGTAGTCAAAGCAGCCTCGGGAAACAGTGAGTAATATGAGCTCACGGTCTAAGGAGAAGGAGTCTAGGTATAGTTGTTGCAACAATGAACTATATGACTTGATCGTGTTGCAATCCTTCGAGGAATGTCCAATCACATCATTCTCCAATGATATGATCCCGTTGTCAGTCGGCATAAATGCCCATGATCTTGAAACCCAGATCATCTTCATGACCAACGAACTAGTATGAATAGAGGCTACTAGGGACTTTGTTGTTTCATACCACACATGTACCAATGTTTCTACTTGGCACAGTTATAGCACAATATGAAACTATTATAAACTAATTGAGATATGACAATAAAAACCTATTTATTATTTATTTGCCTCTAGGGCATATCTCCTTCATTCTCCCACTTGCACTAGAGCACAAATAAACCAGCTCGCACTTTACTCAAATAAACCATATACCATATGCGTTTATAGATCATGCATGCTCATGGGAAATGTCATGTCCATGTTCTGTTTTACCAGATCATTATGTATTTTGCAAATTTTTAATGTCTTCCTAATTTTGACATTCACGCCATTATCGTATAATGGGTCGAAGCATTTGTTTGGCAACAAAGTGAGACTTTTGTTTCTAGTGTTTATAATGACGGTCGTTTCACCGTTGTCATCTAAACTTTGAAACACACTTTGCTATCTTTTGTGTATATACTGTAGTTATGGCAGCAGAACGAGGACGGATTCCAGGAGCTTACAGTGACGTTAGATCTATGCGTAGTTTGGCAACAAAATGAAGTGTTTGTAAGAACCTGAAATTTTTATTGATGAAGAAGGGGATGCCTTGGGCATCCCCAAGGTTTGACGCTTATACTTCTTGGATATTTCTTGGGGTGACACGGGGTGGCATCCCCAAGCTTGATCTTTAGTCCATTCTTCATCTCATTATATCATTATTTCCCTACACCTGAAAATTTTCTTCATACAAAACTTCACACAATTATCATTAGCAACATTAATGTACTCAAGATAATAAGTCTTTGGTTCAGTTCCAACATAAATAGAACTTTCATTAAAACACAAGATACTGTAGCACTTCCTTCAAAAAGCTCAATTTCCCCAAAAATAACCCAAAAAGGAATCAACAAGAAGCAAATGCAAATAACGGCAGAAATCTGTCAAAACAGACCAGCTGGTAGAAACCGATTTTTTCGAAGACCTTCTGTTGCTCAGATAGAAAAGTGTTGAACTAATGAAAGTTGGATACGACCCTGGGGCAGAAGCACAAACATTTACAGCTCAAACCGATGTACAGAGATTTCTCACGAATTTTTAGAGCGAAGCACAAAAATATGTTTTGGAACAACAACTTTCCCAAATCTTACTTCCCTCTCATTAGAGGTTATTCTTGGCACAAAAAGCAAATAAAAAGGATAAGGGGAGGTTATTACTGAAGCAATAACTTCCAAGACTCAACTAAAACTTTTGGGTTATCTCCCAATAAGTACTTTTCTTTAACGCCTTTAAGTTAGTCATAAGAAGCAAGAAAAGAATCAATTGTTCTCAAATGAAGAAGCATTAAAACCAAATTTCTTGCCCTTACCTCTCTTACTTTTATTCTTATACTTGGGGAATATATTATTTTTCGGTGGGGAAGAAAAGTGCATGATGCCCTTTTCCACATCTATTGTTGCTCCAAGGAGTTTAAGTAGGGATCTTACAAGTGTGATTTGTCCTTTATCTACACATTCAATAACAAGATAATCAGTAGACACCACTTTCCCTAGAATCTTTGTAAACACTCCTTCAACTATTCCAATGGGTAATATTGTGGCATTATTAGCAAGAGATATTGCTTCTCCCCCTTCAGAAACAACCCAAAGACTCAAAGATTCATAGATATCTTTAGGCATAAGACAGAATTCAGACATGATATGACAACGTGCATGAAAGGTTTCATTATTTATAACATTTTTTACTGTAGGAAGCCATTTTGAGGGTTCAGAATTTATTGGAACATAATCATGATGCTCTCTAAGCATGTTATAGAATTCTTTTAAACTAGCATTGCGGGTCTCAAGAGTGTTCAATCTAGCAAATATGTTTATAAAGGAAGAATCAGATTTGGTAGGCCAGTTATATGTTAAGACCAACTTCTTTATGGCATTAAAAGCTTCATCCTCATTGCATTGGAGGAAATCTCCTCCCACTACAGCATCCAAAGCATATCTATAGCAAAGAGCAGTTCCAAAGTAAAAACTGCTAAGAAACAAGCTTTGAGTCATTTTAGGTTCAGTTTTTTCATGCAAATCAGAGATTCTAGACCAAGCTTCTTTGAAACTCTCTTCAATTCCTTGTTTGAAAGTAAAAAATAATTTCCTCAAGTGACATAGTGATTGGAGCCATGCTAGACATAATGAAAACTTAAGGTAGGAACTAATAATTTTTTGTGTGTTTTTAATATAGAAGGCAAACTAGTACAACTAATTTTGTGTGTGTTTTTGATAAAGAATCAAGCAAAAAATCAGAAATAAACTAAGCAAAACAAATAAAACAAAGTAAAGAGATTGGTTATGCGGGACTCCCCTTGTAAGATGTCCTTGACTCCCCGACAATGGTGCTAGAAAAAGTCTTGCTTACTCAATATGTTGAGCTCGTTGGGGAACCCCAAGAGGAAGGTATGATGAGTATAACAACAAGTATTCCCTCAGTTATGAAACCAAGGTTATCGAAACAGTAGGAGCAAGGAAACACCTCCAATGTGTTGTTTCCAACTTGGAATCTTGCACAACACAATCACAGAACTTTGCCCCAACTTTCAATGAGGTTGTCAATCTCACCGGTTTTGCTGAAAACAAAGTATTAAACGTATTGTGTGGAAGATAGTAATTGCTTGCAGAAAGTAAACAGAAAATAGTAAATAGTAGATTGTAGATTGTGTTGGGTTCGCAGCATAGAAAACAAAAAATTTCGTACGATGTGAACTATATGCCAAGATCTATCTAATAGGTACAAAGCAACGGGTGGATATACATCCATAGAGAACCTACCCTCGAAGGCAACGAGTTTTGTTAACGAGTAGGAACTCATGGAGGATCTAGTCATATGCTTGTCGATCTCAAGATCATGATGAAGTCCAGCAGGTCCAGCTCCAGCACGTCCATCAGATCCAGCTCCAGCACCACCAAGTCCAGCACCGCAAAGCAGCGGTGCATCCGTGATCGCACACACGTCCGGTACCCCGACAACCTCCATCCCTCGCTCCAGCAAAGTAGCGGAAGCAGCAACTCCTTTCCAGATAAAGCCACCAGGAACATGTATCTCGCTAATCCGAGACCATGGGGGACAAATACTAGAGGGGGAGAGAGATCCTTCACGAGGAGGTGTGAGAGAGAAGTGACGAGAGGGGGCCTTTTATAGGAGGAGGGGAGGGTGCCCCTCCCCATGGCCGGCGCCTCAAGGGTGACCCTTCGCCTCCTCATTCATGTGGTGGTAACTCCCTCCACATAATTTTTGCCCCTTCATATTCTCTTTTAAAGTCTCCACTTTAAATTCATTAAATTTCTCCAAATTTAATGCTCTCTCATTTAATAAAACTCTTTTATTAGTTTTATTCAGAATTTTGTTAATTACTTTAATTACCAAAAATTCACATAAAACCCCCTGCAACATTTCAATATTACATGCAGAACCAATTTCAGCAATTTCACCCGAAACAGTTTCGGTGTCTATTGAAATAATTCCAGCGCTTTCTTAAATCTTTATCTAAAAAATATTTGCTCCAAATGGTGTTGGTATCCCTTAAGTGTGTCACCCTACAGTTCGTGAATAATGCAGACATGATCGAGACCCCTCTCAGATCAATAATCAGAAGTGGGACCTGGAGATCCATACTGACTCCTACACATTCAACGATGACTTCTGTGATCGTGAGAACCTTTAATGCTAGTAAATAAATCCCTTTGTCTCGCGATATATTACATGTCCGAGATTCGATCATCGGTATCTCCATACCTAGTTTGATCTCGTTGCCGACATGCACTCTTTTCTTGTTCCCGTGATATAACATTCTAGTGGTCACACCACTTGCTTGAAAGCTATCTTAATGTGATATCACCGAGAGGGCCCAGAGTATATCTATCCATCATCGGGATTGACAAATTCCACTCTTGATCCATGAGCCTCAACATAACACCTTCGTAGTACTGAACCCACCTTTATAGTCACCCAGTTACGGTGTGACGTTTGGTGTTATCAAGATAATCTTCTAGTGTTAGCAATTAACATGATCTCATGGTCTAAGGACTAAGATTACTTCGTATGATGTTATAGCAATATAAACATAATGACTTTGATCGTAATGCTATACTTCGGATGAATGTTCATCACATCATTCCACCAATGTTGTGACCTTGTTATTAACAACATCCAATGTCCATGATCAGGAAACCTTGATCATCCTCTTAATCAACGAGCTAGTCTATAAGAGAGGCATAACTAGGAACCTTTTATCTGTTTATTAAACACACATGTATTGACGTTTCCAATCAATACAATTATAGCATGCAAAATAAACATTTATCATAAACATGGAATAAGCTAATAACCACTTTATTATTGCCTCTCGGGCATATTCCCTTCAGATTGATGGTAAAATAAAGGACCGGGGTCCATAGTTCACTAGTGGTGATTCTCCTTAAGCTAGATGACATGTTGGGTGAACACATTACAGTAGGGCAATTGATAAACATCGAGAAAGCATACATGCATATACTAATCATCTTGACTTCTATGAGATTTGATTGGGCATTACAACATTATACATAGACCGTAATCCAACTGCATCTATGACTAATAATCCACCTTCAGGTTATCATCCGAACCCCCTCCAGTATTAAGTTGCAAGCAACAGATAATTACATTAAGCATTGTGTGTAAAGTAAACAATATGATTGTTCTATGAGCAAAGGATTGTTGTTTTCTCCCTAGTAGCAACAACACATCTAGTACCTTAGAGATTTCTGTCACTTCCCCAGATTCCTAGAGGCATGAACCCACTATCGAGCATAAATACTCTCTCTTGGAGTTGCTAGCATCTACTCGCCCAAGATAGCGACTAACAACGGAGAGCATGCAAGATCACAAATAACAAAGATATGATAGAATCAATAATCAATCTGAAATAGCATCTCAATATCCATCGGATCCCCGCAAACACAACATGTGGATTACAAATACATGATCTTGATCATGAACGGAGGTCACAAGATCTAAACATGGTAGCACAAAGGAGAAGAACCAACCATCTAGCTACTACATGGACCCGTAGTCCAGGGATGAACTACTCACGCATCACACCGAAGGCAGGCATGGTGATGAAGAAGGCCTCCAAGGTGAATTCTCCCCTCCGGCAGGGTGCCGGGAAGAGCTTCAGATCCCTCCCGACCTAGGGATGGAGATGACGGTGGCTACAGACTCTTTCATGGAATTTTGATCGGGGACTTAGGGTTTCTGTATCGGAGGCTTCTTATAGGCGAAAGGGGAGGCCGAGGGGGTGCCCTAGGCGGCCACACCACCTCCTGGTGCATGCCAGGCCTGGCCGCGTGGCCAGGTGGAGTGGACGGCCCCTGGCCCCTCTCCGTCTCGTATTATGGCTCCATGTTCCCCTAGGTGAAATATTGACTTTGGCTTTTGTTCCTTCCAATTCCGAGAATATTCATTTTCTGGCTTTCCTGGAACCAAAAATAGTAGAAAATAGGCAACTGGCACTATGGCATCTTGTTAATAGGTTAGTCCAAGAAAGTGTATAAAAATACTCCAAAGTGTGGACAAAACATAAGAAAGTAGATATAAAACAAGTATGGAACATCAAAAATTATAGATACGTTAGGGCGATACCAACGTATGTGAATTGCACTCCGAGAACTTTGTAAATTGCATAACTTAATTTAATAAGTATTTTCTTCAAAATTTACTCGTTTTGCCACTTTAAACAAAGACATTAGTATTCATGTTAAGGTTTACCAACCTAACACGAAATCTTTTTAAGAGTTAATTACCCGTAAATATCTACTATTAATTGTTATTACGCTTTACTTTCATAACTTGTTGATTACTTCTAGGATCCTAGTATATGTCTTATTTGTGAAGTGAACTTAAAGGTAACACGAATCTTTTATAAATCACCAAACTCAATCCATATTTAAAATATGGGGATTTACTTTGGAAGTTTATACAAATTGCATATCATCTTTTATGCATAATATCATATTGCTTCTTTAAACATTAGTTCTTACCAGACCAATGATGCTATTTTCAGATATTGGATCTTATATTGTCTTGAAAACTGTGATTGCATAATCTTGTAATCACTAAGGCAAGTTCATACTTGCTCATGTCCTTTGAATATTTTCTATCAAGTATTTGAAATATGTTATTGTTATCACCTGCATTTCAAAAAGGATGATAGAAAATTCTATTTTCATAATTGACTTCAACTATTGGTTACTGATTCGGGTGGTCAGTTAATCTATTATGACTGGTAATGGAACCACCATTGCTCGGGAATGTATCATCTAGAATTTAACAACAAATATCGCCAGTGATTCTTGCGCCGTATAATACACGTTAACCATGAGATCTACAATGGCTCAGTGAAGTCAGCTGGATCTTCTCCTTTTCGTGTGTCAGCGGATGACCTTAACGTGACGCTGAAATTCCTTGCGCAGATCCAACAACATGGGTGGGCACCCTTAGGGCCCCGCGTTTTTGGTGTCTAGATTATCTGTGTGAGGCTGACGGAGGTAGGTCTGGCATTTTAATTGGTCATACCAGGGGCACAACCGACTCACAGTGCCTTCAGGGGGCTATTATAGTTATAGCGGTCTGAAAGGGGGCTTCACAGAGATGTGGCGGCTTTAAGGATCGTGTTGGCATGTGGGATCGTGGAGAAGAGCGGTGATCGGCTTGGATCCTTATACCGGGCCTCGTACCAAGGAGGTGTGAACGGGTTGGCCGCTCGAATGTGTAAAATGGATAAGGATCTCTCATGGGTAAAGCAGCGCACCACTGTAAAGTTTAAAAAGTGTGACATGTTACTCCCTGTTCCGGGAAGGAGCTGCGACCGATGTAGGAAAGGAACTCCACGAAGTTCTAATCAACCCATGAAGGCTGATGGACATAGCTTTTCAGAATAAAAGCAATATTTGAAAAAAAATGTTTACAAAAACCTATATAACCAACTACCTTTGGTCTATGGTTGTAGTTAGTGCATCAAACACTCTGTTTTAGTAAACTTGCTAAGTACGCTCATACTCAACCGTACTTCTTAACCCTTGCTATATTCTATCGATATCAATAGCAAACCTAGGAGGTGGCTACTCTGAAGTGTTAAAGATATCTAGTGGGGATCAGCAGAGTCGACGACTACATCAGAACTTTTGAAGTCAAGCTGAGGAGTTCAATATAAATAAATCCCTAGATATTAGAATCTACTTCTGTAGAGCATTGCTTTAGCAGCAATCGCAAGCCATAGTTATATAGTAGTAGTAGTTATAGGTAGAGTAGACTTTGAGTTGCCATTTCTAGTTTTTTTGTAAATTATATTCCTCGCTGTTTCGAGGAGCTTTTTTTGAATCTTTTGTAAGGTGTTGTATGTAATCAAAGTCATACCTTATACCCGTGATGTTTGTGTTGTACCACTCTAAGGAATGTAATACTAGTGAAATAGTGTTTCACTAGTGTTATGTCAATGATTATAGCATACTAAATCCTGCAGTGGCATGCTGGATCACCACACTTATTATGGATCGGAGGGAGTACATCATTTGTATATTCTTATCAACAATTACTTATAGAGTTAAGATTTTCTGACAAGTACTACAAAACTGTTACTGAACAGTAAAAAAATGCTTACACCAGCATCAATCTGACATATGTAGTTGTAAACTTTTTTTTGCGAAGGAATATGTAGTTGTATTTGTAACCTGATCACCTACAAAGAGGCAGCCAGCCCAATTGGTCTTAGTCTTATAGTTTAGAAAAATATTCCACTTAGCATGCAAATAATAGTATATAACGCTAAGTCACACCACCCTAATTTAAGGGCACTGCTAGGCGTCCTCGGACGATGGAAAGTTCCCATCGTCCTTCTCCCCTGCGCGACACGTGTCAACCAAAATAGCTCCAAATCCCGCGTTTGCTGCAGAACACACATTTTTGCTGCATACGTCCTGCTTTTGCTTCTGAAGCAGAAAAACCGTTCGTTTCATAAAATAGAAAGTCTCGCCGGAGACCTCACCGGAGACTCGCCGGAGACCATGCAGCAAAAAAATTGTGCTAATGTAGCAAAACTGACCTCGCCGGAAAAAACTCGCTGGTGACTCTCGCCGAAGACCTTGTAGCAAAAAGTTGACACTGTTGTAGCAAAAGAACAAGACGTTTGTAGCAATAAAGTTCTAATGTAGCAAAAAACTGACTTCGTCGGATACATGGCTGCAGACCATGTAGCAAAAAAACTTGGTAGCAGAGGTTGCCGCTGTCGGTAGCAGAGCACCTCGCGGTCGGTAGCAAAGCACGCCGCCGTCGGCAACAGAGCACGCCTCTGTCGGTAGTAGAGCACGTCGCGGTCGGTAGCAGCAACACCACCCGCCACTCCGGTAGCATCGCTAGCAGCAACATCGCCCGCCACGCGTACCAACGCACCCCGCCGTTGTAGCAGCCATGGGCCACACCTCGCCGTCGTCCATGGGACTCGGCCCTGGCCAACGACCGTAGGTGGAGGGGAGATAGAGCGGAGGAGGGCCGCCGCCACCGGAGTGGAGGGCGAACAGCGGCAGTGACACTAGTAGAAAGAGGGCCTTTGGTCCAGCGGCCAAATTCCATTTGTGCCGGTTCGTTTCCGCAATCGGGACCAATGCCAGGCACCGGTCCCGGTTCATGCCACCAGGGCATTGGTCCCAGTTTATCTGTAATCATTTGTCCCGGTTTGTGGCACGAACCGGGACCAATGACCCCGCGACGCACACGTGGCTCTCTGCGAGGCATAGGTCCCGGTTCATGCCAAGAACCGGGACCAAAAACCCCGCGACGGTCAGCAGTCCAGGATTTAATGTAAATTTTTTTTGCGGGTAAGGAATTAATGTAAATTAATTCGGCACAGAAATTAATTCGAGGTAGAAATTGAATTGATCACTATTTTTGAACAAATCTTTCACGAATTAATCGAGACAAAGGTCTAAATTGAGACATTTTATTATTCGACCACAAATTTTTCCATACAAATAAAGATGCGACTTTATAAATTTTTAGTCGACAACACTTCCGCTGCCGCTGTCCTCCGAGCCGTTGTCCTCCGTGCCGCTGGCTTCCTCGTCGTTGTCGGACGAAATCTCCACGATTTCGGTGTTGTTCGGGAGACGGAGCTCGTCTGCGCGCATAGCAGCGTCGATGGCGGTGTAGATGGTCCGTCCAGGGACGGACCAGAACAACTCCCGCCCTTCTTGGTTGCGGCGATTCGGGTGCACCAGGCGCCCGTCCAGGAAACGGTTGCCAAGCTCGGCCTTCCGCTCCTTCTTGAACAGCCGGGGTCAATACTCGCCGCCCGCCGCGTACCGGGGCAACGCCCTAATACACGCGGGCAGTTGGCGGCGACGCTCCGCGATGACGTACTCCATCTCGTATCCGCAGGGGTTGAGGAGCGGAGCCACCGACACACCCCCCTCGCTGATGCGAAATCCGGCGGGAAGGGTCGCACCCGGCGGCGCGAGGATGCCATAGATCGCAAACTGCGTCGCCTCGTAGTGGTTGAGCGTGGGCACCTCCATGACGGCGCGGTGGAGATTGGAGAGGGAGGGGAGGCAAAACGACGACGCGCTGGAGAGGCAAAGTGGTGGGGTGGAGAGGGACTGCAGAGAGGCAGAGGCGATGGAGAAAGCGAGCGATGTGGCCTCATATTTATGCACGGGGATGACGAAGCGACGAAGGCATTGGTCCCGGTTATTGCCATGACCCAGGACCAAAGCCCCTCCCGCGCGACACGTGGCGGCCCAGCAGCGCGCCCCCCACCGAAGTCATTGGTCCTGGGTCATGCCATCAATCGGGACCAATGACCTGGGTAGGGTGCGAGCTGCTGGGCCGCCACGTGTCGCACGGGAGGGGCTTTGGTCCCGGGTCGTGGCAATAACCGGGACCAAAAACCCTCCCCTGGCTTATATAAGCCCAGCCCTTTGCCCACCAAATTTTGCTGGATTGTGTGTGAGGAGTGGGTGCTAGCTTTTTTTTTCTTTGATTGCACACAAGGTGTTCGACGAAATGTCTGAGCCACACTTTAGTTCGCACAACATGGTATCCTCGGCTGAGGTTAGCAACCTTATCTTCTTTATCTGTAACTGATACAAAAATATTGCATCTGTCCATGTAGGGTGGTCATTTTACTATTCACGATGTTATTGTAATGGTTAATTATTATGATGCAGATCGATGCACGGATGCGATGGATGTATGGCGACCGACACCATTCCGATTTTATAGCAGGCCTCCATAAATTTATCGATTTGGCTAAGGCAAACAAAGTGGATAATTTTATGCCTTGTCCCTGCGTCGACTGTCGGAACGTGGCGGAGCACTCTGCCCCGAGAATCCTTCAAAGCCATCTGCTTCGGAGAGGTTTCATGCCCGGATATTATTGTTGGCCATGCACGGAGAAAGAGGGGTTAGGCTAGAAGAAAATGAAGAAGAGGAGGATGATGACAGCTATCCTATGTCCCCTGAAGAATACGGCGATACTGCAATGGAAGACAATGAAGAAGAGGGAGGCGGCAATGAAGAAGAACAATGGGCATCAGATGAGCCCGTTGATGGTCTTGGTCGGGTCATTTCTGATGCAAAGCAACAATGTGATACAGAAAGGGAGAAGCTTAAGTTGGAGGCCATGCAAAAGGATCACAAAAAGTTGTTGTACCCAAATTGCAAAGATGGCAGCACAAAGCTCGGTACCACACTTGAACTGCTGAAATGAAAGGCAGAGACTGGCTTATCTGACAAGGGATTTGAGAAGTTACTGAAAATAATGAAGCCAAAGCTTCCAAAGGATAACGAGCTGCCCGAGACAACGTACGAAGCAAAGAAGACTATCTGCCCTCTAGGATTAGATGTGGAGAAGATACATGCATGCATTAATGACTGCATCCTGTACCGCGGTGAGAAGTACGAGAATATGGATAAATGCCCGGTATGCAATGCATGTCGATACAAGATCAGACAAGATGACCCTGGTGATGTTGAGGGTGATGATGAGCCCTCCAGAAAGAGGGTTCCTGCTAAGGTTATGTGGTATGCTCCTATAATACCACGGTTGAAATGTCTGTTCAGAAATAAAGAGCATGCTAGGTTGTTGCGATGGCACAAAGAAGAGCGTAAGAAAGACGGGAAACTAAGACACCCTGCCGATGGGTCACAGTGGAGAAACATCGAGAGAAAGTACTCGAACTTTGCAGGTGACGCGAGGAACTTATGGTTTGGTCTAAGTACATATGGCATGAATCCTTTTGGGGAGCAGAGCTGTAGTCACAGCACTTGGCCAGTGACTCTATGTATCTACAACCTTCCTCCTTGGTTGTGCATGAAGCATAAGTTCATTATGATGCCAGTGCTCATCCAAGGACCGAAGCAACCCGGCAACGACATTGATGCATACCTAAGGCCATTAGTCGATGAACTTTTGCAGTTGTGGGCAGAACCATGTGTAAAGGTGTGGGATGAGCACAAACAGGAGCCATTTGACCTACGAGCGTTGTTGTTCGTAACCATCAATGATTGGCCTACTCTTAGTAACATTTCAGGACAGTCAAACAAGGGATACAATGCATGCACACACTGTTTAGATAATACTAAAGGTACATATTTGGATAAATGTAAGAAGGTTGTGTACCTGGGGTGTCGTAAATTTCTTCTGACCAATCATCAAGTAAGAAAGAAAGGCAAGAATTTCAATGGTGAGGCAGATTACCGGAAGAAGCCTAAGCTCCCTAAAGGTGCTGATGTATTTGGTATGGTGAAGGACCTAGAAGTAATCTTTGGAAAGGGTCCTGGCGGTCAATCTGTTCCGAAAGACCCCATTACCGAACACACGGCCATGTGGAAAAAGAAATCTATATTTTGGGAGCTTGAGTATTGGAAAGACCTAGAGGTCCGTACTTCAATCGACATGATGCACGTGACGAAGAATCTTTGTGTGAACCTACTAGGCTTCCTGGGCGTGTATGGGAAGACAAAAGATACACCAGAAGCATGGGAGGACCAGCAACATATCAAAGACCCACACAACAAGCATACTGATAAAGGACGTAAATACTTAAGTAGCTACGCTCTTACCAAAGCAGAGAAGGAAATCTTTTTTGAAGTCCTTTACAGTATCAAGGTCCCGGCTGGCTTCTCGTCAAATATAAAGGGAATAATAAATATGGCAGAGAAAAAATTTTAGAACCTGAAGTCTCATGATTGCCACGTGATTATGACACAGTTGCTTCCGGTTGCATTGAGAGGGCTTCTACCGGAAAATGTTCGATTAGCCATTGTGAAGCTATGTGCATTCCTCAATGCAATATCTCAGAAGGTAATCGATCGAGAATGTCTGGAAAGGCTACAGAAGGATGTGGTCCAATGTCTTGTCAGTTTTGAGTTGGTGTTCCCCCCGTCCTTCTTCAATATTATGACGCATCTCTTAGTTCACCTAGTCGATGAGATTTACATTCTCGGTCCTGTATTTCTGCATAATATGTTCCCCTTCGAGAGGTTCATGGGAGTCTTAAAGAAATATGTTCGTAACCGTGCTAGGCCAGAAGGAAGCATCTGCAAGGGCAATGGAACAGAGGAGGTCATTGGGTTCTGTGTAGACTTTCTTCCTGACCTTAAGCCGATTGGTGTTCCTGAATCACGGTATGAGGGGAGACTGAGTGGAAAAGGCACGCTAGGAAAGAAAGCAATGATATTTAGGGACGGACATTCTTTTAATCAAGCACACTACATAGTTCTCCAAAGTTCTACCTTCGTGGCTCCGTATATCGAGGAACACATGAATGTTGTATGCTCCAAGTTCCCGGGGAAGGATGACTACTGGATTAAAAAAATCACATGGAGACTTTCGGCACTTGGTTGCAATTACATCTCATGAATGACACCACTATTGGAGATCAGCTCTACTTGTTGGCCGCGACACCATCTGTGACTGTATTGACTTTCCAAGGGTACGAGATAAATGGGAATACATTTTACACGATTGCCCAAGATAAAAAGAGCACCAACCAAAACAGTGGTGTCCGCTTTGATGCAACATGCGAGAAGGGGAAAAAGGACACATACTATGGTTACATAGAGGAGATATGGGAACTTGACTATAGACCTACTTTTAAGGTCCGATTGTTTCGGTGCAGTTGGGTCCACATGAATGGAGAAAGGGTAAAGGTAGACCAGCTGTACGGAATGACAACAGTGGATCTCAAGAATCTTGGTTACAGAGACGAACCATTCGTCCTCGCCAATGATGTGGCTCAGGTTTTTTATGTGAAGGACATGTCCTCTAGACCGCAAAAAAGAAAAAATAAGGAAACGAATACATCAGACGATGAGCCTCGGCGTCACATAGTTCTTTCAGGGAAAAGAAACATCGTGGGAGTCAAGGACAAGATAGACATGTCAGCAGATTATGATAAGTTTGATGAAATTCCGCCCTTCACCGTGAAAACTGACCCAAGCATCTCGATAAGCAAAGAAGATGCTCCATGGTTACGGCCTAAGAAGCGATCATAGGCAAGGGATCGACATACGCAACGAAGGATTCATATCCTAAACCCTAAACCCTATGTAAATCTATGTAATGTATGGAAACTTTATGTGATGTATTGAAACTTTATGTAATGGAGTCTTTCACGGGCTTGCAGGGAAATTTTTCCGAGGCGGAGCTTCCGAAGATGCCGTAGGGCGTGTGCACCAACGACATCTTCGAGAAGCTCCGCCACGGGAGATTTCCCAACCCTTTCCCCAACACTGTTAGAGGAGATGGAGTCTTTCACGGGCTTGCAGGGAAATTTTTCCGAGGCGGAGCTTCCGAAGATGCCGTAGGGCGTGTGCACCAACAACATCTTCGAGAAGCTCCGCCACGGGAGATTTCCCAACCCTTTCCCCAACACTGTTAGAGGAGATGGAGTCTTTCACGGGCTTGCAGGGAAATTTTTCTGAGGCGGAGCTTCCGAAGATGCCGTAGGGCGTGTGCACCAACGACATCTTCGAGAAGCTCCGCCACGAGAGATTTCCCAACCCTTTCCCCAACACTGTTAGAGGAGATGGAGTCTTTCACGGGCTTGTAGGGAAATTTTTCCGAGGCGAAGCTTCCGAAGATGTCGTAGGGCGTGTGCACCAATGACATCTTCGAGAAGCTCCGCCACGGGAGATTTCCCAACCCTCCATCCATGGGGATGAAACTCTCTCTACCTATGTTGGCTTGTTGAGCTACTTGCCATGGCGTATCGATGGTCCTTTTATAGGCACGGCGCCGCTTCTACTTTGTCTTGTTCCTCCGACAGGGCGTCGTGCGCTACATGCTTTATCTCATCGAGCAGTGCGTCCACCCACACATCCTTATCCCGTCGACAGCTTTAGTCTCGGTTGCACCCACCAGCCGGGACTAAAGGTTACCCACGCGTCCTTATCCCACCGGCATCTTTAGTATCGGTTGCACCGACCAGCCGGGACTAAAGGTTACCCACGCGTCCTTATCCCACCGGCATCTTTACTCTCGGTTGCACCCACCAGCCGGGACTAAAGGTTACCCACGCGTCCTTATCCCACCGACAACTTTAGTCTCGGTTGCACCCACCAGCCGGGACTAAAGGTTACCCACGCGTCCTTATCCCACCGACAGCTTTAGTCTCGGTTGCACCCACCAGCCGGGACTAAAGGTTACCCAAGATGCACATGTGTGCATAGTATGGGCACATTATCACAAACTATGCCCTGATTCTAGCCATAACATTGGTGGTTTGACCTAAATGCCATGAAACCTCGAACATGATAGGTCATTTTGTGAAGGATTTTTTATGATGTTTTCAATTTTTCAAGTTCAATATTTATCCTTGCAACTGTGACACATAATATGACACCACGCGAAGGTTTCACATTGTTTGAATCATTTTTGAATTTATTATGCCCGTTTCAAACTATATTCAAAACGGCAGGCATGAAGCTTCTTAGCCCGGGGCTGAGTCTCGCTGAACTTGAAGTGGATCTCTGATGAAATAGCATGTTGTGAACCTATAAATGATTTTTTTTTAAATTCACAAGCATTATATCATGTACTTGTAGTTCAAATCTTGGCAACCTCCTACCGATTCGGCAGGAATTTGTCTTTTTCATGAGGGATGGACAGAAAGGTTCCTGATATACCGGTTGGGAAATTGTCCATATAAGGTGGTATAGTATTTTTGAAAAATGGTTTGGTACCAATGCCAAACTTTAATTTGGTGGTTGCTTCACAGAACACCCCGATTTCGGCACCTCAAAAATGGAAATAAGCTTTTTCGTGTGTCGAAAGGGAAAACTTCCTCCTACAACATCGTAAGCCATCCCAAGATGCACATGTGTGCAGAGTATGGGCACATTATCACAAACTATGCCCTGATTCTAGCCATAACATTGGTGGTTTGACCTAAATGCCATGAAACCTCGAACATGATAGGTCATTTTGTGAAGGATTTTTTATGATGTTTGCAATTTTTCAAGTTCAATATTTTTCCTTGAAACTGTGACACATAATATGACACCACGCGAAGGTTTCACATTGTTTGGATCATTTTTGAATTTCTTATGCCCGTTTCAAACTATATTCAAAACGGCGGGCATAAAGCTTCTTAGCCCGGGGCTGAGCCTCGCTGAACTTGAAGTGGATCTCTGATGAAATAGCATGTTGTGAACCTATAAATGATTTTTTTAAAAATACACAAGCATTATATCATGTACTTGTAGTTCAAATCTTGGCAACCTCCTACCGATTCGGCAGGAATTTGTCTTTTTCATGAGGGATGGACAGAAAGGTTCCTGATACACCGGTTGGGAAATTGTCCATATAAGGTGGTATAGTATTTTTGAAAAATGGTTTGGTACCAATCCCGAACTTTAATTTGGTGGTTGCTTCACAGAACACCCCGATTTCGGCACCTCAAAAATGGAAATTGGCTTTTTCGTGTGTCGAAAGGGAAAACTTCCTCCTGCAACATCGTAAGCCATCCCAAGATGCACATGTGTGCACAGTATGGGCACATTATCACAAAGTATTGCCTGATTCTAGCCATAACATTGGTGGTTTGACCTAAATGCCATGAAACCTCGAACATGATAGGTCATTTTGTGAAGGATTTTTTATGATGTTTGCAATTTTTCAAGTTCAATATTTTTCCTTGCAACTGTGACACATAATATGACACCACGCGAAGGTTTCACATTGTTTGGATCATTTTTGAATTTCTTATGCCCGTTTCAAACTATATTCAAAACGGCGGGCATAAAGCTTCTTAGCCCGGGGCTGAGCCTTGCTGAACTTGAAGTGGATCTCTGATGAAATAGCATGTTGTGAACCTATAAATGATTTTTTTAAAAATTCACAAGCATTATATCATGTACTTGTAGTTCAAATCTTGGCAACCTCCTACCGATTTGGCAGGAATTTGTCTTTTTCATGAGGGATGGACAGAAAGGTTCCTGATACACCGGTTGGGAAATTGTCCATATAAGGTGGTATAGTATTTTTGAAAAATGGTTTGGTACCAATGCCGAACTTTAATTTGGTGGTTGCTTCACAGAACACCCCGATTTCGGCACCTCAAAAATGGAAATTGGCTTTTTCGTGTGTCGAAAGGGAAAAATTCCTCCTGCAACATCGTAAGCCATCCAAGATGCACATGTGTGCACAGTATGGGCACATTATCATAAACTATGCCCTGATTCTAGCCATAACATTGGTGGTTTGACCTAAATGCCATGAAACCTCGAACATGATAGGTCATTTTCTGAAGGATTTTTTATGATGTTTGCAGTTTTTCAAGTTCAATATTTTTCCTTGCAACTGTGACACATAATATGACACCACGCAAAGGTTTCACATTGTTTGGATCATTTTTGAATTTCTTAGGCCCGTTTCAAACTATATTCAAAACGGCGGGCATGAAGCTTCTTAGCCCGGGGCTGAGCCTCGCTGAACTTGAAGTGGATCTCTGATGAAATAGCATGTTGTGAACCTATAAATGATTTTTTTAAAAATTCACAAGCATTATATCATGTACTTGTAGTTCAAATCTTGAAAAGTTTTTTAAAATTCCAAATTATGCAATAAATATTTTGTTAATGCAATTTTAATTGTAAATAGTACAATTGTACAGTTCAAATAAAAATATTTAAAAATAGAAAATGGTTTTTGATTAGTTATTTAAATTGAAGCACTTTTCCTGTTAAAAGTTTTTTAAAATTCCAAATTATGCAATAAATATTTTTTTAATGCAATTTTAATTGTAAATAGTACAATTGTATAGTTCAAATAAAAATATTTGAAAACAGAAAATGGTTTTTGATTAGTTATTTGAATTGAAGCACCTTTCCTGTTAAAAGTTTTTTAAAATTCCAAATTATGCAATAAATATTTTGTTAATGTTATTTTAATTGTAAATAGTACAATTATATAGTTCAAATAAAAATATTTGAAAACAGAAAATGGTTTTTGATTAGTTATTTAAATTGAAGCACTTTTCATGTTAAAAGTTTTTTAAAATTCCAAATTATGCAATAAATATTTTGTTAATGCAATTTTAATTGTAAATAGTACCATTGTATAGTTCAAATAAAAATATTTGAAAACAGAAAATGGTTTTTGATTAGTTATTTAAATTGAAGCACTTTTGCTGTTAAAAGTTTTTTTAAATTCCAAATAAATAATCACCTTAAATTGAAACATCTTATTAATTAAAGAAGAAACAAATTTGAAAATGGTGGGAAGACCAAAAGGTTTGCCAAAATCTGAAAAAACGGGTCAACGATCCCGGTTCGTCCCACGAACCGGGACCGATGATCCATGGATGCGCGCGCTGCCATTAACACGCCACTGGTCCCGGTTGTTGGCACGAGCCGGGACCGTTGATTCTTTGGTCCCGGATGGCTAGACTAACCGGGACCAAAGGCCGTCCACGTGGCAGCACAGCAACGCTCATGCTCTAGACCTTTGGTCCCGTTTGGTGGCACGAACCAGGACCGTTGGTCCTTTGGTCCTAGTTGTTGGGATGACCCGGGACCAATGGTCTGTACAGTTAACAGCCTCGGCCTTCCTCCTCCCCAACTCCCCAAAGCACATCGACGCGTGGCTAAGGAAAATTTGCGGCGGAGCAAAATCACGCCGGCAGGCTGCCCAAATCCAGAGCGGCCGGTTCATGTCGTCGACACCCCTCGCCGAGCGCCACTAGCCGCCGCCGTGAGCAGGCAAGGAAGCTACGCCGCGCTGCAATCAACCCCACCTTCCCCGACTCCGGCCGCCGCGTTCTCCACTGATTCCGGCAGCGCCCTGCCTCCTCCGGCCTAGCCGCACCCTCCATCGGCCTCCTGGTGAGCCACTGCTGCTCCGGCACCACTCCTACGTCCCCCTCCCTCACTGTATCGTCCTCCGCACGAGCACCTGCCGCCACCGGCCGCCGGCCACCGTCAAACGGCTTGCTCCGGCGCACCTCCCGTAGCGACGCCGCCCGTTTTAGGTAGCCTGTGACGCGCTGGTTTGAACCATGATAGTGGCGTCACCCCGCCCTTCTCTCCGCCGTCTTCCACCATCGCCTGGCAGTTCCCCGGCAAGCCTACGTGCCGCCACGGTGGCGTTGACGTGGCGTCGCGTGTGCGTGATGTGGGCGTTGACCAAGCCCCGCCAGCGTGGCATCTAAGGTGGCCTGGGCCCCCTGCGTCAGTCTCTGTGGCTAGTTTAGCCATGGAGAAAAAAAAACCACCCCGAGCTGACATCATAATGACGTAGTAAAAGTTTAATATTTGTTTAAATAATTTCAGAACAGAGTTTAATCTTATAAATTCAATAACTAATTATTTCTAAGTTAGAAAAATATGTATAATATATCAAAATGTTCAGAAAAATGAGATCTACACAATAGACTCATAATCATGCATTGTTCAACAACTTTAATTACAAGTTTAATAAGAGACTGAAATCAACCCCTCGTAGGTGATTTCGGGGTCTCTCCTGTACTAGGGTTTGGACCATTCGGATTCCACTTAAATTGCCAAGCATGCCTTAGGGTTAAATTTCAACTATGTTTAACTTGTCGTATCATTATCGATGCCATGTGTTGATTGTTTAACTTGCAGATAGTATGGATCCAACACATCAGGAAAACATCCTCCAAGGGATGATCTGCGAAAATGAAGATATCGATATCGATGTTGCGAGTGAGTTTCTGAACGATTCCGGTCAGGGAGATGAGTATCTCAACCGAGGAGACGGCTCTGGTGAGGTAGAAGCCGAAGCCTGGGACAGGGGAGAAGCCGATAAGGAAGAAGGCGACGGCTCCGGCGGAACCTTAAATCTCGCAAACACCGGCGAGGTCTATATATGTATTTTTGTAATTAAAATGCTGCTATCTATATATACATGCATATATTAACACTCTTTCTTCTTTTAGCCCTCCGGATCGAGAACTTCTTCCGTAAGAACGAAACGAGGCCCAACAAAAAAGTTGGATGACACTGTGAGGTATAGGATCGACGTGGTCGGTGTAGATGGCAAACCGCAAGCTCCCGTCGATGTCGCAAGAAAATTTGTCAAGCAATGCAAAGTTCTTGTGAGGGACTACATCCCGATCACCGTTCAAGAATGGAATCGGCCAAGCGGCGGCGGAGTCCCGTATGTCGGCGACAACGCCAAAGATAAGCTTTTTGACAAGCTCATGACTAATTTCCTCCTGTCGGAACCATATATGACTCCAGATGAGGAGGAGAGAGCAAGAAGGGAGCTTGTGCAAAGAGTCAAGAAGTTTGCTCTCAGCAAGATGGCCGATGCATTCAAGAACTGGAAGAAGAAACTGTACCATAACTTTGTCAAGGTAGAGAAGACTCCGAATTTCGATGAAGCTGGCTATGCTAAGTTAAGACACCAGTGGGAGGATTTTGTGAACTACAAGACATCGGAGAAAGCTAAGGAAAGGTCTAGGATAAATACGGAGAACGCTGCTAAGAAACTGTACCATCGTAACATGGGGCCTGCTGGCTACGCCGGTTGCATGCCTAGGTGGGATGCACTTGAGGTCAATTACATAACTGCCGGGATCAGACCAGAGCCCGCAACATGGACACCATGGGCGAGAAACTGGTTTTACGGCCATGGGGGCACGTTGGACAAAGAAGGGAGGGCAATATATAATCAGAAACACAAAGATGATCCCCTACTGCCCATCGACGATATTAGAAATGCAGTAGATGATGTTGCAGGGGGACGGTTCGTTCCCGATAGAGAGAACGACGAGCTCACACGGGCCCTTAAAAATCCTGAACACGACGGACGAACACGAGGCATGCCAGGCTCCAAGTCGTGGAAGGTTGCCTTCCCCCCGGAAATGAAGAGATATCCCGATAAAAGCCATCAGAGGAGAAAGGAAAGGGATGCAGCTGAGAAAGCGGCCGCTGCAGACCGGCTGCGTAATGTAGAAGAACTGTTAAAGCGGCACCAGGATCAACTCGACATACTTAGCCAGAAAGGTACTAGCGGCCAATCTCAGCGACATGTGGTAGAAGCTGCATTCGAGGGTACCGGCGCCCCATCGAATAAGAAAAGCAGCGTCGCTTCCACGCAGCTCCATGATGTTGATGATGATGCACCGACGACATCTCCTCCTAAATGCTACCCAGTGGATGATATCACGGAGACAACATCTTGTGAGCTAAAGGTGCAGGTTATGAACTTAAGGGTGATGGCGGCGATCGGCATGGCATTACCAATTGGGCCTAACCCAACTTGGCATTGCAGACCAGTTCCAAAAGGGTACGCTGTCGTCACGGTGGATGAGGTGAAGGAAGATTTTGAGGAGCTGAAGCTAGACCACCCTGCAGGGGAAGATATGGAGCTGACTCAACTAGGAGAAGCCAAAGGGGGACTATTCTATGGCTAAAGGAGCGCATCATGCTTCCAAATTATGTGCCGCCAAGGCCACCCACTCCTCAGAGCAGCAATCCACCTTCGCCGCCACCTCACCATTCTCTAGCGCAACCGTCGCCTTCACCGCCTTACCGCTCAGCGCAACCGTCTCCATCGCCGCCTCAGCCATCGCCGCCGCCGCCTCAGCCGTCTCCGTCCCCTGAGCCTCAGAGACAAAAGCAGAAGTATACTAAGGGGGGCAGCACCACCAGCAGCAGCAAGAGCACGTTCCGATCACCGAAACGTAAGCTATCACCCCTCCCAAAAGTACCTCATCAGAATATGAAGAAGCTACCTTGCGAGAAGACAGATGAGGAAACTAATGCGGCCGCAGCTGCCCATTATGAAAAGTGGAAGATTGACATGGCTAACAAGAAAAGGCCGATAGAGGCATTTTTCCCGGTCACCGCAGAAGATAAAGCCAAAGCAGTCGCGCTTAAGATTCAGCTTCACCAACCCATAGCGCTCACATCAGACTATAATCGCTCTATTACCAAGTCGGCTGAGGCAAAAGAGCGGAGAGTCGGGAAAGAAGTTGCCCAGCTCGGACAACATAAAAATAAATCGATCGAACCGCTCAAAGTGTACGATACCAATGAGTGGATGATCCAGGAGCGGCATGATCCGAACATTGATCCGGAGTTTGTTCGACTGTACGGAGAAAAAGCCCAATTATATGGACTGTCTATTACTGAGTACATGAGCCGTATGCATGAGTTCGAGGGGTACCAAGAAACAGCATACGTGTACCAGTATGGGGCTCCTCTCGTCAAACCCGAGTTAGTCAAAGATCTACCAACAAAAATGCGAAGATTGCATAAATGGTACATCTAAGCTTGTGCTGATTCCAAAAACTGGATCTAGGCTGCATATAAACACCACCATTACGGTCATGGAGATGGTTTCATACTGATTGAATTTCCAGAATTATTTCAGTTTTACCAACAAGACGCCCTCGACAAAGCTATCGTCAGTGCCTATTGTTTGTAAGTATTATTAATTTCTGTAATTAAGTCTTTCTAGCTCTTCTCATTCGTTGCTTGTATAATCTTACTAATCACTATACTAATTATATATGCAGAATGAAGATTCAAGAATGCAACAAAGGACAAATCTTTGACCTTGGGTTTGTTGACTATAATTTCGTTCATGAAGTTACTCTAAAAACAAATCCCAAAGAGACAGAGGATAACTTGTTCAAAGCGTTGAAGTATTTCAGCAACAGAAGGGAAATACTATTTCCTTACAACGCTGCGTGAGTGTTACTGTCTTGTACACATTCTATTTTTGATTACTCGATGTTAAGCGTATAATTGACTCGTGTTATATTTTGTTAGTGTGTCAAGCTTCCACTATATTCTCTTAATCATTTCTGTTGACACCGGAGTAGTAAAAGTCCTGGACTCGAAAAGCACACCATTAGAAAAGTGGGCGGCCATGCAGGAATGCCTCTAGAGGGCTTGGAAACGGTTCACCGCCAAAACTAGGGGTGTTTGGAAGCCAGAGCTTACATTTCAACCATTGACTGTAAGTACTACTTGCTAGATCCATGCATCTCTTTAATTCTAGTTTCAATACCACCATTATCATGCTTGATTATTATTTTGATTGAACTCCGTTCTCGTAAAGTGCTTGAGGCGGGAAGCTGGAAATAACTTATGTGGATACTGTGTCTGCGAGTTCATTCGCCAGACGACCAAAGAGAAGGGGGCAGACCGGAACATCAAAAAAATTGAAGTACGATAAACAATAATCACAACTTTTATTTTATTACCACCAATTGTGTTTAGTTTCATTCATATATTGATCCTCTTCTTTATATTAGATCGAACGGATGCGGGACGGTCTTCTATCACAAGAACGCGTGCAAGCAATTCAAGAGGAAATTGCCGGAATCTTGTTAGAACAAGTCATAGATCCGAAAGGAGAATACTATTACCCACTTCATTTGGAAGGGTGAAGTGTATAAAAGAAGTGTAAATTAGATCAAATTCGTGTGAGAGTATCGTTTGTAATTATAATATGTTTCGACCAAGAAGACGGATGAGACGGTGTATATATTTGTGATCATGCATGATGTGTAATATATATATCATGGTTTCATTATTGTTGTATATATGTAGTACCATTAAATTTATAAAAAAAATCCTGTCGTGGCAGAAAAATAGCCCGAAATCCTGCTGCGGCAGAAAACCCTGCCGCGGCAGAAAAATAGCCCGAAAATCCTGCCGCGGCACAGAGACCAACGATCCCGGTTCGTGCCCAGAACCGGGACCAATGATCCACCCCCGCGTCCGTCTCTGGTGCTGCCACGTGGGGAACCACTGGTCCCGGTTTTTCCCACGAACCGGGACCAATGATCCATCCCCCTCGTAGCTCGCCCGCCCACGTGAAGACCCATTGGTCCTGGTTCGTGCGCGAACCGGGACTAGCATTAGTCCCGAGTGATTGGTCCCGATTCTGGAACCGGGACCAATGGCCCACCGAGACTAGAAGCCCTTTTTCCACCAGTGTGAGGGCCGGCGGTAGGGCAAGCCAGGGGCCGGTGTGGCAGGCGAGCTCCACGCAAGGATGCATGTCGTGGGGATTTTTCCTATCGGTAGAGAGATAAGTGAACTATGGAGGGGAAGATGGGTCGTGAGCAGGGCCCACCTCCACGTGCTGTGCGGGATGAGACCCGGGGGATCGATCCCCGGGGGAGGCCAATCATTTTCCCTAATTTAACGATGGTACGTTGAACAATAATATATACTAGTACATCCATAGCAGCCAGATGGTCATCATTTCTTAATAGGAGCGCCGTACAGCCTGTCCTTCTCGTACTAGTATATAGCAACCATCAATACCCACCGCAAGAACAACAAATCAACCTTAGTCTTGCGGTCTAGAAGAGTGTTTCACAACATATTATTTGACGCAAAGTCACATCCTAATTGAAGAATACATCCGCGCAAACCAGATTCGATGATCATTTATTAATAGGACCCTACAATATGAAAACCACACCGGAGCTCCGGCCCGTCCGTCCCATTGTACTATATATATAGCAGCCCTCAATAGCCACCGCAAGAACTACAAATCAAGCGCCATACATATGCACCTCCGCTGTCCGTAAATTTTCTAGTCTCCCCACGTCGTACATAGCAAAGCCAGCTTCATTCGCTTGCGATGGCTGACATGGTTCCGCTTCGGAGCACCGTGATGCTGTTCGTCGTTCTATTTGGTGTCGTCATCGTGCAGATGCAGATGACCTCGGTCGTGCCCCTTGCGGCGGCTACAAGAGTGCTGGTAGAGACTAACCCCGATGCCGCCGGTGTTAAAGTCGGCGCTAAGGCTGGAGGCAATGGAGTTGACGTCAGGGCTAAGGTCGTCTCTAAGGCTCGAGGCAATGGAGTTGGCGTCAGGGCTAAGGTCCACGCTAAGGCTGGAGGCAACGAAGACGAACCCATTGTTGGTATTGGCGCCGGCCTTGACTACGACTACGGCTACGGCGGCGGCAACTGAGCTCGGTGAAGTCACTGTCTACCGCGTGAAGCGCAATGCACATCACATAGTCCTATACCGTGTTCGTTTGCCGTCGTCATCGTTGATTGCGTCTGTTTTCTGTTCTCTCCGCTATGCGTGAGCGAACTGTGCCAATAAGTTTGTGCCGGAGTGGTTGATTATGAAATTGGGAAGTTGAGCTAGCTAGCGGTAAATTTGGCGTGTGAATGTGTGTTATGGTCGATGCGGTGCTTGTCTCCCGGTCGAGTGTTGTGGTTGATTGATTCTTCTATCCCGACCGATTTTCAGTTTGTATCATCCATTCGCGGTCTTTGAATTCCACTTTATGCACTCCAAACATATAAATATCCTTCGGAACCAGGTTACCGGAAGCAATAGAAGGTACATTCAAGATGAACACAGTCACTAGTAGAAACCAGGCTATTAGCCCAGGTTCGTAAGGACCTTTAATCTCGGAATACGATCCGGAACTGCCAAAGCAGGACTAAAGGTCTAAGCTTTAGCCACGATTCTGTTACGAACCGGGACTAGAGGTCCAACCACGTGGCCCTGCGAGCCGCGCTAGGCTAGAGGACATTTAGTCCCGGTTCGTAACACACCGGGACTAAAGGTTCCCTGCCGCGGCAGCGTTTTTGGTTATTTGACTCGCGCGGCAGGAGATGGGGTTTTAGGGTTTTGTGTTTTTCTTTTTATTTTGTGTTTTGCGTTTAATTTATTTTTCATTCTGTGTTTTCATTAAAAACAAGTTTTCGTATACATACAGAACGCTACTAAACAGTACTTGTACACATTGATGCAATATATAATATAATTTCTCTTACAAGCATATATGGAGTCCCAACCGGGTTTAGAGCATGTCTATTTGATTACATGGAGATCATTACATGGATGCTTTAGGGTCAACGTATAAAGTATTCTCCGCGTGAGTCTATGACCCCGTCAACAAAAAATCCAGCAAATTCCTCTTAGATTGCTATTAGGCGGTCCTCTGGTAGAAACTTGTCCCACATCGCGTCCAACTATATAAAGAAGGAGATCGTATGAATTAGACTCAACACAACTTTTTGTAATAAATATAAAGGGTGAATATATTGTTTACTTACTCGAACATTTTCCAAGGGCTTCTCAATAGTGATGCGAATGAACTCGCACACATAGAATCCACATAGATTAGTCCCCCGTGGCTGCATCGCCCACTTTACAAGAATAGAATTCATTTAAATAATAACTATAGCATGATAAATGCACATAAACTAGAATTAAATAGATGCGCGGACTTAGCTCGTACTACTTACCGAGAGCGATTTAAAAAATAGCTCCTCACGCCATTGACCATGGACATGGTTCTTGAACCGTGTCCAAACCCTAGCCGACAAAAAAAAATTAATATATGAGTTAATAACTACTTGATATCCTAGAAAATGAATGAAATAAACTGATATAGTGCGATAATTGTTGAAATTACCTCTAGAGCGCATCGATAATGCTACGGTAGTCTTCATTGTCTTTGTTTAGTGAGGGCATGATGTGAACTCTTTCCAAGTCAAATGAAATGCTTAGAAGAATCCAGTGGTACCTATGCAAGGTTTACATACGCCAATAACTCATCATTTACACTGAACATCGAGTAAGAAAAATTTAATATGTACAAGAACTCACTTGCCGTCATGGTAAGGAAATAGTATTTCATTACAGAAATGCTGGTTCGTGAGAAACCGGAACAAGTTGTGCTCGGTCTGCAGTGGCTTATCCTTTAGTATAGCTCCATGAACTCGATGTGGGTCAATGAACCCAAATCCATTAATAGCCTTTCTTTTACAATCGAGAATCTTCATTCTGCATCATTATATATAGCATACAAAATAATATAGTGAGTATACTTACCGGCAATGAATTGAACAAGTTGAGATAGAGACTTAATTACATAAATAAAGTAATCACTTACAGACAATAGCAACTGAGAATAGATTTGTCGAGTTCCTTTAGATTGAATAACTGAAATAATTTTGTAAATTCAATAGGGACCTCGTCTTCAGCGAAGTAATACGATTTTCGAACTTTCAGTATGAGCCAATATTGCTGTTATTTTGATGCTTTCATGTACCATTTATGGAATCGTCGCATTTTTGTTGGCATATCCCGAAGCCTCTCAAAACTGACCAGAGGCTCCCCATGAACAAATTTGGGTACTACCTCGGCCTTGGGCATATCGCCATGAAGAATGTCATGAATAGATATATTACATTGCTCGGCTAATATCTTAGCCGTTCTCGGATCCATAGGTTCTACCTCATATAGTTGAGGTTCGGGTATTTGCACCTGGAGCGGGGGGAGCGATTGATTTGCTTGTTTCCCCAGCTAGGGAACGTCTCTTTTGGTTCTTCGGCTACCACTCGATTGTTTTGCTTGTTGCCCCAGCTAGGGGACGTCTGTTCTGATGCTTTCACTACCACTCGATTGTTTTGCTTGTTCCCCTGCTGGGGAACCTCTTTTGTGATGCTTGATCTACCGCTTGATCTCTTCTGTTTCAGTGTCTTCTGTAGACATCGTGTATAGTCATCTGGCACATTTAACTGAGCTTGGGATGGTTGCGTCAGTAATTTCCTAAAGTGCTCCTTCGTTTCCGGTTTTATTTGGACCTCTGGCTCAGGTTGTTTCTTTTTAAAATGAGCATCCACTTCGGCTTGTACGACCTCATCGGTCAGGTCGTAAGCCCTCTTGGGAGGAACCGGAGGTACTCTTGGGAGGGACGACAACTGTCGCTTTGTGCGTCGGTTATCGCTCGACGGAGCGGCGCTATTCTTCCGCTTTTGGCCATTAGTGGGTGGAGGCGGCTGCGTAGATTGAGATGGACTCGTGTTGGGGTAATGGATTGGACTTGGAGGTGGTGGACTTTTACTAGGAGGAGACGGTGCCCTTGGAGGTGGACTTGGAGGTGGACTTTTACTGGGAGGAGACGGTGGCTTTGGAGGTGATAGATTATTTCTCGGTGGAGAAGGTGGCCTTGGTGTCGAGCCTGGAAACTTGATGTATTCTTTTTTCCAAAGAATGAAGCCACTCGTGACTTCTCCCAGTGTCGTCTCCCCTTCACCTCCAGGGATGTCAAGCTGTAGTAACTGACACATCGATTGAACTTCATCCACACTGACACGAGCATAGCCAGCTCGAATCGGATTGCAATGGTAGGTCGCTCTCGGTGCAGAAGATAAAGCAAAGCTGACCGCCACCTTCATGGATATGTCCTTTAGTTCAACATGCAGCTCACAACTGTCTTCTCCTTAATTGCATCCACGGGGTACACATCCATCGTTGCATCATTACCGTGGCCCTCCGTGGAAGCCACGCTGCTTTTCCGTAACGATGGGCCGACCGTACCGTCTGGTGCACGATCTTGCTATCGGAGTCCTTTAAGTTCATTAAGCTCCTGGCGATGCTCCTGCAGCATGGCTTCAAACCTCGTGAACCGCTCCGCATCCTCCTCTTTTTGCCACTTTGTTTTTCTCGATCGGCTTCTGTACGTGTCAAGGTCCTCGGGAAACCCGATAACCCATTGACAAGAAGGTCCGAACCCTCTTGTTCGTCCAGCCTTTTCAGGATTCCCGAGAGCCTTTGTCAGCTCATCATTCTCTTTGTCGGGTACAAATGTTCCCTCTTCAACCTCTTTTATCACTTTAATAAGTTCATTCTTGGGTGAAGAATCTTCTTTGGCTACAACAATCTCGCCCGTTTCTAGGTCATACGATGCCCAATGCCCGATTACCCAATTTCTTGACCTCCTGGGCCAACTAGTCATAGCTGGAGTGACCCCTTTAGCCTCTAGGTCAGCCTCAGCTTTATCCCACTTAGGCATGGCACTCTTGTAGCCACCTATGCCCATATGATGGTGATATTTCTTTTTGGCTGCATTTATCTTATTCTTTTCTGACATTGCCTTAGCTGGTGCCGAATTCTTGTATTCCACAAATACGGCCCAGTTATCCTGCTGCATCTCTAGTGGGCCAGTGAATGGAGGAGTTTTTTCTTCAAGACATACTTGTGGTACAATCTTTTCTTCCATTCCTTGAATAGTTCGCCCATCTTCTTAAGAGCAAAGTTCTTGGCTTTCCTCGTCATTTGTTGTGTGACCTCATCAGTCTCCAAGACTGGTAGGGTCAAATGTGTCATGAGAGAATTCCACATCGCATCTCTCGCTCTGTCATCTACAAAACTAGCCCTAGTTGGATCTTTTTTCTTTCCTGGCTTATTCCAATTTCGCGTGGTGATCGGGACGGTGTCTCTAATAATCACTCCGCATTGACTTATAAATGCATTCACAGATTCTTTGGGCTCCAACGGTTGACCCAGCGGAGAGACTAAGTCAATGCTGAAACGGACATCAGCGGGCAACTTTTGTGTCGGGCCTCTTGTCCTTGTAGAAGATTGGCCGGAAGCAGAGGTCCAAGAGAAGAAACATTCGTCAGTACATATATACGAATCAATTAGTGCATCTATACTAGTGATCGATCGGTAGATGCTTTATATACCTCGACGGAGTTTGTTATTATTATGGTGTCTTCACCATGGTCTCCACAATGGTCAGCACAATCGTCTGCACTATCGTCTCCACCTTCGTCTCCTCCAGACAAATTAAGATACTCGGAGCCATCGTAATAAGAACCCGCAGTACCCTCATCTATCATGTTGAGAAGCTACTCTTCATTCTGTCTACCGTCCATAGCTTAACTAATACAAAAAAAGGAATATTGCATTAAGTAAAAGAATATTACAATTGCGACAACTCGGATACAGAAAAAGTACAATAATATAAGATAAAGCACAGTAATATAAGATAAAGTATATTATTAATGCATCTCGCTCATATCTCGCTCATAATATAAAGTACATTATTAATACATCTCGCTCATATCAAACTCGGCTGCCGCGTTCTGTGCTACAGGAGCTCTGCAGCCAGAGAAGAGGAACCATCACCGGAGAATAGATTGGGTGAGATCTGTGAACCTGACAGATATTGGAGAACCTCTTCTCCAAAAATATATATATATATATCACCGTATGTGCTCGTCCTCCTCCCTGATACGACGACGTACCACCTCCTCGGGGGACGGCTCCCTCTGCACCGCTCCTGGACCTCATGGACGTCACCAAAGAAGCTCCGGGTCGACGATGATACCCGGATTCCTCACCAAAGTACGAGTCCCGACATGTAGCACCTCCCAGTGCCAACCCGGCGGAGCCCAGGCTCGGACATCCCTGGAACCGACGGAGTCGAGTAGGCTCGGCCGAGGAGGACGCGGCATAACTAAATAATAGCAATAAACAATCATAAAACATAAACAGTAACTAAATCACTAAGTATTGCCCTAATAACACTAACCCTAAACCTAACACTAACTAAACTAAACCTAATTAACTAAGTATTCTAACTAACCCTAACTAACCCTAGATAAATACTAACCTATACAATTAGCCTAATACTAATACTCCCTCTGTTCAGAAATATAAGACATTCTAGCTTTGTGAAATAAATGTATCTAGACACTTTTTAGTGTATGGGTTCACTCCAAACCTCTACGAACCTATACACTAAAAGATGTCTAGGTACATTCGATTCACGAAGCTAAAACGTCTTATATTTCCGAACGGAGGGAGTACTAACCTAATACTAATACTAATAATAATACTAAATACTAACTAATAGTAAATACTAATACTAACCTAATACTAATACTAATTACTAAATACTAATACTAATAATAATACTAAATACTAACTAATACTAATATACTAACTAATACTAAATATTAGTACTAACCTAATACTAATACTAACTACTAAATACTAATACCGATAATAATAGTAAATACTAACCTAATACCAATACTACCTAATACTAATACTAAATACTAATACTAAATACTAACCTATAATACTAATTAATACTAATAACCTAATTAATACTAACCAAAATTGACGAAGCTGTGGCACGGCGATCACCTGAACGGCGAGGCGGCGCGGGGCGGTGCAGCGGCGCAGCGGCTCGGGGCGGGACGGCGCAGAGACGCGACGGGGCGGCGGGGTGGCGCGGGGCTCCTCTCTCCATGAGCGCGAGCAGCGGCAACAACGGCGTGGGCGCGGCGAGCTCCTGCGGCTGGTATGCTGGCTCTCCGGGTCGTGGCACAACCCGGGGTGGGGGTGGGGGTATTTATATCCCCCCTTAGCCCCGGGTTGTAATACAAACCGGGGCTAAAGGCACCCATTTAGCTCCGGGTTATAATACAAACCGGGGCTAAAGGTGTTTTCGCCCGCCGCTCTTCCCACGCGTGTAAACCCTTTAGTCCTGGTTTGTAAAGGTTAGCCCCGGTTTGTATTACAACCCGGGGCTAAAGGTGGTTTTTGGTGCCAAAAATAAAAATGGTTTATAGTTTTCAGAAAATTATGTATTATATATCAAAATTTTCAGAAAAAGAAGATCTATAATTTAAATATATTATCATACTTTATTATACAACTTAAATGAAATTATCTATTGTTTAACAAGTATTATATTTAGTACAAATGTTGGAACAATATAGTTTATTATTTAAAAACATAAAAATACATATAATATACCAAAATATTCACAAAAAATAATATACTCATTAGAAATATATTATTTAATACTAAAACTAGTAACTAGGACTAAAACATATTTTCCGCCATTTCCCCCGCTTCCCGCCATGTTTTCCTGCCATTTCCCCCGCTTCCCGCCATGTTTTCCCGCAATTCCCCCCCTTCCCGACATGTTCTCCCGCCATTTCCCTCTATATCTTGGCCGACCGCCATGTCTATCCACACATCCATACCTTCTCTCTCACAACAATGGACACTGCTTACTGGGCCTTTCTAACGCTCGAGGAGCCCGAGGCGTTGTGCGCCTACAGCTACCCATGCCCGCCGGGGTACCTGCTTCCCGTCGGCTGGATGCTGAGCGCTGGAGGGGTTCTTGTTCCTCCTGTGCCTCAAGGTTCGGCCCGCCAGGCGACCATCACGAACCACTTCTACCTCGAGCTGACGCCGGAGCAGTGGATGGATCCCCACTGGGATCCCGACAACCTCGACACCTAGAATGCCTTCTTCGCAAACCGGCAGGAAAGGGAGCTCGCCAGGTACGAGGGTGACGGCCCACCCCCAGTGAACCACAAGGAGGCTGGTCGCCACCTGTGGTGGGAAAACTAGACTGTCACCGGCGTGATGTGCTACAGCGCCATGGGAGACCATCCTCGCCTGAGGTACCCGCACTTTCACCAGCCGCATAGCCACAAGAATGGTGGTGGTGGTGAAGGTCTAAGGCGTACTGGAGTCGTCATCCAGGAGACCCCTCCCCCACGCGTCGTGAATCCGAGCCGGAGTGGCAGGTGCCCCCTCCCCCGTTCCCTCGTGCACAAGTTGGGGAAGGGCTGAGGATCCAGCCGCGTGCTACGAGCGACGACGATGACGATGACGATTCTGAAGACGATCCTAAAGATGTGTACTATAGGGCTAGATATGATTATGACTAATTTTTACGTTTTAATATTAATAAATGTCTGGCCACAGCAAGTTGCAATACTACCTATTGAGATCGAGATAGTTCATATCCATATACATATAAGCATATCATTAAAAATAAAGGTTTAATAATATTGTACATCACCAACATCCACACATCTCTATTGTTAGGGTTTTCTTCTAATCCGTAACCATGGAGCATCTTCCTTACTTAACGGGATGCTTGGGTCATCCTTCACAGCGAAGGGCGGAATTTCATGAAACTTGTCATAATCTTCTAACATGTCTGTCTTATCCTCCACCCCCATGATGTTTCTTTTTCTTGAAAGAACTATGTGGCGCTTTGGCTCATCGTATGTTGTATTCTTTTGCTTATATTTCCTTTTTCTCAGTTTGGTAGACATGTACTTCACATAAAAAAACCTGAGCCACATCATTGGCTAGGACAAATGGTTCATTTCTATACGCAAGGTTGTTGAGATCCACTATTGTCATTCCGTATTTCTTGTCTACCTCAATCCCGCCTCCTGTCAGCTTGACCCATTTGCACCAAAACAAAGGGACCTTAAAATAAGGTCCATAGTCAAGTTCCCATATCTCCTCTATGTAACCATAATATGTATCATTTTGCCCATTCTCGTCTGTTGCATCAAATCGGACACCACTGTTTTGATTGATGCTCTTTTTATCTTGGGCGATCGTGTAAAATGTATTCCCATTTATCTCGTACCCTTGGAAAGTGAATATAGTCGAAGATGGTGACCTGGCCAACAAGTACAACTGCTCTCCAACATTTATGTCATTCATGAGATGTGTCTGCAACCAACTGCCGAAAGTCCTCATGTGTTTATCTCTAATCCAGGAGCTAGGCTTCCCCGGGTTGTTGGAGTATACAATATTCTTGTGTTCCTCGATATACGGAGCCACCAAGGTGAAACTTTGCAGAACTGTGTAGTGTGCTTTAGTGAGAGAATGTCCATCCATACATATCCTTGCTTTCTTTCCTAGCGTGCCTTTTCCACCAAGTCTACCCTCATGCCGTGATTCAGGAACACCATAAACCTGAGTTGTCTTCTATTATGATCTATGTATTTGATGAATGTGATGCTTCCTGTATCGACTCTTCACTCCATAAACCTGAGGCCATGTTTATTGAGCTCAGTTTCGCTTGGGGACAAGCGAAGTCTAAGCTTGGGGGAGTTGATACGTCCTTTTTGCATCACTATTCTATGTCATAATTCACTATTATTCATTGATATATTTCGTATTGAGAGGTGATACTTATGTTATTTCATCTGTTTTTGCATGGTTGATGACTTTTGGAGCATGGACCGCTGCAGTCGGGATTCTGATGGAAAAGGTGTTGTTTGGAGGCAAAATTCGCGAAGATCGGAAAATCCGGGAAAATATACGGAAAATCCTATTTTTCTAGAAGACTAAGGATGCCAGAAGATGGAGCGGAGATAGGCCACTGGGGGCCCACACCACCCCATGGCACGGGCAGCCCTAGGCCGCGCCTGGAGGTGGTGTGGCCACCCTGGCCCACTCCAGCCTCTCCCCTCTGGCGTATATCATCCTCCCGAAACCCTAAGACTCAGAGAGCGACCACAGAAAGATTCCGCCGCCTCTGCGGGGCGGAAAACACCGAGAGAGAAAGATCTCTCTGGCAGACAGATTTCTGCCGGGGGAATTCCTTCCCGGAGAGGGGAGATCGTCGCCATCAACACCACCATCAAGCTGGACTTCATCGGGATCATCATCATCATCACCACCACCATCATCACCATCATCACCATCAGCACCCTCATCACCATCTCCATATTGCTGTAACAATTGAGTTGAATCTTGCATTAGTTCATAGGGGAAACTTTCCCGGTGTTGATTACTCTTTGTAGTTGATGCTATTGAGTGAACCATTGAATTATTGCTTATGTTCAGATTATTATACATCATTATTCCATCTCTAATCATGATCCATATGATGTCTTGTGAGTAGTTCATTTTGTTCTTCAGGACATGGGAGAAGTCTTGTTGTTAGTAGTGGAGTTGCGTTGAGAAAGATTCAATAGATTGTTATTTAAGTTGTGGTCTACTTCTTCTAGTGGTGTCATGTGAACGTCGACTACATGACACTTCACCTATATGGGCCTAGGGGAATGCATTGTGTATTTGGCTACTGATCGTAGGGGTTGCCGGAGTGACAGAAAAGTGTTCTTATGCATCTTAATAATATCAAGTTTCCTCGTTTTATGCTGAAAGTTTTTATGTTGCGCTTCTTTTGCCTTCTTATGCAAGTTGCCTCTGGTTTCAATAACTTGTTTGTTTACAAAATCCCCTTGCATAGGAAGTGGGTTATACTTAAATGAGTGTGTGTTTTTGCTTCTTAATGCTCCCTTTCACTTCAATTCATATTCTTATGTGAGCATCTTCAAAATTATCATGCCCATCTTAATGGCTATAAAGAAAGAGCTTTATGGGAGACAACCCAATTTGTTTTTGCTTTCAGTTTGTTTTTGTTTCTTTGAGTCTTGGAAGTTATTACTTCGGTAATAACCACTCCTTATCTGTTTTGTTTGGTTTTTGTGTCAAGATCAACCTCTCACGAGAGAGAAGTAATATTTGGGGAAGTTGCTGTCCCGAAATAGATTTTTGTGCTTCACCGTAAAAATTCGTGAGAGATCTCTGTATGTCGGATTGAGCTGTAATTTTTTGTGCTTCTGCCCCAGGTTATTATATAACTTCCGTTCGTTTTGCACTTTTTTATTGAGCAACAGAAGATTTTCGAAAAAATTGATCTTTACCTGTTGGTCAGTTTTGACAGATTTTGCCAATCTTGCATTTGCCTCTTTATTCGATTTCCTTTTTGAATTATTTTTGGGTTTTCGAAAGGAGTTGCTACAGTAGCTTTTGTTTTGATGGTTTTCAGTTGAAATTGGACTCAAAAGGTTTTATCACTTCACTTATACTAATGTTGCTAATGAGAATTGCGTGAAGTTTTGTGTGAAAGAAATTTCCAGGAAGTGGAGACAATGGTGTAATAAGGAAGAGAAGGGTTTTATGACTCAAGTAATAAGTGTATGAAGATGAAAATATTGATGTTATTCAAAGTGATGACTCCGAAAGAATCCGCTAAATACCAAATTCAGAGACCTGCAGAGTCCGTTTCCAACTAGGTAACAGTTCTGGTAAGAAAAGTTCCACGAAAATACAATCCAACTATATTTTTGCAGTTTTCAGTCAATAAGGAAAGCTACGAAGCGAAAAAGGGACGGAAATAGAGCCAGGGTATCCCACACCACCCTGTGGCACGGGCCCACCACTAGCCGCGCCACCAGGTGGTGAGGCGACCCAGGACTCCGCCTCCGACCCGTTTTCACCCAGTACCTTCCTTTTGATATGAAACTTCGTAATATATAACCCCCCGGACCCCCCGAGGTTCATATATCATGTTTTCGTCGTGTTTTTGTTTCGATCTGTTTCTGCTAGGACATACTCTTCGAAAGTTTAGAAGCACAATGGTGTCGGCCAAGGATAAAGGGAAGGAGCCCATGGAGGAAGACCTCCAAGACCCCGGGGGGAGAAGGAGATCAAGAGTGAAGGTGAAGAGGAGCAAGGCCAACACCCGCACACCGGCACTACTATTGCAAGCATTGGAGTGGTGACGAAACCTACCAGGGTTAGAAGGACTACGCGGATGCAGACTGGGGGGAAAGCTCCTCGTCATAGTTTGGCCCCACGGTCACTTCCTCCACACACCAAGAATCCCTTCCATACCCTTATCCATAACCATGCAGGAAAAGAAGAATCCAAGAGGGAAGAATGGAGAAAGAATAGCAAGGGTTGGAATTCTCAACCCGACATGATCATGAGCCGCATTGAGCAAAACTCGTAGCTGATTCGTAATCTCACTTTCGAGATTGAGGACTTGGGGAAACTGATCAGAGAGCTCATCGAGAGGATACCACCACCACCGAAGGAGTGATTCGTCATCAGGTTTGGCATCCCCTTGGTTTGTTCCAAGCTTGGAGGAGTGCCGCGGTATCACATCACTATCTTCTATCATTTTACCTTATTAGTAGAGTCATATCATGAATAGAGGAGTTATTATGTAGTATGGTTTGCATTATGGAAGTGTCCTCTCTCTCGTTAGATATGTATCCCTTGGTGTGAGTTGTTGTTATGGAATATTAATGAGAAGTTCTCTCATTCACTCTTTTGCATAGCTTATATTAGTTTTAAATTCGTGGTTATATGATTGATCTTGTTGTTAGTATTGGTATCACTTTGGGATCATTGAGTTAATTTAGTTGGTTTTGGAAAACCTGGCTCGGTCAGTAGCAACACTATTTTTGAGAGTTGAATGAAAAAGATAGAAGTACTCTAGAGAAAAATAATTTCATCATCTTTCTTTCTTGATTTGCTCATAAGTCTAGTATTATCTAGTTAAGATCTTTTGTGCTTCCAAGGAAGATTGCATGTTTGTTTTTATCACTTGTATGTTTGTTTGTTTCCTTCAACTCTTATACTTTCTACCCAGCCTTGCTAGCCAAAAACCTGTACTGAGAGGGAATTCTTCTCGTGCATCCACCTCCTTTAAACCAAACCCATGCCATTTGTGTCCACCTTACCTACCTAGTAGCATCATTGCTATTCCAAGTAAATTCTTGTTTTATCTACCTCCCAAATTAAACTTGTTATGTGAAAATTAGTGATTAAAGCTCTCACAAACTTGATGGCACACTTTACTTTCTTGCATTTAATAAACTTGAACCATTGTGCTCACCTATGTTGCGTATATGCTTGTGCTTTGTAAGTTGTGAATTAGCAGAACCATGCTGTCATGGGGAACGCTTTCAACATTGCACTGGTACTTTGTACCAAGTTGATATCATGTTCTATTGTCTATGGATGTCGTCGGTGTGAAATGAAAGGGGAGCTTGTAAGTCCATGGAGTTATGCATATGTGTTAGAGAAACGCCTGGGCCGCTGGTCTAATCCATGCTGACATGGTGGAAACCTGCAGTGTAACCATAACGAGTATCTATGAAGCATTCTTCTTATAAAAAAGAGTCCGATATTGAGAAAAAGAAAAAAAGAGATATTATGAAAAGAGGAAAGAGAGAAAAAAGCACCATATTCCCATGGTAAATAAGAAGATTGCTGAGATGCTTGTTGTCTGCTTGCCTTGTCATTTTGATATGGGGTTTCTTCCGTATCATCGGGCAAGGCGTACCCCGTTGGCGGTTCTCTATGATAACATATGCTTACGATGACAAGAACTTACCGGTGACTAAACTTGAGTAGCATGAGGAGCGGCCCTCGTATTCAAGGGACATGAGATTCTCAACTTACAACTTGTCAATGCATATCCTCATTTTTGATCACTTTAACCTTAATCACCTAAAGATGCCTATGATAGGGGCAATGAGAGCTGAAAGCTAGTAAGTATCATAATTTTTGGGAGCTCTTTATGAGACTTGCAATCCCTGCTTCCCTCTTTGAAGGGCCTTTCTTTTACTTTGTAGTTGAGTCAGTAAACCTACTCCCTTCTATCTCAGCGAGTATTTTGAGTTGATGTGTTTCATTCATTCATATGATGATTTATTCAATCATCTTTCTTATGTTCCTTGTTTTGCACATTGCTCTTATCTTCATGTTTACTACTTTGAAAGCTATCTTTGAAAACCAGCTATTTGTGAACTCCAGCAAATTATCAACTATTCTTCGACCAAGAGCTAAGTTTGCCATTACAATTATGATTCACTTTATGTATCTTTATTGTGTTTCCTTTACTCATTGCAAGTTGAGTTATATAATAGTGAGTTGTCTTCTATTATGATCTATGTATTTGATGAATGTGATGCTTCCTGTCCATATTCTTTTATCGACTCTTCACTCCATAAACCTGAGGCCATGTTTATTGAGCTCAGTTTCGCTTGGGGACAAGCGAAGTCTAGGCTTGGGGGGAGTTGATACGTCCATTTTGCATCACTATTCTATGTCATAATTCACTATTATTCATTGATATATTTCGTATTGAGAGGTGATACTTATGTTATTTCATCCGTTTTTGCATGGTTGATGACTTTTGGAGCATGGACCACTGCAGTCAGGATTCTGATGGAAAAGGTGCTGTTTGGAGGCAAAATTCGCGAAGATCAGAAAATCCAGGAAAATATACGGAAAATCCTATTTTTCCAGAAGACTAAGGATGCCAGAAGATGGAGTGGAGATGGGCCACAGGGGGCCCACACCACTCCATGGCGCGGGCAGCCCTAGGCCACGCCTGGAGGTGGTGTGGCCACCCTAGCCCACTCCAGCCTCTCCCCTCTGGCGTATATCATCCTCCCAAAACACTAAGACTCGAAGAGCGACCATAGAAAGATTCCGCCGCCTCTGCGGGGCAGAAAACACCGAGAGAGAAAGATCTCTCCGGCAGACAGATTTCTATCGGGTGAATTCCTTCCCGGAGAGGGGAGATCGTCGCCATCAACACCATCATCAAGTTGGACTTCATCGGGATCATCATCATCATCACCACCACCACCATCACCATTAGCACCCTCATCACCATCTCCATATTGATGTAACAATTGGTTGAATCTTGCTATAGTTCATAGGGGAAACTTTCCCGGTGTTGATTACTCCTTGTAGTTGATGCTATTGAGTGAACCATTGAATTTTTGTTTATGTTCAGATTGTTATACATCATTATTCCATCTCTGATCATGATTCATATGATGTCTTGTGAGTAGTTCGTTTTTTTCTTGAGGACATGGGACAAGTCTTGTTGTTAGTAGTGGAGTTATGTTGAGAAAGATTCAATAGATTGTTATTTAAGTTGTGGTGTACTTCTTCTAGTGGTGTCATGTGAACGTCGACTACATGACACTTCACCTATATGGGCCTAGGGGAATGCATTGTGTATTTGGCTACTAATCGTAGGGGTTACCGGAGTGATAGAAACCTGAACCCCCGTTAGGAAACCATTGCACAAGGGACGTAAGGGTCTTAGAGTTTAAAGATGTGGTTAGGTTTCTACCTTAATTACTTTCTTGTACTTACGGATGTTTGCAAGGGGTATAATCACAAGTATGTATTAGTCTTGAATGGGGCGGTACATTAGCACAGGTTCACCCACACAACACTTAGCATGCTAAAGAAGATTAATCAACTATATGAAGCGAAAGCACTTGACAGTCTTCCCATGTGTCCTCGAGAACGTTTGGTCATCTTAAGTAATACAACCGGCTTGTCCTTTGCTGCATAAAGGATTGGGCCACTTGCTGCATTTATTCCTACTGTCTTTTATTTACTCGTACTTTGTTTACTTGCTTTATCAAAAACCCCTAAAAATCCGTATGCTAAGTATTTGCAGAGAATTCCTGATCCTTACCACTAGCCAGCACCTTCTGCTCCTCGTTGGGTTCGACACTCTTACTTATCGAAAATACTGCGATACACCCCCTATACTTGTGGGTCATCAATGACCTCCTCTGTTCCATATCCCTTTGAGATGCTTCCTTCTGGCCTAGCACGGTGTAACACCCTCAAATCGGCTCTATGCAAGTTTTAGCCCTTTCCGCCAAACCCGCATAGAGACGATTCAAGGACGCCCACCAGGCACTTTCGTGCGGGTGGAAAACGAAGTAATACCATTACACAATAGTCCTCGATGGGACCCACAGAACAGATATATATACAACACGACTCCATGAGTCAAGAACACAGATATACAATACAAAGATCCAAATCACGTTGAAATCGATAGGGCATCCGACTACGGACAAAATGCAAATGGGGCTAAGAGCCCTGAAGAATAACCAATGGCGTCCATAACCCTGCCTAGGCAAAGCTGGAAGGGTAACCCTGCTAACGACAGCGATCTCAAACCTGCTAAAACAAAAGGGGTGCCGACAAAGGGCAAAAGAAAAAGAGGAGCGTCAGTACTGAGGCCAGTACACGGCGAGGCTAGAATTCGGCGGCTCTCGCCTACATAGGTATGGTGGGCTGAAGCGGCAGCGCAGTGGCACTAAACAACCTATAGAGACTCAATACAACTGGCGGTTCTCAGAGAGGGATAAGAAGGACCTATTCGGATCCAACCTGAAGCTAACACCAAACAAACCCATCCTGGTATTTCCCCCTCGAGACCAAACGAGGAAGTCGGACCGAGGAACTCACACAGTTGGCAATTTTACTCATTCCGTTATAGTTGCAGCACTTACTAATCAGATACAGATAGCATGAGTCATCCTGAAGCATAAGTAGTGGGCAGTTTTAGTTAACATTCAGTTGTAGTTGGGAACATTTACTAGTCAGGTATAATTGTCCTGAGGAATCCCAAAACCCAACAGTTGTTGTCACTTTTATCACATTCCATTGGAGTTGCAATACTTACTAGGCCGATATAACAAACAATCTAGGTCCACCAGTGGTTGGCATTTTTAATATCCATTCCATTATAGTGAAGCTGATTACTAGTCAGATATATTTAGTCAAATTTATAGCACTACTTTAGTTATGCTTGTCTATGATCGAGATACTGTGCTCCAAGTCATCCATAACCGCGGACACGGCTTTCAGAAAGTTTTACCCTGCAGGGGTGCACAAATAGCAACACACACTCGATCAACCTCGGAAAAACCAACTCAAAACCCAACGAGGCATTCACGACAAAGCGATCACAGGATTCAGAAATATTTCAGGGGGCCACCCCACTAAGCTACCCGCAACGAAGTTGGCCGGCTCCAGAACGGACCCAGGGTTTGTGTGGACGGCTATCAACGACTGGGAACCCGAAAGTGTGACTGGGCTTGTCGATACAGCGAAAACGTGTCACGATCCTAAACAGTACAGGTGCTCCACGCACAATCGTAAATAAGCAGTAACATGGCATAAGTACAGGATAGTAATAAAGCCCCAAACTACTTTGTGGCCCCAAGAAATATAAATGAATCAAGCTCTGGCTCAGGGGGGTCCATAAGGCCTCCCGGATGTGGATAGTGCGAAAAATCAAGGAATAGGTATCAAGTACTCGGGGTCCTACAGGACACAAGTGAGCGTGGAAGAACCAAATAACATCTATTGCCCACCGATGCCTCTGCATTAGTTATATCTAGCATTTTAATAGTTGTATTTAAAGTCATGATCATCTCCACCAATAAGCATCTCCACCAATAAACATCTGCCATCAATCCAACAACTGTGGTACTTGACAACCAAGATCGCTCCTGAGCAAGCAACTACGACTCGCAAGGCCCGCTATCTACCAAACACAGGTAATAGGAGGTGTCCAAGGCAATATAGAGGCTACACGGGATATAACTGGTGCACGGAAACTAAAGCATCGCGACACGGATAGCAATAGATCAACAGGAGGAAGTAAAGACTATAAAATGCAAAATAGGTAGAAGGGGAAGAGATGCTCGCCTGGGAAACACTTTCGAAGGTTCATAACCGGAGAACTTGTCGATACTCGCATCAACTCATCGGCCTAATCCGCGAAGAAGCAAAGCACTAAAAGAAACACCGGATGCAATATTTTAATACTATGGCAAAAGGTCCGGCATGATTATGATATGCATGCGAGATGAACTTGGGCTCCGAGGGTTCGGGGTCTCGGATAGGGAATCACATTTAGGGTTCGGCGAACTTGGGCTCCGAGGGTTCGGGGTTCGACAGGTTCGACGGGGGCGGAAATGGCTCGATGGGATCGGTCTCGGAGAACGGAAGTAGATCTTG